>CAWUFW010003808.1:0-1200000 GCA_963921515.1 Calotriton arnoldi | reverse complement strand
CGAGGAGGGAAAGTGAGAGGCCGATGGCCAAGCGCAACTCCCAGGAAGCCTGAACCTGTTCTGGATGTTCGCCTTTGTGCACAGACTGTTCACCCTGTTGACGGCAACACTACTCCCACACATTGCATGGGGAGTACAAGTTGGACCAATGTGTCAGACAACTGTGGCCCCGATACTGGGGATCCTGTCTACCCGGACTTTCAATTCACCTAGGAACTTGGGATTGCAAGATTCATGTACAGCACAACCCATCCTATGCACTATTAAATGTATCACAATAAACACACTAATACACCATACTTGCCTCTGTTGTGATTCCAACGTGGGTGCTGTTATGGGGATGATGAACTGCAAAATTACACTGTGTATGCGAACTGCAACAGCAAGGACAACACAGGCATGTGAGTACAGGAAACGTGACACACATGAGGGGGACACACCACCAGGGCTACACGACACATACACACCTAGGCCATCTGACTCATTGCCTACACTGATGTTGCCAGGGAAGACGGTGCAATGCACAGACACCACACCCATTCCCAGTTGTAGTCAAGTAGCCCACAGGTGCAGTAAGCAAATGGCATTCAAATATGTGACCACAGACAACGCACATCACAAAGTGAAGCACAGGTTTATTACACAGTTGCAACATGCCGTAACCACTACAGATGCAAGGTAACCCCACCTGGCAGCGGGCACACAGTCAACAACTGTAGACGGAAGGAAGTCCATGGGTGTGGCGCACATCACCTGTAGGGACACAACAGCTACCAGCCTGGATGTGCAATCACGTCGTCGGTGGACACAGTTGACCAAACGAATCTGAAAGTACCCTGTGAAGGACAGAAATGACACACAGTCAAAAGCAATGGAGTACAGGACAGAACAGCAAAACACATGCACAATACATGTTACAAGATACCCACCCAGAACAAAGTTAGCATGTCAACACTGTTGGGGAGTACAGCCCACCTGTTAGCACACATCGCAACACACATCCAGTCAAGTGGCCCATGGACACACTCCCACAGCACCAGAGCACCACCCACACATCATGCCAACTCACATCATTGACATGACACCTCAGGATACTCACATTCAGCTAAAGAAGTTGGTGATGAGCTGTGTGCGGACATCACCATCACCATCATCATCATCATCATCGTCACTGGCATCGTGGTCCAGGCCAGGATCCTCCACAGGTGGCGGATGTTGGTCATTGTCATCCTGGATGAGAGGCAACTCCTTCCGCACTGCCAGGTTGTGGAGCATGCAGCAGACGATGATAATCTTGCACACTTTCACAGGGGCATATGGGAGGGACCCTCCGGTCTTGTCCAGGCAGCGGAAGCGGCTCTTCAGGAGACCAAAGGTCCGCTCAATCACTCTCCTGGTCCGACCATGTGCCTCATTGTAGCGCATCTGGGCAGGTGTCACAGGGTTCCTGAGGGGTGTCAGCAACCACGGCATGTTGGGGTATCCCGAGTCACCTACGGACAGACAAGTGCACATTAGCTGACTTGGAACAGTGGGCGGAATACTACAGATCAGATCTCACACAATGGCACAAAGTCAGTACACACCGACAAGCCAGGCACGCTGGTTCTGCATCTGTGCCATCATCCTGGGGATGCGACTACTCCTCATCACAAAGGCATCGTGTGCTGAACCAGGGAAACGGGCACACACGTGTGTGATGGTCATGTCTGCAAGACACACCACCAGTGCATTGACCGAGTGGTAGTGCTTGCGGTTCCTGTAGGCCTGCTCCTGGGCCTGTGGTGGTACCAAAGCCACATGTGTCCCATCAATGGAGCCAATTACATGTGGCATCCTCCCCAGGGCATAAAAGTCACCCTTCACGTCAGTGAGTCGTCGCAGTCTAGGGAAATAGATGTACCGGTTCAGGAAGAGCAACATTGCCGCCAAAACATCGCGGAGCACACGGCTGAACATGGTCTGTGACATCCCACCAGCAGTCGCCACAGTATGTTGGAAGGTACCAGTGGCAAAGAAGTGTAGGGCTGCCATCACCTTCACCTTGGGGGTCAGCGCTGTAGGATAAGGCCGGCCAGGCTGCAAATGTGGGGACAACTGCACTGCCAAATCCTCAATCAGCTGCCTGGTGAAGCGGTACCGTCGGATGCTGTTCCGTTCCACCATCGTTGCCAGGTCTGGGAATGGCCGATGGACAGCAGGAGCCCTGCAGTGCAGAGGAGAAGTAAGCAAGATTGTCAGTCACCCCACATATGCGGCATTGAACACACTCAAGATCCCAACATACATCATTATGAGGCACAACTACATGAAGTGTGCAGTACCGGAAGGACATGTATGGTACATACATGGCCAACATCTGTCAACACGGTCCAACAGGTGGCATCAATTAGTCCCAGGTTGGCCCATTGGATATCATGAGGCCGTGTCACAGTTCCCATCTCCTGCTGCCGTGTCACAATAACCCCCCACAGGGACATGTGAGGACAGATGTGCCCCAGGCACCACAGCTCAACGACAGGTACATTCCCAGGGACCCTGTAATGCCACATGGACACTGGCATTACATGGAGTATCATGTATACACCACAGCAAAACAACCATGACCCCCACAGGTAGTGGCCCCACTTGCCACGGCAGGACAGACATGGACGTCTGTGACACACACGCACAACATCAGAGTCCATGCACACACAACGTGGATGTGGAGACTTTCTCCCTTGTGCACATGAAATCAGAGACATTGTAAACACCACATGCACAAAGACTGTGGAGGACCATCACTATTGTGCCACTGGGACACCCTGGCTCAAACATACCGTCCCACATGGGACTCACGGGGTATGTGACATGACATACACATACACCACTGTGAAATGTGACCATGGCACATGCACAGATATGAACAGTTGCACATCACAGTGGTCACATACACGTAACACCCAGGATCCTGTCCCCATGAACACGTGCACAGCCTGGGGGTGGCTGCCCACAGGTGACACCCACAGGACAACATGTACACCAACATACACACAATAGGAAATGCAGCCTTACATGCCTTATGATAAAGTTTGGACAGGCTGTCGTGTGGTAGGTGTGCCCCTCACTCCCTGGGAGCTATCTGTGGCTGGCATATGTCCATCTGAGACAGGCATGCTGACATATGCCAGTCACATGTACAGTGATGCGTTGAACTGCAATGGACCGATCGGTGCCTCCGGCCGGCCCATTGCTTTCAATGTGTGCGGGTACGCGTTGTACCCCTGTGCGCGTTGAACTGCAATGGACCGATCGGTGCCTCCGGCCGGCCCATTGCTTTCAATGTGTGCGAGTACGCGTTGTACCCCTGTGCGCATTGAACTGCAATGGACCGATTGGTGCCTCCGGCCGGCCCATTGCTTTCAATGTGTGGGGGTACGCGTTGTACCCCTGTGCGCGTTGAACTGCAATGGACCGATCGGTGCCTCCGGCCGGCCCATTGCTTTCAATGTGTGCGGGTACGCGTTGTACCCCTGTGCGCGTTGAACTGCAATGGACCGATCGGTGCCTCCGGCCGGCCCATTGCTTTCAATGTGTGCGGGTACACGTTGTACCCCTGTGCGCGTTGAACTGCAATGGACCGATCGGTGCCTCCGGCCGGCCCATTGCTTTCAATGTGTGCGGGTACGCGTTGTACCCCTGTGCGCGTTGAACTGCAATGACCGATCGGTGCCTCCGGCCGGCCCATTGCTTTCAATGTGTGCGGGTACGCGTTGTACCCCTGTGCGCGTTGTACCGCAATGGACCGATCGGTGCGCACCCATTGACAATGGGCTTGCCTGGCAACGTACGCGTTTTCGAATTTCGAACGAGTCGGTTGCTGGAAAATCAGTTGGTCACCCACAACAATGTTGCAAAATCATGTATGTCATGAAGTTGAAGATTTGAAGGATGCTGTGGGCGTGTTTTGGTGCTGCTATTCCATGGATTGGCCAGATTCAGAAGATGCAAACGACTTGGACCTATCACTTTGGACACAAGGGACAGTATCTGCCTCTCCAGCACATATATATTGCTGGCTGTTCCCCTGAGAGCCCACTTGCCTGCACTACATGCTCCAAGACGACATCTGCCACTGCACTGCTGCTGTCTCTGCCCCTCTGGACCGGAAACCTGTACTGACTCAGTGGCAAGAGCTGTGATGTGTCCACACCGTGTCCTCTGCACTGTCCAACTACTGTGTACTTGGTGCATGTGTCCACACTGGGGTGTTGCAATACAACAGACACCAGACAGATGGGTGCAAGGCCATGTGGGATGTGAGTGCCATGCTTGGCATCAGACTGACAATTGGCTTCTCCTGTTCAGTTAGGGCACTTTTAGCAATGTACAACTAATGATGCCAGGCCTTGCTCTGTGATGTGCTGTGCTCACAGTGGTGTGTGCGTTTGGTGCAGGTGACTGATGTCTGTCTGTTTCCCCATTGTTTGCAGATACATCCACGGCCACGGAAGGGGACAGCTCCACGGACCAGGAGGAGCCAGAGAGCCAGACTGGGTCAGCAGCCGAGGAGTGGTCGGAGGGACCCAGTGGCACGGAGGGCGAGGGGAGCCACACCGAGGAATCCTCAGCACCATCCACCTCAGCTGAGGACCAGAGCAACTCGGAAGATGACTCCCTTGTGGAGGCGGGTGTCAGCAGCCACCACACCCCAGCTAGTGTTGCTGTCCCCGCCACCACCAGCACCACCACCGCCCTCCCATCGGCTCCCATTCCCCAGGTCCGTGGAGGCTCCCATGTTCGGCAGCGTGTCTCCTTTGGCCCAGGCACCGCACCCCCTGCCCCTGTGTCCCCTGCTGCCCTGAGTGAGGAGTCTGTGTACCTCCTTCGCCAGCTCCATGTAGGGCAGACAGCCATGCTGAGTGTCCTCCATGCGCACACCGCACTGTTGACTCAGCTGGTGTCGTTCATGGAGGGCATCTCATCGGGCATGTCTGACCTACAGAGGGGCAACAGGTCCATGGACTCCTCCCTGACGGCAGCAGTGTCCCTCCTCAGACAGTCCCTCACCCCTCCTGCCTCTGCTCCATCCACACTCCCCAGCACCTTGCCCGTCCCAAGCACACACACACCGGCACAGGCACACACCAGCACACACACATCCAGCACACAGACACACACGCCACAAACTAAACGCACACGCACGCACAGTCAGGGGACTGAAACCAGACTCACAGGGGATGGGGCCCTGGTACACACACACGCATCCACGGGCACTGCGCAGTCCTCAGTTGCCTCTCCCTCCAAAGCACCCTCCCTTGCCTCACCTGCAACCCCAAAGACCCAGCGCCTCTTCCTCAGTGACCTCGGCCTCTTCCCCTCCGATCCAGCTGCCCCAGCATCCAGGGGGAAGAGGAAGCCCCCACACAGAGCAGAGTGCCCCTCACCCCCGGACACCCTCCCCCAGGCGCAGACAGACTGAGGCCCCCACCCGCAAGTCCCCCGGAGTGGTAAGAGCAAGACCCCGCCGCCGCCCTGCAGCTCAAGCACCAGGTCACCTTCCTCCATCCCTCAGGCCCCCCTCCACAGGTGCCCCCGCCACACCCTGCCCCAGGTTCCCCCACCCACAGATATACCATCCCCAAGAGGCTCCGGCCTTCTCCCCCTGCCACTTGCTCTCCCGGCACCACACCCCCGCTGCACTTGTCTGTGCCACTGATGTGGTGAGGGTGTCCTCCCCCTCTGTCCAGCCCACCTTGCCTGTTCCCCATTCTCCTCCCCTGGTGGTAGGCACTGCAGTGGAGTCCACTACCACCCTGTCTGACTTGGGCACTGCAGTGGCGGACCTGTCCACTCCATCTGCAGGGTCCACTGCAGTCGTGCCGGCACCCACAACATCTGAGCCATGCCCCCAGTTGTGCCGGCACACACCATGTCAGACACCTCCACTGCAGTTGTCAGTGGCTCTCCAGCACCCACCACCCCTTCCCTGCTTCCTCCTGGTGAGCCCTGATCCTGTCCCTGCGGTGCCTGGCCTACCCCCCCGGTTGCCCCTCCTAGTGGATTGTCCCTGGTTTTGTGCAGGCATGTGTAGGGTGGCATCTGCCACTGTCACCCACTTGTGACTTTGTTGATGGACTGGCCATTGGCCTTTGTTTATGTTCTACCGGACTTCTACTTTTAATGCCACATATGCTGAATAAAGCAACTTTCTGTTCTCTAGTGCTTTTGCTTCTGATGTACATGATGTTGATGATGCTAATAATGCCCTTGCTGCAGTGATGGTGATATTTGGTCTCATGATAATGAAGTGTTACTGTGCAGGAACCCATGTGGTCCAGGGGTTATGTGTCCTATCCTGTGGTGTATCCATGTCATCCATAGCAGCATCTGAGGGTGTCATGTGTTCAGTATTTGGCAATGAGATTTCCTACTTAGATTGGCAACTTCACATCTGTGGCTTCCACCCCTGCACATCTGTTGTGCCTGCCATTGTTCTATTCGTCTACTTCCCTGACCGTGTGGCCATCTCCAGTGAACATGCAGGTTTGGGCATCAATGGGGAAGGACTCATCTGTGTTGTCAGTGCAACATTGCTATACAAGTGTGTTGGATCTGTGCTGATGATTCCGTTGGCACTTCCATGACCAGGCTGATGGGACGGGAGCCCTCATTTGTTGCTAATTGTTGATTGTGTGTCCCATTGCTGCCATGGTATGGTATCTGTTCGCCTCACATCTGCAGTCTCCACAGGGTATCTGCATGTGTGTGCCCATTGGTGCAAATATGTGGGTCTGCATTCGGATGGTCACTTCTGTCATTGTGTCATTGATTATTGTTGACGGTGTCAGCCCCCATGGGTGTTGTTTGTCTGCACATGGCCAAAGTTATGTCTTATTTGCACTGCAGGATTTGGCTCCCCCAATTTATGTTGCAATGGGACACATACACTACTTTGCCACTGATGTGTTTGTTGTTCTGTGACCAGGAATCATCCATGCAGTTTGGCAGTTGCACCTCTTACTTTGTCAACACTTGCCTTTTGGTCACTGTGATGATGGGGTTTGGACCCCATTGCCACAATGTTCAAAATGTGCTTCAGCTATGGACCCCACACTTGCCTTTTGGTCACTGTGATGATGGGGGTTTGGACCCCATTGCCACAATGTTCGAAATGTGCTTCAGCTATGGACCCCACACTTACATTTTGGTCACTGTGATGATGGGGTTTGGACCCCATTGCCACAATGTTCGAAATGTGCTTCAGCTATGGACCCCACACTTACATTTTGGTCACTGTGATGATGGGGGTTTGGACCCCATTGCCACAATGTTCAAAATGTGCTTCTGCTATGGACCCCACACTTACATTTTGGTCACTGTGATGATGGGGGTTTGGACCCCATTGCCACAATGTTCAAAATGTGCTTCTGCTATGGACCCCACACTTACATTTTGGTCACTGTGATGATGGGGGTTTGGACCCCATTGCCACAATGTTCAAAATGTGCTTCAGCTATGGACCCCACACTTACCTTTTGGTCACTGTGATGATGGGGGTTTGGACCCCATTGCCACAATGTTCAAAATGTGCTTCAGCAATGGACCCCACACTTACATTTTGGTCACTGTGATGATGGGGGTTTGGACCCCATTGCCACAATGGTCATGGCCTGCTTGCATTGTGGGTGCCACACACATATATGTGTGGCACATGTGCTAGGGGGTCACATTGTATGTTCAAAGTCATGTTCGGTGTTGTAGGCATTTGACACAGTCTACACACGCTTGTCATGGTGTTGGGGGATGTCTTCTTCTTGCATTCCCTAGGTTGTGGTGTGCTGGTTGTGTCATGCATTGTCCATCCTATGAGTGGGGGTGGTAGTAGTGGTAGGCATCCTGCCCCCTGGCTAAGGGGTGGTGGTAGGCATCCAGCCCCCTGGGTGAGGGTGGTAGTAGTGGTAGGCATCCTGCCCCCCTGGCTAAGGGTGGTAGTAGTGGTAGGCATCCTGCCCCCTGGGTGAGGGTGGTAGTAGTGGTGGGCATCCTGCCCCCTGGCTAAGGGTGGTAGTAGTGGTAGGCATCCTGCCCCCTGGGTGAGGGTGGTAGTAGTGGTAGGCATCCTGCCCCCCTGGGTGAGGGTGGTAGTAGTGGTGGGCATCCTGCCCCCTGGGTAAGGGTGGTAGTAGTGGTGGGCATCCTGCCCCCTGGGTGATGGTGGTAGTAGTGGTAGGCATCCTGCCCCCTGGCTAAGGGTGGTGGTAGGCATCCAGCCCCCTGGGTGAGGGTGGTAGTAGTGGTAGGGCATCCTGCCCCCCTGGCTAAGGGTGGTAGTAGTGGTAGGCATCCTGCCCCCTGGGTAAGGGTGGTAGTAGTGGTAGGCATCCTGCCCCCTGGGTGATGGTGGTAGTAGTGGTAGGCATCCTGCCCCCTGGGTAAGGGTGGTAGTAGTGGTAGGCATCCTGCCCCCTGGGTGATGGTGGTAGTAGTGGTAGGCATCCTGCCCCCTGGCTAAGGGTGGTAGTAGTGGTAGGCATCCTGCCCCCCTGGGTGAGGGTGGTAGTAGTGGTGGGCATCCTGCCCCCTGGCTAAGGGTGGTAGTAGTGGTAGGCATCCTGCCCCCCTGGGTGAGGGTGGTAGTAGTGGTAGGCATCCTGCCCCCTGGGTAAGGGTGGTAGTAGTGGTAGGCATCCTGCCCCCTGGGTGATGGTGGTAGTAGTGGTAGGCATCCTGCCCCCCTGGGTAAGGGTGGTAGTAGTGGTAGGCATCCTGCCCCCTGGGTGATGGTGGTAGTAGTGGTAGGCATCCTGCCCCCTGGCTAAGGGTGGTAGTAGTGGTAGGCATCCTGCCCCCCTGGGTGAGGGTGGTAGTAGTGGTAGGCATCCTGCCCCCCTGGGTGAGGGTGGTAGTAGTGGTGGGCATCCTGCCCCCTGGCTAAGGGTGGTAGTAGTGGTAGGCATCCTGCCCCCTGGGTAAGGGTGGTAGTAGTGGTAGGCATCCTGCCCCCTTGGGTGATGGTGGTAGTAGTGGTAGGCATCCTGCCCCCCTGGGTAAGGGTGGTAGTAGTGGTAGGCATCCTGCCCCCTGGGTGATGGTGGTAGTAGTGGTAGGCATCCTGCCCCCCTGGGTAAGGGTGGTAGTAGTGGTAGGCATCCTGCCCCCTGGGTAAGGGTGGTAGTAGTGATAGGCATCCTGCCCCCCTGGGTGATGGTGGTAGTAGTGGTAGGCATCCTGCCCCCCTGGGTAAGGGTGGTAGTAGTGGTAGGCATCCTGCCCCCTGGGTAAGGGTGGTAGTAGTGGTAGGCATCCTGCCCCCTGGGTGATGGTGGTAGTAGTGGTAGGCATCCTGCCCCCTGGGTAAGGGTGGTAGTAGTGGTAGGCATCCTGCCCCCCTGGGTAAGGGTGGTAGTAGTGGTAGGCATCCTGCCCCCCTGGGTGATGGTGGTAGTAGTGGTAGGCATCCTGCCCCCCTGTGTAAGGGTGGTAGTAGTGGTAGGCATCCTGCCCCCTGGGTGAGGGTGGTAGTAGTGGTAGGCATCCTGCCCCCTGGGTGAGGGTGGTGGTAGTGGTGGGCATCCTGCCCCCTGGGTGAGGGTGGTAGTAGTGGTAGGCATCCTGCCCCCTGGGTGAGGGTGGTAGTAGTGGTAAGCATCCTGCCCCCTGGCTAAGGGTGGTAGTAGTGGTAGGCATCCTGCCCCCCTGGGTGAGGGTGGTAGTAGTGGTGGGTATCCTGCCCCCTGGGTGAGGGTGGTAGTAGTGGTAGGCATCCTGCCCCCCTGGGTGAGGGTGGTTGTGGTGGTAGGCATCATGCCACCCCTGGGTGAGGGTGGTAGTGGTGGTAGGCATCATGCCACCCCTGGGTAGGGGTGGTGGTGCGCATTCAGGCCCCTGTGTGCATATGTGGCATTGGTGATGGGCATCCCGCCCCTATGGTGCTGCTGTTGCTGGTGTAAGTATATTCTGCATCCCTGTGTGTGTGTGTGATGTGTCGTGTACGTGTTGTATGTGTTTTGTGGTTGGTGTCTGGCTTACCTTCTGCGCTGTACGCGTCCGTGCCTGTTCCGGTAGTAAATGTAGAATATTGGTATGATCGGGACGAAGGGATTCATGGTTGGTTCGTGTCGTTCGTCCTTCTCGTTGCTTCGCGTCGTCCTCGTCGCTTCGCCTCGTCCTCGTCGCTTCACGTCGTCCTCGTCGCTGGCGTGTTCGCCTCGTAGCCGTGGATCGTGTTGTGGCGCGAATCGGAGCTTATGTGCGCCTCTCCCGGATGCTTTGACGTGCCGTGCGTAGCGACGGGTTCGGCGCGTACGGAAAGCGCATCGTACTTGTCCGGCCGGACGGGGCTGCATTTTTCCTTCCGTGCGACTCGATTCGGCGTTTCCGGATTCGCCTCGGTCGGGGAGCAGGACCTGGTTTGGGTGAGTACGGCTCGGCCGGATTTTTTGCTGTTGTGCGCATCGTACTTGCTCGTTCGGTGTGCTGTACGGATCGGTCGGGAAACAGGCTTTCGCATGGCTTTTTTCCCGACCGAATGGTATTGGGTGCGCCTCCGACCGAGATCGGAATTGGCCCCTAAGTGTGCTGCAGAATGCAAGGGCAGCCTAATCCTATGATACTTCTGGGCCTCAGTGTCCAAGGTATTCTACTTCTTGGGATAAGCATTTACACTTTTCTAACTGTAGTCATTCCTCTACTTTGCAGTAACTGCAGTACTCTACTCAAAATAGAATTAGAGTGCACCACTGTTTTGGCAAATGCACGTCTATCATCCTGCACAGGCTCCCCCCACCTACCCACACAACTAGGGGTTGGGGCGCCACTAGGCACGCCATGAGCAGGAGCCTGCCTTTTGAGCCTGTCGTTTGTTGCGGTGTTGTGGTTTTTGACATCACTACAGTGCGCCGCGGACTGGCCTAGGAGCTTTTAAAGTGGCATTCACAGGAGAGGTCTTCTTTCTCCTGGAGTCACCGAACAGGTCATCGCTGGGTTTGCTGTTGTCCTCCTACATTCTGCAGGTCAGTTTGGCGAATGAGAGTTGCTTAGCCTTCATTGGTTTAGTGGTTATCCTGCTTGTACATGCTTTCTACATTTTGCTTGCTGTTTGGTTTGTCTTATGCACAATCGGGAGCTGCCGAGCTGGTAAGTCTCTCCGGGTGCAGCATGCCTCGTTTTTCTACATATCGCATGTGTGAGTGTCTGCGTTGCATATGTGTGTAATTTAATTGGCGGTTGGGGCTTTTCGTTTTTCAACTGTTATCAGGTCGCGTCATCCGAGAGTTGGTGAGTCTTACTGGGATGGCTGCGCGGCAGTTTTTGATGTGCTGATGTTTTTCATGTGCTATTTACAGGCCTTGGTTGAGCCTGCGGCGCTCAAGAGTTGGTGAGTCTCACTGTGGTGGCTGCGCGGTCTATTGTGCAGGTGGCATTATGGTGGGCGCATATCTTGCGGCTAAGACCTGCATCGCGGTCAAATACCGCAATTTAGAGCATCGCTGCCTTGAGTTTTTCCTTACTGTCTAGGGTTTTTAGGTCTCGCCTGAGCCAGCGCGCATGCGCTGCTCTGGCGAGACTTTTAGTAAGCGGGTTTTGGAAGTGCAAACAGTGGCTTTTGCTGCGGACTAGCCTGCGTTCACGCGAGCGTGCACGCGCGATCAGGCGCCATATGGCTTCCCTCGCCATCTGGACGCTTGCGTGAACGCAAGCTGGTCGCCAGCAAAAGCCACTGTTTGCACTTGCAAAACCCGCGATTACTTTCACTTTCACGGCCGCGCGGCCGTGTCAGTTTCACGGCCGCGCGGCCAATGCTTGTTGCTCGCGCTTCTTGTTTATTGTACCTTGCACATGCAGCCTTGCTCCCTTCACTTCTCTAGCATTGTACAATGTTAAATTCACTATTTGCACAAGCAAAACCCTTTCGTAGGGCATTTTCTTTCAAGTTAAAATAATGTTGCGTTATGTGAAACGTCATTTTATATGTCCTTGAATCGTGTATAATTATGCAACCGCGCTCTACATGTACATTTCTTCCCCAGTTAACCCACCATGACACCAATTGGTGCCTCGTTGTTGCACTGAATCAACCCTCCAGTCACTAGCAGCGCGTGCTCTAGCGCTGCCTGTTCTCTAGGTTCATGTTGATGCCCGGAGGCAGCGGTCACACCTTCAGACGGGCACTGCCTCTTTTATAGTAAGAGCGGGGGGGTGCTCTACCTGTATATGTCTTCCCCAGTTATTTCGTTCACCATTAACCAATTAGTGCCCCGTTGTTGCAACGGAAATTAACTTCCAGTCACGACATCAACACGTGTGCTTTTTGGGGGTTGGAGCGCAGCCTGCTCTCTATTCTCATGATGATAGCGGGAGGCAGCCGGCAGCCCTTCAGACGGGCACCGTCACCTTTGGTAGCAAGAACCCTGAAGGTGTCCCCCAATCAAAACACTTTATAGCGCAACACATGCCCTGGCACTGAACCCCACCCCCTCCGGGGGAACGAAAGAGGGGGCACCCTGATGGTGAACAACCCCGGCCCGGCTAATGGACGCAGTGCCGACTAGTGCCAGGCACCGCCCTCCCCTCCTCCCAGATGTGTGGGAGTGTCGAGGGATCCCCTGGCCCAGGGAGGCCCCACCCTTCCTCCTCTTCCACTGCAAACGGCTGCCGAATTCCGAATCCGTAGACACCCCCCGCCCCCCAGCAAGCGCTGTCCTATTCGGGCACACTTTCACTGCCACTTAAACGGCTTCAGAGGCTCAGGGAAGTGAACATATTGTAATTGCTCTGTCCCGTTTATCATCTCTCGCTTTTCCTAGCGCTTCACGCCGCAACACCCGAGCACAACAAGTAACCAGTATCCCTACCTAGCTCATGCCCGGCCATGTGTGCCAACCCACGAGTGCCCGGCCCCGCTGACCCCCAACTTCCCCACCGACCCCAATTGTATCGATGAAGAGAAAACACAGGCCAGGAGCTGCGCAAGGGCAGGGAGGGGTCCCCACATTCAGACGGGAACATTTGCTTAAAAACGACCCCAGCTATTCATCATTACCTCCACCCAGACTGCGTCTCTTATACTCCCCGCCCTCCCTAAGCACATTATCCAGACAGAGAGAGTACTCGCACCCCGCTCGACCGTCCAAACCCTGCCGCCTCCCCTAGTTACAGCTGGCCTGGCCAAGGTTCCATGTAGGTGCTCAGGTGCAACTCGGACGGTTCCTAAGCAAACTGTCGCAGTTGTGATAAAACACAAGCAAGCCGCCCCGCCCTCTTTGTAGAGTACATCTTGTCATCTCTGGGCAGACCCTCCCAATTCATTTAATCTCTTGCTTACTGCAAACATCCGCCGCCCCATCACAACGCTCCACATTAGCACTAATGTACCGGCGGAATCCACCCTTGCCTAGTGTGCCTCCATTCCGAGGCCTCGCCGCTCCCTTAGCCCCCCCCCCACCTCACCTCACCTCATGCAGCAGCAGCTCTCCTCGCAGGATTCCCAGGAGAAACAAATGCCTTCCACCCCAAGGCCTCATTCCTATCAGAAAATCTTGACTGGGCTGAACCAGCCCAGTGTCCCCTCCACTGCCCAGTAACTTCCTGCCTTACCTCTCCCTCTCATTACCCCCTGCCCAGACTGGTTCCACTCACTGGGGGTGGTCTCCTCTAAGGCTCATGGTCCAGCCATATCCCCCGAAGGCTGAACCAGGGGGCATTCCTGCACTGCTCCCCGGCTATACAACTCCCTGCGTTTCAACCAGCCTCCCCTCTCTCCTGCCCCCCCTTAATCCCTTCATTACATTTAATCCGGGAGTATATGGTTTAAAGCTGAAGAAACCCAAAGTGCCAGCAGAGATACACAGGGAGTAAACGACAGAGCATCTGAACCGGTCTGTCCTCACAATGTACTCTTTACACACTAGATTTCCTTGCCCCCCCTCCCATCCACAGCCCACCCTGGGCGCCCATGACGCATCAAAGGGAGGGGTCTTCTTCTGTAAGGACTTACTAGCAGGATAAATCTAAATCAAGAAAGACATTAGAAGCTTCCCCGCTCCAGTCCAGTTTCAACAACACACGAATGATGTTATTCACACGAGTGCTGGCTCTCTATAGCATAAGTACGCCAAGGTGGACTAGTTAACCACCAGCAAGAGGTGCTCAGTTGCTCCTGCAGGCCACAAAGGTGGGCAGTAACTGGAGGAGAGAGGTAGCAACAGTCCGGTTCTCATAGTGAGACCACAATGCTGCCACAGGCCGAGACACAGACTTGGGCTGTCCTCGGCTGCCCGCCTGGTAGGTTGGCCAGGCCCTAAAGAGCAGCCCTACAAAAGGGTTTCGGTAGCCAGGAACCAGCAAGGATTTGTTGGATTATGTAGGTGTTTTCTAAAAATAAAGTACTGGTTGTTGTCATGTGCTAACTTTGTAACATGGATACGTCTATATGACTAGAAAGGTAAACCAATGTACAGCAGGCAACAGGGTTGCTAGAGTTCAGCAGGCCGCGTGAAGACCATGATCTTCGAGGCCAACTCGTGTTCCAATTTTCAACTTTCTTAATTCTCACTTACTGGGTTGCTGTTCCGTACAGGTTAGTGCTCCATGTCTGTGACTGCATCGCTTCTGTGTTTGTCTCTGCCTGTAACTGCTTCCAGTCTGTAACTGCCCCTGCCTGTGATTGTTTGTTGACTGTAACTGGTCTCAAGCTGTGTGTGCGCTCTGTAACTGCTGGACACATGAACCTGCGAATGCTTCCTCTCCGACTGTTTCTTGTCTGGGCCTGGTCCCCATCCCTGTGTGGGATTCTTTCATGTGTGTGCCTGGGCCCTACATGCGACCGCTTCTTGTCTGCGATTCTTCCATGTGCCTGATACCCTCCCGCAGTGTTATCCTGTTAGTAACTGCTCCCTACTTGCGAGAGACTGCCCCCTAGCCGTGGCAGCTGTATGTCTGTAACGCTCCTACCCTGTTACTGCTCTGACTGCGAACCCTCCCTGTGCCCCTAAGTACTCCCTGTTAGTGACTGCTCCCTATCAGGCAGTGGCTGCTTCTTTTGATTGTTCCCTGAACACCTGTGCCTGTTCCCTGCTTGTGTGTGCTCCTCTTCCCTCTCATAGCGTGCTCCCTGTGTAAGTGTGTCCTGGCTCTGACTACCCCACAGTGACTGTCGCCTGCTTAGCTCGGATTGTGACTTTTCTCGCCTGAACAACACTCCTGCATCTGCCCCTCTTCTAGAGCCTGCTGCCTGCATAACCCTCAAGCCCGGAGCCTAAGACGCCTTCAGGCTCGGAGCCTGCTGCCTGCGGGACCCTCACTCCCAGAAACTGCTTGCTGCCTGCGGAGCACTCTCAACCTCACACCCTGTATTTTGCACTTGCCCAAGCTCACACGTGCTTATGTTGCTCACCCGCCCCAAAGGCGAGACCTATTGGCTATGCCAGTGCTTGTTTTTTTAAACTTTGCATAACGATCTGAGCTGCGTCTTTGGTTGAGGAAACAGGGTTTGAGTCCCGGCGTTGACTCAACATCTCCCCTCACGAAATGTCAGTCACTGGGGCGGCCCTAGCGGTAAAAGTTGTATACTCTTGCCTGTCTCCTACCTCTTCTTTCCCCCCTTGTTTCTCTGCCTTTTTCTACCTGCCTCTTTCTCTTTTTCTCTAACTATCGTCAGGTGGGGTTAGCTAAACAAACGTGACATAACGTCTCAATATACTGATGTACAAGCTGCACTTGGTACAAACTATGCTGACCCTGTAACAGAATTGCTAATATGTTCTTGTATAAAATAAATAAATAAAACATGTTGAAATAAAAAGTTAAGAGTTTGAGTCCTGGGGCTCAATGGCCATGTGGATTTTCAAATTTGGGGCGAGGTGCATGTGTCATGTTTAAGGCCGCCACTTGAGCAACGGCTTTCAGACCCAGGCACTGTTACAGGCCGCGGGGCCCTGGAGTTGCCAAGTCGCACCGGGGCCCAGATTTGAAACTAATGTTATCATAAGATAAGGCACATTATTTTATTCCATGAATGCCCTGGGGGATAAAATGCTTTATTTTTATCTCACCTGAGGTGTAGGAAAAGGATCACTTTGCCAATATTGAGATCAGATTTGTTTGCGCAATTGCACTTTAGCTACAGACCTGGGCTTTGTTTGCTTGTGGATATATGCATCATCGTCAACATCACTGCGAGAGAGGTAATTATTTACCTTTTGAGGATTACAGATGTGAGCAGTCAGTCTGCATCTGATTATTCAAGCAGACTTTCAAGGAGCTACCTGCGACATCTGGAAAGGCGCCGTAGCACCCAGGTGGCCCAATTGTGCTTGCCACCCCTCATCCATAATGCTATAACAGTATGAATGGGGTTTTTGTTTGGCCGGGACCAGCCTAGGCCCAGCATGCTATAGGGATGCCCTTCCTACACCAAGGAGCGAGGCCAGTCCTCAGTCGCAGGTTGTGCCCACACTGGAGGGTGAGTCAGCAGAGCAATCTCCTCCATCCCACCTGGGGGTGCAGGGTTCCATTCGGCCCGTATACAGTGTGAACGTGGGAGCGGTGGGTCAAAGTAACGTCATTTTCCCGGCACCCCAGGGCGGTGGTCTCACCCCAGCCGGTTTGGCTCCCACTGTTGTATGGGCAGCTGCAACGGTCGAACCTGTGTTGCTCTCAATTTCAACTATTTTCGCCCTGCCCTTAGTTTCGCCCATACCGATGGTGAGGGTTGTGACTGCATCCACTCCTAGCTAGGTGACTCTGGGAGGTGGGCACAGTGGCGCAGCCACTCAGGTCTGGGCTCAACCAAGGATTGCTGCCTCCACTACTGTTGGCAGCTCTGGGCATTCAGTGCTCTTCATCAGTCCTATGCTCTTTGCACAACATAACCCGCATTGGCCCCTCCCTCAGGAATCACGTGGCACGTGCCAGCCGAAACCAGGGAAAAGACTTGTAAAAGTGAATTTTGTGATGTTTTCGACTTAATAAATGCAGGAGTGGTCCCTAGGAAGACCGAGGCTTGTAAGGTGGGTGAGCAGAAACCAAAGACGTGGTATGGTGAGAGTCACTGATGTTCAAGTTGGATGTTAAATCGGACAAGAAAAGACTGAACCCGCTTCGAGCCTTTGGTAGTTGGAATTTGCCTGGAGAGATGAGATCCAGTGCCCAGCTTCATCTGCACCCATGTACCCAAAGGCAGGAGTATGAGTGATTGCAGGAGGTCCGGTTTGATGTTCCAGTTCCCTAGCGTCCGCCATAGTTTACCCCAGACAGCATGGTCAAATGCTGACCTGTAATCAATGAAGCATAGGTGTAGTGGCAGCTTTGCCACCATTGCTCCATCAATCATTAGATATTAGGCCATTATGTTGGTTGTAGTTCTTGTCAATTTGGGAAAGTCCATTTGATTTAATGGGATTTCTGTGTTCTCAGAGGCCTAAGTTATTAATTCTTCTAGAAGCGTTCTCGCAAAGTATTTGGCCTCATTGTCGAGGAGCGCTATGAGATGATAATTGGGGAGAATATAGACCCTCTCCATGATGCTAGTATAGTTCCTTCTGAAAGGATGTGGTTGAAAACTGGTTCGAGGTTTGCTGCCCAGTAAACTGTATCAAACTGGAAGAGAGGAGGTGGGATACCATTTAAGCCCAGGCCTCTCTTGCCAGCCTCTGATTATCTGCCGTTCTATTGCTCCTGCAGTTGTCTGAAGTGTCTTGCTAGGGGGGGCTACTGTTGGCTGGAGTGGAGTGTTGTTGATTGATCTGCCCTCGGTTTGTGATTGTTGAGAACCTACTATCTGTGGTTTGTCTGGAGACAGGCTAGTGGTACCACTAGTTGTTTGCTGGTTGAAATGGTCTAGCAAGACATTAGCTCATGTTTCCTTTGACAAGTGGGAGTTAATAACTCCTTGGGCAGGATGCAAAAGCTTTTTCACAGTTTCCTAAAATCATGTGCTGTCATTCCTTCTCAGATAACAGAGCAGCTTGACTCACAAATCATCGTCCTGCTGCCTTTTCAATGACCAATTTCAATTTTTTAAGAGAGGTTTTGTGCTGTTTTAGCATAGTGTTAGTGAGTATCCCCTAGCTTTTGATGGAGGGTTCTTAGTGCCTTATTAACTACCCTTTTTAGGAACTTTAGTTGTTTGAGCTGATGTAAGGGGATGAGCACATGCTGTCGGGTGCATCACATTTGGTCCCCTGTTCTTACTGAAGAAGCTGATTTCTCAGTGAGCCCTTTAGTGAAGGACTCTCAAATAATTAGGGCATCGTTGGATTTTCTTAGACATCATTGCAACAGCACCGTAACCACTTCCGACAAGTCTTTTATAGACGAGGGAGAGTATTTAATCCTCTTGTTGTTGATGGTGTAGGCCAATCCAGGTATCTCTTTGATTCCATGGTGTTCTGCTGTGACTTTTTGAAAGGTCACGTCTTGTGGTATGTGGCCACTATCCCTCTTCTTGCCAATGAGTGTACGTACTACATTAGTGGCAGAGTGACAAAAGTATAATCAACTTTGGAGCTGGCGGTGCTGAGTGGTGTGAGGCAACTGGTAGATTGTTCCCTGGGAACTGACCATTGAAGGCAAGTAGGCAAAAGTGCTCCCGATCGCCTAGGAGCTGTTTGCACATTTTGTGCATTTTACCAGTTCTGTTTGGCCTTGGGCTGGAATGTCCCAGTGCAGAGTCTGCACAACTATAAGCTTGTTTTGAGTAGAAGATCCTAGAAAGTGTAAATTAAAATCACTTGAGACCACAAAGTCTGTGATTTGTTCCTCTTGCTGCAGCCTTAGGATTTTCTCAACCAGTGCTCTTGAACTCTTTACCCTATCCTTAGGATGTACATATACATTAATGATAGTGGCCTGAGCTTTGGCATTCTGGCAGTGGATTGTGGTCATGACTGCGTTCATTACTGGTGAGTTTGAGTGTAGTGCAGCAGCATTGGGCCTATCATTGGGCTTCAAAGGCCATTAAAGGAGTAGCTCAATGGAGGTAGTCTTGCTTCGAGAGTTACCTCAGGGCACATTTGGCCTAGGGGGCAGGCCGGCGGGTCGGGTAGCTCCGGTATCAGCTCTCTCTTGTCTTTTCCCACAGTCCACGAGCGAAGTCTGGTGAATGTTTGCTGGTGTGGTCACTCATTGGTCCGTGGAGCAGACAATCAATTTCGCGGATCTGGGCTTGAGAGGGCTCAACTGGTTGCAGGAGTCAAGCATCATTGGTTGGGTATTGGGGGTTCGTAATGGAGAACCTTTTTGAACACCTTTACTATTCTCCACCCTTTTAAAAGTAAGGAAGAGCCTGCTGAATGCTATAATTTTGTGGTCGGAGGTTATACCATGGTCAGTTTGGCCTGAGGGAGCTCTGTGAGGGCTGTGAATGATTCGGAAAGAAGCTTAATCGCTCAGTGCAAAAAATTCTGGCAGATTCCTCTATGGGCCCTACACGACACAATTTAGTCATTATCCACAGAGTAATTGTTCCATAGAGATAGGGTTCACAGGCCTTTCAGGGGGCAGGAACTCTTCATTCAGACTATTGTGGGAGCCATTACCAAACTCTGCCAGCAGCAGCTGCGCGGAGGGCAAGATCACCAGTGACTTTCCTTGCCCTGTGGCAGAGTCCCTGGTTGCAGAGGAATGGTTGATACTCAAGAATTGAACTTTTTTACTGGTCTGACACCTTGGTGGGGTGTTGATTGTGTGGCACTGGGCTGGCAGGAGGGGGGGACTGACCTGCTGGTGGTCCTGGACCCTTCTGCCTCACCCAGCGATGTCTGGAATGTAACATTTTGGGGGCTGCGCCTGTGGTCAGGTACCCCAGCAGGACCCGTGTGCTCTGCAGTGCCCTGGAATATGTGTTAGCCTGGTACCCCTTTGGGACAGAAAGGATGTGTTGATGATTTTCTAATGTCTGCCAGCCAAGTGTTTTCTCAGCCAAATACTTCACTAATGCCCCAGGTAGAGGGTCTGGGAGATGTTGCATGATTGGGGACTTCTGGCACAACGTGGTCAGCATATATTCAGGACAATGCAATATGGAGTGCCTCAATGCGATATTTTGATGTTCTTATGAATTGTGTGTCGTTTCTTGGTTGCATCCGGTAATTCTATATGTCCTAACTGTTTCTGCTGAGCAAAGTCTTATTTTATGATGAGAAAATAAAGGCTACTCCATGGTTAAACTAACACATAGGGGCATATTCTCAAGGACTTATCGCCGAGTTAGCGGCACTTTATCGCAGCCAAAGTGGCGATAGATCTATCGCACCATTCACAAGCTGGTGCTAACAGCCGATATCGCCAGTTTTACTGCGATAGCAGCCGCAAAAAACATCGCCACGGATGACCCCGGCAACTAACGCTAATGAGATGCAGAGTAGGCGTTCCTGTGCAAAAAGCCGCAAAAACACCACATCGCAATATTCTCTTCGACCAACCAGATCGGCGATAAGATCCCAAAACAGGCGATAAGGCGCGTTATCAGCAGGGATTTAACACCTGCTCTTACCTGGTGTTAAGTCGGACGACAACCTGCACCCCAAAAGGGAGCCCAGACCAGAGCCACACCTGAAGAACAACAGATGCCACGGAGCTACTGATCATGCAGCTCGGAGCCCCAAGAGGGCCACAACACCCACCACCACCACCACACCCAGGACCCCCCCCCCCCCGGGGCCCTACCCCAGGCCCCCCCAGACAAAGATATTTTACACCAACTTTACGAAATCATGAACAAAACAATTCGCCTGATGTCGCGCAAGTACAACAATTAACATTCATGTGTGGTCAGAAAAAGGAGAATCATTCATTCATCTTTGAATTTCCAAACAAATTATTTCATTCAAATTTAACTCAAAACAACTATTCGGAAGAGTCATGGCGGGTCTTCTCTGGACAATCTGGAAGACACAGCCTGCAAGACAAAATTCAAGATAAGAAGGTGTGTCATGCGCTCATCAAAGGACAGAGAGAGAGAGAGAAAGAGAGAGAGAAAGAAAGGGAGAGAGAGAGAGAGTGAAAGAGAGGGAGAGAGAGAAAGAGAGAGAAATGGGGAGAGAGGGAGAAGGAGAGAGAGAGAGAAACAGAGGAAGAGAGAGAGAGACAGTGAAAGGAAGAGAAGGAGAAGGAGAGAGAGAGTAACAGAGGAAGAGAGAGAGGCAGTGAAAGGAAGAGAGGGAGAGGGAGAGAGAGAGTGCCAACACTGCGGACCCAGGCGTCACTGCTCACCTGCTGCCACTGGTGTGTCTCCAACCACGTGCCGGTAAACACTGCAGTCCACCAGGTCCCTTATCTGAAACAGAGTCCAGATGTATGAATGGCAGAGTCCATATCATTGCACACGCCATCATCGCTTGGCCGCCCCTGCCCACACAGGCTGCTGCACCCCAGCCCCTCCCGCTGCCCAGCGGTGGTTGCCCGCCCCTGCGCACCCAGGCCTCACTACTCACCATCTAGGGAGATGCGTCACGTTGTAAAGTCCTGTGTCACATTATACCTGCGTCAGGTATAATGTATGCAGGGTGGGCGTTCCAACGCAAGAAAGCTTCATAAAACTGACGCAGTGAAATCTACAAGATTTCACTGAGTCACTTCTACGACGCCACTGGGTCAAAACCTTACGCCTGCTTGAAGCAGGCATAAGGAGTGATGCAGCACACTAGGAATAGGCATTCCTGAGCATTGCTGGAGTTGCGTCGTGCTTGCGACATGACTCCAGCAATGCGTTACCGGTACGCCAACAGATGCGTGACGCATCTGTCAATCCTTGCGCCACGGTGCACCACATTGTAAATGCGACGTATCCATGGTGGTGCAAGTGTTTTTTTGCATGACACACTTGAACTGACGCATCTCTGCTAGTATGCAGAGATGCGTCAGTTCTTGTAAATCTGCCCCAGAATTGTTTGTCACAGCCTTTGCCCCGAATTTGTCTGTTCTGAAACCCAATACATATTATTAAATAACACATTTGATGTAGACTTCCATTGAATGCAAAAGATTTTACCTCATAGAATCCAACTTTTTATCCTTCCAATTTATAAATAACTGTCTCAAGCAATGGTAATCAATGGCCCAGAATCAGCCAAGACGTCTAAAGTCTTACCTACTACCTCAATTATGTACTTGCGAGAAAGAAACAGTTCTTCTTCAATATCCGTAACATTACTAGGCATATTAGATAAGCGAAAAATATTATTTCTTTCGATTACCCCAATACCCCGATTACCCCAATACAAAAATCAAAAAACAGAATCAATCTCTTGAGGCACATTAACTTTTTGCCCAACTTTGTTACATTTGTAATATTCCCTACACAATTTAGGATATGTTTTGTGTGAACTAAGATGATTTCTAGAACCACATTTAGTACAATTGTCTATAAAATTGGAAACATTTCTATTTTTTTTTTACCTGACACAAATCTATATGATTTATTTTGCTAGGTACTTAAGCCACACTTGAATTAGAATCTTTATCATTGTTGAGTGTCTTTAAAGACTTGGTGGAACATTCTACACTCTTGGGAATATCAGTCATTTCAAGCAGTGTAGAATTTTGAGGACGAAGAATTTGTCCCTGGATTTCCTTATTGGAACACCGTTCTGATCCCTAATATATTTGTTAGCAATTTCCCCAAAATCACATTTTGCTGCTAAGACTCTCAAAGCAGCCACATAGGCATGTCTCTCCATTATAATGTTTGCTCCCACTGTAAAATGTGGTTTCAACCATTCCGAAGTTTCCAAGTTGACATTAAAATATCCATCCACAGTAGCAGGAGGCAGATGCTCAAAGACCTATTGACTTTCAATTCCAGAAAATTAACAATACTTTGGGTCATATTACCAAGGATTTGCGATAATTATCGCAAAGCGCGCTTAGCGCTGTTTTTTTTATCGCCGGCTATCGCTGCATTTCATTGCGGAGATAACGCGTTATTATCAATGCTTATCTCCAAGGCGATAAAAAATCCAGCGACAGCGGCGAAACCCAGCAATAGCGCGAGAAATCCAGCGATAAATTCACTGCGCTAATGAAAAGCTTGCTAATAGGCAGGTGAGGACTTAACCTTACAATCCACCTCCCATTGACAAGATGGTTAAGTCAAGTTTTTATCAGGTGTTAAATTCCAGCGATAATCGTGCTTAGCGCGACTTTTTTTATCGCTTCGCGGGCATTGATAATAGGGGGAAGTTGTGCTTGCGACTGTTTGCAGTTGCTTTTAGTTGGGAACGCCTACTTTGCATGTCATTAGCGATAATTATCGCTGACATGCAAAGCGGCAACAAAACAGCCGTTATCGCCATTATCGCTGACATGCAAAGCGGCAACAAAACAGCCGTTATCGCCATTAAGCTGTCGCTAACAGCTGTTAGCGACAGCTTGCTAATAGGGCGATAAAAATATCGCCGCTTTATCGGCAAAAAGTGCCGCTAAAGTGGCGATACTGCCCTTGGTAATATGCCCCTTTGTTCGGTGTAGGTTCAAATGTATTACTATCTATAACAAACATCAAGTGCTGAACAGACAAAATCATTTGTCCTACTTCATTATAAATTCTCTCGGTACCTGCATAAACTATGGAGGTGGATTGGCACACTGTTAAGAACACGTGTGGCTGTACTGTAAACATCTGTGCTGGCTCATCACAGAGCTGAGCACGTTTTATTTGCCTTTGCAGTGACTAAATCTAATGCATTAAATTCTGAAATGAGGCCCCTTGCGGCCCTTTTGTGCCGCCGAACATCACTTTTTTGACATTCCGGTGGCGCAATGTGCCGCAGCATATTTACAAGGCCCCGTAAAGTCACTTTACGTGGTTTTTCATGGCCTTAAAAATATGTGCCCCTTTCACACAGAACATAGTGTGAAAGGGGCGTTTCATGGGTGTTGCTGTGGGTGTTCCCACGCAACACCCATGGAATCTGAAGCATCCCCAGATTTATGAGAAATCGTAAACCTGTGAATGCGTCAGAATGGCATTAAGGAGGCGCAGGGAGGAGAAATGTTTTATTTTCTCCTCGTTTTTTCCTTTTTCTATGTGTGCTGCATTCTGCAGCACACAGAGAAAGAGGAAATCGCCTGAATTGATAGATTTTGTGCAGGAAGGTGCGCCAGCGCAGGGGAAAAGTGCAGGAATGTGCTGTATCACATAGATGCAGCACATTTCTGCCATTTTGTTTTGACGCAGCGTAGCGCAGCAAGATTCCTTGTGGCACTACCCTGCGCCAAAATCTCATAAATAAGGCCCTGAATTTCTATGGGTTAGCGCATGGACTGCTGAAAGCACTTTTAGAAACAGTGAGCAGTGTTTGTCTCTCTTTGTGCTGTCTGCAGCACATGCATAAACCAGGTGGTCAGCTTAGCACTGAGCTATGACAGCTGTTCATGATACAACACCTGATATGACCAGCTACAAATGGAAACTGTAACTGTCAGCTGAAAACTTTAAGTCATAATTAAGAAGACTAGAGAAACATTAGTGATCACATACCTAAGGATTGAAATAAAGTTAAAGCAACTTGGGCTGATTAATGCTGAAGATCTCAGTATTAAACCTTAAAAAGGTAGAAATTACCCAAAACAAACTACATTTTCGAATAAAGTAGTTTGTGTATTGAAAACCTGATGCAAAGCATCACAACTTCTGAGGTTTATACAAAGGCTAAATCGAGCACACCAGAAAACAAGAAAGGCAACTTGCAGCTGACATTCCTGCTGAATGATTCTTCCCACACACTGCATTTCTTCAGCTGTAGGTGAAGTGACATTAAATCTAGTTCAATCCAGTTAAATCCAGTTAGATGCTCATCTGATACCAGCACAGTGTCCCGGTGAAATGCTTTGGGCACTGCCAGTAACAAACTGTTTGAACACTTGTCACCTTCAATCCATGGTAAGCTGCCTCCTTGTCTTTCGATTTACCGAGGATGGTGCAATACTTGTCTGATTTCTAACCGCGTGTTGGTGTTTTTTTGTACAAAAAACGAAACCCAGCTATGTCAAGCGAACAAACTCTCCACTGAAGAAAACACAGTTTTCTTGTAAAACCCTCACCCACCTGGGTTACCCCTTGGTGGCATGCTTCATCATGAGGTCCATCCCGTTCCGCTATGGATCGGGGCATCCTGCGACCTAATTACTACGCAGGAGCACTTTTTGATTTTATACAATAATAAAGGTGGTGTTAAAAAGAAGTGGGGGTTTTTTGTGCAGGAGTGTAATTTAAAATACCTGGCAAGTAGGTGTATCCTATTTATTCTGACCTCTAGTCGGTATGGTTAAAAAGGGGGTAAAATAGGAAAGAAGTATATTATGTACCTGCTTTCCTAAAGGTCGACATGTTTCAAGCTGTACCACTATAGGCTTTTCTTCAGGACCTCGGGAAACTAGTTCCCTGGTACCACTCCTACTAATTCATAGTGGACGCACACTATTTGGGAAACAGCCATTACAACGTGGCTGTTTCCCCGCATGTCATTACATCACATGCGTTACAACGCATGCGATGTACCAACGCATAGCCATTACTACGCATGCCATTACATCGCATGCGCTTTTACAACGCATGCGATGTAATGGCGATCCACCTCGTTGTGAGAAAACTGAGGCTCTTCCGTTTCCTCACAACGACGTGCACCGTGTACCGCCCCTCAGATGACGCAGGAACCAGGAGAGAGGAACCACGAGGAGAGAGAGGTAAGGGGGATTGGGCCAGGGGTGGGGGTTACTTTTGTAGGGTTTAGGGTAGTGGGGTAGGGGGTCGTGTAGGGTAGTGTTTGAGTGTAGGGACCGGACTGGGGGTCGGGGGAGGGTCGTGCTGGGGGTAGTGTTTTAGGGTTTAGGGTAGAGTTGTGGTGTTTGTGTAGTGTAGGGTAGTGTTTTAGGGTTCAGGGTAGTGTCGGGGGGGGTTGTGCAGGGTAGTGTTTGAGTGTAGGGACCGGACTGGGGGTTGGGGTAGGGTCGTGCTGGGGGTAGTGTTTTAGGGTTTAGGGTAGTGTTGTGGTGTTTGTGTAGTGTAGGGTACTGTTTTTGGGTTTAGGGTAGTGTCGGGTGTCGTGCTGGGTAGTATAAATGTAGGGAGAGGACTGGGGGTCGGGGGAGGGTCGTGCAAGGGTACTACATTAGGGTTTAGGGTAGGGCAGGGTAGAGTCACTTACCTTTCAAACTTTTACCATGAGTATACCTTTACCACACATGCCTTTGCGGTGTAATGGCATGCGTTGTAAAGGCACAGTCCTGGTAAAAGTTTGCGATGTAATGGCATGTCGTTGTCATTGACTTTGCGTAGTAATTCCCGCGTTGTAATGGCACGTGTGGTATTGGTATGCGATGTAATGAGACATATTCCACTATTTGCATTCCAAAAAATATATATATATATACATTTACCACCTTTTAGGCTTTCACTGTATTTATATAAGATGATTCAATGTCGCATCATGGTTCCTCTAGGGGGAGAGGGTAGCCTGTAGCCACACTCACACCAAGGCTCAACCTCTGCCTCGATACCTATTACCAAATACTTGCTGAGGAAGACGAACCCAGTATATCCTCTCAACCCCGCCCCCTCTTCTTTTTGATTTGTGTTTTTTTGTAGGCATGTGCACTTGATTAACTAGTGGGGCTGCTGGCACCCCAGGTCGTTCAGTCCTCTTTGTTTATATCTAGTGATTCATTCTTTTGGTAAGGCTTTCATCAGTGAAATCAGCATGCACATATGAGGCTCTCTGAAAGACCCACCTCTGGTGTTTGACATGCCATTGTACTTGGACAAATAACTCTTGCTGTCAGTATAGTACTCAAATTACTAGTTGGGATTGTTGCTCTATGCATGTACCCATATTTTCATGTTCCTATCCCCTGGGGGACTTTAGGAGTACATGTGACATTCTCTTAGATTGTTTTACACCACCATGAAAGTGACAGTGTGGTGATATATGCTGAGGGTGTGAAATACTTGCCGCCCAAATTGGATTTGCGGTTCACACCATAACTAGCATCAACTTAGAGTTTCACAGTGGGCATAAACAGGACACATCTAGCTGTGTTTTGATAGTATAGATGCACTACACAGGACATAGGGATCACTGAACCAAGTGTCACCACAGCAGAGTATGAAGTGAGATGCACACATGTTTTATTTATAGTCAACTGTTTATATAGTACTTTGTTGAATTCTGAGACGGCTGGAAGTCAATGGGTCGAAACACATCACCCATGTTCATTGTGGAGTCCACCACCAAAGTGTAAAGATGGAAGTGGATAAGAGTTGATTTTGAGTGCTTAGAGGTATAATTGCTGCAACACAGATGGACACCCTAGTGTGGGAATACCCACGGACGCACCGTGTTCAAACTACAGACTGAATTACCATACTTTTTGGATGAAAAAGTCCTTCGCATGGTGATAGACATGTTCCCTTGCCCTGAGTGCTCCAGCTCCAGTGATATCTCGGCCCTTGGTAACAATGTTTGGTTATGAGCAAACACAGATCATGCATGTGCCTTATGACCTAGGCCTGTCTCATGGACTCTGGTATGCTTAGACTGGGATGGGTGCCAAACAGTGGCGAGTGGCAGATCGGGGGTGGCAGGGCAGCAGGGGTGGCGGGGGGAAGGGGATAAATAAAAAATTAAATAAAACATACCTCCTCTCCGCGTCGCCGCGTCCTCCTCGTTGCATCTCTCCAATCCTTCCTCCGGCTGGAAGAGGAAGCACCCAGGAAGCACCCAGGAACCCCTGAGCCAATCACAATGCTGCAATGCAGCATTGTGATTGGTCTGAGTGCCGTGGTTCAGAGCTCAGGCGGGGACTGGGGGCCTGGGCATGTTCTCCACGCAGGCTGTAATGCATCCTGGAAGGAGAACATGCTATGTGCGCATGAATGTTTGGCAGGCCCTAAACGGCTGGCTAAACATTAATGCGCACATAAGGAGTGAAAACCACTCCTTCCCTCCCCTGCTCTTTCAGCAGAGCAGCCCCGCCCCACCTTGCAAAGCTGCCACGCCCGCAACAAGAATAAATAAAATGATAATAACATTGAGTTATCATTTTATTTTTCCTTACACTGATGAAAAGCAGAGTGGCAATGCTCCTCCGCCTTAGCGGAGGCGCCGCCACTGCACCCAAAGCGCTACCCTCAAGTGGTGGAAAGCTACTGCCTTCACCAGGAGTTAAGTAGCACGAGCACAGTGGTGGCAGAATACTGTGTTTTTATTTTTTAGTGATCAACAGAGTGAACATGCCTTTTAACTTGTGTCATGAGAGTGGCGCCTTCTGGCCCACTCTGGTAAAGGTCCGCTGCTGTGTGCTTAACTCAATTTTGGACTTCATTGGGTTGGGTGCAGTGCTGGGATGTATGTGTACCTGTAGGAAGGTACAGTGCATCAGATAATATCATGCAATGTTGCATGTCGTGCTGGAGTACATGTCTACCTTCGAGAAGGTACAGAGCATCAAGAAATAGCTTGTGTGGTTATGTGTGCGCAGGCTTAGATACATGTGTGCCTAAAGAAGGTACAGTATATCAGACAATAGCGCAAGAGATTGAGTTTGAACGTTGGGATACATGGGTGTCTTTGAGAATGTACAGTGCATCCGGTATTAGTGTGTGTGGTTCCCTGTATGCATGGGGCTATATGTGGGCATCTGATCTGGCTCTGCATGTAGGAGACAGTGTGCGGTGTTGTATGAGCACACTGGAATGTATGGATGCCTGTGCAAGGGTACAATAAATTGGAGGCTGTACAAGTGTGTATGTGTGTGTGTGCTTTCAATGGAAACACCACATGGAAGACACTGGTTTCTTTAAGCCCGGGCAGAATTGGCGGAGTGCCACTACGCGGAGTTCCACGGAGTTGTAAAAAAACTCAGTGGAACTCCTCCGCTCCGCTCCCCTCCAACCTCCCTAATTTAAAAGCAGTTAAAAAAAAGCACTTACCTGCTGTGGCGTCTCCGAGCTGCCCTCCTCCTTGCCGTGGTCTCGCTCTCCTCCTCGTCCTGGCCGTCCTTATCCTCGCAAACCCCTATGTTGTACGTCTTGCGAGCACTGTCGCACGCGCGCCCATGCGCAGTCCTCCCAAGACGTACATCGTAGGGGTTTGCGTGGACGAGGACGGCGAGGACGAGGAGGAGAGAGAGACCACGGCAAGGAGGGCTGCCCGGAGATACCACAGCAGGTTAGTGTTTTTTTTTACTGCTTTGGGCATAGGCAGGGGCCGGCTAACTCCGCTCTGATGTGGAGTCGGAGTTTTGCCTGAACTCCGCGTTCTCAATGGAGCGCGGAGGTGGCAAAACTCAGCAAACTCCGCTGGCAGAGCAGAGTTCTCTGCCCGTGGTTAGTTTCTATTTTGGGAGACCTAGGGCTTGCTGGAGGAGCAGGGAACAGTAGAGGTTTTCCCCAGACATGTGGGTGAACTACTGCATTCATGAGAGCTGTGTGGGACACATATTGGAGGAGGAAAGTTCTAGGCTCTTCAGTGGACATCAACAGGGGCTCTTTGTTTCTGAAAGGAGATCACTAGTCAATTGGGCCATGGCCCATTCGAGGAAGGAGATGGGGCTGATGGGAGAATCATAAAGGGTATAGCTGGGGTCTTTTAGTAGCCATTTGATGAACATATCTCTGAGGATGACATCCAGGTGGAACCTCTAGTCACTCCATGGCCTGTGTTTGAGGCTATCAAGATTGAAGACAGTCCTGCTGTGATAGACTACTCTCTGGAAGAAGAGCACAACAAAGGAGTGGGCACTTCAAAGTGGGCAACTCCCAGAACATGAACTTCACAGAAAGAGACACAAAAACACAAGTGGGTATGGAAATAGAATATAAAAAAGTGAGCTTGAGACTTTCAAATCATCAAACTGAAGCTGTACATGAGCGTGGAGAAGCTCAGCATGAGTTCTGCCTGTTGTGACCAGGACTTGGGACTAAGGGTTTCCCACTTTCCCAGGCTGGGTGAGGGGACATCAGCTAGGAGAATAAAGGACACTCACCTGGAGAACCAGCTTCTGCCAAAACTGAGACCTGGGGTCTTCGGTAGGAGGAGATTGCCTGGAGGGAGCGAGGTCCAGTAGGGGTCCCACCAATAGGATCCTGGGAGTGGAATGTGAAATTCTGGAACGTCGAGAACAGGAGTCATTTGGGCCATTTGCCCGTGTATGCTGTGTGATCCCCATATGCCATGTGGGGGCCACAGAGAGAACTGGACCTATGTGCCTATCAGGCCACTAACCCGCGTGCATTGTGCGATCCCCTGATGCCAAGAGGGGGCCGCTGCAGAGAGAAAGAGTAACCACTCTAGTGTCATATTGCTACGAAAGGAGGGCAGGTGCCATTGGTGGTGCTGGTACCCGAAGAGGACAGTCACCATATCAGTACTGCTAAGTGATCCCTGTGTGCCAAGAATGGATCACAGAGAAGACTAAGCTCTGTTGCCCATGTGTGCTGTGAAGTGAAGTCCCTTGCATGTCAGGAGAGGCCGTAGTCCAGGAAGAGGGCCATCGTCCTAGGACAGCATGCAGTTGTAATCGCTAGCAGGTTGTGACCTGCATTATATCCTATGGCATTTGCAATACGGAAGACCGAATATCCGTCACATTTGTAATTGAGTATCCTGTCCGCCAAACTCTAATTCAGGCCCTATGTACCTACAAGTTAATCTTTCCCATCAGAAAACCCATTGTTTTGAATAATTTTGCAGCTCTGGTTCTAATGTGTTATAGAGGCTTCTCCCATGTTTGTATATATGTTAAATTCAGCTCTAGCAACAGGGATGGTGGAATGCGGTTGACACTGCTGCTCTATGCTTCTTGGCCGCACACCATTTCTCAGTTGCTGGTGAAATTACATACCTATTGTAGCTGGCAGGTTGAAGGTGCTGCGATTCTTCCCAAGCAGGAAGTAGAGTGCAAATTAACAACAGTTTCACAATGGCTGTTGCATAAACTGAAACTTAATAGACTAGTGAAAATCTTCCAGTCGTGCCACATACACAGAGAAACCCCTTTGCACCAGACATAAGATACATCCCAGCAGAGATCGTGGTGGCTACTCCAAACTGGTACAGAACCAAAGACAGCAGTCAGCTGCATATCAATGTGGTTTTGAGAAGGCCCTCACACTCATCGCCAGTGTAATAATTGGAAGACAGTAAGTTTTAGGAAGTATAGACTTTGGTAAGAGCCTACAGCAAGACTACTCTAGCCTCATCTGGCTAAGGTCGCTCCTGAAACACCAGTGCGCGACATTCCATTGCACTAAAGAATGTAATATATAACAAGTTGTGGAACAAATAATTGCATGTGAGGATAGAAGAAAAAAAATTACAACTTGGAACACAAGCGATACAGTACATTTATTTATATAGGAATTACCTATGACACATTACTACAGTTCACCTAGCCACAGAGGCGGCGGACCACTTCACATATAACTTGCTACAAACGAGAGTGACATCTGGTACACTTTGAATAGCTGGGTTTTTAGACCCTTTCTAAGGGCTAGCCAATTCAAATTGAGCTTTTCAGGGAGATGATTCCATATTCTGGGAGATTGCCATGAGAAGGCCTCCATAAGAATACATACACACACTGATGACCAAGTGGCATAAACTCCATCTCTGGCAGAGTGAAGTACGCTGGTGAGGACTAACATACTAAAACCACATGTATTCATGGTATGCGTCTTCAGCACCAAAAAATTTACAAGTCTGCCAGATTCGAAGGAAATCATTACTGTGAGAGCCCAAACTCGCAGCACTTTTACCCATGCCGCTAGTCCCCTCCGAATCAGACATGCCAAGGTTTATTCCCGTTCAGAGGATTTTTGGGCATCGCGAGCTAAACCTGCAAGAAAAATGAACAGCATTTCTACCTGACAGTCCTTCTGCTCAGTTGTTATGTTCAAACATTCTAATGACTTACATACAACTAAAGTAAGGTTATCCAACAAAGAACCGCTTTCATGCTTAGACTATTGTGTAATATCCTTTCTCAGTCATCACCCGTTTTTGTCCTAAAGCCAGGAGAAAATCGATGATTAAAGGTAGCAGAAGCTATTTTCAAGCAGTCAATCCAGGAAACACAACATTGGCAGACTGGAAAGAAATACAACAAGCATTGGTAATGCATCGGTTTCGCCTGTGTGATAAATAAAGAGCTGTTTTTATCAACCATCCTCTGGGAGAAGGAAAGAGCTCCCTGACAGATAACACAGGAGCGGAGATGATGTGGCGCAGCGGCCAAAGCTGCTGACTCAAGAGCTGGGGATCCCGGTTCGAGTCTAGGTGGCACAACATCCTGTGATTCTATGCAAATCACTTAGGGGCCGATTCCGATCTCGGCCGGTAGGGCACCGAATCGGATTCGGCTTAACCGGATCCGATTCGGAGCCCTCTTTCCCAACCGATTCGTACGTGCGTCCGGGCGAGCGAGTACGATGCGAGCGCGTGCGAATTCGCCGACCGACTCGTACGCCCGTCCCAACCGCACCGACCGACTCGCACGGATGCGCCTCGCACCGCGCAATGGAGACGTTCCCCGGCCGGGCAAGTACGATGCGCGCCGCGAGCAGTCCGACCGACTCGCGCCATCCGGCTCCAAGAAGCAGTCGGAGCCGTACTTCGGGGGTCCGTGTCGGACCCCCCTGTACGCGTAGCCGCGGTCCCCCCTACCTGTGCGTGTACGGCGCGAGTCGCTTCGCCGCGTACACGCTGTAGGGGGCGCCCTTGTTCGCCTCACACCCATTGAGTCAATGGGAGCCCGCGTACGCGTTGTACGACCGGCTCCCATTGACTTCAATGGGAGTCCGACCGAATCGAGTCCGATAGCATGCGTACGCATCGTACTCGTTCGGTCGGGCTGCTAAGGTCCGATTCGGTCGGAAATCTCTCCCGGTCCGGCTCGGTCGGAGAGATTTCCGGCCCGAATCGGAATCGGCCCCTTAATCTCACTGGGTGATAAATTGTTATATAAATATGTGGCAAAAGCAAAAAGAGGCAAACCTTTATGAAAAAATAGTTCCACCAAGGCGTATGTTAACAGTATTTCAGCTGCGGGAAACTGATAAAAAAAGCAGATGAGGAAGAAGCATTGGTAAATGCATGAAAACATGCTACAGCCAATAGAAATTGAGGAAAAGTAAGCTGCATGCACAAGAACCAATGAGAAGCCAGGAAAGAGAAGAGTCCCTTTTAAGTTTATATTAAAAGCAAGCATCCTGCAGACGAAACCTAAAAAGGAAAAGATCAGAAGATAGTTTTTCTCCCATTTATGCATCCATGATCTGGAACAACAGCAATTATAATATCAGAACGGCTCAAAACGACTGCAATTCAGAAAAGAACCGAAGGAAAACCTCTACAAAGAACACTACTGCCATAAATGATAGGAGGCTACCTTTACTCAAACTAACCTGCCTCACTGAAAACTCTCACATTTTGAATCATGAGGCACACACTCACTGGTTAATTTCCAACTAGGTTGCACTATGCAAATACAGTAAACTAATAATGACATATATATATATATATGATATATATATTCTGGTATGCAGACATAATATCGATTTTTTATTATCGACCTACACTAATATCGAGTTTTAAATATCGTAGGGACAGAATATCGAAGTCAAGAATATCGGTGACCAGAATATCGACCTTAAGGTAAGTAATATCGTTTTTTTATATCGAAGTAAGTAATATCGTTAGCAAAAATATAGTTGTGAATAATATCTATATTTATATTTGCGTTATGTATTTTAGTATGTATTTTATGTGTATGTGTTTAACATTTTTTGTAATGTTTTTTAATTATTTTTAAATATATGTATTAAATGTTTAGAAATTAGTAATTTTTTTAAAAGTAAATTTTGCGTTTTAGTATTAGAGCGGGTTGTGGGCTTATAGGGGAATAGGGTGGGAAGTAATTTAATTATAATTAAGTACATTTTAATTTTTATTAATTGGTATTGATTATTAATTTATTGTTATTCAATTATTAATTGGTAATTAATTTTTATTAATTGATTAATTGATAATTTAATTAATTGTGTTATTTTTTATGTGTAGTTGGTTGTGCGTTTATAGGGGACTAGGGTGGGAAGTAATTTAATGTTATTTAAGTAAATATTTATTTAATTTTATTGGTATTTATTATTAATATTTTTGTTAATTAATTATTAATGTTATTTATTTATTTTTAAAAATTAATTAATAAGTATGTTAATTTAACCCCTACGCTATCCTACATTTTCCACACTGTTACACTCACTGGAGTTGGAATAGTAATTTTAACCCTAACGCTATCCAACAGTTTCCCTACTGTTGCACTCACTGGAGTGGGAATAGTAATTTTTACCCCTACGCTATCCAACACTTTCCCTACTGTTGCACTTACTGGAGTGGAAATAGCAATTTTAACCCCTACGCTATCCAACACTTTCCCTACTGTTGCACTCACTGGAGTGGGAATAGGAATTTTTACCCCTACGCTATCCAACACTTTCTCTACAGTTGCAGTCACTGGAGTGGGAATAGTAATTTTAACCCCTACGCTATCCAACACTTTCCCTACTGTTGCTCTCACTGGAGTGGGAATAGTAATTTTTACCCCTACGCTATCCAATACTTTCCCTACTGTTGCACTCACTGGAGTGGGAATAGTAATTTTTACCCCTACGCTATCCAACACTTTCCCTACTGTTGCACTCACTGGAGTGGGAATAGTAATTTTTACCCCTACGCTATCCAAAACTTTCCCTACTGTTGCACTCACTGGAGTGGGAATAGTAATTTTAACCCCTACGCTATCCAACACTTTCCCTACTGTTGCACTCACTGGAGTGGGAATAGTAATTTTTACCCCTACGCTATCCAACACTTTCCCTACTGTTGCACTCACTGGAGTGGGAATAGTAATTTTTACCCTTACGCTATCCAACATTTTCCCTACTGTTGCACTGTTTGGAGTTGGAATAGTAATTTTATTCCCTCCGCTATCTAATAATTTTTGTATTATTTTAGTTAATGTAGTATATAATTAATTTTAAAAATATTAAAAATAATTGTAAGTTTTTTAATTTGTTATATATATTTATTTAATTTTTATTTATATTATTGTTTTATGTGTAGAGATGTATTTGTAATTTATAATATATTTATTAACAATTTATAAGTTATTAAAATAATTATTAAAAAATATTATTAAGTAAGTATATATATTATATATTATCCAGGAGACGCAGAGAAAGGAGAAAAGCGCAACGAAAGCGCAAACAACACCAACAGAAAACCGAACAACCGCAGATGGAAAAGGAATACAGGGGCATATTAGCAAGACCGGCGATAAAATTATCGCCGTTTTAGCAGCAGGAAACTGCCGCTAAAACGGCGATAATGGGCTTGCTAATATGCGTTATAGAATCCCAATAGAAGCCCAGGTTAGATGTCCTGCACATCTAACCTGGGCTTCTATTGGAATTCTATAACGCATATTAGCAAGCCCATTATCGTCGTTTTAGCGGCAGTTTCCTGCCGCTAAAACGGCGATAATTTTATCGCCGGTCTTGCTAATATGCCCCTAAGAGACAACGGTATCAATGACAAAACAATCATCAACCTTGCCAAAATAGACCTGGACAAAGCAGAGGAACAATTGCTGTCTTTGGGTCTATCATACTGCCCTGAAAGTACATTTAATTACACTACCACACGCATGGACATCTTTAAAAGTGTACGTAAATTAAAACTTAAAAAGTTCCACATGTTGCAAAATAAAACATTGGAGACAACACATGAGAGAGAGACATTAGCCTTGCAATCACCTCTCCTCAACCTAACCATATCTGACCTACCCACAGTGAAAGACCTACAGGATTTAGCCAAAGAAAGTGAAATAACAAACACACAGGCAACTACACATGAAAACCAAGGGACAACAACAGGGAGAAGGACATCGGCACATGAGCAAGTTCAAACGCCATTTAAACCCAGATTGACATTCAATCCAATCACTCCAAGAGATGCTATTGATATATTTCACGAACATGTGACCAAGGGAATTAAACAGCTAAATTACAAGGTGCATGAACTACAAAGAAAAAAACAAAAATACAACTCACAGCAGTATTGATACAACCAATTGATAACAAAATTGGGGAAAAACTCACAAATCATAATACGCAACTCAGATAAGGGTGGAAATTTGGTCATCTGGGGCAAGGAGGCATATGTGGAAGAAGCCATGAGCCAGCTACAAGATAAGGCATGCTACAAAAAAACAGACATCCTATCATTGAAAACCATGTACAACGAATATTACAGCAAGCTCCTGGCATGGAAAAGCGCAGGTTTGATATCTATGCAGGAATACAAATTTCTAAAGAATGAAAGTCCAACCGTTCCTGTCATATATTTCATTCCTAAAATCCACAAAAACCCGATTAAGCCACCAGGGCGGCCGATAATATCAGCACGCAACAGCCTGTTAGAAACGTCATCACAATATGTGGATTTCTTTTTACAAGAACATGTCCGCCAGCTACCCTCCCATGTCAGAGACACTAGTGACTTTTTGAACAAAATACAGGATTTCGTATGGCAGGAAGATTATCTACTAATCACACTTGACGTTTCGGCCTTGTATACAAGTATTAACCACCTTGACGGTCTAAGATCACTCCAACATTATTTGAACACCAGACCGGTACACTTGAATAATCACAGCAAAATGTTATTAAGTATGGTGGAATTTTGCCTCTATAATAATATATTCATGTTCCAGAACACTTTGTACCAGCAATTATGTGGAGTTGCGATGGGTGCCAGCTTCTCCCCCAGCTATGCGTGTTTACACATGGGCTGGTGGGAGGAGCTGGTACTAAAAAACCTATATGTAAATGATTACAATGAAAATGTGAAACTCTGGCTACGTTTTATAGATGATCTCTTTGTGATCTGGCAGGGGCCCCTGTCCAGCGCAAAAGAGTTCATAGAAAAGATTAATACAAATGAGATTAACTTGAATTTTACCGCAAACATTAGCACTGAAGCAGTGAGCTTTTTAGATGTGCAGATCTATGTTAAAAACAACAAATTGGAAACTAAGGCCTATAGAAAATAAACAGCTGGGAATGCAGTATTACATGCTTCAAGCTCCCACCCTTGCCATCTCATACAAAGTATACCATACGGTGAAATGTTGCGATTAAAAAGAATATGCAGCAATAGGGATGACCTCAAAATAGCGCAACAGGCAAGCAAAACAAGGTTCCTACAAAGGGGCTATTCCAACAAGTGTATTAACAGGGCAATTAACAAAAGCAATTTAGCTAACAGATCTGACATACTAACAAAGTCCAAAACACAGAGGCATGAAATAGACATGAGTGAAGCAAATAAGAGTGACAACATGAGAGATTTTAGACTGATCCTACAATACAGTACTCAAGAGAGGGCCATTAAGCAGATTATCAAAAGAAATTGGCCTATTGTCCTTAATGATCCTATGATAGGCCACTTACTACCAAGAAATCCATCCATTACATACAGTAGGGCATGTGCGATGCGGGACAGTCTGGTCAAAAACAACTCGGAGACCCAAAGAGGCACATCCTGGCTTGCACAACATAAAGAATTCTTTCGTTGTAAACTATGCAAAGCATGCCAACATGGCGTAAACAAAACAACATATAGAATACCTTTTGGGGACCAAGAGAGAATAATAACGAAGTCACTCACATGCAAGACAGATCATGTCATATATGTGCTGGAGTGTCCATGTGGCCTACGCTATGTAGGGAGTACTATACTCCAAGGCCACAAACGGATACTCCAGCACATAAGGGCTATCAAGAATAAAGATATCACATACCCTGTGGCACGCCACTTCAGTGAACACCACCACTCTGACCCTACAGGTTTAAAATACTATCTGATCGACTCCATACTACCCAGTAAAAGAGGGGGAAACAGGGAAAGGATGTTACGCAAACTAGAAACAAGGTACATCCTTGTCCTTGATTCCAAACACCCTGGGGGTCTAAACACCACAGAAGATTTATATACCTGTTTATAAACATCATGCAGAAGGGCGGGAATTGGAAGCAGGGGTGCCATTTGGTTCTACAAAAAAGAGGCATTCAGACCAACATACAAGAACCATCATAGAAAAACATTAACTAGGCAAACCCCCTCTCCCCGTTTTTAGAATTTCACAGCCTTTTAACTATCACTAATCACTTTTTTACACAATTTTTATTAACAATAGGCACATACACTTAGTAAGGGTTTGCACTAAGCACTTAGCACTTTATTATGCAGTCAGAATGTTTACATATACATTGTTTACAGACGAAATTCGCGAATTTGCACAGTACTATCTGTATAATTTTTTTTTAGCATTGGTTCAAAGTGGGTGGATTAATCCAAAGACATGAGTCCCTCAACCCTATATGATCTTAACGCACAACAATGATTTTATCTGATTTTATGTATTTAAACATGGATGTTGACAGATCATGATATTCTTAATTGTGAAGCGAAAAGATTTTAAAGTTACACCATATGTGTTGAAGTTCAAAAACTATGAGTTGTAAAGGGGAGAACATGAGTAGAGTCTGTTTTCCATGTTCATGACTGCATGTTAGTTGCAGTTGGCACTTTAAGAGAAACGACATAAAAAGTGGTAGCACAGCTGTGGGCGCGTCATGTGATCAAGGCCCTTCGGGGCTGAAACGCGTTATGGCCGATAGCTGCTGACGAAAATAAAGAAATAAAGACATTTTGCACAGAAAACGGTGTCCGTGCTCCTGTCTCAGCGGGGGTGAACTGCAAGTGGAGATTGGAGAAACGCTGCATATTATATATTATATGTATATGTTTAATTTATTTTTACATTATATATATTAGTTATAATTTTTAAACATTTTAAAATATTTTTAACTATGTTTATTTTAATTATATGTATTATTTAGTTTATTTTACAATATTTTTGTAACTGAAAAAAACCCCGATATTTTTAACAACGATATTTTTGACATCGATATTATTTTTTCGATATTTTTGTACTTACCTTAATGTAGATAGGATGTCGATATTCTTGACTTCGATATTTTTGCGTCGATATTTCTGTAGGTCGATTTTCTGACTCTCGATATTTTGTCAGTGATTCATATATTCTATCTTCCAACGCTGAAAGTCTTCAGCAAAGCCATTATGGTGTGCACCAAACTTTACAAAGTGTCATGGTAGCATTCAATTAGAACAGCCATAAACCTATACTGGCATGGCACAATCGATATTTCAAATGTCCTCTTCTCCTTGGCCAATGTGGTCCATGTGGCAAAGGAACACGTGGATTAATTACATGAATAATTCTACATCACGTGGGCAGTAGCAGCCTCTATTTTGCTCCAGGTTTGTATCCTCATGCTCACTGTTCACTAGTCAATTCACTATGGCAACTTAAAAGCAACCAGCTTCCATCTGTGTGTTGTAGGAAACAGCGAGTAGGAAGAAGTTTATTTAAGGTTAATTCTCCATCAAAAGCTTCTTTCAAATCTGACTTAACACTGTTCTGAGTAGCCTATCTTGATGACATGGTCATCTTTAACAATTCGTGGGGAGGCCTATCTGAGCCACCTAGAGTACATGTTGTTCAGTATACAGGTAGCAAAACAGACAATCAAGTGCCAAGTGGGCAATCTAATGTGGTCTTTCTTGAGCATCAGGTGGGAAACTTTAAGACACACCAGTTGGATGCCAGGATTCAAACTGTGTTGAAATGGGAGCTTCCCACTACCCAGACTCAAGTAAGAGCCTGTTTTTATTCTTATTGGCTATTACAGAAACTTTGTGGCCAACTACAGACTATAGTTGCGCCCTTGACAACTGGGTGTCAGGAAGCCTTTGAGGACCCAAAAAAACCACTATGTAATGCAACTGTATTGAAGGCACCTGGCTACGCTCAATGCTTCATTGCACATTGCCTCGCTAATGGAGTTGGAGCGATACTGCTTCAACTCGGTGACAAGGGTGGAGAGTCTTTTATTAGTCACAGACTGCTTCCTAGGGAACAGAACTGGGCTGCCATGGAAAAAGAATACTTTGTGATATTATGGGCTTTGGGGAGGCTCCATCTTTACGCAATGAGTACCAAATTTGTGGTACAGACAGATAACAAATTACTCAAGTGGTTGATGGCAATAACAGATGAGAATCGCAAATTGCTGAGATGATCTATCTCATTACAAGGCCTGGACTTCACAGTGGAGTCAAAGCCAGAAAACTGGACTGATTCATCAGAATAAAGTTGGATTTCCATGCCAGTTTTGCTGCTCTAAAGACTGGACTTCTCCAATGGTGAAGTAAATTTCCTGGCAGTCAGAGCTGGGAGGGGTATCTGTCTGGACAGCAATGTAGCCTATATGTTAAGAACTTGTGTGCATGTGCCCTAAGTTCCCAACTGCCTGTGAGACTGGTTTACTGACTTTTATTTTGGCTCTGGCATCAAGCTAATCTAGTGTGAGCTCAGATACCGTTGTCTGTCCCTGGGGCACACCCAGCATTCTCTGATATTGGTAATGGTCTACTGAGCCCATCACATAAAGCTGTGGTGGCAACATACCCTGATTTTTGAATGTGCAGTGTGACTAGACTTTTTTCTCTGGGTTAGTCAGACTGCAGTCTACCGACCCCTCTGGTCTAAAGTTCCACTCATGTGAAACTCACAATCTTGTGCTGACATTGCACAGTGTGTGTGTGGAAGATGCATGGTAGGAGGGCTCTTTGTGTTGTATGAGTCCAAGGACTAGGGCCGGTAATATCTATTTGTTATATCTGTCTGAGTGCTGGTGCCAGAGAGATCCCTTTTGGATACCCTTTGTTTAGCATGGTACAAGTTGGACGATGAGAATAGCTTTTCCAGACAGTGTAAGTGTATTACATACAGTCCTGTGGCAGGAGGCTAGAGACCCAGACACTGAAGTGAGGAGGATGGAGACAGGGCTACCTTTAAAATTCCATAAAGCCCCTCTTAGGAAAGTGCTGCTGATCAGATAGATCTTCTTGATCATTGACATTTGGTAGATGGTAGGATTGAGTGGTGAATCTGCAGTTTCTGTTGTTCAAGGTGAGGTTGTTTCTAGCCATGACATTCCCTTTTGTCTGTCCATGATTGCTGCTTCGGAAAGAGAGTTAGAGTACCTACTCCTGCAGGAGGAGGAACCCAGCTTGTTCCTAGGCTGCTGGGAACTATTTGGGGGATCAACGTCAGTCCTGTCTGAAGGACTGTGCGGTCTCCTGGTCTTCCATACCAGCTCCTGCTGCAAGCTGAACATCTAAGTATTCACCAGGCTGCTCCCATAGACCACCAGGGCTGCTACTGCCAAAGATGAGCATCCATCTGCTTCGGCCTCCAGTCCTCCAACTGCTAAAGATGAGTATCCACTTGAATCTGCTTCCAGGGCCACAACTGCTGAAAACAAACATTTGCCTATGCCGCTTAAAGGCCATGACCACCGACAAGCCCACCAAGGTTTTGTCTCAGTGGCCATGATCCTGTCAGAGGGATAGACCACTATCTGTGGTCACCCACCTTACATCAGAGAGTGAAGACACTCACCACAATGATCACACCTCAGACTCGCCAGCGCACTTGGCAGGTAAAACAATTCTTTTTTTGCGTGGACTAAGAGATTATGTGCCCAACACAAGCAGAGATAAACTGCGAATATGAACACTCAACTCTGCCAGCAAGAACTTGTTGGCTAAAATTTGTTGAACTGACTTATGGGCTTAATTTTATGGTAGTCTCTAGTGATATGCACCTATTTTATTGTGCATCTTGGTTGATAGTTGAGTTCTAAGTGCTTGCCCCCCACTAACTCTCTGAAAAGCCTGTGACTGTTTGCTCTCGCTACCCTGAGAGTCAAAATTGGAAGGGTTGTGCCAAGTCCAGTTTTCATAGACATAGCAGGATGGACCCCAGCATACCAGTGGCAAATCTTCACAACCACCATGGGTGGTAGCCCCTGTCTGCCTAGAATGGGATCTGACAATGCCAAACTCTAGACTGGGACCTTCTCCCTAGATTTCTAAGGTAAGTGCTTGATAAGGAGAGACCAAGAGATGGAAAATGGGGGAGGGAGAAAAAATTGTAAGCCATCCTGCCCAACTCTACAAACACCCAGAGAACCAAGCTGACCTCCTACCCATCATCACACTCAAACAAATGCAACAACCATGCAGTACATACACTCTGCTGTACCCTTGGACCCCTATCCTCACCACGTCTTCATCAAAGAACCATCCCCATCAGTGCAGCCCTCACCCCAGTCCTGAATGACTTAATCATCAGAGCCATCTACCCGTTCACCTGGAAACATGCCACAGTACTCCCCCTCCTCAAGAAAACATCAGCAGACCCGAAGCCACTCACCTCATGGGCGACCACCTTCTGGACACCACTCAATCTGGATTCAGGGCCAGCCACATTACAGAGAATGCCTTCATTGTTGCCACTGCCGACATCTGGATAATCATGGCTAGAGGTGATATTGCGGCCCTCGTCCTATGTGAGCTTTTGACACCATCTCCCACACTGTCCTTATCCAACGACTGCATTAGACTGGAAGCCAAGGCCCCAGACATCACTGGATTTTCCCCTTCCTGACAGGCTACATCCAGTCGGTCAGCCTGGCCCCCTTCACCTAAGACACCATCAACCTCATCTGCAGAGTTCCACAAAGATCCTCACTCAGCACCATTCTGTTCAGTGCCTAATGACCCCACTTGACACCATCATCAATGCCCACCGAATCAACATCATTTCCTTTGCTGATGACAACCATCTTATACTCTCCATCTCCGACAAGATGCCAAACACCCAGACCAATTTCTCCACCTGCATGACTGAAGTCGCCATATGGATGAAACACAACTGCCTCAAACTCAACACAGGAAGACAGAAGTAGTAATCTTCAGCATAAACACCTTGCTCTGGGCCTGCCAAACTTGCATTCACACCACTCTCGGCAAAGAACCTCAGAAGAGAAATCGACAAGCAACTTATCATGAACAGCCAAGTGAAGGCACTCACCATCTCTTGAATCCACACTCTGAAGATGAAGTAGATTTTCAAATTGCTCCCCAACAAGACTCGCAGAACGATCACCCAAGCATGCATCACCAGCTGGACTACGTCAATGCACTCTATGTTGGAATCAAAGCTAAACTGACCAGAAGTCTCCAGACCGTACAAAACTCAGTGGCCAGGCTCACCCTCAACCTTCAGCACTTACATTACTCTGCCCCTCAAAGACATTCACTGGCCCCCAATACCCAAACAAGCACTCTTCAAACTTTTCACACACACACAAAGCCTTATACAACATTGGCCCCACATATCTCAACAGCCGTATAAACTTCCACAAACCTACCAGACACTTCCACTGAGCCAACCCCTGCTCGCACCCCCCGCATATGCAGAACCAGATCTGGTGGTCATGCCTTCTCCTACCTGATGGAGCAAGGATTCAAGAAAATGAAACTTGCTCTGAGAAATCCTTCATTAATTTTCACTAATCGTTAAAACTGTAGATGAGACGAAACTAATATACACCAGACACCGACACATGGGGAGAAAAAGCTTACGCATGCTTAAATTAATGAGGAATAAAATACAATGCTACTAAAACCCGCTTTAATTTGCGAAAACACTTTGCGCATGTGCAAACCTGAATTACGTAGAGATAACGTGACTAACTCGCTTTGAGAGGGAAAAACCTCACGCATGCGCAAGAAAGACTGACATGTGGTCTTAAGGTACTGCGAATCACTGACATAATATCGACGAGCACAATATCGAAATGCAAAAATATCTGCACCAAATTATCGATTACACTATTATCGACTAACAATACTTATTAAAGAAATTACACAAATATCGAAACGAGAATATCGTAAATAAAAAATATCGTATACAACATTATCGAAAACACAAATATCGTTCAAAAAAATATCGAACTTTCTTAAATAAACATTAAAATGTCCTAAATATCGAAAACTAAAATAAAGACAACAATTTTATCGATTTTATTTAAATATCGATATTTAAAAAACTAACTAAAATGAACATATCGTCACCCCAAAACGTAATTTCACTATATAAACAATACCTACGCACATTATAACTATTATATAACTTTATTATAACATATAAAATATAAAAACATCAAAACTTTAAAAGTCACACTATTAAACTTAACATAAAATATTATTACAAATAACACATACAAAATTAAACATTATAAACTATATAAAACATACAAAAGCAAAGAAATATGTTTTAAAAAATAATTTGCACTAACAACTTCTTAATTAGCGTTTGCCATATATGGAAACTAACTGCCAGAAACTTTTAAAAATAAAACAACAATGAATGGAAACCTCTAACTAATAAAATACACCAATGAAATAAACCCATCAATTAAACAAACACTATATAAACAACAACATTTTACATATAAAACAAACGACAACTCTACAGAAAAAAGAAGAGGAGACTCTGCCAGATTACTCCCAGAAAACAGATTGACATTTCAGAAACAAACTTTACAACAGCACTAAGTAAGTAAAACACCATTTAGAATAGAACACTACTTATACTCTTCACTTAAAAATATATCAAAATGTCATTTACTAATATATCTCTCTTAAACTTATGTCTCCTCTACAGATACCTTCTAAAAAGCACCAAAAACTACTTCTACTGCATCAACAATAAAGTTATAAAAGAAGTAAGTATATTTCTCTTTTATATTCAACAATTCCCTAAAATGGCCACCCAAAAACCCACTTATCCCCAATTTCCCCATCACCTATAAGTTAATAGAACAAACATTTTAACATTATATTTCTTCTTACCAACAGAAATATATTCAAGAAAACGAAAACAGAAATTTGAAAATAACCAACACCATCTTCACTGACATAAACAGCAACATTGTAAGTATATGCAACGAAATGTATATGTATTTTCAGAAAAACTGTACTGTATTATATCAATTAATATTTATAAATATTTTCCTTAGAACTAAAAAGACCACCATGACTGAAGGAGCCCAATTTATAACGTCACAAAAAGGCAAAATGTTATTGTGTTATATGGGTTATGTATACACACAAGAAAAACAAAGTGGTTTAAAAGTGTTTTGGAAATGGAGTAAATATTATTCGAATAAATGCTATGGAAGAGCTATTACACAGGAAACCACTGTTATATCTGTTAAAGAACATAACCACCCACCAAATGTAACAGAGATTGAAATTAGAGGTGCTCTTGAAACAATAAAAGAAGCTAGCACTAGTACAGATAGACCTACCACAGAAATACTGAAGGAGCAGTTACTAACAGTACCCCAACATGCATCTAGTCAATTACCATCTATTGATTCCTTAAAAAGAACAATAGCAAGACAAAAGAAAGCCACTACAACTAGTACACCTGCCCCTAAAACCTTTCAAGAGGTAGAGATTCCCCTTGAGCTAAGTGTAACACACAGCAATGAACCATTCATATTATTTGACAATAAATGCAAAGACAAACGAATTATTATGTTTGCTACTGCAAACAATTTACTTAAATTACAGCAATGTAACACTTGGATGATGGATGGGACATTCAAAATTTGTCCCAAACCATTTGCTCAATTATACACAATACATGGTTTTTTCCAAAATACAAATATTCCATTTATCTATACCCTACTCCCCAATAAACAACAAGCTACCTACCTTGAAATTTTAAACCAAATAAAAGATAAAACCAATAATTATTTTCCTCAGAAAATAATTATTGATTTTTAGCATGCCATGATCAATACTATACTAAAATGCTACCCCCATACAGCAATCCAGGGTTGCTATTACCACTTTAATCAATGTCTCTGGAGACATCTACAAAAGTCAACTCTAAGGGGTATATTGAAGGGCACCTACTGTCCGGTCCAGGCAGCGAAATCTGGTCTTCAGCAGCCCAAATGTGCGCTCTATCACTCGCCTGGTCCGCCCATGTGCCTCGTTGTAACGGACATCAGCTGGGGTGACCGGGTTCCTGAGCGGTGTCAGCAACCAGGGCATGTTGGGGTATCCAGAGTCTCCTACATTTATCAAATATAAATGATCAGTTGAGCAAAAACAGGGTACAACATGACAGACAATGAACACACAACTGAAACTGACAACATGACTCACCAACAAGCCAGGCACGCTCATTCCTGAGCTGGGACATCAGCTGGGGTATCCGACTCATCCTCATTATGTATGCGTCGTGGGCAGATCCGGGGAAACGCACACATACATGGGAGATGATCTGGTCCACCAGACATACCACAAGGGCATTGATCGAATGAAATTGTTTACGATTTCTGTAAACCTGTTCATGGGCTCGTGGTGCGACCAAACCCACATGTGTCCCATCAATCGATCCAATCACATGTGGCAGGTGTCCCAGAGCATAGAAGTCATCTTTAATGGCACGGAACTGTGGCGGTGTAGGAAACTATATGTACAGGTTGAGGAACCCCAACATGGCCTCACACACATCCCGGAGCACTCGACTAAACATCGTCTGCGACATCCCACCAGCATCAGCCACAGTAAACTGGAACGATCCAGTCGCAAAATAATGTAGTGCCGCCATCACCTTCACCTTGGGGATCAGGGCAAAGGGATATGTGCGTCCAGGTTGCAAGTGTGGTGACAACTGGTCTGTCAATTCAGAAATTAATTGCCTCGTGAACCTGTATTTCCTCATGCACTCATGTTCCACCATGGTCGCAAGATCAGGGAAGGGTCTGTGGACATTTGGTCTCCTGCGGAACATATGACAAAGTATGTACACATATTACTATTACAAATAAAAATCACGTAATCTAGATTCGACATATCGCATTACACTTTCAATAAAGACACAGTGAAGTCAGATGTTTGAGGTTGAGCTAATCCACAAATGACAGCTATGTGAGCCTGAACATACACTCAATTTTGTCATGGATCTTCGACGGATACAGTGTTGTACTGTGACTATTCACTGTTGTCTGTCACTCTCCATGTGATCAATCGTAACATACACAACACACACCTAATTGAGTATCAAACATAGATGTCAAGGTCAACTAGCACATGTTCTAAAGGTACCCAGACATGGATCATGTATTGCAACCTAGCAACAACACTAGATACAGACAGCTTGTCACCATGCACACCACTGTCATGGTGTGGACATTGTCATGATGTGATGTCAGACCTACATGTCCTATCACATACACAGAACATTGATGATGTGTAGCACATATGTATTTGACATGCATACATGTAATTCAGTGGCACATAGACACAACAGCAACTCACATGACAAATACAAGATGAGGTATGTTAACATACTGTTAAAACTTTCAAAACTCAGTTTTGGCGTTGTACAAGTCTCACATACTGTGGACACAGTCAAAAGGAATTCACACATCGGACTTTAATACATAATCAGATGATGCGGTGATTATGTGTGGATGTAACCTGTGTAAACACAATGATCCCCTGGGACTGTGTCCAAGCATAGGAGGATGATCTGTGAAGTGGTCACTCACACTTGTCATGTTCCTCACAAACAATGCAATAGTTGCACTGTAAGCTAGGATCATCATGGGAGTAGTCTTGTCTTTGTCTGTGTAACATTTGACATGTGCTTCACTCCATCCACACAGGGCATACAGCATGACATGAATCTTACATATACTGTCTGACATGATGAGTGAGTATTGCATGGACGCGTGAGCCACATCCTGACCGAGCCGGACTGCCAGATTGCATGCTTGATTCAATGGTGTTCGACGCGGGTGAGTTTTCAAAATACGCGTCTGCCGCATCCTGACCGAGCAGGACTGCCAGATTGCATGCTTGATTCAATGGTGTTCGACGCGGGTGAGTTTTCAAAATACGCGTCTGCCGCATCCTGACCGAGCAGGACTGCCAGATTGCATGCTTGATTCAATGGTGTTCGACACGGGTGAGTTTTCAAAATACGCGTCTGCCGCATCCTGACAGAGCAGGACTGACAGGTTGCATGCTTGATTCAATGGTGTTCGACGCGGGTGAGTTTTCAAAATACGCGTCTGCCGCATCCTGACCGAGCAGGACTGCCAGATTGACTGTTGGTCGTCATGGTGACAGACGCGCATTTTGCATCGTGCACGATTCGCGTGTGGTACGATTCCGTTTAGTTGTTACACAAATGTATCAAAATCAAAACTGTCATGATGCAGATATTTTGAACGTTGCGGTAGGCGTGTCCGATGCGTGCTATCTCATGGATTGGACTAATTCATAGGATACGAACGACTCCGACCTATCGCTTTGGACGCATGGGACAGAATCTGCCTCTGCAGCACAGATATAAGGCTGTCTCTTCCCCTGAGAGCTCACTTGCCTGCACTACATGCTCCAGATTGACATCTCTGCTACCACTGCTGCTGTCTCTGTATCCTCTGGCTCCAAGAATGGCACGTACTGTGGAGAGGGCCCCAGCCTTCACAGAGGAGGAGAACAAGGCCCTGCTGGACAGCATCCTTCCACAGTACAGCAAGCTGTATGGGAAACCAGGGGAGCAGGTGAGTGTGCAGTCTACATCCTCTCTCATTGTGCATGTTGTCTGACTAGCACTAATGGCATTGTGTACACCAGTGGCTAGCATGCTCACTGAGTAGTTGTTACCCCCAAAGTGTGTATGTACCTGTAGTGACCAGGTACTGCGCTGGGAAAGTGCATTTTTACACGGTTATGATACCCAGGCACTGGTTCCATGTTGTTGATGCAGGACAAGTGTCCATCACCATAGTTGCACAACCTGTGTGAATCAGATGCCCTTGTGAAAACAACATGTATATCCAACTGTGTGATGCACAAACATGTTGCATATGTAGTAATGGTCTTTTAACTTTGTCATCCTCACAGGTTGATGCCCATCAGAAAAATGAGATCTGGCTGACCATTGCCCGGGCAGTTCGATCTGTGGGGGTCCACAGGCGCCGCATCCGCAACTGCCAGAAGAGGTGGCAGGACCTACGTGGCTGGCCCCCTCGGATTGCAAGAGTCCAGCTGAAGCTGTCGCCTCCTCGCAGAAGGGGCGGACACCGGACCCTGACCCACCACATGCTCCGGATTCTGACAGTGGTCTTCCCTGACCTGGATGGGCAGATAAAGGCCAGACAGCAGCAAGGAGGTGGTAAGTGCATGCCTTGTCTGTGAACTGTGTCTAACATGATCTTTGCACTCCCTCAGCCTGGTTACGCTACCACAGTTCGTCTGTCTGCTTGAACAAGAGTCATGTGCATAAATTAGGTTATGGCCCTTCCTCATCTGATACACAATGTGTGGCCCTTTCAGTCTGTGACTTGTCTCACTTGGGCTGTGTGTCCCTGCTGTTGTCCAAGGTTGAGGTGGGAAACAGCATCTGCTACCGGTACAATTTTTTGGCCTTCATGAGTGAGGCAATTGATTGACATGTGTCTGCACATTGCCAGATATCTAACATGTACTCTGTGTGGGCCATAAATACGTGTTCTGATTGCTGCTCTGCCTCACCATATGTGTCTGGGGTGTTTACCACACATCCATGCAGCAGGTGGGATAATGTTGGGGCCTCTGAAGTATGTACATCATGTGTGTCACACATGCATAGACACATGCCTAGTGTTCAGGGTAATCCCATGTTGCACATGGACCAGGTCAGGTATGCCTACTCCAGACATGAAGTACACTCTGTTCTCCTACTCATGTGTGTCAACCTACATTTAGTGCATTGTGAACTGTGCAATCAGGTGTCAGCCTCTGTGTCATTGTGGAGTGGCCTAGCTTTTTAGACTCCTGGGGTGTCAAACAGTTTGGGGTGGGCAGCCAGCTGAGATGTGGGTGTTGGATCATCACAATGGGGTCTAACATAGGTGTGTAATCACTTGACTGTGCCTAATGGTGTATTCGACATTTAAGTGCAGGCAGCTATAATTCATTCTCATCAGACTGTGATGTGATCATGTTGACAGACTTGTGCTTGCTGTCACTCAACTGTGGCGTTTGTATGAGGTGGGATCATCAGTAGCCTTAAGATGTGGGTAGCAGTGGGGGAACATGTGCACTTGACAGCTGCAGGGCTTACATGCACCACAAATACATGATTGTGATACAGTGCAGACTGTTTGTTCTCAGATGCACTGCCCCTGTGACTGAAGCCAGTAATGACTGATTACTCAGACTGGCCTTTAGCATGGTATGCCACTTGCAAATGTGTATCCTGCAGTAATGTCAGTTGTCCTGCATGCACTCAATTGTGGCATCGGCCATCAATACATTTGCACATCATGGTGTCTGGTGAAGAAAGCATATCCATATTACTGACAATGACTTTGGCCATCCCTTATGCTGACACATGTACTGAGTCAGTGGCAGTATATGGGATATGTGTGTACTGGCACATTTCCATCACTAACCCTGCAGTCCAGACAACTGTCTATGTGGTGCATGTGTGCACATATGAGTAGTGGCTAACTACAAGCACCAGACTGATGGGTCCATGGACAGGTAGGATATGAGGGGCATGGTTGACTGGCAGACTGACATGTGTCTTTTTCAAATATGTGTCAGCACTTTTGCCAATATACTGCAAATGATGCTCAGCCGTGCGCTGTAATGTGCTGTACTGACTGTGATGTGTGAGGTCAAGACAGGTGACTGATGTGGATCTGTTTACCCTGTTTATTTGCAGTTACATCTACGGATACTGGAGGAGACAGCTCCACGGACCAGGAGGAGCCGCAGAGGCAGACAGGGTCCACTGCAGAAGAGTCGGAGGGACCCAGTGGCATGGAGGGTGAGGGGAGCCACACTGAGGAGACCTCAGCTACAACCACCTCCGCTGAGGAACACAGCAGCTTCAGTGATGACTCCCTTGTGGATGCGGGTGTCAGCAGACCCCAGACAACACCTAGCGAGTCTGTCCCCACCACCATCTCCACCCTCACATCTGCTCCCATCCCAGATGTCCGTGGAGGCTCCCGTGTAAGGGAGCATGTCTCCTTCGTGCCAGGCACCGCACCCCCTGCCCCTGTCTCCCCTGCTGCCCTGAGTGTGGAGTCTGTGGACTTACTTAAGCAGATCCATGTAGGGCAGACCACAATGCTGAGTGTCCTCCATTCTCACACCAGTCTGTTGACACAACTGGTGTCCTTCATGGAGGGCATCTCATCGAACATGTCTGCCCTACATCAGACCATTCAGGCCATGGCCTCCACACAGACGGCAGCAGTGTCCCTCCTCCAACAGGCCCTCACCCCTCCTACCTCTGCCACATCCACAATCCCCACTACCCTGCCTGTCCAACAAACACACACACCGGCACATGCACGCATCACATCAGACACAAGCAGCACACAGACACGCAAGACAAAATCCAGACACACATGCACGCACACTCCGGGGACTGATGGCACACACACAGGGGATGTGTCACAGACACACAAACAGGCATCCACAAGCACTCCGCAGTCCTCAGATGCCTCTCCCTCCAAAACACCTTCCCTTGCCTCACCTAAAACACCCCCTTCCAAGCAGCTCTTCCTCTGTGACCTTGGCCTCTTCTCCACCGATCCATCTGCTCTAACTTACAAGGGGAAGAGGAAGTCACCATGCACAGAGGGGAGTTCCCCTGCCACACAGACACCCTCCCCCAGGCGCACAGACACTGAGGCCCCCATCCGCAAATCCCCCTGGACCAGGAAGGGCAAGACCCCACCAAAACCACGCACTTTCACCACACAGTCTCCGTCCTGCAGCCCCCAGGCCACCACTCCACAGGTCCCACAGCCATTCCCTGGCCCAGGTTCACCCACACACCGATATCACAACCCCAGAATGCTTAGGCCCTCCCCCCTACCACATGCACTTCCACCCCCACCTCACATGCTCAGCCTGTTCCTGCCACTGGTGTGGAGACCGTGTCTCCCCCCTCTGTCCTGCCCACCTCATCTGAACCCCATTTCACTCCTCTTGAGATTGGCACTGCAGTAGGGAGCACATCCACCCCGTCTGACTTGGGCACTGCAGTGGAGACCCCGTCCACACCATCTGTCCTGCCCACTGCAGTGGTGCCGGCAACCACCCCATCTGACTTGAGCCCTGCAGTGGTGACGGCACCCACCACATCTGACTTGGGCCCGGCAGTGGAGACGGCGCACACTGTGTCAGACACCTCCACTGCAGTTGCCAGCGACACTCCTGCACCCACCACCCCTCCCCTGCCCCATTCTGCTGTCCCCTGATCCTGTCCCTGCGTTGCCTGGCATGCCCCTAAAGATGCCCCTCCAAGGGGAGATGTCCCCTAGTCGTAGCAGTGCAGGCAAGCGAGGGAGGAAGATTTCTTTGTATTCCCCCCTAAAGGACTACATCTAAAGGACTGGCCATTGGCCTTATCGTTCTCCTGTTGAGATTTACAAAGGCAAAGGCTGAATAAAGCATTATTTCATTTATTTAGAAGATTTGCATTTCGTGGACCTAATTTGTTTAATTAGCCTAATGAAATTGCTGTTGGAATCTTGTTTTATGAAAATAATGAATTAGCTATGTGATGGACTGCATGTGGTCCATGGTATATGTGTCCTATTACAGTATGTATCAGAGTCATCATTGACTGCAATTGCAGGTTGTCAGGATCCACAATGTTTTGGACAAGGAATGTGACATGCTTTTAACACAATCCCATCTTTGACTTACACTTTTGCACATAGGTTGTGCTGACATTTGTACACATTGTACATGTTTTTAATGGTACAACCGTCTACGGTGGACATGCAGAATGGCGCATTGATGATGAAAAAAGTCATCGGTCTCATCAGTACAACTTGTTATACATGGAGTTTGACAACGTGCTGATGACTTTGGAGAAACAGATGTACAGAGGCTAATGGAAACAAAGTATTCTGTGTGTTGTAATCTTTGGATACATGTCCGAGTGTCATTCTGACATGGTAGACCCCTGCCAAGACCAAGCTTGCCACAGCTGACCTTCCACAGTAGTGATATCACATCATGGCAGTGTGTTAATCTGTGACATATCCTGAGCCCATGCTGTGTGTCATGTGAGCATTAATCTCTGTGTTCAAACGCCATTTCATACCAAGACTGTAGTCCCTGCAGATGTTCCTGTTTGAGAAGCTTGCTATGTGCTGAGTAGTACAGTTCTTTTTCAACCGAGTTGACTTTGAGTGTACGGGATGTGGGTGCACCAGTACAATGGTGTCATTATGGTGTCATCCCTGGTTGGGTTGAGATGAGGGCCTGCACTGTGGGCAAAGTCACATGTGGCACATTTATTATTTCCCGAGTCACATTTGTGCTAGCAACATCAGGATGTTTTTGATATGTCATCTGTTTTTGTGAGTTTGGCACTTGTATGTGTGTATGACTGCTCACACTCAGCAGATTGTACCGTTCCCTGTAGCCTGATGGCAACATGTCTTATTTGTGGGTCTCCTTGAGTGTTTCATTATTATGAGACAGTCTTAATGTTCCAAATGTGTCCCAAACATTTCACGTTCTGCACATGTACTCCATCCTAAACGATGGAACAAATTTCACCATGTGTGATGACTAGCTATGTGTATTGTGTTTGTTAAACACAGATCCCACCACCACCCCTGGAGTTGTAATGGGTGCCTGTACAATGTCACCAGTCAATGTAGGCTTAGATGTGGCACATTGCTGCAGATCAAGGTGTGTTGTGTTTAGACTGGCCAAATTTGAGTTGTCTCTTGGCAAGGCCCCTACCTGCAATGTGGCCTTACATTACAGGCCATGCCCTGTGAGTTATGTTTGGGTATGTGAGATGACAGTTGTTGTTGCAAGGCACGTGACACAGTGCACAAGAGTGAGTGTGCTGAAATGTATGGCCCACATCCTAATTTATCTTCGCAGAGGGTCAGCAGACGGGATACTGTCACCACAGTGTTGTGGCCTTGAGGGTACTGCGGAAGAGAGTCAGTCTCTTGTTGTATTGTTTGTTGTTCCACCAAGCTTGTTCCGCTAGTGACAGTTATGCACCCACTTATGAAACGATGCCTGATTGCCCACATTCACTATCCCAATTAATGAAATACTTCGGGATTGTACTCAACACGCATATGTCTCAGTGGAGTTCTGCCCCCCATCGTGTGTGTTGGCCCAGCCTAGAGACACTTACACACACACATGTTGTGTTTGTTCTGCAGTGTGTGGCTGGTTGTTTGTCTTTGTGCATCTTCACCCATGTATTTCAACTTTCTTTGAAGGGCATGTGGTGGATGTTTTGTTGAGTTGCTTTCTCTACTGGCCCTGGTACTCCTACATCTTCAGTCTGAACATTCCTTCTGTTTCGAAATTGCCATTGGTGCCACAATGTGTAACTGGATCTCAGCACAACTGTAGTTTTAGACGGAATCCTTTGTATTTGTGTATGTTTGTGGAACAATATGTGTGCCTAGGCATTTTGATGGTCACATCTTACATTGTCCAATTGTAAATTTGTGGCAGTGTTAGCCCCCAATAGCAGTGATTGGCTGCACATAGCGGAGGGTATTTTTGCACACACAAAAATCTTTGCCTCAACATTTCTGTGTTTATTTGGCACACAATCACTACTTTATCAATACATAGCTTGTGTGTTTAGGCCCAGAAACATACATGTTTTGTTGAACATGCCGGGGGGGTGTAACACACATTCCCATGTTTTTCACTATAGTGAGGGGGGGCTTATGCCCCATGACACCTATGTGCTTGACAATGCTGGGGTATTGAACCCCACACTCAACTTTTAGTCACTACTGTGATGGGGGTTATACCCCATGACACCTATGTGCTTGACAATGCTGGGGGATTGAACCACACACTCACATCTTTGTCATTACAGTGATGGTGCTTTGACAAATAATTTTCTTTATGTGTCAATTTTGCTGCCTGTTTACACACAAATACACAATTTTGACATTACAGCAGTGGGGAGTGTTCTGACTCCACACCCTATAGTCAGAGAATCCTGGTAGTGATAGGCATCCACCCCCCTATAGTTAGGTTATGCTAGTAGTGATAGGCAACCACCCCCCTATGGTTAGGATATGCTAGTAGTGATAGGCATCCACCCCCCTATAGTTAGGATATGCTAGTAGTGATAGGCATCCACCCCCCTATGGGGTGGACAATGCTGGGAGTGGTAGGCATCCACCCCCCTATGGGGTGGACAATGCTGGTAGTGATAGGCATCCACCCCCTATAGTTAGGTTATGCTAGTAGTGATAGGCATCCACCCCCTATGGTTAGGATATGCTAGTAGTGATAGGCATCCACCCCCTATAGTTAGGATATGCTAGTGGTGATAGGCATCCACCCCCTATAGTTAGGATATGCTAGTAGTGATAGGCATCCACCCCCTATGGGGTGGACAATGCTGGGAGTGATAGTCATCCACCCCTATGGTTAGGATATGCTAGTAGTGGTAGGCATCCACCCCCTATGGGGTGGACAATGCTGGGAGTGGTAGGCATCCACTCCCCTATGGGGTGGACAATGCTGGTAGTGATAGGCATCCACCCCCCTATGGTTAGGATATGCTAGTAGTGATAGGTATCCACCCCCCTATGGGGTGGACAATGCTGGGAGTGATAGTCATCCACCCCTATGGTTAGGATATGCTAGTAGTGGTAGGCATCCACCCCCCTATGGGGTGGACAATGCTGGGAGTGGTAGGCATCCACCCCCCTATGGGGTAGACAATGCTGGTAGTGATAGGCATCCACCCCCCTATGGTTAGGATATGCTAGTAGTGATAGGCATCCACCCCCCTATAGTTAGGATATGCTAGTAGTGGTAGGCATCCACCCCCCTATGGGGTGGACAATGCTGGGAGTGGTAGGCATCCACCCCCCTATGGGGTGGACAATGCTGGTAGTGATAGGCATCCACCCCCCTATGGTTAGGATATGCTAGTAGTGATAGGCATCCACCCCCCTATAGTTAGGATATGCTAGTGGTGATAGGCATCCACCCCCCTATAGTTAGGATATGCTAGTAGTGATAGGCATCCACCCCCTATGGGGTGGACAATGCTGGGAGTGATAGTCATCCACCCCTATGGTTAGGATATGCTAGTAGTGGTAGGCATCCACCCCCTATGGGGTGGACAATGCTGGGAGTGGTAGGCATCCACCCCCTATGGGGTGGACAATGCTGGGAGTGATAGGCATCCACCCCCCTATGGGGTGGACAATGCTGGGAGTGGTAGGCATCCACCCCCCTATGGGGTGGACAATGCTGGGAGTGATGGGCATCCACCCCCCTATGGTGGGGTTTCCTTTCGTGTGCTCATGACATTTTGGTGTGTGGTAGGTGTCTGACTCACCTTCTGCATCGTGCGCGTCGGTAACGGTAGGCGTACAGTATAGGGAAGACATGCGCGATTGGATAAATGGCTGCTCCGTCTCGTCCCCGTTGATCGTGTTCTGGCACGAATCGGAGCTTCAATACGCCTCGTCCGAATGCTGTGACGTGCTGGAAGCGATGCCCTGTACGACGCGTAGAAAAAATGCATCGTACTTGTGTGTCCGGAAACTGGTTGGGAAACGCCTCCGTATGACTCGATTTCCGTTTCTCCTGAGCCTGTTCGGTCGTGAAATAGGGCACGAATCGGAGCGGACGATTGTGTCGGAAATTTGCCTGTAATACGCATTGTACTTGCTCGTTTGTAGAAAAAAGCTCCGGATACGAGTCGGTCGTGAGGTAAGCCTACAAAGAGCATTATGAAGGCTTTTTTTGCGAGATCGGAATCGGGCCCTAAGTGTTGAGTATGCAACTGATAGTACTTTTGCATACCAAGTTAAAAAATTAATTGCACTAGCCTATGTTTTAGTAACTGAGGTAGCAGAGCACTATAACCTCCTAATCGAAAGCCCCTACTATAAAAGACATGAAGAAAAACTAAGCCCACTATTGGATTACTTGAGGATACCTGGGTGGGAAGACTCCACAGATCAGGGCACAGAAGACTACCCAAATTCCACATTCCATGGTGGAATGTGTACTTGAGCACACTAAACAAACAAGCCAAAACCAACAATGCTGTTGAAGGATGGCATAATGCCTTCCAATCAACAACAGGAAGAGGGATACCTACCCTACATAAACTACTCCAAGCCCTACAAAAAGAACAAAGTTACCAGGAACTTAGAATGGAACAATCTGTAACTCAAATAGGCCCTAAACTCACAAAACAAACTAAAAGAATGTACGAATTACTACAAAGTCAGGTAACACTATACCCAACTACAAGAGGCCTAGAATACCTATCACTAATAGCAAAAACAATTCTTTAAATAATTTTCCTAAAACAATATAAAATAACTTTCCTACAAAACACAATTTGTAACTGTACATATAATGTTTCTTAGGTTTGTAAAATATAAATAATATGTCATATATATTTAATGCAGTTATAAAAATATATATTGACATCTTAATTATATTTTACCTAAACATAACACATATATAAAATAATATAGTCAACATACCCTCCCACAATTATATAATTTAACACTTACGGTTTCTGTAGCTGAAGAAAACGTAATCCAAAATTCGTGAATCCATCCAGGTATCTCGCAATCCAAATAAGGGGTCGATTCCGATTCGGGCCGGAAAACATACCGACCGACTCGGTACGGGAATTTAGTCCGACCGACACGTACCGGCGCTGCCCGACCTGCGTAGTACGATGAAATGCATGTGAATCACGACCGACTCATACGGAACACAAGCCGAACGACCGAACCGCACGGAAACCAGCTATCCGGCCGGGAAACCACGCGAATCGAACCGACCGACACGCACCAGGAATGAACCCGACCGAAACGTACCCGCGAACTCCGACCCGCGCAGTACGATGCAATGTGTGGAAAACCAGACTGAGTCGCACGGAGCCCAAGCCGTACGACCGACACGTACGACCTACCATGATCCTTTGCAAATTCAACTGACCTGCCAGCACAGAACACCATCAGACAGCAACCACAGACACACTCACAGCTCATCCATCACACAATCCACACACCATTAGCACCTCAACAAATAGCACCCTCACATACACCCAGCAAAACCTACACTCACACACCCTCACTTGCACACCCACACACACATCAATCACCACCACCACCCATCACCATGCCCCCAAAGAAGAATCCAAAGTTCCTAGACAGTGAATTGGAAGTCCTGGTAGATGAGATCCTCAGGGTAGAGCCCCAGTTGTTTGGTATATTGGTCCAACAGATCCCCATGTCGCAGAAAACCAAGATGTGGGAGAGGATCATCGACAGGGTGAACGCACAATCACCATGTTTGCGCACAAAGGAAGACATCCAGAACAGGTGGTATGATGTGCGCAGGAGGGTCAAGGACCTACTAAAGAAGGATTACGTCTTGAGTCAGCGCACCGGCAGTGGCCCTCCTGCCAAACCACTATACCTCAGGCCCTGGGAGGAGAAGGTGCGGGCCATCCTACCACCAGTGAGCGTATATGGACTATCAAACATCCCAGAGCCTGGTGAGTACACAACAAATATACACAATATTGTGTGACAATACACACACATCACTGTCAAGGTGATAGTCAAACCATGCACCCTTAGCAAATCCACAGCAACCAAAAGATAATCATCCCAAGATGTGTATGTTAGTCAGATAAACACAATACATGCCATTTCATAGTGATATGTAACTGTGTCATGACATGTACAAACCCAACAACAAATAGAGCTAGGCAGTGGCACAAATCTAACCAACAAACACAGTCAGATATTTAGCCACCACTAGAACACCACCTCACAGGGAATCTCACTGAAAGGAAGGAATTCTGTGTATGCTGGTGAAGTCAGTGTAGCCAATAGCATGATGGGAGTTGTAGTCACAGATATTGGTCACCCTCACAATTGGCCCATCAACACCACCCTGAACCATGCTCACATCACAGGGAGTGGAAAACAACTGACAAGATGGCTGACACTGGGTACTGCTGTGAGGAGCACAAGGCCCTGCTGGGAACTGTGCACCAACAAACAACAGGACCACACTGTCAGCCATCTTGCCATTGCTGTCACACTCACACACAGTGAAGTCCACTCAAAAGGAAGGAAGTATGGGCATGCTGGGAAGGGGGGTGTAGGCAATAGAATGATGGGAGTGGTAGTCACAGATATTGGTCACCCTCACAATTGGCCCATCAACACCACTCTGAACCATGCTCACATCACAGGGAGTGGAAAACAACTGACAAGATGGCTGACACTGGGTACTGCTGTGGGGAGCACAAGGCCCTGCTGGGAACTGTGCAACAACCAACAGCAGGACACCACTGACTGACATCCTGAAAGCCAACTTGCACTCCCTGCAATAGAAGCACGTTCCATGGTGGGATATCTGGCTGGGTGGGAAGGAGGACTGACAGCTCTGACCATATTTACAAGCAGCTTTTCTCACACACCCCCTTAACACAAACTCCACACAACTCACCAGGGAGAATGCAATGCCTCTCACTCTAATTAAATATCCCACAAAGAACCACCACCCTGGGTTATGCTGTGTGAAGCACAGGGACACTCTTGGGACTTGTAGCCAAACAAACGCCAGGACAACACTGTCAGCCATCCTTTCAGCACAGGCACACTACCCCACATGGAAGCAGAGTCAAAAGGAAGGAAGTATGGGCATGCTGGGAAGGGGGGTGTAGGCAATAGCATGATGGGAGTGGTAGTCACAGCTCAACATCCCCCACCCACATGGCCCAGCAAGCTCACACTGAAGCATGCACACCTCACAGGGAGTGGAAAAGAACTGACAAGATGGCTGAAACTGGGTACTGCTGTGTGGAGCACAAGGCCCTGCTGGGAACTGGGCACCAACAAACAACAGGACACCACTGTCAGCCATCTTGCCATTGCTGTCACACTCACACACAGTGAACTCCACTCAAAAGGAAGGAAGTATGGGCATGCTGGGAAGGGGGGTGTAGGCAATAGCATGATGGGAGTGGTAGTCACAGCTCAACATCCCCCACCCACATGGCCCAGCAAGCTCACACTGAAGCATGCACACCTCACAGGGAGTGGAAAGCCACTTTTAAGATGTCTGACAATGGTCCTCTGTCGTGGGGAGTACCAGGCCCTGCTGGGAACTGGGCACCAACCAACAGCAGGACACCACTGACTGACATCCTGAGAGTCAACCTGAACCCACTGCAAGGGTGGCATGCTTCATGGTGGGATAACTGGGCTGGGGGGAGAAGGAGGGCCGGATGTCCACCAAATACAACCAATGCTGTCCATGTACACACCTCAACATTCACATTGAAATGCTTCAGGTTTGCAGGACAATGTGCTACACCAATATCAACCTCTGACTGTGACAACTTAGGACAATGCAATGTACAGGCCCACATCCAGAGGTACAGTCACAACTGTCAGGTGTGTGAACCATTGATGCCTGTAGAAACATAACATACATTGTGTGTCTCTTCCAAAAACAGGTGATGATGGGGACACAGCAGCAGACGATGAGGAGTCCCTGTCCCAGGCTCCAGGGGACACTGAGCTCACTGGTGTGGAACAGCCTCTGCCCTCCTTGGATGGCGAAGACCTACCTGGCCCCTCCGGTGTGAGTCATCATGTAGCACCAGCAGGACCAATATCTGCACCCCCTGCACCCACCCCTCCAACAACTGCCAACACACAGACCACCCCCGCCGACACGGACAGACCAAGGACCACCGATGACAACAGCACAGGGACCCCGGCCCAACGTGGAGCAACGGACAACAACCCCAGTAACAACCCCCAAGGGGGCCTAGGGTCACCTGTGCGTGCCACCGCAGGTCCCGCACGTGTCGCCAGGGGTGGTGGGAGGGGTGGTAGACATAGGTCGCTGTTTGCAGAGGGGTCTGGACTGCATGATGACCCACAACTGGTACGCATTGCTGATGCGTACCAGAATAGCACCGGAGAGGTCAGCCAGGTAGTGGGGATCCTCAAGGACATTCAACAGCAGCAGGCTGCTCATCATGCCCGCTTGGACTCCCACATGTCCCGTGTGGAGACACACATGTCTCGCATGGAGTCCAAGTGGGACACATTGCAAGAACTGACAGCGGTGCATAGGGACATATTGACATGCCTCCGCCAGAATAGCACCAACATGGCCACACGTCCCTGTGTGCCCACAACATCTGGTGCTGCAACAACTGCAACTGCCACAGGGAGGGAGGAGGACTCTGGCGGAGAGTCCCCTGCACCGCAGCAGCCTGCACGTGAGGGTCCCCCCCCAAAGAAGAGGGGTCGTCCGAGGAAGAAAAACTGAGAGGCCGATGGCCATGTACATCCCCCAGGAACCCAACACCTGTTCTGGAAATTCTCCTTTGTGTGCAAACTGTTCACCCTGTCGAATGCAACCCAACTCTCCCACATGACATGGGGAGTTTAAGTTGGCCCAATGTATCATATGACTGTTGACTTTACTCAGGACATTTCTGCTACCAAGACTTCCAACTCATCTGGGAACTTTGGATTACAATCCCAATGTACAGCACCCACCATCCTGTGCACTATACTCACACATGTATGTAAATAAAGTCATTAATACACCATACTTGCCTCTGTTGTGATTCCAACGTGGTTTCTGTCATGGAGATGATGATCTGCTAAATGACACTGTGCATGCTAACTGCTACAGCAAGTTCAACACCGTCATGTGAGTCATGGCGACGTGACACATATGAGGGAGACACACCACTAGGGCTACACAACACATACACACCAGGGCCATCTGACTCATCGCCTACACTGATGTTGCCAGGAAATACAGTGGAATGCACAGACACCACACCTATTCACAGTCTGTGTTAACTAGCCCACAGGTGCAGTAAGCAAATGTCAGTCAGATGTGTGACCACAGACAACGCACATCCCAAAGTGAAGCACAGGTTTATTACACATTTGCAACATGTTGTTTGCACTACAGATGCAAGGTAATCCCACGTGGCAGTGGCCACACAGTCAACAAGTGTAGAAGAAAGAAAGTCCAGGGGTGTGTGGCACATCACCTGTAGGGAAACGACTGCTTCCACCCTGAAGTTGAATCACGGTGTCGGGGATCACAGTTGACCAAACAACTCTGAAAGTACCCTGTGAAGGACAGAAATGACACACAGTCAAAAGCACTGAAGAACAGGACAGAACTGCAATACTCATGCCCAATACATGTCACAAGATACCTACACAAAACCAAGTTAGCATGTCAACACTGTTGGGGAGTACAGACTACCTGTAAGGACACATCGCTGCACGCTTCCAGTCAAGTAGCACATGGCCACACTCAAACAGCACCAGAGCACCACCAACACATATCACGCAAACTCACATCATTGACATGACATCTCTGGATACTCACATTCAGCTGAAGAAGTTGGTGATGAGCTGTGTGCGGACATCACCCTCATCATCATCATCATCACTGGCATCGTGGCCCAGGCCAGGATCCTCCACAGGTGGCGGAAGTTGTTCATCGTCATCCATGATGAGAGGCAACTCCTTCCGCACTGCCAGGTTGTGTAGCATGCAGCAGATGATGACAATCTTGCACACCTTTGCTGGGGCATATGGGAGGGCCCCTCCTGTCTTGTCCAGGCAGCGAAAGCGGCTCTTCAGGAGACCAAATGTCCGCTCGATCACTCTCCTGGTCCGACCATGTGCCTCATTGTAGCGCATCTGGGCTGGTGTCACAGGGTTCCTGAGGGGTGTCAGCAACCACGGCATGTCGGGGTATCCCGAGTCACCTACATACAGACAATTGCACATTAGCTGAGTTGGAAAAGAGGGTGGACTACTACATTGCAGAACACACACAATGGTACAAAGTCAGTACACACCGACAAGCCAGGCACGCTGGTTCTGCATCTGTGACATCATCCTCGGGATGCGACTACTCCTCATCACGTAGGCATCGTGTGCAGAACCGGGGAAACGGGCACACACGTGTGAGATGCTCATATCTGCAAGACATACCACCAGAGCATTGACCGAATGGTAATGTTTCCTGTTCCTGTATGCCTGCTCATGTGCCTGTGGTGGTACCAAAGCCACATGTGTCCCATCAATGGAGCCAATGACATGCGGCATCCTCCCCAGGGCATAGAAGTCACTCTTGACGTCAGTGAGTTGTTGACGTTTAGGGAAATAGATGTACTGGTTCAGGTATCTCAACATTGCCTCCAAAACATCGCGTAGCACACGGCTGAACATGGTCTGTGACATCCCACCAGCAGACGCCACAGTGTGTTGAAAGGTACCGGTGGCAAAGAAGTGTAGGGCTGCCATCACCTTCACCTTGGGGGTCAGCGCTGTAGGGTATGGCCGGCCAGGTTGCAAATGTGGGGCCAACCGCACCGTCAATTCCTCAATCAGCGGCCTGTTGAAGCGGTACCGTCGGATGCAGTCCCGTTCAACCATGGTTGCAAGGTCAGGGAATGGTCTATGGACAGCTGGTGCCATGCAGTGCATAGGTGAAGAAAGAAAGATTGTCAGTCACCCCACATATGTGGCATAGACCATACTCAATATCACATGATACATCATTACGAGACACAAGTACCTGATGTGTGTGCCGTTCTGTAAGGACATGTATGGCACCTACATGGCCAACATCTAACATCACAGTTCAACATGTGTTGACAACAAGTTCCAGGTTGTGCCATGGGATAATATTAGGCTGTGTCACAGTACCCATGTACTGCTGTCACGTTCCAAACACACACCACAGTGACATGTGAGGACAGATGTGCCCCAGGCATCACAGCTCATTGACAGGTAGATTCCCAGGGACCCTGTATTGCCACATGGACACTGGCATGACATGGCGTATCATGAATACACCACAGCAAAACAACCATGACCCCCACAGGTAGTGGTCCCTGTTGCCTCTGCAGGACAGACATGGACGTCTGTGACACACACACACGCACAACATCAAAGTCCATGCACAAACAACGTGGATGTGGAGACTGTCTCCCATTGTGCACATGGAATCAGAGACATTGTAAACACAACATGCACACAGACTGTGGAGGGCCATCACTATTATGGCAATGGGTCACCCTGTGACGTACATACCATCCCACATGGGACTCAGGGGGTATGTGACATGACATACACATACACAACCTGGAAATGTGACCATGCCACATGCTCTGAAATGAACAGTTGCACATCACAGTGGTCATGTGCACAACACACAAAGGATTCTGTCCCCATGAACACGTGCACAGCCTGGGAGTGGCTGCCTCCAAGTGCCACCCAAAAAAACACATGTTGACCCCCATACGCAGAAAAGGTAATGCAGCCTTACATGCCTTAGGATACAGTGTGGACAGGTTGTGGTGTTGTAGGTGTGCCCCTGAGTCCCTGGAAAGTAAATGTGGCTGGCATACGTTCACCTGTGACAGGCATGGTGACATATGCGAGTGACTTGTACAGGGACGCGTTGTACAGCAATGGTCCGATCGGTGCGCACGCATTGGCCATTGCATATGATGTGAGCGGGGACGCGTTGTACAGCAATGGACCGATCGGTGCGCACGCATTGGCCATTGCATATGATGTGAGCGGCGACGCGTTGTACAGCAATGGTCCGATCGGTGTGCACGCATTGGCCATTGCATATGATGTGAGCGGGGACGCGTTGTACAGCAATGGTCCGATCGGTGCGCACGCATTGGCTAGGGCCTGGCATGGCAACGGATGCGTTTTTGAAGCTTTAACGAGTCTGATGCAGTGAATTCAGTTGGCCAGCCTCAACAATGTTGCAAATTCATGGGTGTCATGAAGTTGAACTTTTGAAGGATGCTGTGGGCGTGTATAAGTGGTGCAATTCCATGGATTGGCCAGATTCAGAAGATGCAAATGACTTGAACCTATCACTTTGGACACATGGGACAGTATCTGCCTCTGCAGCACACATATAATGCTGGCTGTTCCCCTGAGAGCTCACTTGCCTGCACTACATGCTCCAGGACAACATCTGCCACCAACACTGCTGCTGTCTCTGCATCCTCTGGCTACTGCAATGGCACGTACTGTGGAGAGAGCCCCAGCCTTCAGCACTGAGGAGAACCAGGCCCTGCTGGACAGCCTCCTTCCACAGTACAGCAAGTTGTATGGGAAACCAGGGGAGCAGGTGAGTGTGCTGTCCACTGCCTTACTAAATGTGCATGTTGTCTGACTAGCAAGACTTCCAGTGTGCACACCACTGGCTAGCATGCTCACTGAGTAGTTCTCACCCCCCAAAGTGTGTAGTTACATGCACTGAACAGGTATAGTGCAGTAACAGTGCATTCCAACAAGGTTTTACTTCCCAGGCAATGATACCATTTAGTAACTGCTGGTAAACTGTTCATAGCCATAGTTGCACTGCCTGTGTACATCATATGCCCCTGTGATTGAGACATGTATATCCAACTGTGTGATGCACGGATATGTTGCATGTGTAGTAATGGCCTTTTTCACTTTGTCATCCTCACAGGTTGATGCCCACCAGAAGCAGGAGATCTGGCTGACCATCGTCCGGGCAGTACGATCCATGGGGGACTACAAGCGCTGGATCCGCAACTGCCAGAAGAGGTGGCAGGACCTTCGGGGCTGGACCCGGAGGATCGCAAGGGTCCAGCTGAAGCTGTTGCCTCCTCGCAGGAGGGGTGGACACCGGACCCTGACCCCCCACATGCTCCGGATCCTGGCGGTGGTCTTCCCTGACCTGGATGGGCAGCTGAAGGCCAGACAGCAGCAAGGAGGGGGTGAGTCCATGACTGCACTGTGAACTTTGTCTGACATGCTATGTGCCCTCCTCTGGCCTGGTTAAACCTCCACAGTACATCAGTCTTGTGGTCCAGGACCCATGTCCCTCAATTGTGACATGCCCACTCCTCATCTGATACCCAGGTGTGGCCCTTACAGTCTGGAAATTGTGTCACTTGGGTACTGTGTCCTTGCATTTTGCTTAGCTCAGGGTGGGGGACAGCATTTGTTACCGTACCTTTGTGGTGGGCTTCATGGGTGGGTCAATTGCTTACACAATGCCTGAGTTCTGACATGTAATCTGCGTGTAACTTTGATATGTGTTCCAATTGCTGATCTGACTCACCACATGTGCTTGGGGTATTTGGCACACCCCCATGCTGCGGGTGGGAACAATGTTTGGGCCTCAGGAGTATGTATATCAAGTGTGTCACACATGCTTAGCCACATGCCTACTGTCCAGGGCTCATCCCTCTTTCACGTGGAGCAGGACAGTCATGCCTACTCCAGGGCATACAATACACTCTGTACTCCCACTCCCGTGTATCAGCTGACACGTTGTGCTCAGTGAAATGTTCCCTCAGGTGTCTGCCTCTGTGTCATTGTGCTGTGGCTTCGTTGTCATGACTACTGGGGTGTTTAACGGTTAGGACTCAGCATGCCATCTGAGATGTGACCATGAGAGACGATACTTGTGTGACATATAGGTGTTTGATCACTTGACTGTGCAGACTGGTGCATGCGACTGAGAAGTTCAGGCAGCTGTTTTTCATTCACAGCAGACTGTGAGGTGCTCAGGTTCAGAGAGTTGTGTTTCATGTCTCCCATATGTCCAATTGGTATGACATGGACAAATAAGAGTTCAGATGATGTGGTGTGTGGGGGATGGACATGTGCACTTGTCAGCTACAGAACTTGCATTCCCCATGACCTAGGATTGTGACACAGTGCAGACTGTTGTTGGCTGGCTGCCCTGCCCATGTGACTGGAGACAGTGATGTATGACTTTGCAGGCATGCCTGTGCCATGGCATTAAACTTCCTAAGAGTGATCCTGCAGGGGAGTGACATGTGCAACATGCACCCCATTGTGGCATTGACTATGAGGACATGGGTGCATCATGGTGTCTGGTGCTGGTATGCATCACATGCATTTCAAATTAGACTCTGGCCATCCCTTTATCCGGACACCTGTACTGACTCAGTGGCAAGAGATGTGATGTGTGCATGTTCACATACTTCACCGTGTTCTCTGCAATGTCCAACAACTGGGTAGGTGGTGCATGTGTCCACACTGGGGTATTACCATCCGACAGGCACCAGACAGATGGGTGCAAGCTGTTTGAGGGTAAATGGGTGGTCACACCCTTCTGCTTACCGGCTCATGAGAGCACGACCCGCACTCTGCTCGTTCACTTGAAAAGAAGGAACAACGATGTGAAATACAGTGGCACTTTGTTAAGCAATTCAGTAACCCCGAGAACTGTTCATTTAATGCTGCTCGTCAACACATGAGCAGGATGAAAATGAAAGCATCAACAATATTACAAATCATATTTTAAGTGAAGCACAAAGATCTATGTAACTATCTATCAGTGAGCTACAGCCTATGGGGCAAGTCTTAAAAGAGGGATCATGAATAGGCAAGCGCCTAGAAGGCAAATCTTAAATAAAAGAGCAAGAACCATCCAAGGCTACACAGTTTAAGCTAGGATAAATGCAATGAATTGGGTGTGGATGAGCTAAATTAGAGAGGCTGACAAAGCCAAAAGGCTAGCAATCGGAAAAGAGCATTACCACCTTGAGAGTAGAAGTTCTAGGCCCAAGATCAGGAGAACGGCCGACCGGGAACCCTCACCATGCAATGCACTGGTATGAAGAGTTCAGGGCGTGGACATGGGTGCAAACCTTTTATATGGCTTAATGCAGAACTCCTACCCACAGTTGACGTGGGCCCTGACGTGGGTCCTTGACCGCACGCTTACAGTAACTGTGGAAAGTTTTTTGAAGAACAGAGAAGTGGTATCATGGTGAAAACAGGGGCTTTTAGCAGGTGGTCGGTGATCTTGACCGCAAACATAACAAAAAGATAACTTTTACCGTAAGATGCTCAGAAATTAAGATTTTATATATTATTTCTCTGTCACGTATCCGCCTTTTCAGTTTCAGTTGAGCAAGCGTGGAAAGTTACATAAGTTAAAATATTGCAAACATTGCTTGTGAAAGAGCAAGATGTACCAGCAGAGTGTCACGTACGTGTGGGCTAACCTCATTCTTGTGACTGTGGAAATTTACAAGCGGGGGGCTGGTGCCGAGGTGGATGGCACAGGTCCCTGCTGTCAGGTCAGAAAGGCCTACAAGATTTGTTGTATTAAAAATGATAGCAAGAGGCAGTGGCCTCTTGGGCCTACATGTGTGTGTGCATCTAAGGAGGTGGGTTTGGGCCTAAGTGTATGTATCTAAGGGGGTGTGGACCACTGTGAGGGCTTGGGCCTAAGTGTATGTATCTAAGGGGGTGTGGACCACTGTGACAGGTACTAAAAGGCTAAAAGAAAAATGGACAACTTAGGTCATCTATCAGGGCCTGACTGGTGGGGCCTATATGGGAGTGCCATGTTTCATGGGCAGAGCAGAAAGGTACATAGGTCTGTGTTATATGGTAGAACAGAACCCTACTTCAAAGGCCAGGAGGGGTGTGAGTGCCATGGTTGACCATCAGACTGACAATTGGATTCTCCTAATCTGTGTGAGCACTTTTGGCAATGTTCAACTAAGGATGCCAGGGCTTGCTCTGTAATGTGCTGTACTTACTGTGGTGTGTGTGGTCAGTGCAGGTGACTGATGTTTGTCTGTTTCCCTAATTGTTTGCAGATACATCCACGGCCACAGGAGGGGACAGCTCCACGGACCAGGAGGAGCTGCAGAGCCAGACTGGGTCAGCAGCCGATGAGTGGTCGGAGGGACCCAGTGGCACGGAGGGCGAGGGGAGCCACACCGAGGAGTTCTCAGCACCATCCACCTCAGCTGGGACATTCATAAACAGCGTGGCTCGGGCTGACCACGTTTCCAGGTAGCACGCTATTAATGTGAGAATCTTAATACCATCGAAAGAAGGAAAAGAATAATGAAACAGGAGTGCACCGCGTCGTTCTTGAATGGATTAATCTTACTTTCGGCCCATCAGACGGGTAGCACCCATTGGAGGAATATGATGAACTTGTTAAAAATTTGAAAAGTCACAAGAGAAACAATCGTACGAACTTTCCTTTTTGTTTAAAAAGGGTTCACATGAATTACATATGAATCGGGACTGTTTGTTCTCCAGGGTCACAGAAATGTTTATTATGTTTTAGAAATGTTTATTTTTATAAGTAAAGTCAGATTGATTGACATGTGACATTTACAGTACCGTAGGCTAGAACTTTTTATGAATCGACGTTATTGACACCAGCGGGTGGGCGGTGTATTATTCATGGATACTTGGATAAGGGGAGGTTGAGGTAACCACTGTGATAGGTGTGGAGGCGAAGGCAAATGGATGAAGGAACACTTAGATTTAGATTGTATGGAACGGACTGATGATCGTGGGGTATTGTGGGAGTTGGAGGCAATGATTAAGAGCAGGAAGAAAAAGTAGTGGTTGGTGGTAGTTTAATTGGTAACAGGTGTAATGGAGGGGTGGAGACTAGCAAGGGTAAAAGCGCAGATGCGAGAGAGTCGTATAGTTTGTTCATTTGGGAGTGGTAGCAAAGGAGTCAGAAGGACGATTACACGACGGCTTGAGAGGTATGGATTGGCAGAGTTATACTACCTTGAGGGATATTAGATATTTTTGGAAGAAAAACAGCTCGCATACAAATCAGGATACAGTAGTGTTGTGCTACAATTATTAGCGGGATAGAACGTTGATTTATGGGAAACGCCTAAAGTAAGAATTATCATGACAAATGAGTAAACAAGTGACATTGGGGTAAAACACGGAATCTAATTGATATGTTTTTTATTTGTAGAAAACCTCTGACGAAGGGCCAAAAAATGGGCCCGAAATGCATTGGGTAACATATGATCAAAGATCGTGGATTAACTTATGTACACAGTCGTGGTGCAGGACAAGGCCCGGATGGGCATTTCTGTAACTTTAAGAGTTTAGTGAAGACATAAGCGTTTCTCTTGTGACATGTGAAAATTATGAAGATTACTAAAAGTTGGATTACGTTGGAGAAAAATAAATACAAATGAGTAACAAAGAACTTTGTGGAATGTTGTTATATGCAACGAAACAAACAAAATAAATGCAGTGCATCTGGATTGGGGTGGGATTCCATTCCATCTTTTTGGGACATTCATAAACAGCATGGCTCGGGCTGACCACGTTTCCAGGTAGCACGCTATTAATGTGAGAATCTTAATACCATCGAAAGAAGGAAAAGAATAATGAAACAGGAGTGCACCGCGTCGTTCTTGAATGCCTATATGGGAGTGCCATGTTTCATGGGCAGAGCAGAAAGGTACATAGGTCTGTGTTATATGGTAGAACAGAACCCTACTTCAAAGGCCAGGAGGGGTGTGAGTGCCATGGTTGACCATCAGACTGACAATTGGCTTCTCCTAATCTGTGTGAGCACTTTTGGCAATGTTCAACTAAGGATGCCAGGGCTTGCTCTGTAATGTGCTGTACTTACTGTGGTGTGTGCGGTCAGTGCAGGTGACTGATGTTTGTCTGTTTCCCTAATTGTTTGCAGATACATCCACGGCCACAGGAGGGGACAGCTCCACGGACCAGGAGGAGCTGCAGAGCCAGACTGGGTCAGCAGCCGATGAGTGGTCGGAGGGACCCAGTGGCACGGAGGGCGAGGGGAGCCACACCTAGGAGTTCTCAGCACCATCCACCTCAGCTGAGGACCACAGCAGCTCGGAGGATGACTCCCTTGTGGAGGTGGGTGTCAGCAGCCACCACACCCCAGCTAGTATGGCTGGCCCCGCCACCACCACCACCACCGCCCTCCCATCGGCTCCCATTCCAGAGGTCCATGGAGGCTCCCGTGTTCGGGAGCGTGTCTCCTTCGTGCCAGGCACCGCACCCCCTGCCCCTGTGTCCCCTGCTGCCATGAGTGAGGAGTCTGTGTAGTTACTTCGCCAGCTCCATGTAGGGCAGACAGCAATGCTGAGTGTCCTCCATGCACACACCACTCTGTTGACACAGCTGGTGTCGTTCATGGAGGGCATCTCATCTGGCATGTCTGCCCTACAGAGGAGCAATAAGTCCATGGACTCCTCCCTGATGGCAGCAGTGTCCCTCCTCCAACAGTCCCTCACCCCTCCTACCTCGGCCCCATCCACACTTCCTGGCACCCTACCTGTCCCAAGCACATGCACACCTGCACAATCACCCAAACACACAGACACGAGCAGCACAGAAACACCCAAAACAAAGGCAAAACATGCACGCAAGCATCCTCAGGGGACTGATACCACACCCACAGGGGATGGGGAACAGACACACACAGGCATCCACAGTCACTCCACAGTCCTCCAAATCCTCTCCCTCCAAGACCCCTTCCCTTGCCTCACCTGCAACCCCACCTAAAAAGAAGCTCTTCTTCTGTGACCTCGGCCTCTTCCCCTCCGATCCAGCTGATCCAGCATACAGGGGGAAGAGGAAGTCCACCCACACAGAGGGAAGTGCCCCTCACCCCCAGACACCCTCCCCCAGCACAGACAAACTAAGGCCCCCACACGCAAGTCCCCCCGGTCCCGGAAGAGCAAGACCCCGCCACCGCCCTGCAGCTCAACCACACAGTCTCCTTCCTCCATCCCTCAGGCCCCCACAGCACAGGTTCCCCCAGCACACCCTGCCCCAGGTTCCCCCACCCACAGATACACCATCCCCAAAATGATCCGGCCTTCTCCCCCTACCACTTGCTCTTCCAGCCTCACACCCCCCGCTGCACATGTTTGTGCCACTGGTGTGGAGACCGTGTCCTCCCCCTCTGTCCTGCCCACCTTACCTGAACCCCATTCTACTCCCCTGGAGATAGGCACTGCAGTGGAGTCCACTACCACCCCGTCTGACTTGGGCACTGCAGTGGGGAACCTGTCCACTCCATCTGGCCAGCCCACTGCAGTCGTGCCGGCACCCACACCATCTGACTCATGCCCCCCAGTTGTGCCGGCACACACCATGTCAGACACCTCCACTGCAGTTGTCAGTGACTCTCCAGCACCAGCCACCCCTTCCCTGCCTCCTTCTGGTGAGCCCTGATCCTGTCCCTGCGGTGCCTGGCCTGCCCCCCGTATGCCCCTCCGAGGGGAATGTCCCTGGTCCGTATCAGTGCAGGCAAGCAAAGGGTGACATCTGCCACTGTCACCCTGTTCGGACTTTACTGTTGGACTGTCCATTGGCCTTTGTCTTTTTTCTGGACTTTCTATTTCACACACATATGCTGAATAAAGCTCCTTTCTGTTCTCTGGTGGTTTTGCTTCAGATGTACATGATGTTGATGATGCTAACCATGCCCTTGCTGCAGTGATGGTGATTTTTGATATCATGAAAATGAAGTGTTACTGTGCAGGACCCCATGTGGTCCAGGGGGAATGTGTCCTATCCTGGTGTGTAGCCATGTCATCCTTTGCAGCAATATGAGGGTGTCATGTTTTCAATATTTGCCAATGGGATTTCCTACATTTATTTGCAATATCACATCTGTGGCTTACACCCCTGCACATCAGTTGTGCTTGCCATTGTTCAATTTGTCTATTTCCCTGACCGTGTGACCATCTCCACTGGACATGCAAGTTTGGGCATCAATGGGGAAGGACTCATCTGTGTTATCAGTGCAACTTCCTATACATGTGTGTTGGATCTGTGCAGATGATTTCGGTGACACTCCCATGACCAGGCTGATGTGACGAGAGCCTTCATTTTGTGCTAATTGTTGACTGAGTGACCAAGTGTTCTGCTGACATGATAGAGCCCTGCAGAGACAACGTATGGCATAGCTTTCCTTACACAGGAGTGGAGTCCAACTCATGGCAGTGTGTAATTCCGTGACATTGCCTGAGCCCAAGGTGTGTGTTGTGTGAGCATGTCTGTGTGTGTTCACTTCCATTTTGCTACGCAGGCTGGGATCCCTAATGATGTTCCTGTTTGTGATGCTTGCTGAGTTGACCTATGTTCCCCCCAAATCTTCGCACTGGGTTCTCTGGGATGTGGGTGCATGGCACATTACTGGTCATCAGGGTGTCATCCATAGGTGTGTTTGCTGTCAGGGCTGAGTTTGTGGGCAAACGCAGATGAGACACAGTCAGGATTCCCCTTGGCACTTGTTGGCTACACAAGTCATGTAATTTACAGTTTGGGTTAGCTTTCAGTGATTGTGACACGTTGTGTGTGTGACTGCTGCCACTCCTCAGGGTCAGAGCTGCAATGTTGGAAGTTGTCTATGTGTGTTCTTTGTGGGTGACCTTGACTTCTTCATTGGTGTGTGACTGTGTCTGGGATCCCATTGATTGTGGTGGATTTCACGTCATGCCAATGTACGGCGTAATGTGCAGTGTGTCAGACATTCACGAGTCTTGTTTACTGGCCATGTGTGATGGGTTTCTGCACCTTAGTTCCCACCACCACCCCTGGGATTGTCATGGGTGCATGTGCAATGTCACCAGTCCATGTGAGCTTCACTGCTGCACATTGTGGAGATCAAGGTCTGTGGTGTTGAGTGTGTGCAAATGAGAGTTGTTGCACGGCTAGACCCCTACCTCCATGTTGGCCTTGGCTGACAGGCCTTGCTGATTGATTTGTGCTTGTGTAGGTGTGATGGTAGTTTGTTGCTCAGGACACATGACTGTGGTTCACAGTGTGAACGACATCTAGCTTTGTCATCACAGTGGGATTATCATGCAGGCCAGGGTCACCACAATGTGGGTCCCTGGGGGTAGTGCTGTGGTGGGTCTGTCTCTTGCTGTGTTATTTGCTGTTCCTACAAGCTTGTGTGACATGTGTAATTTGGGCTCCCTCTCATCTAACAATGCCTGATTGCCCACATAGGGGAATCCGATCCATGAGTTAATTTTGTGTGGCACTGTATACACATCTGTGTAATTGTGATTCAGGCCTCCTCATGTGTTGTGTGGTTGCCTGGGGACACTGGCACACCCCCCATCACCTGTTGTGTTTGATATGCAGTGTGAGGCTGCCTGTTTGTGTTTGTGCATCTGCACCACTGCATTGGCATATCTTTAGTGTGCCATTGGCTGTATGTTGTTTGGTGGCTTTCCCCTGCTGTCCCTGGGACTCCTAGGTCGTCAGTCAGCACAATGATCATGGTTTGTATGTCCCATTGCTGCCATGGTATGGTATTTGTTCACCTGACATCTACAGTCTCCACATGATATCTACATTTATGTGTCCATTGGTGCAGATATGTGGGGCTGCATTATGATGGTCACTTCTGTCATTGTGTTATTGACGAATGTTGACAATGTCAGCCCCCATGGGTGATGTTTGTCTGCACATGGCCAAAGGTATATCTTATTTGCACTGCACTGTTTGCCTCACCCAATCTATGTTGCTATGGGACACAAGCACTACTATGCCAAAGATGTGTTTGTTGTTCTGTGACCAGGAATCATCCATGCTGTTTGGCATTTGCAGCTTTTCCCATGACAACACTTACATTTTGGTCACTGTGATGATGGGGTTTTAGACCCCATTGCCACAATGTTCAAAATGTGCTTCAGCTATGGACCCCACACTTACCTTTTGGTCACTGTGATGATGGGGTTTTAGACCCCATTGCCACAATGTTCAAAATGTGCTTCAGCTATGGACCCCACACTTACCTTTTGGTCACTGTGGTGATGGGGGTTTAGACCCCATTGCCACAATGTTCAAAATGTGCCTCAGGTATGGACCCCACACTTACATTTTGGTCACTGTGATGATGGGGGTTTAGACCCCATTGCCACAATGTTCAAAATGTGCTTCAGCTATGGACCCCACACTTCCCTTTTGGTCACTATGGTGATGGGGGTTTAGACCCCATTGCCACAATGTTCAATTGGGCTTCAGCTATGGACCCCACACTTACCTTTTGGTCACTGTGATGATGGGGTGTTATACCCCATTCCCACAGTGGTCATGGTCTGCTTGCATTGTGGAGGACACACACATTTATGTGTGACACATGTGATAGGGGGTCACATTGTATGCTCAATGTCATGTTCAGTGTTGTAGGCATTTGACACAGACTACACACGCTTGTCATGGTGTTGGGGGATGTATTTTGCAGACATTCCTTATGTTGGAGTATGCTGGTTGTGTCATGCATTACCCATCCTATGTGTAGGGGTGGTGTGGGTGGTAGGCATCCATCCCCCTATGAGTGGGGATGGTAGTAGTGACAGGCATCCAGGCCCCCCTGAGTAGGGGTGGTGGTAGTGGTAGGCATCCAGGCCCCCCTGAGTAGGGGTGGTGGTAGTGGTAGGCATCCATCCCCCTATGAGTGGGGATGGTAGTAGTGACAGGCATCCAGGCCCCCTGAGTAGGGGTGGTGGTAGTGGTAGGCATCCAGGCCCCCTGAGTAGGGGTGGTGGTAGTGGTAGGCATCCATCCCCCTATGAGTGGGGATGGTAGTAGTGACAGGCATCCAGGCCCCCTGAGTAGGGGTGGTGGTAGTGGTAGGCATCCAGGCCCCCATGAGTAGGGGTGGTGGTAGTGGTATGCATCCATCCCCCTATGAGTGGGGATGGTAGTAGTGACAGGCATCCAGGCCCCCTGAGTAGGGGTGGTGGTAGTGGTAGGCATCCATGCCCCCTGAGTAGGGGTGGTGGTAGTGGTAGGCATCCAGGCCCCCCTGAGTAGGGGTGGTGGTAGCGGTAGGCATCCATCCCCCTATGAGTGGGGATGGTAGTAGTGACAGGCATCCAGGCCCCCCTGAGTAGGGGTGGTGGTAGTGGTAGGCATCCATCCCCCTGTGAGTGAGGATGGTAGTAGTGACAGGCATCCAGGCCCCCCTGAGTAGGGGTGGTGGTAGTGGATCCAGGCCCCCCTGAGTAGGGGTGGTGGTAGTGGTAGGCATCCAGGCCCCCCTGAGTAGGGGTAGTGGTAGTGGTAGGCATCCAGGCCCCCTGAGTAGGGGTGGTGGTAGTGGTAGGCATCCATCCCCCTATGACTGGGGATGGTAGTAGTGACAGGCATCCAGGCCCCCCTGAGAAGGGGTGGTGGTAGTGGTAGGCATCCATGCCCCCTGAGTAGGGGTGGTGGTAGTGGTAGGCATCCAGGCCCCCTGAGTAGGGGTGGTGGTAGCGGTAGGCATCCATCCCCCTATGAGTGGGGATGGTAGTAGTGACAGGCATCCAGGCCCCCTGAGTAGGGGTGGTGGTAGTGGTAGGCATCCAGGCCCCCTGAGTAGGGGTGGTGGTAGTGGTAGGCATCCATCCCCCTATGAGTGGGGATGGTAGTAGTGACAGGCATCCAGGCTCCCTGAGTAGGGGTGGTGGTAGTGGTAGGCATCCAGCACCCTATGGGTGTGTATGGCATTGGTGGTAGCCATCCCGCCTCTATGGTTCTGCTGTTGCTAGTGTACGTCATTTCTGCATCCCTATGTGTGTGTGACATATGTTGGGTACGTGTCGTTTGTTTGTGTAGTGGGTGTTTGACTTACCGTCTGCGCTGTACGCGTCCGTACCTGTTCCGGTAATAGATGTAGAGTATTGGTAGGACCTGCGCGATGGGATTCATGGTTTGTTCGTCTCGTTCGGGTTTCTCGTGGCTTCGACTTGTACTCGTCGCTGGCTTGTTCGTCTCGTCGCCGTGGATCGTCTTGTGGCGTGAATCAGAGCTTATGTACAGCTCTCCCGGATGCTCTGACGTGCCGGACGTAGCGACGGGTTCGGCGCGTACGGAGTGCGCATCGTACTGGTCCGGCCGGAAGGTGCTGTGTATTTGGTTTCGTGCGACTCGATTCGGCGTTTACGGATCCGGCTCGGGCAGGGAACAGGAGCTGAAATGGGTAAGTACGGCTCGCTCAGAATCTGGGCTGTTATGCACATTGTACTTGCTCGTTGGGACGACTGTTCGAATCGGTCGGGAAACACACATTCGGCTGGGTTTTTTTCCGGACAAATAGTGTTAGGTGCCCTATTGGCCGAGATCGGAATCGGCCCCTAAATATTAAAATTTACCCCCCAAAAAATGTCAAAATACAACTGTTCCAAAATAAAAATCCAGTATCGATAAATCCAATGACTTTAAACCATTAAAAACCCGAAAATAGTGTTTAAAAAAAGAAACGCTCCAGGAAAAGCCGAAAAATTAAGAAAGTGTGAAATAAATATTAGTAGTAAATACTAATACACACTTCTTAATATAAAAAAACGCTATCCTCTCCAAAACGAGATTCCGATAACGAAACCTGTAAAAATAGAAATAAACATACCCACCCACACAAACATACACATAGAGTATAATAAACAACATATAAACACACTTTATGTACCATAAACACACATTTAGAAACATATCCTACCCTTTCTACACTAGGCCGCAAACACAAACTATCGACATCTCGCTAAACTATAACTAACTACCAAAACGCACCAAAAACACAACAACCTACCACTACACATACTAACTACCACTTAACAACATGCAAATACAAGTAAAAATGTAATGTAAATATAGTAAATTAAACTTACCTTCATCGACGCGATGCAGCATCTAACCGCGAGCTTCTCCCCTGTGAAATGACCCAAAACAACAGTAAGCGGTTAAAAAATAGTCCCTGTAAAACAAAAATGGCTGTTTAAATAATAAAAGACATACAAAATAATTCTAAAACATAGGAAACATACATAATTAAACAACTTATATATTTTCTAAAAATATTATGGGGCCCATTACGATACCCGGCGTAAAAAAATCCGCCAGGCATGGAAGCGGCAAAAATCTGCCCGCACACACCGTCTGAACACCGACCACGCCATTACGATTACACAAACCGAAAACCGCCATCGGCGGAAAAATCACACAAGATACCGCCCGCCATCGTCCGAGTCGGAGTCAAACCGCCCGCCACGGACGGAAACACGCACGACAACACAAAACCGCCCGCCCTCACGCCCGACACACCGCACGTGAGATTACGATCGCACCGCCATGAGCGCGGGAAAACTACAAATATACCGCCCGCCAGCGCAAACAACGCCGATGAGAATCGACACGGCAGAAGCCATGGCGCCCACGTCCCTGCACAGAAACCATCCGCTGACAAAAACAATCGCACACAACATGGCCAACAAGTCCACACAGCAAGGCACGCACAAATACACAAGCACAGTACACATCCCGAAAACACCCCCTGGACAAACAAAAACTACAAAGGCCAGAACCCCAGACACAACACACCTGAATACAACAGACCATGAGGACACACCCACATAGGTAAGTACAAAAGCAGCACTCCCACAGACCACAACCCCTTGCAACATTGCAAACTAGAGAGGAGAGGAGAGGACACAGTGACACAGCAAGGACAGCAGCACACCACAGAAACGCACACATCACAACCACCACCACCACCACCACCACCAAACACCGGCACCACAAACCCCCTGCACATTACACAACACACACCGCACCAGCACCACAAACACCATGGCACCACAAAGAATGCCCAAGTTCACGCCCATGGAGCTGACGGTCATGGTCGACGAGATCATCAAGGTGCACCCACAAATCTATGGGAACCTGGTCCAGCACACACCACTAGCCACCAGAAAGAGAATGTGGAACCGGATCGTAGACCAGGTCAATGCAGTCGGGACCTTGCCCAGGAACAGAGTCGAAATAAACAAACGGTGGAATGACGTCAAGAGCCTGGTCAAGAAGAAGGAGAGCAAGAACAGAGAGCTGGCTGCCGTCACTGGCGGAGGGAATCCCGCGCTCTTCAAGACCTTCAAAGCGTGGGAGGAGAAGGTGCGAGTCATCATACATCCCGAGATCCTCGCCGGATTAGCAGGGGGAGTGGAGGCTGGTAAGTACAAACTAATGTATACCAGCACACCGCTATGTACTCACATGCACTACCACCATGCCACAGCTCCCAGGGACAAACACCCCCATGTCCAGCACACAATACACAACACATCACACACACATGCAACAGACACCACCACACACAGCCCAAACCGAACAACTGTAAGATGCGTGGGGACATGTGTACACTCAGCCAGCCACGTAACCACCAACAGGTCCCCAAATATGCCAGAAGCGCCACAACGAGCACCCACCACACCCATGTGTCCGCCATAGCTGCACTAACCGACAAGTAACAGGTAAGTGGCAGGAACACAAAGTGCAGTGGGTGGGAGGGTGGACAGCCCAAGTACAAAACACACCAGGCCCCTAGTCCCACAGCACAGCAAGGAGGAGCATCCCCCACACCCCACAGCCACGTGTCAGCCACCGCAGTGCACAACGACAGCCAAAAGGTAGACATCACGGTCCACAGCAATCGGTGTCAGTGGGTGTCCAGCCACCACCACGACCCACAACACCCCCCCACCCCACACAGACCTGCAACATGGAGCACCCCCCGCTTAGAACCATGTGGCATCCAGTACAGTGCATGTACGAACAACCTGCAGGTGGGAAACTGGACAGGGCTGGATTACTGGAGGCATGAGGACCGTAACACGACCAACACATGGGACATGTCACGTAGCAGACGAACACGCAGCACCGCCCACCGTCACGAACAAGTGAACAATGTGCACACGGACATGAACCACAGACTCACACCCCACATGACCCATCACAAACACAGCAACACCCAAGGAGCCACGTCTGCATGCACAAGCCACACTGAATATAGTACCACACGGCAGCCACTGTACAACCCATCACACACAACCGAAACACCATTGAAGTCCTGTCCATGTAGCCCCTACTGCCTGTCAACCACACACCCCACAACTACGCCTATGTAAGACAAACAACACTAGACGCAACAGAGCGGAACAACATAAATGCACACGAACACCACTGAACCCATCAAACACACAGACACACCATGCACATACAACATACCATCCATCCCATCCGTCAGCCCCAGTCTCATGAAAGGCATGTCATCCGCACAGCTGCCACACATACAGCAGTCACGCTAAGATACATGCCCATGACCAACCATGTGCCAGAAGTCAATGAAGCGCACGACACACTGTGAGCAACAACACACAACATGGGCCACACCCCCCGAGCACTGCAGTGATGCACATGGCACAGGGCAGCACGCACACCAAGGAGATGGGACAACTGCAATACGTTGGCTGGCACACAACCATCACTCACTCATAACGATGCGTCCAATGCCATGTCCAGTAATCACAACAGACAGCAAATATGCAGGCCATGTCAAGCATGCACACACCTCAAACTATGCACTGTCATGCTGCCACAACACATGTCACGTTCGGCACCCATGGCTCACAGCATGTACCCCAAAAGCATATTCCAACCCAAATGCGAATCTGGGGCATGGCCCCCATGTTGCCATATGCGTTCCTAAGCGTCCCATCTGAACACCAAAAGCAAAGTATAAACCAGACCCAGGATGGGCCAGGAGCCCGCATACACCAGAGTCACAATAAGTAGGGGCACAGCAACACACCCATCGGCATGGCCAATCCGTCCCATGCCACATGTACACAGCACACAGTCCCATTGTCAAGCACACACAACTACAAATGCTACAGCCACACACACGCCTCCGGGAAACCCATGTACGAGATTGCACGAACTGTTAATGTCAGACGACAAATACATACTTCGCCAGGTGCAACACAATAACAAATCTCATTCTCTCCACAGGTGACGAACTGCTGGATGCTGGGGATGGAGACAGCAGCCAGCACAGCCAGCCTACAAGCCCCCAGCGAGGACACACGGATGTGGAGGATCTGTCCTCCTCTTCGGACACGGACCACCAAGCAGGCCCATCTGGTGTGGCAGGGCCCAGCCGCTCCCCAGGACCCCTCCTACCCACCAACCCATCATCCAGGGCTGCTGAACATTCCCAGCCCCCTGCTGCCACTGTCGTTGCAGCCACACCCACGGTCATTGCGGCCACACCCACGGTCATTGCGGCCACACCCACGGTCATTGCGGCCACTACCATTGCCGCAACCGCCACCATCGCCGCACCGACCACCACCGCCGCCACCACCACCACGTCTTCGCTGGCACCAGCCCCAGCGCAGGTGGTGGCCCGGCCCGACTGGATCCACCCTGGGAGCCACAGCGAGGACCGTGGTGAGCAATGTGGCTAGTGGGCAGGCCGGTGGCAGCAGTACTGGTAGGAGGAGCAGGGTCAGGGAAACGCAAGTCTCCCCTGGGAGCCATGCCCTGCCTCAAATGGCCAGAGTCCTTGGGGCCTATGAAGAGGCCCAAGAACAATGGGTCAGGTCTGCTTCAGACACGCGGGAGGTGCTGGGGGTGCTGAGGTCCATGGACGCCCGTATGGGCCAACTCGTGGACCTCATGGGCCAGCTGGTGGTGGCGGTGAGGTCACAGCCAGGGACAGCAGCTCCCCTCCGCCACCACCTGCCGGGGCGCAGGGTCGAGCAGCAGTGTCCAGTTCCCCTGCGTCCACAGCCAGTGAGCACACCTCAACCACCAGCATGTCGCAAGCAGGCACCCCCCTCGCAAACGTGGAAGGGGCCGTCCGAAGTGGAAACAGATCTCCCGGGAGGACTTCGCACGCTCCAGACGCAAGTGAGGCAGCCAGCCAGCCTTCCTTGACCACCCACTGCATTGACTTGGACTACGATCCCACTCCACACAGCCATCTGGATGGCATGTGTGTGTTGGACTATGGACATAGAACCAGTGGGTACACCCTGAGCATCACGCAGCCATGACCGACAGCTCATTGTCACTGCACGCACCACTTATGTCATCACCTTACACACAATCACATGTCACAGTTTGAAATAAATGCACCTCTTACACAAACTGCTGTTTGTGCCCTGTGTTTTATTTGTACGGAATACAACGGCCACCTTGGGCGGAAAGGCACCTGATGCGTGGCATGGCAATGGAACCGGAGGGCCTGTAGGGACCTAGGGGTGGGAGACAGAACAGGAGCACATTCAATGAGTGTGTCACACACCCATCACACAGTACATGTCAACAACTACAAGCAATGTACACACATCGCACAGAGCAATAGGGCACAATGCCACAGCCACCAACAGTGGCATACTACCCTGGCCATGGAGCGTTGACACACAGCACGCAGTGAACAAACGGCCACCCTGACACAGCACACACACACCTGCACAGACACAGCCACATCAGCCGTCGTACATGGACACTCACCGTCAAGTGAAGTAGTGGGCGATGAGCTGCTGCCGCACATTACCAGCTTCCTCCTCTCCGCTGTCCTCCTCACTCGAGCTGTCCTGGTCTGCGGGCTGGGGCCCTGGTTGATCTCCGTCATCCACGATGAGGGGGATCTGCTTCCGAATGGCCAGATTGTGCAGCATGCAGCACGCCACCACTATCTGGCACACCTTCTGTGGGGAGTACGCCAGCGCACCCCGGTGCGGTCCAGGCACCTGAACCTGGACTTGAGGAGGCCAAAGGTACGCTCGACCACACGTCTGGTCCTCCCATGTGCCTCATTGTAGCGATCGTCTGCTGGGGTGCGAGGATTCCTCAATGGACTGAGCAGCCATGCCCCATTCGGGTACGCAGAGTCACCTGGGTGTGAGGGACACAGAGAACCGTTGCTATTCCAACTGGACAGGGGACAGCATCGCACAACCAGCACGCTACACCACTCCACATACTCACCGACAATACAGCCACGATCCTGTTGCAGATTGGACATCAGTCGTGGCAAGATGCTGTTGCGCATTATGTGTGCGTCATGGGCCGAGCCTGGGAACTTTGCACACACGTGGGTGATCACCATGTCCGCAAGGCACACCACTTGCACATTCAGGGAGTGCGTGTGCTTCCTGTTGCGGTACAGGTGCTCAGTGGCCTGTGGTGGAACAAGGCCAACATGTGTGCAGTCAATGGCTCCAACGACGTGTGGGATTCTGCCAAGGGCATAGAATGCACCCTTCACTGCCGCCAATTCACGAGCCCTGGGGAAGCGGATGTACCTGTTTCGGTACAGCATCATGGCTGCCAGTACATCCCTCAGCACCTTGCTGAACATGGGCTGGGACATCCCTCCTCCACTGCCCACTGTGTGCTGGAATGACCCAGTGGCGAAGAAATGCATGGCGGCCATCACCTTAGCCGTGGGGGTGACAGCTGTCGGATACACCCTGCGGGGACGGAGATGGGGTTCCAACATGGCACACAGTCGATGCAGGGTTGGCCTGTCCAGCCGAAACTTCCTAATGACCTCTGTATCGTCCATGTCCGCCAGCAATTGGTATGGGCGGTCAATGTTCGGTCTCCGCCTAGGGAAAATGGCAGTGGACACATGTCAAAGCAACACAACACATAGCAATTTCGCATACACATCACTGACATGACTGAGCAAGCACATGAGCCACAGCCCAGCTGTCAAGCTGGGACGGCACGGCCACAATACACTTACACAGGTCTCCCAACAATGGCAATGGCTAGTGATACAAACCACTGCCATGTGCATGCACATGGGGATCTAGGCCCCAATGACTTGCGGGCGTGCTGATGGGGACTGACTGCATATTCGTCAAGCGGCAACGCCACGGCAACATGAATGTCTGCTGAGCATGGAACTGCTTCCGAGGCTGGATGAGTATGGCACACGACGACGACGATGTGGGCACAGGCTGAGCGGCCAAAACAAGTGGGACCTGTGGCACGAGGGGATATGAGACAGTAGTAGGTGTCAGCACTGCACCCTATGTACAGCACTGTACGGATCACACCTCCCGAAACATTGACAGGTGTCCACATTGACAGCCCCATGCCAAGACGGCTGTGTGCTTGCAGTCACACGTCACAGGTGAGAGGTTACATTGCACGTGCCAGGTGGCAGACGTACATAGTGGGAGCTGGCATGTGTGTGCATGTGTCTCCTGTTCAGGATCCACCAGATGGGCGCTGACTCTGTACTGAGCATTGGACACAGCATGTTCCGTGGAAGGCTTGTGTGTGTGGGATGGTGGCACTGGATGTGCCTCCGTTGGGTGGGGGGCCATGCACAGGGCGGGTACGTCGATGATTGCGCATTGTTGGTCACGGTGGGTGCACCCACTCAGATGTGTTGCCCTGTGTTCAATTCCTATGTCCGCATGATGATGGACTGTAGATGTGGGCAGACTACACATTGGTCGATGTGCTGTCTATATGCATGTGCCTTCACACCAGGCACAGCTGCCCCTGCACATGTGACCCCTGCTGGACTCGCTGCTGGGTCTGTGGAGCTGATGCACCTTCTGTGCGTGGGGCGGACAGCTCTCCTCACTTCCCTCATTGCGCATGTCATGACTTTGCCGCAGGTGACATGGATCATGGAGGGCCCACATGTACGCGTGGGTAGGCTACACATGATTGTTCACTGGTCGCCACCCCCAGTCAGTGTTTCGAATGGGAAGGTTGTCGTGCTGGTGGTATATTCGATGTGGCGGATGGGCGGGCCTAGGTGCGGGCTTACATTCCGGACATGGGGGGTAGTTGGATTGGCGACTAGTTGCAGTACACACGGGACACGTCTCTTCCTTTCCACATCTGGGTCATCCCTTGTACTCACTGACAGTGATACAGTCATCTTCGCCCCAGCCCTCATGTCCTCCCCTCGCTCCCCCAATATGCATGTGCACCTGCGAGGCTAGCGCTTGCACAGGCAGCCCCAAGCTCGCACCAGAGAGGGCAAGGAGTGTATGTGTGGGTCCAGTTGCACGAGTGGGCTGTCTCAGGGTATGATGTGTTGCGGGACGCCGTCCACCTGCGTGGTGCCCCAAATGGAGACCCGGCCTGCATGGACTATGCATCACAGTCTTCGCCTTCCGGATCCGCCACCTGCGACACCCAGTGGCTGTGGCTGCCCTTGCGGCCATGCCGCGTCCGTCTGTGACTGATGGCCCACACATTCACTCTTTGGCCTCTCTGGGGAGGGCTCGGGGGTGGTGGCGCACGCGCTTGCACTTAGTCGCAATGGCATGTGGCGTGGTTGGTATAATGGGCAATGGATGGGATGGTGCGAGCCACCTCCCATGACGTCAGTGCTGCTCGTGCTGTGGTGCGTCCCCCTACACTTCCATTTGACTTGTGCCATGCTAGACGTTGAGGTTCTATTGCCTGCGTGATATGACCAGGAGGAGCGCGAGGAGACCTCTCACACACCATGCTCCACTGCCATCCCGTGCCCTGTATCGCCTGTGCGGATTGACTATGTTGGGGTTACACCTGGTCGACTGGGGCTGTGTGTGCCTTGTCAAGGGGCATGGCGGGCGCACAACAGGATCCAGCTTGTCCACAGAGGGTGGGCTGAGGTGCGCCTGGTACCGCTTTGTACGTGTGCCCGGCTGCTGTGCACACACGTGTTCACTCCCCCCGACAGGTGTCCTCTCACAATGCCCAGGGAAGCGGTGGTGTACTGTTCATGACCCCTCCCGACACGGCGTGCTCCAACTTGGCATGTGCGCATCTACCCGTCACACCCACCCACCTGAGCACTGCGTCCATACGACTTCACACGACACATGTGTGTCTTCCACAGTTGTGCTACTCATTTGCGTTGACATCCAATACCAGTGGACTACATGGTCATGTCACGACTGCCGTGTACTTCACATACTCTCATCCTCTCTCATTCGTACTTGTGAAATGAGTCAGCGGAGACAGTTTTGGTTTCAAACATTATATTGAGTCTTCTGTCCTCTGTGATGCAGTATAGTGGACACTACTGGCAGCGGAATACATGTTGAGGATATACTGAGCATGATTGCAAATGGGATAGGGTGTGGGGTTACATGTGAATGGCTGTTGCATGTGGGATGTGGGCTTCAGAGTTACATCTGCTTGGCCAAGGCTGTGCTAATGTACATTTACGTATAGCTGCGGAGCTGCGGACTTTGACACAGACGGTATACATGTAGCCTACCAGACCGCTTGGCATCATGGGCACAGTCCATCTCAGTTCCATGTGACAGGTTTGCTGCGGTTGTTCCTCATGCACGCGTGCATGTGAGATGACATCAGGGCATGTGCTTGCGTGCATGCAGCGGCGTGCCACTTGTTGTTGCAATGTGGTGGTTACTGGACATGTCACAGTCACTGGGGTCGTGTTGTTGTTGTATGCACTTGTCGTCCATGCAAAGGTCCTGGTATGGGATTCCCGGGGCGGGGGTGGGAGGGGTGCAGCACCCACAGACTCCAGGCGACCTATTCATGTCCACTGAGCGGTGTGTGTGTCCATGGGCGCTGGATCCATGTCGTGTCCTGGTTGTTCGTGCAGTTCCGTCCATGTGGGTGCGATACACAGACCCCATGCCACTGCCTCCCACGATGCATGCGGTGTTCCTGGATGTGATGGGGAACAGTGTGCATGTCCCGGTCATATCCGATGTCATGGCGATGTCGTTGATGGTGTGGTAACAGTTGCCGGTCGTTTGGTATGGCTGTTGTGGTGGTGACTGGCCAGTCCGTGCGGAAGCTAAGCATGGGTGCGGGGTTGGACATCATAGGTCAATCGGGGAACCTGCGTTGTGGTCCGACGAATTTACAGGTTGTCAGGTATGCGATGCCGTCCAGCAGGGCTTCCATGTCATTGGTGGTGTACATGTTTGCCAGCCAATGTAGCGGATGGTGGCTGTCAAGGTGTTGTTCGTAAGTTGTCCCTTGGAGGACCATGATGGGGCATGCTGGGTGACATTCGATGTAGCTGTTCTCGATGATCCGTCGTGTGGAGGCACAGTGGTCCCATTTCAGTGCGGGTGCGATGTTGGCCACATACGCCATGCCCCCATAGGCAGAGCAGGCCCTGTCGTGTGCGTCCAGAGGGAGGAGTAGTGGTAGCAGGTCCGCCTTTAGACATGCCGGGTTGGAGAGGCATATCTCCACGGGATGCTGGTAGGGACACCTCCGACAGTAGAAGACGGGCATGACGCAGCTGAACAATGTGATGCGGTAAGTCAGTCGGTAACTTACGTTCAGCAGGGACAGGAGATCGCATCCCAATATATGTATCAGGTTGGTTTTGTACAGCTTGAGCTGTCCGGCGTAGTTGGGTAGGTGTGTTGCGGTTGCCATTTCGCAGCGGTGCGTTGTGGTGGCGTGCTCTGGCTGTGTGTGCAGTCTGCAATGTGCACGCTCCGAGGTTGCTGTGAGCTCTGTGTAGTCGTAGGGGGACAGGACTTGTGTTCTGTTGGCTTGTTTGGAGGACACGGGCCCTCATCCCACATGCTTCTCAGACAGTTCAAGGTCAGTGATGTGTGACTCCTTCCAATTAACTTGCATGTGGCCGACATGGGGGAGTGTTTTCTTCTTTCTTCCCCGTCCGTTGTGTGCTTCTGTGATATGCGCTAACTGCCCAGTGGTTGGTCTCCTCAGCATGCCTGTGTTGGTCTTTTCTTGGACAATGGCTGTATTCACCGGCTTCTTTCGTAGGGCTGTGGTTTCGGAGTTGGAATGGAAGGTCATTCAGTGCTGTCTGCTCTCCCTTGTGTGGGCGGCAGGCTGCCTTTCCGCTCTGCGTTGGGCCTTGTGTGTGAATGTTATTCTTGGGCCACCTGTTGTCGGTCCCCGGGCTCTTTGGTGTTCCGTTTTATATGTCTTGTTCATATGTGCAGGGTGGTATGGGTGTTTCAGTGTGGTACTGGCGTTCCTCTTCCCGAAGGGAGCCCTGCTTCTCCTAGTTGGTGTTGCCGCCGCTGTGTGCTTCGCCATGTTTGTTACACTGGGGTGTGTCCTGCTGTTGCGTGACTTCACTGACATGTGTGCGTCGGTTGTGTGGCGTTGGGTGTTGTCCGTGAATTGGGCGTTGGGGACATGTCTGTGGCAGGCCTGTCACGTGTCATGTGCGTTCGGGGTGGGGCTGATGTGTGTGCTGCTTGGTTGTGTCCCTGTGTCTGTGTGCGACGCATGCATGGCGCTGCGGTTGGCCTCTGCGTTGTGCGCATGTGTGGCGGCGTCATCGCCGCTTTGGGGCCGTGACGGGGTCGTTGGTTCCTAGTCCCAGGTGGTGTGTACACATGTGTTACGCGATGTTACGATTTGGCCTGTGTGTCATATGTGGATGCAATGGTGGATGTGTAGTGTACACGCGCTGGGGGGGGTTGTCCGCTTTTCCGCCCTTGCACTGTGTGCGCTGTTTGCGTGCACTTGTTGTGTGTGTGCCTACCTGCGTCTCCGCGGTACGTTGCGTCCTTGGTGGTGCATCAGCAAGAGCATGGGGAGGGCCTGCAGTGCTGGATTCATGCTCGGGGGAGCCGCTTCTTCGTTGTCCGTGCTCGGCGTCCGTGTTACCGCTTCGGTTTGTCATACGGTATCTCTTGGCCGTGGGAGCCGTTTGTTTGCGGCATCGTAATTTATGCGCCGGGCGGGACGTGTTTTCGTCGGACGGTGTGTGTCAGTTGGGCTGCGCCGCTACGTGTACGGGCGCACTTTGATGGCGGACGGTGTTGCTGGCTTGCCGGCGGTGTTTGGCCTACTTTTCGCATCGTAATTGGGCGGGCGTGTGGACTGCTGCGTGCCGGCGGTAACTGGTGGTTTTTGCATCCGCCAGCACGGCGGTTGTGCTTCCGCCCGCCATCGTAATGACCCCCTAAATTATTATACAATTTTTTTTAAAATAATGTAACATTTTTTTATGATGTAAAATTATTATAATAATTAATAAAAACAATATTAATAGTTATTATAATTACTTATTAATTTGTATCATTTGCAATACATATCCAAAAAGGCCTAAAACTGTTTAAAATGTTAAAGAAAATGTAACCTTTTGAAAAGCATATTTGTATAAAATGCTAAAAAGTACTAATTAATATTATTAATTTATCATAAATTAATAATATTAATTAAAAAATATATAACATGTTAAAAAATAAATTACAAGTTTCTATGTTTTTTTCATGTGAAAATATGTACAATATGATATACTGTACATACAAAAATACATATAAATATTTTGTAAATGTTATGAATGCAAAAACAAAACTGTAAAAACATGTTGTAAAATTATAGGGCCCATTATGATAACGGGCGGATCGCCACCGCCCGTATGGTGGTGGCGATCCGCCCGCTATTTCTCACCGCCCGCCACCCATTTCCCCCCGCCATATTAGTATGGCGGGGGGTACCGCGGCGGACGGGAAGACCGTCCGCCGCTTTTCCGCCCGGTCCACAAGTCGACCGGGCTGAAAAGGTTTTAATATGGTGGCGGTGTCTGTTAGACACCGCCATCCATATTACGATACATGCGGGGATGTGCCTTTCCGTGGCGGCGTTGCCGCCACTGAAAGGCATGTGGTCTTTTCTATTGGGGGCCCATAGCGGGCCCCCAGGAAGTTGGGGGGTGGGTGGTGCACATGGGGGGTACCTATGGTACCCCCCTGCATTTGCATGCACAACATGGCAGGCACCGCGCGGTGCCTGACACGTGGGCATTCAAATGCACGACATGCCTTTTTGACATTGCAGCGGGTGGTGCTGAAAGCACCGCCCGCCGCAATGTTAAGAATGCAGGATGCGCCCACCAGTGTGGCGGGCGCATCCTAATCACCCCCACGGGACCGCCGCACTTATGGCAGGCGGTCCCTTTCTACGTCAGGATGGCGGGCGGACAAAGTCCGCCCGCCATCCTAATGATGCCCTATGTTTGTTACAAAAATGTTAGAAACAAAACTGTTTAAAAATGTTTCCTGCTACAAAAATAATATACCTATGTTTTAAAATGTAAAAAGTAAAAACATGTATGTTAAAAAAAGTATTGTATGTGAATAAACATATATATGCAAAATATTTCATTTTCATCCATAGAAAATATGTATTTTGTTTCTATGTTTCATCACTTGTATAATATTGCCTTAATAAAATGTATTCTTTTACCTTAAACATGTTATTAATAAGTAATAAAATAATGTTTACAATTAAAAAGTGTTATTCTTTCTCTATTAAATTATTATAATTATATATGTTCCTAAAATATATATTTTAATTCAATGTATATATTTTAATTAATTAAAAAATATCATATAAATATATATATATATATTAATTTTACTTACTAATAAATCAGAAAAATGCTGGACAGTAAACCAATATAATTTACTACTCCCACTGGAGCTAATATTAAGTTAGGGAAGTTGCTGGACACTAAAGATATATAATTTACTATTCCCACTCCAGTCAGTATTAAGTCAGGGAAGGTGCTGGACACTAAAGATATATAAATTACTATTCCCACTCCAGTAAGTATTAAGAGGGTCATTACGATGGCGGGCGGACTTTCAGCAAATGGGACCGCCCGCAAGAGGTGCGGCGGTCCCGCCATGTGTATTAGGATGCCACCGCCACGGTGGCATCCCGTATTGTTCACATTGCGGCGGGCGGTGCAGGCAGCAGCACCCGCCGCAATGTGAAAAATGCATGTTGTGCATTTGCATGCACAACGTGACAGGCACCGCGCGGTGCCTGCCACCTTGTGCATTCAAATGCATATGGTACCCCCCTACCCCCCATGTGCACCCCCCACCTCCCCAAACCCTGGGGGCCCGCAACGGGCCCCCAGAAGCAAAGACCGCATGCCTTTCCATGGCGGCAACACCGTCATGGAATGGCTGCTTTCCGCCACCATCCTAATATGGATGGCGGTGTCTTGCAGACACCGCCACCATATTAGAGCCCTTTTCTGCCCGGTCTCCTGTCAGACCGGCGAACGGTCTTTCCGTCCGCCGGGGTCCCTCCGCCATCGTAATATAGTGGGGGGAACGGAGTGCGGGCGGATCGGCACCGCCATACGGGCGGTGGCGATCCGCCCGCTATCATAATGACCCCCTAAGTCAGGGAAGGTGCTGGACACTAAAGATATATAATTTACTATTCCCACTCCAGTCAGTATTAAGTCAGGGAAGGTGCTGGACACTAAAGATATATAAATTACTATTCCCACTCCAGTCAGTATTAAGTCAGGGAAGGTGCTGGACACTAAAGATATATAATTTACTATTCCCACTCCAGTCAGTATTAAGTCAGGGAAGGTGTTGGATACTAAAGATATATAAATTACTATTCCCACTCCAGTCAGTATTAAGTCAGGGAAGGTGCTGGACACTTAGGGGCCGATTCCGATTCGGGCCGGAAAACGTACCGACCGACTCGGAGCCGGAATTAATTCCGACCGACACGTACCGGTGCAGCCCGACCCGCAAAGTACGATGAAAAGCGTGCAAAATCCAACCGACTCGTACGGAACACAAGCCGAACGACCGAACCGCGCGGAAAACAGCTATCCGTCCGGAAAAGCACGCGAATCGAACCGACCGACACGCACCAGGAAGAATCCCGAACGAAACGTACCCGCGAACTCCGACCCGCCAAGTACGATGCAACGCGTGGAAAACACGACCGAGTCGCACGGAGCTCAAGCCGTACGACCGACACGCATACAAAACAGCGAGCCGAAGCAACCCAATACACCACGACCGACGCGTACGCAGCACAGGAAACAGCACAAACACAGCGTGAACGACTCGGAGAAGCTCGCACGAGACAACTGCAGGGTCCGACTCGGTCAGAAGAACGTCTCCTACCTGCACAAAAAGTACAAAGGGAAAAACACCAAAAAAAAGGCCAAACAAGCAATTACAAAGCCAATAAATACTGGGGGGGGGAACAGGGAACAAAGACACACCCACAACTCCACCCATATAAAGGACACAAATCCCTACCATGATCCTTTGCAAATTCAAATGACCTGCCAGCACAGAACACCAACAGACAGCAACCACACACACACTCACAGCTCATCCATCACACAAGCCACACACCATCAGCACCTCAACAAATAGCACCCTCACATCCACCCAGCAAAACACACACTCACACACCCTCACTTGCACACCAACACACACATCACTCACCACCACCACCATCACCATGCCCCCCAAGAAGAATCCAAAGTTCCTAGATAGTGAATTGGAAGTCCTGGTAGATGAGATCCTCAGGGTAGAGCCACAGCTGTTTGGTACACTGGTCCAACAGACCCCCATGTCGCAGAAAACCAAGATGTGGGCGAGGATCGTTGACAGGGTGAACGCACAATCACCATGTTTGCGCACAAAGGAAGACATCCAGAACAGGTGGTATGATGTGCGCAGGAGGGTCAGGGACCTACTGAAGAAGGATTACATCTTGAGCCAACACACCGGCAGTGGCCCTCCTGCCAAACCACTATACCTCAGGCCCTGGGAGGAGAAGGTGCGGGCCATCCTCCCACCAGTGAGCGTCTATGGACTAGAAGACATCCCAGAGCCTGGTGAGTACACAACCAATATACCCAATATCGTGTGACAATACACACACATCACTGTCAAGGGGATAGTCAAACCATGCACCCTTAGCAAATCCACAGCAACAAAACCAGAATCATCCCAAGATGTGTATGTCAGTCAGATAAACACAATACATGCCATCTCTTAGTGATATGTAACTGTGTCATGACATGTACAAACCCTACAACAAATAAAGCTAGGCAGTGGCACAAATCTAACCAACAAACACTGTCAGATATGTAGCCACCACTACAACACCACCACACAGGGAATCCCACAGAAAGGAAGGAATTCTGTGTATGCTGGTCAAGTCAGTGTAGCCAATAGCATCATGGGAGTCGTAGTCACAGATATTGCCCACCATCACAATGCGCCCATCAACACCACTCTGAACCATGCTCACATCACAGGGAGTGGAAAACAACTGACAAGATGGCTGACACTGGCTACTGCTGTGGGGAGCACAAGGCCCTGCTGGGAACTGTGCACCAACCAACAGCAGGACACCACTGTCTGACATCCTGAAAGACAACTTGCACTCCCTGCAATGGAAGCACGTTCCGTGGTGGGATATCTGGCTGGGTGGGAAGGAGGACTGACAGCTATGACCATAGTTACCAGCAGCTCTTCCCACACACACCCCTAACCCAAACTACACACAACTCACCTGGGAAAATGCATTGCCTCACACTAAAAATATTTATCCCACAAAGAACCACCACCCTGGGTCATGCTGTGGGAAGCACAGTGACACACATGGGACTTGTAACCAAACAAACGCCAGGACAACACTGTCAGCCATCCATTCAGCACAGGCACACTACCCCACAGGGAAGCAGAGTCAGAAGGAAGGAAGTATGGGCAAGCTGGGAAGGGGGGTGGAGGCAACAGCATGATGGGAGTGGTAGTCACAGCTCAACATCCCCACCCCACATGGCCCAGCAAACTCACACTGAAGAATGCACACCTCACAGAGAGTGGAAAGCCCCATCAAAGATGTCTGACACTGGTGCTCTGTAGTGGGGAGCACAAGGCCATGCTGGGAACTGGCCACCAACCAACAGCAGGACACCACTGTCAGCCATCTTGCCATTGCTGTCACACCCACACACAGTGAAGTACACTCAAAAGGAAGGAAGTATGGGCATGCTGGGAAGGGGGTGGAGGCAATAGCATGATGGGAGTGGTAGTCACAGCTCAACATCCCCCCCCCCACATGGCCCAGCAAGCTCACACTGAAGCATGCACACCTCACAGAGAGTGGAAAGCCCCATCAAAGATGTCTGACACTGGTGCTCTGTAGTGGGGAGCACAAGGCCATGCTGGGAACTGGCCACCAACCAACTGCAGGACACCACTGTCAGCCATCTTGCCATTGCTGTCACACCCACACACAGTGAAGTACACTCAAAAGGAAGGAAGTATGGGCATGCTGGGAAGGGGGGTGGAGGCAATAGCATGATGGGAGTGGTAGTCACAGCTCAACATCCCCCCCCCCACATGGCCCAGCAAGCTCACACTGAAGCATGCACACCTCACAGAGAGTGGAAAGCCCCATCAAAGATGTCTGACACTGGTGCTCTGTAGTGGGGAGCACAAGGCCATGCTGGGAACTGGCCACCAACCAACAGCAGGACACCACTGACTGACATCCTGAGAGTCAACCTGCACCCACTGCAAGGGTGGCATGCTTCATGGTGGGATAACTGGGCTGGAGGGAGAAGGATGTCCGGATGTCAACCAAATACCACCAATGCTGGCTATGCACACACCTCAACATTCACATTGAAATGCTTCATGTTGTCAGGACAATGCGCTACACCAATATCAACAGCTGACTGTGACAACTTAGGACAATGCAATGTACAGGCCCGCATCCAGAGGTACAGTCACAACTGTCAGGTGTTTGAACCATTGATGCCTGTAGAAACATTACATACATTGTGTGTCCCTTCCAAATACAGGTGATGATGGGGACACAGCAGCAGACGCTGAGGAGTCCCTGTCCCAGGCTCCGGGGGACACTGAGCTCACTGGTGTGGAACAGCCTCTGCCCACCTCGGATGACGAAGACCTACCTGGCACCTCCGCAGTGAGTCATCATGCAGCATCAGCAGGACCACCAGCTGCACCCCTGCACCCACCCCTCCAACAACTGCCAACACACAGACCACCCCTGCCGACACGGACAGACCAAGGACCACCACCACCAACAGCACACGGACCCCGGCCCAACGTGGAGCTACGGACACCAACACCAGCAACAACCCCCAAGGGGGCCCAGGGTCACCTGTGTGTGCCAACGCAGGTCCTTCACGTGTCGCCAGGGGTGGTGGGAGGGGTGGTAGACATAGGTTGCTGCTTGCAGAGGGGTCTGGACTGCATGATGACCCACAACTGGTACGCATAGCTGATGCGTACCAGACTAACACCGGAGAGTTCAGCCAGGTAGTGGGGATCCTCAGGGACATTCAACAGCAGCAGGCTGCCCATCATGCCCGCTTGGACTTACACATGTCCCGCATGGAGTCCAAGTGGGACACATTGCAAGAACAGACGGCGGTGCATAGGGACATATTACAATGCCTCCGCCAGATGTGCACCAACATGTCAACACCTCCCTGTGTGCCCACAACATCTGGTGCTGCAACAACTGCAACTGCCACAGGGAGGGAGGATGACTCTGGCGGAGAGTCCCCTGCACCGCAGCAGCCTGCACTTGAGGGTCCCCCCCCAAAGAAGAGGGGTCGTCCGAGGAAGGACAACTGAGAGGCTGATGGCCATGCACAACCCCCAGGAAGGCAACACCTGTTCCGGAAAATCACCTTTGTGCGCAAACTCTTCACCCTGTCGAATGCAACACAACTCTCACACATGACATGGGGAGCTCAAGTTGGACCAATGTATCAGATGACTGTGGACTTTACTCAGGACATTTCTGCTATCAGGACTTCCAAATCATCTAGGAACTTTGGATTACAATCACAATGTACAGCACCCACCATCCTGTGCACTATACCCACACATGTATGTCAATAAACTCACTAATACACCATACTTGCCTCTGTTGTGATTACAACGTTGTTTCTGAAGTGGAGATGATGATCTGTGAAATGACACTGTGCATGCTAACTGCTACAGCAAGTACAACACCGGCATGTGAGTCATGGCGACGTGACACATATGAGGGAGACACACTACCAGGGCTACACAACACATACACACCAGGGCCATCTGACTCATCGCCTACACTGATGTTGCCAGGAAATACGGTGCAATGCACAGACACAACACCTATTCACAGTCTGTGTTAACTAGCCCACTGGTGCAGGAAGCAAATGTCAGTCAGATGTGTGACCACAGACAACGCACATCACAAAGTGAAGCACAGGTTTATTACACATTTGCAACATGTTGTAACCACTACAGATGCAAGGTAATCCCACCTGGCAGTGGGCACACAGTCAACAAGTGTAGAAGAAAGGAAGTCCATGGGTGTGGCGCACATCACCTGTAGGGAAATGACAGCTACCACCCTGGAAGTTGATTCACGGTGTCGGGGGATCACAGTTGACCAAACAACTCTGAAAGTACCCTGTGAAGGACAGAATTGACACACAGTCAAAAGCACTGAAGAACAGGACAGAACTGTAATACTCATGCCCAATACATGTCACAAGATACCCACCCAGGACCAAGTTAGCATGTCAACACTGTTGTGGAGTACAGACTACCTGTAAGGACACATTGCTGCACGCATCCAGTCAAGTAGCACATGGACACACTCAAACAGCACCAGAGCACCACCAACACATATCATGCAAACTCACATCATTGACATAACATCCCTGGATACTCACATTCAGCTGAAGAAGTTGGTGATGAGCTGTGTGCGGACATCACCCTCATCATCATCATCACCACTGGCATTGTGGTCCAGCCCAGGATCCTCCACAGGTGGCGGATGTTGGTCATCGTCATCCAGGATGAGAGGCAACTCCTTCCGCACTGCCAGGTTGTGTAGCATGCAGCAGACGATGACAATCTTGCACACCTTTGCTGGGGCATATGGGAGGGCCCCATCTGTCTTATCTAGGCAGCGAAAGCGGCTCTTCAGGAGACCAAATGTCCGCTCAATCACTCTCCTGGTCCGACCATGTGCCTCATTGTAGCGCAGCTGGGCTGGTGTCACAGGGTTCCTGAGGGGCGTCAGCAACCACGGCATGTTGGGGTATCCGGAGTCACCTACATACCGACAATTGCACATTAGCTGAGTTGGAAAAGAGGGCGGAACACTACATTGCAGAACACACACAATGCTACAAAGTCAGTACACACCAACAAGCCAGGCACGCTGGTTCCGCATCTGTGACATCATCCTCGGGATGCGACTACTCCTCATCACGTAGGCATCGTGTGCAGAACCGGGGAAACGGGCACAGACGTGTGTGATGCTCATATCTGCAAGACATACCACCAGTGCATTGACCGAATGGTAGTGTTTGCGGTTCCTGTATGCCTGCTCTTGGGCCTGTGATGGTACCAAAGCCACATGTGTCCCATCAATGGAGCCAATGACATGCGGCATCCTCCCCAGGGCATAGAAGTCACTCTTCACGTCAGTGAGTTGTTGAAGTCTAGGGAAATAGATGTACTGGTTCAGGTACCTCAACATAGCCTCCAAAACGTCGCGGAGCACACGGCTGAACATGGTCTGTGACATCCCACCAGCAGACGCCACAGTGTGTTGAAAGGTACCGGTGGCAAAGAAGTGTAGGGCTGCCATCACCTTCACCTTGGGGGTCAGCGCTGTAGGGTATGTCCGGCCAGGTTGCAAATGTGGGGCCAACCGCACCGTCAATTCCTCAATCAGTGGCCTGGTGAAGCGGTACCGTCGGATGCAGTCCCGTTCAACCACCGTTGCAAGTTCAGGGAATGGCCGATAGACAGCTGGTGCCCTGCAGTGCATAGGTGAGGAAAGAAAGATTGTCAGTCACCCAACATATGTAACATAGACCAGACTCAATATCACATGATACATCATTACGAGACACAAGTACATGATGCGTGTGCCGTTCCGTAAGGACATGTATGGCACCTACATGGCTAACATCTAACATCACAGTTCAACATGTGTCCTCAACAAGTCCCAGGTTGTGCTATGGGATATCATTAGGCTGTGTCACAGTACCCATGTACTGCTGTCACGTTCCAAACACACACAACAGTGACATGTGAGGACAGATGTGCCCCAGGCATCACAGCTCATCGACAGGTAGATTCCCAGGGACCCTGTATTGACACATGGACACTGGCATGACATGGTGCATCATGAATACACCACAGCTAAACAACCATGACCCCCACAGGTAGTGGTCCCTGTTGCCTCGGCAGGACAGACATGGATGTCTGTGACACACACACGCACTACATCAAAGTCCATGCACAAACAACGTGGATGTGGAGACTGTCTCCCATTGTGCACATGGAATCAGAGACATTGTAAACACGACATGCACACAGACTTTGGAGGGCCATCACAATTGTGGCAATGGGTCACCCTGGGATGTACATACCGTCCCACATGGGACTCAGGGGGTATGTGACATGACATACACATACACAACCGTGAAATGTGACCATGCCACATGCCCTGAAATGAACAGTTGCACACCACAGTGTTCATGTGCACAACACACCAAGGATTCTGTCCCCATGAACACGTGCACAGCCTGGGAGTGGCTGCCCCCAAGTGCCACCCAAAAAACAACATGTTGACCCCCATACACGGAACATGTAATGCAGCCTTACATGCCTTAGGATACAGTGTGGACAGGCTGTGGTGTTGTAGGTGTGCCCCTTACTCCCTGGGAAGTATATGTGGCTGGCATATGTTCACCTGTGACAGGCATGGTGACATATGCCAGTGACTTGTACAGGGACGCGTTGTACAGCAATGGACCGATCGGTGTGCCCGGCCGGCCCATTGCATTCAATGTGAGCGGGTACGCGTTGTATCGCGGGTACGCGTTGTAGAGCAATGGACCGATCGGTGTGCCCGGCCGGCCCATTGCATTCAATGTGAGCGGGTACGCGTTGTATCGCGGGTACGCGTTGAACTGCAATGGACCGATCGGTGTGCCCGGCCGGCCCATTGCATTCAATGTGAGCGGGTACGCATTGTATCGCGGGTACGCGTTGTAGAGCAATGGACTGATCGGTGTGCCCGGCCGGCCCATTGCATTCAATGTGAGTGGGTACGCGTTGTATCGCGGGTACGCGTTGAACTGCGATGGACCGATCGGTGTGCCCGGCCGGCCCATTGCATTCAATGTGAGCGGGTACGCGTTGTATTGCGGGTACGCGTTGTAGAGCAATGGACCGATCGGTGTGCCCGGCCGGCCCATTGCATTCAATGTGAGCGGGTATGTGTTGTATCGCGGGTACGCGTTGAACTGCAATGGACCGATCGGTGTGCCCGGCCGGCCCATTGCATTCAATGTGAGCGAGTACGCGTTGTATCGCGGGTACGCGTTGTAGAGCAATGGACCGATCGGTGTGCCCGGCCGGCCCATTGCATTCAATGTGAGCGGGTACGCGTTGTATCGCGGGTACGCGTTGAACTGCAATGGACCGATCGGTGTGCCCGGCCGGCCCATTGCATTCAATGTGAGCGGGTACGCGTTGTATCGCGGGTTCGCGTTGTAGAGCAATGGACCGATCGGTGTGCCCGGCCGGCCCATTGCATTCAATGTGAGCGGGTACGCGTTGTATCGCGGGTACGCGTTGAACTGCAATGGACCGATCGGTGTGCCCGGCCGGCGCATTGCATTCAATGTGAGCGGGTACGCGTTGTATCCCGGGTACGCGTTGTAGAGCAATGGACCGATCGGTGCGCACACATTGGCTGGGGCCTGGCATGGCAACGGACGCCTTTTTGGAAGTTCCAACGAGTCTGATGCAGTGAATTCAGTTGGCCAGCCACAACAATGTTGCAAAATCATGGGTGTCATGAAGTTGAAGATTTGAAGGATGCTGTGGGCGTGTATTAGTGCTGCTATACCATGGATTGGTCAGATTTAGAAGATGCAAATGACTTGGACCTATCACTTTGGACACATGGGACAGTATCTGCCTCTGCAGCACACATATAATGCTGGCTGTTCCCCTGAGAGCTCACTTGCCTGCACTACATGCTCCAGGATGACATCTGCCACCACCACTGCTGCTGTTTATGCATCCTCTGGCTCCTGCTATGGCACGTACTGTGGAGAGAGCCCCAGCCTTCAGTCTTGAGGAGAACCAGGCCCTGCTGGACAGCCTCCTTCCACAGTACAGCAAGCTGTATGGGAAACCAGGGGAGCAGGTGAGTGTGCTGTCCACTGCATCACTAATTGTGCATGTTGTCTGACTAGCATGACTTTCACTGTGCACACCACTGGCTAGCATGCCCACTGAGTAGTTGTCACACCCCAAAGTGTGTAGTTACATGCACTGAACTGGTACAGTGCAGTAACAGTGCATTCCAACTAGGTTTACTTCCCATGCAATGATACCATGTAGTGACTGCTGGCAAACTGTTCATAGCCATTGTTGCACTGCCTGTGTACATCATATGCCCCTGTAATTGAGACATGTATATCCAACTGTGTGATGCACGTATATGTTGCATGTGTAGTAATGGCCTTTTCACTTTGTCATCCTCACAGGTTGATGACCACCAGAAGCAGGACATCTGGCTGACCATCGCCCGGAAAGTAAGATCCGTGGGGGTCTACAGGCGCAGGATCCGCAACTGCCAAAAGAGGTGGCAGGACCTTCGTGGCTGGACCCGGAGGATCGCAAGGGTCCAGCTGAAGCTGTCGCCTCCTCGCAGGAGGGGCGGACACCGGACCCTGACCCCCCACATGCTCCGGATCCTGGCGGTGGTCTTCCCTGACCTGGATGGGCAGCTGAAGGACAGACAGCAGCAAGGAGGGGGTGAGTCCATGACTGCACTGTGCACTTTGTCTGCCATGCTATGTGCCCTCCTCTGGCCTGAGTAAATTTCCACAGTACATCAGTCATGTGGTCCAGGACCCATGTCCCTCATTTGTTACATGCCCACTTCTCCTCTGATACGCATATGTGTGGCCCTTATAGTCAGGAAATTGTGTCATTTGGGGACTGTGTCATTGCATTTTGCTTTGCTCAAGGTGGGGGACAGCATTTGTTCCCGTGACTATGTTGTGCGATTCATGGGTGGGTCAATTGCTTACACAATGCCTAAGTTCTGACATGTGATCTGCGTGTAACTTTGATATGTGGTCCGCTTGCTGCTCTGACTCACCACATGTCCCTGGGGAATGTGGCACACACCCATGCTGCTGGTGGGAACAATATTTGGGCCTCAGGAGTCTGTGTATCCAGTGTGTCACACATGCTTAGCCACCTGCCTACTGTCCAGGACTCATCCCTCTTACAGGTGGAGCTGGACAGTCATGCCTACTCCAGTGCATACAATACACTCTGTACTCCCACTCCCGTGTATCATCTGGCATGTTGTGATCAGTGTAATGTACCCTCAGGTGTCTGCCTCTGTCTCATTGTGCTGTGTCTTCGTTGTCAGGACTACTGGTATGTTCATCGTTTGGGGCTCAGCATGCCATCTGAGATGTGACCATGATAGACGATACTTTTGTGACTTATAGGTGTCTGATCACTTGACTGTGCACACAGGTGTTTGCGACTGTGACTTTCAGGCAGCTGTATTTTCATTCACAGCACACTGTGAGGTGCTCATGTTCAGAGAGTTGTGTTTCATGTCCCCCATATGTCCAGTTGGTATGACGTGGACAAATAGTAGTACAGATGATGTGGTTTTTGGGGGATGGACATGTGCACTTGTCAGTCACATAACTTGCATTCCCCATGCCCTCGGATTGTGACACAGTGCAGACTGTTGTTGTCTGGCTGCCATGGCCATGTGACTTGAGACAGTAATGTATGACTTTGCACGCATTCCTGTGTCATGGCATTCAACTTCCTGGGACTGATCATGCAGGGGAATGACATGTGCAACATGCACCCCATTGTGGCATTGACTATCCGGACATGGGTGCATCATGGTGTCTGGTGCTGGTATGCATCACATGCATTTCTAATTAGAATCTGGCCATCCCTTTATCCGGACACCTGCACTGACTCAGTGGCAAGAGATGTGATGTGTGCATGTTCACATGCTTCACCGTGTTCCCTGCAATGTCCAACAACTGTGTAGGTGGTGCATGTGTCCACACTGGGGTCTTACCATCAGACAGGCACCAGACAGATGGGTGCAAGGGCAGGAGGGGTGTGAGTCCCATGGTTGACCATCAGACTGACAATTGGCTTCCCCGAATCTGTGTGAGGACTTTAGGCAATGTTCAACTAAGGATGCCAGGGCTTGCTCTGTAATGTGCTGTACTTACTGTGGTGTGTGCGGTCAGTGCAGGTGACTGATGTTTGTCTGTTTCCCTAATTGTTTGCAGATACATCCACGGCCACAGGAGGGGACAGCTCCACGGACCAGGAGGAGCAGCGGAGCCAGACTGGGTCAGCATCGGACGAGTGGTCAGAGGGACCCAGTGGCACGGAGGGCGAGGGGAGCCACACCGAGGAGTCCTCAGCACCATCCACCTCAGCTGGGGACCACAGCAGCTCGGAGGATGACTCCCTTGTGGAGGCGGGTCTCGGCAGCCACCAAAGGCCAGCTAGTCTGTCTTGCCCCGCCACCACCGCCACCGCCACCGCCCTCCCATCGGCTCCCATTCCTGAGGTCCGTGGAGGCTCCCGTGCTCGGGAGCATGTCTCCTTCGTGCCAGGCACCGTAGCCCCTGCCCCTGTGTCCCCTGCTGCCCTGAGTGAGGAGTCTGTGTACCTCCTTCAGCAGCTCCATGTAGGGCAGACAGCAATGCTGAGTGTCCTCCATGCACACACCACTCTGTTGACACAGCTGGTGTCATTCATGGAGGGCATCTCGACGGGTATGTCTGCCCTACAGAGGAGCAACAGGTCCATGGACTCCTCCCTGATGGCAGCAGTGTCCCTCCTCCAAGAGTCCCTCACCCCTCCCACCTCTGCCCCATCCACACTTCCTGCCCCCCTACCTGTCCAAAGCACATGCACACCTGCACAGTCATCCATACACACAGACACGAGCAGCACAGACACACCCAAGAGTAAGGCAAGACGTGCACACAAGCATCCTCAGGGGACTGATACCACAGACACAGGGGATGGGGAACACACACACACAGGCATCCACATTCACTCCGCAGTCCTCCAAATCCTCTCCCTCCAAGACCCCTTCCCTTGCCTCGCCTGCTACCCCACATACACAGCAGGTCTTCCTGTGTGACCTCAGCCTCTTCCCCACCATTCCTGCTGACCCAGCACACCAGGGGAAGAGGAAGTCTACCCACACAGAGAGGAGTGCCCCTCGCCCCCGGACACCCTCCCCCAGGCGCAGGCAGACACAGGAGCCCATTCGGAAGTCCCCCCGGAGCAGGAAGAGCAAGACCCCCACCACCACCACCACGCAGCTCCAGCACCCAGTCTCTCTCCTCCATCCCCCAGGCCACCACTGCACAGGTTCCCCCGCCACACCCTGCCCCAGGTTCCCACACACACCGATACCGAAGCCCAAGACTGCTTAGACCCTCCCCCCCTGCCACTTGCTCTTCCACCCCCAACCCAGACGCTCTGCCTGTTAGTGGCACTGTTGTGGGGACCGGGTCCCCCCCTCTGTCCTGCCCACCTCATCTGCCCACCCTTCCACTCCCTTGGAGTCATGCACTGCAGTGGAGTCCACAACCACCACGTCTGACTCGGGCACTGCAGTGGGTACCCAGTCCACTACATCAGTCCAGCCCACTGCAGTGGTTGCAGCACCCACACCAACTGACTTGTGTACCACGGTGGTGCCGGCCCCCCTGAGTCAGACACCTCCACTGCAGTTGCCGGTGACACTCCTGCACCCACCACCCCTTCACTGCCTCACTCTGCCATCCCCTGATCCTGTCCCTGCGGTGCCTGGCCTGCCCCTTGTATGCCCCTCCAAGGGTGATGTCCCCCAACCGTACCAGTGCAGGCAAGCAATGTGTGACCAGTTGTCACTTCTCACCCCGTTGGTACTGTGATTTTGGACTGGCCATTGGCCTTGGTTTCTTTTGGACTTCCGTTTTTACCCTGACATTTGCTGAATAAAGCCTCTTTTTGTTTACTTTTGGGTTTTCTTTTGATGTACATGATGTGGATGAGTAGCATCCTGCATTTGCAGTTGTAATAGTGTTCACATCAGGACGATGAAGTGTTGCAGTGATGGACTCCATGTGGTCCATGGGATATGTGTCCTGTTGTATTCTGGATCTATGGCATCCTTTGCTACAGTCTGAGGGTGTAATGTTCAGCATTTGACACAGGGATGACCTTTTTGCATTTGTAAATGAACTTCTTTGTCTTACACTGATGCACATCTGGTGGGCTTACCACTGTTCAATGTTCCGATTTCCCTGACTGTGTGCCCAGCTCCACTGGACATGCAGTTTTGCACATCAATGTCGAAGGACTCATCTGTGTATACAGTGCAACTTGCTTGACACGTGTTTGGTGTGTGTGCAGATGACTGACGTGACACCCCCGTACCCAGGCTGATGTGAGCAGAGCCTTCTGTGTGTTGTGGTTGTTGACTCAATGATGGAGTGTTCTGCTGACATGTTTGGGTCGTGCACAGACAAGGTTTGGCACAGCGGACCTTCCACAGGAGTGGTGTGCCCTCATGGCAGTGTGTAATCTGGTGACATTGCGTGGGCCTGTGTTGTGTAAGCATGTCTGTGCGTGTTCCCTTCCCTTTTCCTACACAGGCTGTGTCCCTAGGGATGTTCCTGTTTGTGATGCTTGCTGAGTTGTTCTGTGTTCATCCAGCATCTTGGACCTGGTTTCTCTGTGATGTGGGTGCGTGGCAAACTAATGTTCATGAGGTTGTCATCCCAGGTTGTCTTTGTTGTCAGTGCTGGGGATGTGGGCAAACGCAGATGGGACACATTCAGGATTCCCCTTGGCACTTGTTGTTTACACGAGTAATGTGATTTACAGTTTGTGTTAGCTTACAGTGATTGTGACACGTTGTGTGTGTGACTGCTGCCACTCCTCAGGGTCAGAGCTGCAATGTTGGTAGTTGTGTACGTGTGTTCTTCGTGTGTCACCTTGGCTTCTTCATTGGTGTGTGACTATGGCCAGGATCCCATTGATTGTGGTGGATTTCACATCATGCCCATTTACAGCATACTGTGCTGTGTGTCAGACATTGACAAGTCTTGTTGACTGGCCATGTGTGATGGGTTTCTGCACCTTGGTTCCCACCACCACCCCTGGTATTGTCATGGGTGCATGTGCAATGTCACCAGTCCATGTGAGCTTCACTGCTGCACATTGGTGGAGATCAGGGTGTGTGGTGTTGAGTGTGTGCAAAAGTGAGTTGTTGCACGGCCAGACCCCTACCTCCATATTGGCCTTGGCTGGCAGGCCGTGCTGATTGATTGGAGCTTGTGTAGGTGTGATGGTAGTTAGTTGCTCAGGACACATGGCTGGGGTTCACAGTGTGAACGACATCTGACATTGTCCTCACAGTGGGATTATCATGCAGGCTAGTGTCAGCACAATATGGGGTCCCTGGGGGTAGTGCTGTGGTGGGTTTGTCTCTTGCTGTGTTAGTTGCTGTTCCTACAAGCTTGTGTGACATGTGTAATTTGTGCTCCCTCTCATCTAACAATGCCTGATTGCCCACATAGGGGATTTGGATCCATGAGTTACTTTTGTGTGGCACTGTATGTGCATCTGTGTAATTGGTATCCAGGCCTCATCATGTGTTGTGTGGTTGTCTGGGGACACTGGCACCCCCCCTCACCTGTGTGTTTGATGTGCAGTGTGGGTCTGCCTGTTTGTGCATCTGCACCACTGCATTGGCATATCTTTAATGTGCTATTGGCTGTATGTTGTTTGGTGGGTTTCACCTGCTGTCCCTGGGACTCCTAGGTCATCAGTCAGCACAATGATCATTGTTTGTGTGTCCCATTGCTGCCATGGTATGTTATTTGTTCACCTCACATCTACAGTCTCCACAGGGTATCTACATTTGTGTGCCCATTGGTGCAAATATGTGGGTCTGCATTATGATGCTCACTTCTGTCATTGTGTCATTGATGGATGTTGACAGTGTCAGCCCCCATGGGTGATGTTTGTCTGCACATGGCCAAAGGTATGTCTTATTTGCACTGCACTGTTTGCCTCACACAATCTGTGTTGCTATGGGACACAAGCACTACTTTGCCACTGATGTGTTTGTTGTTCTGTGACCAGGAATCATCCATGCAGTTTGGCAGTTGCAGCGTTTTCAATGTCAACACTTACATTTTGGTCACTGTGATGATGGGGGTTGGACCCCATTGCCACAATGTTCAAAATGTGCTTCAGCTATGGACCCCACACTTACCTTTTGGTCACTGTGATGATGGGGGTTTAGACCCCATTGCCACAATGTTCAAAATGTGCTTCATCTATGGACCCCACACTTACCTTTTGGTCACTGTGATGATGGGGGTTTAGACCCCATTGCCACAATGTGCAAAATGTGCTTCAGCTATGGACCCCACACTTACCTTTTGGTCACTGTGATGATGGGGGTTGGACCCCATGCCACAGTGGTCATGGTCTGCTTGCATTGTGGGGGCCACACACATTTATGTGTGACACATGTGATAGGGGGTCACATTGTATGCTCAATGGGTAGAGGTGGTAGTAGTGGTAGGCATCTGGCACCCCCTGAGTAGGGGTGGTAGTAGTGGTAGGCATCCAGCCCCCCATGGGTAGAGGTGGTAGTAGTGACAGGCATCCAGCCCCCATGGGTAGAGGTGGTAGTAGTGACAGGCATCCTGCTCCCCATGGGTAGAGGTGGTAGTAGTGACAGGCATCTAGCACCCCCTGGGTAGGGGTGGTGTTAGTTGTTGGCATCAAGGCCCCTATGTGTATATGTGGCATTGGTGATGGCCATCCCGCCCCTATGGTGCTGCTGTTGCTGGTGTAAGTAATTTCTGCATCCCTCTGTGTGTGTGTGATATGTCGGGTACGTGTAGTTTGTTTTTGTGGTTGGTGTCTGACTTACCTTCTGCGCCGTAAGCGTCCGTGCCTGTTCAGGTAATAGATGTAGAATATTGGTAGGATCGGCACGATGGGATTCATGGTTGGTTCGTCTCGTTCGTCTTTCTCTTTGCTTCGCCTCGTCCTCGTAGCTGGCGTGTTCGTCTCGTAGCCGTGGATCGTCTTGTGGCGCGAATCGGAGCTTATGTGCGCCTCTCCCGGATGCTTTGACGTGCCGTGCGTAGCGACGGGTTCGGCGCGTACGGAAAGCGCATCGTACTTGTCCGGCCGGACGGGGCTGCATTTTGGCTTCCGTGCGACTCGATTCTGCGTTTCCGGATCCGCATCGGTCGGAGAACTGGACCTGTATTGGGTGAGTACGACTGGGTCGGGATTTGGGCAGTTGTGCGCATCGTACTTGCTCGTTCGGACGTATGTGTGAATCGGTCGGGAAACAGGCATTCGCCTGGCTTTTTTCCCGGCCGAATGGTATTAGGTGCGCCTCCGACCGGGATCGGAATCGACCCCTTAAGATATATAAATTACTATTCCCACTCCAGTCAGTATTAAGTCAGGGAAGGTGCTGGACACTAAAGATATATAATTTACTATTCCCACTCCAGTCAGTATTAAATAAGGGAAGGTGCTGGACACTAAAGATATATAATGTATTATTCCAACTCCAGTAAGTATTAATTCAGTGAAGGTGCTGGACACTAAACATATATAATTTACTATTCCCACTCCAGTCAGTATTAAGTCAGGGAAGGTGCTGGACACTAAAGATATATAATTTACTATTCCCACTCCAGTCAGTATTAAATAAGGGAAGGTGCTGGACACTAAAGATATATAATGTATTATTCCAACTCCAGTAAGTATTAATTCAGTGAAGGTGCTGGAGTCTAAACATATATAATTTACTATTCCCACTCCAGTCAGTATTAAGTCAGGGAAGGTGCTGGACACTAAAGATATATAATTTACTATTCCCACTCCTGTTATTATTAAGTCAGGGAAGGTCATGGACAATAAACTTATATCATTAACTATTCACACTCCACTTTCTATTATATGAGGGAAGGCAGAGGACACTAAAGATATTTAATTCAATATTCCCACTACAATTATTAATAATTCAAGGAACATGTTTAACTTTAAACTTTATATGATCTAAGGGGCACATTACGATACCCGGCGTAAAAAAATCCGCCAGGCATGGAAGCGGCAAAAATCCGCCCGCACACACCGCCTGAACACCGACCACGCCATTATGAGTACACAAACTGAAAACCGCCATCGGCGAAAAATCATACAAAATACCGCCCGCCATCGTCCGAGTCGGAGTCAAACCGCCCGCCACGGACGGAAACACGCACGACAACACAAAACCGCCCGCCCTCACGGCCGACACACCGCACGTGAAATTACGATCGCACCGCCATGAGCGCGGAAAAACAACAAAAATACCGCCCGCCAGCGCAAACAACGCCGATGAGAATCGACACGGCAGAAGCCATGGTGCCCACGTACCTGCACAGAAACCATCCGCACACAAAACCAATAGCACACAACATGGCCAACAAGTCCACACAGCAAGGCACGCACAAATACACAAGCACAGTACACATCCCGAAAACACCCCCCGGACAAACAAAAAATACAAAGGCCAGAACCCCAGACACAACACACCTGAAAACAACAGACCATGAGGACACACCCACATAGGTGAGTACAAAAGCAGCACTCCCACAGACCACAACCCCTTGCTACATTGCAAACCAGAGAGGAGAGGAGAGGACACAGTGACACAGCAAGGACAGCAGCACACCACAGAAACGCACACATCACAACCACCACCACCACCACCACCACCAAACACCGGCACCACAAACCCCCTGCACATTACACAACACATCACACGCACATGCAACAGACACTACCACACACAGGCCAAACCGAACAACTGTAAGATGCGTGGGGACATGTGTACACTAAGCCAGCCACGTAACCACCAACAGGTCCCCAAATATGCCAGAAGCGCCACAACGAGCACCCACCACACCCATGTGTCCGCCACAGCTGCACTAACCGACAAGTAACAGGTAAGTGGCAGGAACACAAAGTGCAGTGGGTGGGACGGTGGACAGCTGAAGTACAACACCCACCAGGCCCCCACTCCCACAGACCAGCAAGGTGGAGCACTCCCCACACCCATGTGTCAGGCACAGCTGCACCAACCGACAAGTAACAGGTAAGTGGCAGGAACACAAAGTGCAGTGGGTGGGACGGTGGACAGCCCAAGTACAACACACACCAGGCCCCAGTCCCACAGCACAGCAAGGAGGAGCATCCCCACACCCCACACCCACGTGTCAGCCACCGCAGTGCACAACGACAGCCGAAAGGCAGACATCACGGTCCACAGCAATCGGTGTCAGTGGGTGTACAGCCACCCCACGACCCACTACACCCCCCACCCCCACAGACCTGCAACATGGAGCACCCCCCGCTAAGAGCCATGTGGCATCCAGTACAGTGCACGCACGAACAACTTGCAGGTGGGAAACTGGACAGGGCTGGATTACTGGAGGCATGAGGACCATAACACCACCAACACATGGGACATGTCACGTAGCACACGGACACGCAGCACCGCCCACCGTCACGAACAAGTGAACAATGTGCACACGGACATGAACAGCAGACTCACACCCCACATGACCCATCACAGACATAGCAACACCCAAGGAGCCACGTCTGCATGCACAAGCCACACTGAATATAGTCCCACACGGCAGCCACTGTGCAACTCATCACACACAACCGAAACACCATTGAAGTCCTGTCCATGTAGCCCCTACTGCCTGTCAACCACACACCCCACAACTACGCCTATGTAAGACAAACAACACTAGACGCAACAGAGCGGAACAACATAAATGCACACGAACACCACTGAACCCATCAAACACACAGACACACCATGCACATACAACATACCATCCATCCCATCCGTCAGCCCCAGTCTCATGAAAGGCATGTCATCCGCACAGCTGCCACACATACAGCAGTCACGCTAAGACACATGCCCATGACCAACCATGTGCCAGAAGTCAATTAAGCGCACGACACACTGTGAGCAACAACACACAACATGGGCCACACCCCCCGAGCACTGCAGTGATGCACATGGCACAGGGCAGCACGCACACCAAGGAGATGGGACAACTGCAATACGTTGGCTGGCACACAACTATCACTCACTCATAACGATGCGTCCAATGCCATGTCCAGTAACCACAACAGACAGCAAATATGCAGGGCATGTCAGGCATGCACACACCTCAGACCATGCACTGTCATGCTGCCACAACACATGTCACGTTCGGCACCCATGGCTCACAGCATGTACCCCAAAAGCATATACCCTCCCAAATGCGAATCTGGGGCATGGCCCCCATGTTGCCATATGCGTTCCTAAGCGTTCCATTTGAACTCCAAAAGCAAAGTACAAACCAGACCCAGGATGGGCCAGGAGCCCGCATACACCAGAGTCACAATGAGTAGGGGCAAAGCAACACACCCATCGGCATGGCCAATCCGTCCCATGCCACATGTGCACAGCACACAGTCCCATTGCCTAGCACACACACCTACAGATGCCACAGCCACACACTCGCCTCCGGGAAACCCATGTACGAGATTGCACGAACTGCCAATGTCAGACGACTAATACATACTTCGCCAGGTGCAACACAATAACAAATCTCATTCTCTCCACAGGTGACGAACTGCTGGACGCTGGGGATGGAGACAGCAGCCAGCACAGCCAGCCTACAAGCCCCCAACGAGGACACACGGATCTGGAGGATCTGTCCACCTCTTCGGACACGGACCACCAAGCTGGCCCATCTGGCGTGGCAGGGCCCAGCCGCTCCCCAGGACCCCTCCTACCCACCAACCCATCATCCAGGGATGCTGAACAGTCCCAGTCCCCTGCTGCCACTGTCGTTGCGGCCACACCCACGGTCATTGCGGCCACTACCACTGCCGCAACCGCCACCATCGCCGCACCGACCACCACCGCCTCCACCACCACCACGTCTTCGCTGGCACCAGCCCCAGCGCAGGTGGTGGCCCGGCCGACTGGATCCACCCTGGGAGCCACAGCGAGGACCGTGGTGAGCAATGTGGCTAGTGGGCAGGCCGGTGGCAGCAGGACTGGTAGGAGGAGCAGGGTCAGGGAAACGCCAGCCTCCCCTGGGAGCCATGCCCTGCCTCAAATGGACAGAGTCCTTGGGGCCTATGAAGAGGCCCAAGGACAATGGGCCAGGTCTGCTACTGACACGCGGGAGGTGCTGGGGGTGCTGAGGTCCATGGACGCCCATATGGGCCAATTCGTGTCCCGTATGGACCAACTCGTTGACCTCATGGGCCAGCTGGTGGTGGCGGTGGGGTCACAGGCAAGGCCAGCAACACCACCTCCGCCACCACCTGCTAGGGCGCAGGCTCGGGCAGCAGTGTCCACTTCCCCTGCGTCCACAGCCAGTGAGCACACCTCACCCACCACCAGCAGGTCGCCACCACACACCCCCCTCCCAAACGTGGAAGGGGCCGTCCGAAGAGGAAACAGATCTCCCGGGAGGACTTCGCACGCTCCAGTCGCAAGTGAGGCAGCCAGCCAGCCTTCCGCCAGCCTTCCTTGACCAGCCACTGCATTGACTTGCTCTACGATCCCACTCCACACAGCCATCTGGATGGCATGTGTGTGTTGGACTATGGACATAGAACCAGTGGGTACACCCTGATCATCACGCAGCCATGACCGACAGCTCATTGTCACTGCACGCACCACTTTTGTCATCACCTTACACACAATCACATGTCACAGTTTGTAATAAATGCACCTTTTTCACTAACTGCTGTTTGTGCCCTGTGTCTTTATTGTACGGAACACAACGGCCACCTTGGGCGGAAAGGCACCTGATGCGTGGCATGGAAATGGAATCCGGAGGGCCTGTAGGGACCTAGGGGTGGGAGACAGAACAGGAGCACATTCAATGAGTGTGTCACACACCCATCACACAGTACATGTCAACAACTACAAGCAATGTACACACATCGCACAGAGCAATAGGGCACAATGCCACAGCCACCAACAGTGGCATACTACCCTGGCCATGGAGCGTTGACACACTGCACGCAGTGAACATACGGCCACCCTGACACAGCACACACACACCTGCATAGATACAGACACATCATCCGTCGTACATGGACACTCACCGTCAAGTGAAGTAGCGGGCGATGAGCTGCTGGCGCACATTCCCAGCTTCCTCCTCTCCGCTGTCCACCTCACTCGAGCTGTCCTGGTCTGCGGGCTGGGGCCCTGGTTGATCTCCGTCATCCACAATGAGGGGGATCTGCTTCCGAATGGCCAGATTGTGCAGCATGCAGCACGCCACCACTATCTGGCACACCTTCTGTGGGGAGTACGCCAGTGCACCCCGGTGCGGTCCAGGCACCTGAACCTGGACTTGAGGAGGCCAAAGGTACGCTCGACCACACGTCTGGTCCTCCCATGTGCCTCATTGTATCGATCGTCTGCTGGGGTGCGAGGATTCCTCAATGGACTGAGCAGCCATGCCCCATTCGGATACGCAGAGTCACCTGGGTGTGAGGGACACAGAGAACCGTTGCTATTCCAACTGGACAGGGGACAGCATCGCACAACCAGCACGCTACACCACTCCACATACTCACCGACAATACAGCCACGATCCTGTTGCAGATTGGCCATCAGTCGTGGCAAGATGCTGTTGCGCATTATGTGTGCGTCATGGGCCGAGCCTGGAAACTTTGCACACACGTGGGTGATCACCATGTCCGCAAGGCACACCACTTGCACATTCAGGGAGTGCGTGTGCTTCCTGTTGCGGTACAGGTGCTCAGTGGCCTGTGGTGGAACAAGGCCAACATGAGTGCAGTCAATGGCTCCCACGACGTGTGGGATTCTGCCAAGGGCATAGAATGCACCCTTCACTGCCGCCAATTCACGAGCCCTGGGGAATCTGATGTACCTGTTCCGGTACAGCATCATGGCTGCCAGTACATCCCTCAGCACCTTGCTGAACATGGGCTGGGACATCCCTCCTCCACTGCCCACTGTGTGCTGGAATGACCCAGTGGCGAAGAAATGCATGGCGGCCATCACCTTAGCCGTGGGGGTGACAGCAGTCGGATACACCCTGCGGGGACGGAGATGGGGCTCTAACATGGCACACAGTCGATGCAGAGTTGGCCTGTCCAGCCGAAACTTCCTGATTACCTCTGTATCGTCCATGTCCGCCAGCAATTGGTATGGGCGGTCAATGTTCGGTCTCCGCCTGGGTTAAATGGCAGAGGACACATGTCAAAGCAACACGGCACATAGCAATTTCGCATACACATCACTGACATGACTGAGCAAGCACATGAGCCACAGCCCAGCTGTCAAGCTGGGACGGCACGGCCACAATACACTTACACAGGTCTCCCAACAATGGCAATGGCAAGTGAGAAATACCACTGCCATGTGCATGCACATGGGGATCTAGGCCCCAATGACTTGCGGGGCGTGCTGATGGGGACTGACTGCATATTCGTCAAGCGGCAACGCCACGGCAACATGAGTGTCTGCTGAGCATGGTACTGCTTCCGAGGCTGGATGAGTATGGCACACGACGACGACGATGTGGGCACGGGCTGAGCGGCCAATACAAGTGGGACCTGTGGCACGAGGGGATATGAGACAGTAGTAGGTGTCAGCACTGCACCCTATGTACAGCACTGTACGGATCACAGCTCCCGAAACATTGACTGGTGTCCACATTGACAGCCCCATGCCAAGACGGCTGTGTGCTTGCAGTCACACGTCACAGGTGAGAGGTTACATTGCACGTGCCAGGTGGCAGTCGTACATAGTGGGAGCTGGCATGTGTGTGCATGTGTCTCCTGTTCAGGATCCACCAGATGGGCGCTGACTCTGTACTGACCATTGGACACAGCATGTTCCGTGGAAGGCTTGTGTGTGTTGGATGGTGGCACTGGATGTGCCTCCGTTGGGGGGGGCCATGCACAGGGCGGGTACGTCGATGATTGCGCATTGTTGGTCACGGTGGGTGCACCAGCTAAGATGTGTTGCCCTGTGTTCAATTCCTATGTCCGCATGATGATGGACTGTGGATGTGGGCAGACTACACATTGGTCGATGTGCTGTCTATATGCATGTGCCTTCACACCAGGCACAGCTGCCCCTGCACATGTGACCCCTGCTGGACTCGCTGCTGGGTCTGTGGAGCTGATGCACCTTCTGCGCGTGGGGCGGACAGCTCTCCTCACTTCCCTCATTGCGCATGTCATGTCTTTGCCGCAGGTGACATGGATCATGGAGGGCCCACATGTACGCGTGGGTAGGCTACACATGATTGTTCACTGGTCGCCACCCCCAGTCAGTGTTTCGAATGGGAAGGTTGTCGTGCTGGTGGTATGTTCGATGTGGCGGATGGGCGGGCCTAGGTGCGGGCTTACATTCCGGACATGGGGGGGTAGTTGGATTGGCGACTAGTTGCAGTACACACGGGACACGTCTCTTCCTTTCCACATCTGGGTCATCCCTTGTACTAACTGACAGTGATACAGTCATCTTCGCCCCAGCCCTCATGTCCTCCCCTCGCCCCCCCAATATGCATGCTCACCTGCGAGGCTAGCGCTTGCACAGGCAGCCCCAAGCTTGCACCAGAGAGGGCAAGGAGTGTATGTGTGGGTCCAGTTGCACGAGTGGGCTGTCTCAGGGTATGATGTGTGGCGGGACGCCGTCCACCTGCGTGGTGCCCCAAATGGAGACCCGACCTGCATGGACTATGCATCACAGTCTTCGCCTTCCGGATCCGCCACCTGCGACACCCAGTGGCTGTGGCTGCCCTTGCGGCCATGCCGCGTCCGTCTGTGGCTGATGGCCCACACATTCACTCTTTGGCCTCTCTGGGGAGGGCTCAGGGGTGGTGGCGCACGCGCTTGCACTTAGTCGCAATGGCATGTGTCGTGGTTGGTATGATGGGCAATGGATGGGATGGTGCGAGCCACCTCCCGTGACGTCAGTGCTGCTCGTGCTGTGGTGCGTCCCCCTACACTTCCATTTGACTTTTTGCCATGCTGGACGTTGAGGTTCTATTGCCTGCGTGATATGACCAGGAGGAGCGCGAGGAGACCTCTCACACACCATGCTCCACTGCCATCCCGTGCCCTGTATCGCCTGTGCGGATTGACTATGTTGGGGTTACACCTGGTCGACTGGGGCTGTGTGTGCCTTGTCAAGGGGCATGGCGGGCGCACAACAGGATCCAGCTCGTCCACAGAGGGTGGGCTGAGGTGCGCCTGGTACCGCTTTGTACGTGTGCCCGGCTGCTGTGCACACACGTGTTCACTCCCCCCGACAGGTGTCCTCTCACAATGCCCAGGGAAGCGGTGGTGTACTGTTCATGAGCCCTCCCAACACGGCGTGCTCCAACTTGGCATGTGCGCATCTACCCGTCGCACCCACCCACCTGAGCACTGCGTCCATACGACTTCACACGACACATGTGTGTCTTCCACAGTAGTGCTACTCATTTGCGTTGACATCCAATACCAGTGGACTACATGGTCATGTCACGACTGCCGTGTACTTCACATACTCTCATCCTCTCTCATTCGTACTTGTGAAATGAGTCAGCTGAGACAGTTCTGGTTTCAAACATTATATTGAGTCTTCTGTCCTCTGTGATGCAGTATAGTGGACACTACTGGCAGCGGAATACATATTGAGGATATACTGAGCATGATTACAAATGGGATAGGGTGTGGGGTTACATCTGCTTGGCCAAGGCTGTGCTAATGTACATTTACGTATAGCTGCGGAGCTGCGGACTTTGACACAGACGGTATACATGTAGCCTACCAGACCACTCGGCATCATGGGCACAGTCCATCTCAGTTCCATGTGACAGGTTTGCTGCGGTTGTTCCTCATGCACGCGTGCATGTGAGATGACATCAGGGCATGTGCTTGCGTGCATGCAGCGGCGTGCCACTTGTTGTTGCACTGTGGTGGTTACTGGACATGTCACAGTCACTGGGGTCGTGTTGTTGTTGTATGCACTTGTCGTCCATGCAAAGGTCCTGGTATGGGATTCCCGGGGCGGGGGTGGGAGGGGTGCAGCACCCACAGACTCCAGGCGACCTATTCATGTCCACTGAGCGGTGTGTGTGCCCATGTGCGCTGGATCCATGTCGTGTCCTGGTTGTTCGTGCAGTTCCGTCCATGTGGGTGCGATGCACAGAGCCCATGCCACTGCCTCCCACGATGCATGCGGTGTTCCTGGATGTGATGGGGAACAGTGTGCATGTCCCGGTCATATCCGATGTCATGGCGATGTCGTTGATGGTGTGGTTACAGTTGCCGGTCGTTTGGTATGGCTGTTGTGGTGGTGACTGGCCAGTCCGTGCGGAAGCTGAGCATGGGTGCGGGGTTGGACTTCATAGGTCACTCGGGGAACCTGCGTTGTGGTCCGACGTATTTACAGGTTGTCAGGTATGCGATGCCGTCCAGCAGGGCTTCCATGTCATTGGTGGTGTACATGTTTGCCAGCCAATGAAGCGGATGGTGGCTGTCAAGGTGTTGTTCGTAGGTTGTCCCTTGGAGGACCATGATGGGGCATGCTGGGTGACATTCGATGTAGCTGTTCTCGATGATCCGTCGTGTGGAGGCACAGTGGTTCCATTTCAGTGCGCGTGCGATGTTGGCCACATACGCCATGCCCCCATAGGCAGAGCAGGCCCTGTCGTGTGCGTCCAGAGGGAGGAGTAGTGGTAGCAGGTCCGCCTTCAGACATGCCGGGTTGGAGAGGCATATCTCGACGGGATGCTGGTAGGGACACCTCCGACAGTAGAAGACGGGCATGACGCAGCTGAACAATGTGATGCGGTAAGTCAGTCGGTAACTTACGTTCAGCAGGGACAGGAGATCGCATCCCAATGTATGTATCGTGCTGGTTTGGTACAGCTTGAGCTCTTCGGCGTAGTTGGGTAGGTGTGTTGCGGTTGCCATTTCGCAGCGGTGCGTTGTGGTGGCGTGCTCCGGCTGTGTGTGCAGTCTGCAATGTGCACACTCCGGGGTTGCTGTGAGCTCTGTGTAGTCGTGGGGAGACAGGACTTGTGTTCTGTTGGCTTGTTTGGAGGACACGGGCCCTCTTCCCACATGCTTCTCAGACAGTTGAAGGTCAGTGCTGTGTGACTCCTTCCAATTAACTTGCATGTGGCCGACATGGGGGAGTGTTTTCTTCTTTCTTCCCCGTCCGTTGTGTGCTTCTGTGATATGCGCTATCTGCCGTGTGGTCGGTCTCCTCGGCATGCCTGTGTTGGTCTATTCTTGGACAATGGCTGTATTCACCGGCTTCTGTCGTAGGGCTGTGGTTTCGGTGTTGGAATGGAAGGTCATTCAGTGCTGTCTGCTCTCCCTTGTGTGGGCGGCAGCCTGCCTTTCCGCTCTGCGTTGGGCCTTGTGTGTGGATGTAATTCTTGGGCCACCTGTTGTCGGTCACCGGGCTCTTTGGTGTTCCGTTTCATGTGTCTTGTTCATATGTGCAGGGTGGTATGGGTTTTTCAGTGTGGTACTGGCGTTCCTCTTCCCGAAGGGGCCCTGCTTCTCCTAGTTGGTGTTGCCGCCGCTGTGTGCTTCGCCATGTTTGTTACACTGGGGTGTGTCCTGCTGTTGCGTGACTTCACTGACATGTGTGCGTCGGTTGTGTGGCGTTGGGTGTTGTCCGTGAATTGGGCGTTGGGGACATGTCTGTGGCAGGCCTGTCACGTGTCATGTGCGTTCGGGGTGGGGCTGGTGTGTGTGCTGCTTGGTTGTGTCCCTGTGTCTGTGTGCGACGCATGCATGGCGCTGCGGTTGGCCTCTGCGTTGTGCGCATGTGTGGCGGCGTCATCGGCGCTTTGGGGCCGTGACGGGGTGGTTGGTTCCTAGTCCCAGGTGGTGTGTACACATGTGTTCCGCGATGTTAGGATTTGGCCTGTGTGTCATATGTGGATGCAATGGTGGATGTGTAGTGTGCACGCGCTGGTGGGGGGTTGTCCGCTTTTCCGCCCTTGCACTGTGTGCGCTGTTTGCGTGCACTTGTTGTGTGTGTGCCTACCTGCGTCTCCGCGGTACGTTGCGTCCTTGGTGGTGCATCAGCAGAAGCATGGGAAGGGCCTGCAGTGCTGGATTCATGCCCGGGGTGCCGCTTCTTCGTTGTCCGTGCTCTGCGTCCGTGTTTCCGCCTCTCTTTCACGTGCGGTGTCTCTTTGCCGTGGGAGCCGTTTGTTTGCGGCATCGTAATTTATGCGCCGGGCGGGACGTGTTTCGTCGGACGGTGTGTGTCAGTTGTGCTGCGCCGCTACGTGTGCGGGCGCACTTTGATGGCGGACGGTGTTGCTGGCTTGCCGGCGGTGTTTGGCCTGCTTTTCGCATCGTAATTGGGCGGGCGTGTGGACTGCTGCGTGCCGGCGGTAACTGGTGGTTTTTGCATCCGCCAGCACGGCGGTAGTGCTTCCGCCCGCCATCGTAATGGGCCCCTAAATTATTTTAAAATTAATACTTTTACATAATATTAAAATTCAAAAATAGACTAAATATAAAGTATTAATAGTTTTAAAAAAAAATTAATACATTGTTATAACATTTTTATAACTTAAACTATTTAGAAAAATCCTAATCTTTAATATAAATATAAATAAATCTTTTTCAATAAATCTTTGTATAAAAATTTCAAAAATATTTAATTTAATTAAAAAAAATCCGTAAGACATTTATTAAAAATAACATTTAGCAATACTGACCACTAAAAAGTACTAATTTTAATAATTCAAAAAAAAAAAAAATACATATTTTTTTATTTTTTATTTCTATAATTTATTTGATATTTTTTTAAAACACTCCCCATCCACATCATCCAAAAACACTACATCCCACTCCAAATAACAATTATTATTTAATTTTTTTTATTTAAATTTTAGTTTTTATAAAAAAATTAAAACGTAAAAAACTAGTACCACACCCTTATCCCATATTAAAACAACAATCCACACCTACTATATTTTCAATTTTAAAAATTGATTTTCCAAATTTTTTAAAGATTTTTTTCTATTTTAAAAATACTCCCCACCCTTATCCCCCAATAACTCAACATCCAACTACTAAAACAAAATTTCGAATTTCAATTCTAAATTTAAATAAATATTTCAAATTTAAAATTAATAATTTTAAAACACTCCCCACCCTTATCCCCTAATAACCCAACATCCCACTCCTAAAACAACATTTCAAATTTCAAATTTAATTTTTACTTTTAATTTAAAATTTAAAACTAATATTTTTGAAACACTCCCCACCCTTATGCCCTAATAACGCAACATCCCACTCCTAAAGCAACATTTCAAATTTCGAATTTCAAATTTAATTTTAATTTAAAATTTTAAACTAATATTTGTAAAACACTACCCACCCTTATCCCCTAATAACCCAACATCCCGCTCCTAAAACAACATTTCTAATTTCGAATTTAAATGTTAAATTTAAATTTTAAACTAATATTTTTAAAACACTTCCCACCCTTATCCCCTAATAACCCAACATCCCGCTCCTAAAATTTATATTAATTAATATTTTAATACAATTTACTACAACTATTAATACAAAAATAACAATATTTAATATTAAAAAATACTATTTCGACATGTTCAAAAAACGATATTTTATACATTCTATATTATTTTTTTCGATATTTTTTACAACACTATAAAACGATATTTTCTTATAAAGATATTTTTCACTCGATATTTCATACTTCGATATTTTAAAAAAATATATATATTTTGGTCATCGATATAAAATACATTGATATAGTGGTATTCTCGATAAAACAAAATCGATATTATTGTCAGTCGATATTTAAATTTCGATATTATGAGCAATTTCCGGTACCGCATGCCCGGCATCTGCTTGCTTGAGTTTAAAGGAAAGCTGCTGTTAGAGTAGAAGTGGGTGGTGAACAGTGAGAATTATATGTTTAAGAAAATAACATCTGTTTATGATTCCTTTATTAATAGTGTGCATTCAGGCCTGCTAAAGCATAACGAAGAAAGAAAATGGCGACGGATGACCAAAAGTTGCGCATGCTCAGTGAATTCATGATGTGACCCGGTGACCGAAAGAGCTGAATAACTGCCAAATATCAAGGACAGAAGACATGAGAAAAAGAAGACATGTATCACTCGTCTAATGAGCCTGTATTGAATGTATTATTACAAATGGCAACAATATATGCATGGGAAGAGGACAACATGAATGAGCTAAAGGGGAAGGGCTAGCAAACAATAAGTACCTTAATAAAAATGAATATGTCAGCATGGTGTGATGAAAACTCCCCTAGCCCCGTCCAATCATATTCCATATTTTAGTAAAATTTGCAACTCTTCAGGGTGGGACATGTAGAAATAAAGACTATAACTAGAGTAACTTAAGTTAAGTTAAGTGAAGTGCTCATCGACGCTGAGAGAGAGACGAGTAAGCTGCATCGAGAGAGAGCATCAAGATCATCATAGAGAGAGAGAGGTGAGAGCAGACTGGGAAGATTCAGATCCGAAACGACAGCCTAATTAGACTCAAAGATTGTGGAAGAATATCGAGGAGGGAGAGAGTGTAAGAGAGGGAATTGCCCTGGTGCGTCGGGTTTGTAGAGAAGTCTAGTAAGTATCAGCCCTGTCTTGATCCTGTCCTATAGTCTTTGTCTCCTGGTTCTAAGTCAGGGGACCCCCACCAGTCCTTTGGCCAGAGGGTTGGTTTTCTGGTCATCTCTATTAGGTAAATGTCATTTTGTCTCAAAAATTTGCATATTTCTTTGCAAATGTATGTTAAAATGTGTCTTTTGTCTCTACATCTAGCCACTCTTATGCATTGATTTGTTGAATGAGGTTGTGTAATTGAATGTATTTGCTAAATGAATTTTCTCTCTCCCATTGAAGAATGATGGAGTTTGCACTGTTAAATCTGTATTGATGAGCGTTCAACTTTATGACTGAAATCTTAGATAAAACTTATGAATCTTACTAAGGGGCCTATTACGATGGCGGGCAGACAAAGTCCGCCCGCCACCGTAACGGTGAATGGGACCGTCCGCCAGAGGTGCGGCAGTCCCGCTGTGGGCATTAGGATGACACCGCCACGGTGGCGGTGGCATCCCCCATCCACAACATTGTGGCGGGCGGTGCGCACAGCACCGCCCACCACAATGCTGTGGATGCACATTGTGCATTGGCATGCACAAAGTGACAGGCACCGCGCAGTGCCTGCCACCTTGTCCATGCCAATGTAGGGGGGTACCACAGGTACCCCCCATGTGCACCCCGCACCCCTCCAACACTCCGGGGGCCTGCAACAGGCCCCCAACAGCAAAGACCGTATGCCTTTCCATGGCGGCAACGCCGCCATGGAAAGCTGATCACCGGCTGCATCGCAATATGGATGGCGGTGTCTTGCAGACACCGCCACCATATTGCACCCGTTTTCCGCCCGGTCGACGAATCGACCGGCGGAAAAGCGGCGGACGGTCTTCCCGTCCGCCGTGGACCCCCCAGCCATCCTAATATGGCGGGGGTCATTCAGGCATGGATGGCGGGCGGATCACCCCCGCCGGGCCGGCGGTGGCTACCGCCGGTCCGGCGAGGGCGATCCGCCCGCCATCCTAATGGGCCCCTAAGAGTCTGTGGTTATTTCACTAAGAACTGTGAATTAGTTAAGAAATTGTTAATATCACCATCAACTAACTCAACTAATGGTCCATCGACCTGAGGAAAGAGTGTTGATTCGTGAAGATTAGTTAGGCATTGAAATGGCATTTAACCCGATTTGTGGTTACAGGGAAATAACTAATCAGAACTTAAGTGAATTATAAAACTTGATCCCCCAGCGGATCGACCAGGGAGTGTGGATGAGCATTTTGGATAAATGTATATGGGCCCATTGAAATATTCAGGTTTTTGGGAAATATTCAACCCTGGCCTTCCGCTGGATCAGTTTTTCTGGTAGCAGATTTATGGTTATTATTGATTAGTTTGGTGATTATTGACTATTGATTATTGATCATTAACTACATGTTTAACATTAAGAGTAAGGGGCCGATTCCGATGTCGGACGGACTCAGGTCCGTCCGACATCGGTCCGGAGCCGTAACCGACCGACCTGCTGTCGTCGGTTACGGCCCAGGCAGTACGATGCGACCGAACCCTGTTCGGTCGCACTCGTATCTCCCACAATGGGAGCATGCATTCCGGACGGAATGCATGCTGGCATTGGAGAAAGCAGGGGTGCAGTTCAACCCTGCACCCTGTGGCCGGCACCCCAAGGTGCCTGCCACCGGGTGCAGGGTTCAACAGAGGGGCACCATAGGTGCCTCCAGGCCACCATTCGGCGACTTTGCACCCATGGGGGTCCCACTGGGGGCCCCCAAAGACAGTGACCGACTGCCTTTTCGTGCCAGAAAGACCGGCACGAAAAGGCAGTGAAAAACTGCAATCGTACTCCCTCGATCGCAAAGAGGCAGCCGGGGGAGTACAGAGGGATTTCCGGATGGCTGACGGGCTCTCCGAACCCGTCGTGAGCCATCCGGAAATCCGAGTCGGATTCTTTTCCGACCGAGCCCATCGGAATGGCTCGGTCGGAAAGGAATCCGAGCGGCACGTTCCGATTCGGTCGGAAGGGCTCCGACCATCGTTCGGTGCCCTTCCGGCCGAAATCGGAATTGGCCCCTTAGTGTTGCGTTTTATGTTGTCTGGAAGTACAGGTACGGAGATACCTGTGAATCCCGGGAATGGAATTTAGAAGAGTGTGGTAAGGAAATCACACTGCAGAAGGTTACTCGTCTGTTGTCATAATACCTAAAAGCTACGGAGGGCTGTAGGTGTTATATTAGGGACTATATCGTATAAGAGCAGAGAGTGAGTGATAGCGAAGGGTCCACCTGTGAAACTTTGGCCTTACCCAAAGGAGGAGTATCCCTAGAGGAGTAATAGGTCCTCCCCGAGCTTAAGTGAAGGGCAAACAGTGGTTTTTACTCACAGTGTGAGGAAGTACTTTATCTTTGAAGCAAGTAAATAAACTATCTTTGGATTAGCGGAGCAGACAGAGTAGAGCTGTTTTTACATTGTTACTAACAGAAAATTATAAAGAAAAATTAGAAAATACATCGTCGTATTACCTTGTGAAGGGAGGGTCAGTAGTAGGAGTCATACTGACGTCACAAAGAGCCGCGCTGGTATTGGTTGAGACAGCGGGCGTGTAACAAGTGCAGATTGTAAAGGGAGGGTCAGTAGTAGGAGTCATACTGACGTCATAAAGCGCCGTGCTGGCATTGGTCAGACAAGTGGGTGTGTTGAAAGCTCTGATTGGCTGGTAGACAAGAACTGCGCTGGTATTGGTTGCGGAAGAGAAAACGTAGTGAGCCCTGATTGGACTGTTAGTGTGAGTCGCGCTGGTATAGGACAAGTGTTGGCAAATAGGATACGTGAAAAATACGGAAGAGTCTCTAGGTTTTGCCTGTTGAAACATTTAGTCACAGGGATCAGAAGAATGAAGCTGATTAATAAAATCAAAAGTTTCTTTAAAAAAGATAAACGTGTAGTAACCAGAGAAGGAATTCTTATGCCACCTCCTAACACGCCTGCTTCCTTTATGATGATGGAACAAGGATACCATACTTGTGTCTGGCTGGAAAATTGGGTAGTGTATACGAAAGGTGAGGGTGTTCTAGCTTTCCCTGAACATGGTACGTTCAATGTAAGGATTCTTCAGAATTTGAGAAGTTGGATGAATTCATTAGAACCAAGTCCTAGGTTAACGCAGTATGAAGCTTTGGAAGAATGGGAAGTTGAGGCATTTGAACGAGAAAAATACAGAAGAGGTAGAAGAATAAACAGAGGGTTTTTTCCCAGATATCCGTTTGATACTCAAGGAGATCAGATGAAAAGATGGAGAAGAGCTGTAGTAACAGAAGGCTTGTATCCAGTGTTGATAGCTGAGGATCAAGTAGGGAGTAAGTGTAAAGAAAAATTGAAACACATAGGTATGACAGGAACAGGATGTGATGAATCTGATGATGAGTTATTAGAGGACATTTTAGTTAAAAGACCTCCACCTTATCAAGAAAATGCTAGAGAGACAACTCCAAGTGCACCAATGATGGGAACTCCATTAGTTCCACAGGTTTTATATGATCCAACAGTCACCCGAGTATTACAGGAAAAAGAAAGGAATGAGTTGAATAAGACAAAAGAAGAGATAATTCAGAAAATAAATCAGTTAGGTTTGAATGCTGAAGCCATGACAGTACCAGTAACAATTGGTCCTGTTATTCGAGATACCCGAGATTACAAACAGTGACAGTCCCACAGAATAATACTAGGAAAGAGGCAGTAATGTTAGAAGATCAAACTAGTGACAGTGATTCGAATGTATCATTACTAGATCTCCCTAATCTTGAAACGGTGACTGAAACCCCGAAGAGAATTTCACCAGTAAATACAAGGAGAAAAGAACCAATTGTCACTCCAGTAGCAGGGAACTCTAAAGGATTTTCACCAGAAGACCTAGAGGAGTGGGTAAAAGGATAAGACAAGAGAAAACCCCAAACACCAAATATAGATGTAGGCAAGTTGAAAGTGGATTTAGAAGAAATGATTATTGGTACTATAAATTCAGACAGATTAGGTTCATATGGAGATGAGGAATTGTTGTTTTTGTGTAAAAGTATAACCTGGAGAGCAAAGAATCTTCACGAGAAGATAGTAGAAGTGGCTACAGAATTTGGAATAGATGTAGAAAAGTCAAAAATATAACAAAAACCATATAGGTCAGAATTTACTGAGAAGGATTTAGAAAGTTTGAATGCGTCAGGAAGAAGATTACAGATAAACAAATTAATGTATATTTTGAAGAAATGGGGAGATGCAGACCGATGGAGAGGTAGATGGACAAGAAAAAGGGATGAGGCAGCTACAAAGGAAACATCTGCATTCCCATTAAGAGAGACAGAACAGGTTGAAAGAGTGTGTCCAATGAGAGAAGTTCCTGGTGGTGGATATGTTCATGTTCCTTGGTCTAGACAGGATATTTTGTCTTTTACGAATGATTTCTCCAGATTAAGAGAGAAACCAGTTGAATGGTACAAGCAGGTAGAGAGGTTTGTGAAAGTTTCAAAGGTTTTATTAAAAGATTTGGATGGCCTGTTTGACATAGTGGTACCAACTGATTTGTGGACAGAATGTAAAATTACTGTTGATTGGCCAACTGAAGAGTATCCCAGAGACGCAAAGACACGTGCGCCTTCAGAAGAAGTGATGAAAAAGTATCAACAGGTGATTACTTTCTTGAAAGGGAAAATTCCTCCAAAAGAAACAGATTGGGTTAAAATAGATAGAACAACTCAAGAACCAAAAGAGTCAGTGCACGCGTATTACGAAAGGCTATTGCAAGTATTTAAGCAGTATAGTGGATTTGAAAATATTGGTGATAAGGATATGGGACATTTCGCAGACCCTCCAGGATTTCGCAATTTGCAAAAAATTCGCAAAATCGTCAGTTTTGTAAAAATGCAGCGATTTTTACAAAAGTGCCTGCGAAATCCGACCCCTTCTATTGGCCCCGTGGCTCTCGCCACAGAGCCAATAGAAGGAGGGTCCTCACAGCAGGCAGGCGAGTTGGTGTGTTTATTTACACCCCTCACCTGCTCACCTGCTCTGCTGCTGTTCTTCATTTCCTGCTGAGGGGACTGGTCTCTGGCTAGAGCATCATCGGGCCCACCCAGGTAGGTACTCCTGCTGCTGCTCTGCTTGTTGCTGTGGGCCCACCGCACACGGGGCACGCGGCGGGCATAATTTTTTTTTAAAGTTTATGTTGGGCCCGCTGCGTGCCCTGTGTGCGGCGGGCCCAGGGGGCATTATTTTTGGGCCTGCTGCACACGGGGCACGCGGCGGGCCCTGGCGGGCATTATTATTATTTTTTTAAGTTTATGTTGGGCCCGCCGCATGCCCAGTGTGCGGCGGGCCCAGGGGGGCATTATTTTTGGGGGCGCCGCACACGGGGCGCGCGGCGGGCCCCTGCAGCATTGTTTTGGTTTTTTTAAGTTATGTTGTGCACGCCGCGTGCCACGTGTGCGGCGGGCCCAGGGGGGCATTATATTTGGGCCCGCCACACACGGGGCACACGGCGGGCCCTGGCGGGCATCATTTTTAAAAAAAAAGTTTATGTTGGGCCTGCCGCGTGCCCAGTGTGCGGCGGGCCCAGGGGGCATTATTTTTGGGCCCACCGCACACGGGGCACGCGGTGGGCCCTGGCGGGCATCATTTCTTTTTAAAAAGTTTATGGTGGGCCCGCCGCGTGCCCAGTGTGCGGCGGGCCCAGGGGGGCATTATTTTTGGGCCCGCCGCACACGGGGCATGCGGCGGGCTCCTGCAGCATTGTTTTTTAAAGTTATGTTGTGCCCGCCGCGTGCCCCGTGTGCGGCAGGCCCAGGGGGGCATTATTTTTGGGCCCGCCACACATGGGCACGTGGCGGGCCCTGGCGGGCATCATTTTAAAAAAAAAGTTTATGTTGGGCCCACCGCGTGCCCAGTGTGTGGCGGGCCCAGGGGGGCATTATTTTTGGGCCCGCTGCACACGGGGCACGCGGCGGGCCCTGGCGGGCAACATTTTTTAAAAAAGGTTTATGTTGGGCCCGCCGCGTGCCCAGTGTGCGGCGGGCCCAGGGGGCATTATTTTTGGGCCCGCCGCACACGGGGCACGCGGCGGGCCCCTGCAGCATTGTTTTTTTTTTTTTAAAGTTATGTTGTGCCCGCCGCGTGCCCCGTGTGCGGCAGGCCCAGGGGGGCATTATTTTTGGGCCCGCTGCACATGGGGCACGTGGCGGGCTCTGGCGGGCATCATTTAAAAAAAAAAGTTTATGTTGGGCCCACCACGTGCCCAGTGTGTGGCGGGCCCAGGGAGGCATTATTTTTGGGCCCGCTGCACACGGGGCACTCGGCGGGCCCTGGCGGGCATCATTTTTAAAAAAAAGGTTTATGTTGGGCCCGCCGCGTGCCCAGTGTGCGGCGGGCCCAGGGGGCATTATTTTTGGGCCCGCCGCACACGGGGCACGCGGCGGGCCCCTGCAGCATTGCTTTTTTTTTTTTAAGTTATGTTGTGCCCGCCGTGTGCCCCATGTGCGGCGGGCCCAGGGGGGCATTATTTTTGGGCCCACCGCACACGGGGCACGCGGCGGGCCCCTGCAGCATTTTTTTTTTTTTAAAGTTATGTTGTGCCCGCTTCGTGCCCCATGTGCGGCAGGCCCAGGGGGGCATTATTTTTGGGCCCGCCGCACACGGGGCCCGCAGCGGGCCCTGGCGGGCATCATTTAAAAAAAAAAAGTTTATGTTGGGCCCGCCGCGTGCCCAGTGTGCGGCGGACCCAGGGGGGCATTATTTTTGGCACCTGCTTGGCACACATAATGAATCTTATTGGAGAGTTGTTTAGGAAGCCTTTTGTGGCACTAAATGCTTTCCTTCTGTACTTCTCGTGCATCTTTTACATGGCCGGTAGCAGAAAGAGAAGGTACCTGCACCATCTTGCTGAGAACCATGGGATGAAACCACGATGGCACCTGACCCTTGCAGTACCCGGTGGAATTCTTGGTTTGCTGCTGTCCAGTACCACGGCAAGCACTTTGAGGCCTATGCTGGGTTTGTTGAGTCTGAGATGCAACTCAGCAAGTCTCCCCCAAATCCCCTTGAAAATCTGCAAAGGATTTTGAACAGTGACCAAAGAAACTGCATTAAAGTTCAATTGGACATTGTGGCAGAAAAATGCCAAAACATTTTACATCTAATGGACTTATTCCAGAGTCAGACACCAGTGACAATGAAGGTGTATGATTATTTGGAGGACCTCCACATGAACCTAACAAACAATTCAGTCCTCACTCTGGAGTCACTACAACCATTTCTACAGACCACTGCAGGGGCTAAATTAACTCTGACACAGAAAAAAAAGATAACAGCCCAGCTTAATGAAGCTTTTGAAAATTCACTGGAAAAGGTGGGTAAATACATGGGGGAGGCCCAACCAGGCATTGGATTCTTGAAACAAGTGTGCCTTTTCAATCCTGCATGACTGTGCATCCTGCCCAAAGAGAAGAGTGCATATTCAGCCATCCCTGGTTTGAGCGAAATTCCCGATCAGGAGCTTTGCCTCTACTTTGAAAATGTAGGCCCAGAAGCAGTACAGGCATCTGTTTCTGGGGTGATTGACACTGACCTCTTTTGGTGTGGGATGGCTGACCGCATTCCAGCCCTTTCACAGCTTGCAGCTGTGTACAAGGACTGTGTGACCAGTTCTGCAGATGCTGAAAGGAGCAACAGCATCTACAAAATTATTGTGTCAGCCAGACGACGGTCATTATTGTTTTTGCATTATAATCAGCAGCACAATATTGGGCTAGATTTGGACTGCTCAGAAGAACTGCACATACATGGCCAAGATTAACATGACAAGCATACAGGTTCCATGGGCATTTATTCATTAACAGGTTTAAGTCCTATATGTAGCCTTTGAACCAAAACAAATTGTCTAAATTGTAAATAAACCAAATAGACTTAGCTTCATGTTGTAAAATAACAAAAAAAAATAAGATATCTGTGTTTGTTGTAGGAAAAATTGCAAAATAAATTGCAGCAAAAATGCCGCTAAATTTCCAAATTTGTGCCGCTAAATTTCCAGATTTGTGCCGCTAAATTTACTAGTTCATGCCGCAATATCCTGGGGGGTCTGATTTCGTGTATAGGTTTGTGTATGTATTGAGATCAGAAATTAGTCAGATGATTCAGCAAGATATGCTTTGTTGGCAGAGCAAGCCCATTGATGATATCTTGAAGTATGCAAAGTATTGTAGTGATAATATTGATGCAAAACACAAGAAACTGAAAGAGAAAATGATGTGGGCACAAGTGAAGCTAGCAGAACACCAAGAGAAAAATTCTGGTTCTCAAAATGATAATCAGTCGAACGATCAGAATCAGAATAGTCAGGGATCAAATGGAAATAAAGGAAGAGGGCGAATGAGTAGAGAAGAAGCGAGAAAGAAGTATCCTTGTCATGCGTGCGGAAAGCATGGACATTGGAAGAATGAGTGTAGAAATGTTCAACAGAGTAATGGGGTAAATCAAAATTTAAATCCACAGATGCAGAATGAGGTGGTTGTGAACCAGCAGCAACAGCAACAGGTAGTTACTCCACAATTACAGGTGCCACAAGCCCCTATGCCCAACCATGTGAACGCTCAGGTGCATAGATACAGTGTGAACACCGGATTTCGTGGAGAGAGTGGTAAGAATACACAAATGGTTCAACAATATTGGATGCAAAGTGGTGAGAGTGATTCGGACACTTCTCAATGACTGTGCCTGAGGGGGGAGGAAGAATGCGTGCTTGGCGCATCTTTGGCGGTAGATCAGTCAGGTCCATTTGTTGATGGAAAAGTGGAAGGTAATGACATCACTTTCCTAGTGGATACTGGTGCTACCCTTTCTACTGTGAGAGCAGCAGAAATTCCAAACCTACCCCTCTCGAGAGAAACTATCCAAGTTGTAGGAGTCTCAAATAAGCAAATAAAAACCCCAGTCACTAAACCAATAGAAGTGAATAGTGGGAATTTCAAAGATATGCATCGGTTTGTGGTATGTGATTCAAGTCCAGTAAATTTGTTAGGGAGGGATTTGTTGTGCAAAATGAACTGTACTGTGTTGGTATTGCTTTCCAAACACCTGATGAAGATATTGCTTTTAAAAGGATGCTAGCAAAACAAGGAACAGAAGTGGATGAAATGTTTTCACTTCTTACTGAAAACAGTTTGCCTGTTGAGCTGAAAAACACAGTGAGATCAGATGTGTGGGATTTTTCAGGAAAGGAAATTGGTTTGATGGCAAATGTAGACCCAAATAAAATAATGGTGAAAGAAGGTGCAATTTATCCGAACACACCCCAATACAAAATGAGCCCTGAAGTAAAAGCCGGAGTTGCTCCCGTAATTGATCAAATGATTGAACAAGGTATTTTGAAAGAGATAATGGGTAGTCCTTGTAATTCGCCGATAATGGGACTTAAAAAGCCTAGTGGCAAGTATAGGATAGTGCAAGATTTAAGGAAAATTAATAAGATAGTAGTACCCTGTTGTCCAGTAGTACCAAATCCAGCAGTGATCCTTTATCAGATACCTTGGGATGCACATTGGTACACGGTGATTGATTTGTGCCAAGCATTCTTTTCGATTCCTTTGCATCCGGATAGTCAATATCTTTTTGCATTCCGGTTCGGAGACCGTGTTTTGGCATGGTGTTGAGTTCCTCAAGGGTACACAGAGAGCCCCTCGATTTTCAATCAGATCCTGAAAAGGTGTTTGGAAACATTGGTTATGCCGGGAAATTCAGTTTTGGTTCAGTACATTGACGATCTATTGGTAGCATCAAAGACATGAGAGGCTTGTGTCACTGACACAATTGCCTTACTGAACCATTTGGCAGAAGGTGGACACAAGGTGTCACCAGAAAAATTACAGTTTTGTCAACAAGAAGTCCAATATTTGGGACACAAGATAGAAAGGAGAGTTAGAAAAGTGACACCAGAGAGAATAAAAGTGATTTGACAAATGAGTCTGCCTAAAACTAAGAAAGAAGTACGAATGTTTTTGGGAGTGATTGGATACTGTCGAGAGTGGATCAGTGGATTTTCACTGCTTGCAAAGCCTTTACTAAAATTGACACGAAAGGATGTGACAGATCCGATTGAATGGGATGATGAAAGTGAGGATGCATTCATAAAACTGAGAGATTGTTTGTGTCAAGCACCAGCATTAGGAATGCCTGACTATACGAAAGAATTCGCCTTGTTCTGTTGTGAGAGAGAAGGATGTGCACTTTCAGTATTAACCCAGAGACATGGATTGTCACGACGTCCAGTGGCATATTTTTCTGCCACTCTGGATTCAGTGGCTGCGGCATTGCCTGGCTGCTTAAAAGCAGTAGCTGCTACTTGTGTGAGTCTGGAGCAGAGTGAATCGATTGTAATGGGACATCCCCTAAAGGTATATGTGCCACATTCAGTCGAGATCCTTTTAACAAGGACTCGTACTCAGCACTTGACCCCTAGTCGGCTGACTAAGTATGAAAGAGTGATCCTGGGTGCTGAAAATGTAAGTGTGATAAGATGCACCACAGTAAATCCAGCAACCTTGCTGCCGGATCCATACTGTGAAGAAATAAAAGAGGAGGTTGATCATGATTGTTTGGATGTGACAGAAATGTGTACAAAGCCCAGACCTGACATCTTTGATATCCCATTGGAAGAATCAGACTATGTATTGTTTGTTGATGGGTCATGTTTGCGAAAACAAAATGGAGAACTAAGTTCTGCCTATGCTGTATGTACTGTATCTGCTATTCTGGAAGCATCCTGTTTAAGAGGAGTCAAGTCTGCACAAATAGCCGAATTGATCGCTTTGACAAAAGCATGCAAGATTGGGAAAAAATTGAGAGTAACCATATTCACGGATAGTCAATATGGTTTTGGGGTTGTGCATGACTTTGGCCAATTATGGATGCAAAGGGTATTTTCGACTTCTTCATGTTCTCCTATCAGGAATAGTAAAAATGTCAAAGAACTATTGGAAGCACTACAATTGCCAAAAGAAATTGCAGTGGTCAAGTGTGCCGCACATAAGGCAGGAAATGATTATGTGACACAAGGCAACAAATATGCTGACCAAGTTGCACAATTATGTGCTTGAAATACAATGTCTTTGAACAGAGAGTTGGAAAAAGAAGTTACCAATTGCCAACTAATCTTTTCCTCTGCTTTTGAAACATGGGATGAAGTTAGACAGTTACAGGATGAGGCAGATGCAAAAGAAAAGGAACTCTGGATCAAATCAGGATGCACAAGAAGAGCAGATGATGAAGTATGGGTGTGTCCAGATGGTAGACCGATATTGCCAGATAGTTTACTATCACAAATGGCAAGAGTATATCATTGAGCTACACACATTGGGAGGGATGCCATGATTAGGCACTTCAGGCAGACATGGTACAATCCCAAGTTTAGGCTAATTGCAGAGAGTCTCTGCCAGCGATGTTTGACATGTCAACAGCAGAACCCAGGTAGAAAAACGGTTCTCAGTTGGGGAAAAATTGGAAAGGCAGAGGGACCATTTGCAAGACTGCAACTTGACTTTATAGAGCTGCCGTCGTGCAATGGTTTGAAGTACGTCCTTGTCATTGTGTGTCTGTTTTCTCGATGGGTAGAAGCCTATCCCACGAGAAGGAATGACAGCCTCACAGTTGCTAAACTACTGTTGAGAGAACTCATTCCCAGATTCGGAATTCCAGTCACTTTGGAATCAGATAGAGGACCTAATTTTAACAATGAGATAATTCGATTAATTTGTACATCTTTCAAAGTTGAGCAGAAACTACATTGTGCCTATCGACCAGAAGCCTCTGGAGTGGTTGAGCAGCTCAATGGCACAATAAAATCCAGGTTAGGAAAGGTGTGTGCATCCACTTCACTGAAATGGCCTGACGCTTTGCCCCTTGTATTGATGAGCCTTAGAAGCATCCCTGACAGAAGGACGGGTTTGAGTCCTCATGAAATCCTCATGAAATTCATGGGAAGAGCAATGAGGCAAGCATTTGTACCTGGAAACAAACTGATGAATATAACTGATGATCTAGTGTTGGACTATTGTAAAGGACTAGCTGATCTGGTACGTTCTGTGTCTCACCAGGTTGGAGAAGATGCAACCACAGCACAGCCGAATCAAGCTCATGATTTGTGTCCAGGAGACTGGGTTGTGGTAAAGAAGCACACAAGAAAATCGTGTTTAGAACCCAGGTGGAAAGGACCTCATCAAGTTATATTGGTCACGACGACAGCAGTGAAGTGTGCTGGCTTGCCAAATTGGATCCATGCTAGTCATACACAAAGAGTCCCAAGTCCACCTTGAACCACAAGAGAAGCAACTGGTAGAACAAAGAGAAGAACCAGAAGCTGAAAGTTGTGAAGTCGAAGAAATCAGAGAAACAGACTCTGAAGAACGCATTGATGATGAACAACCAAGTACAAGTCAAGTAGGGTGGGCACCAGATACTGGGTCTCAAGAGACTACTGTAGAGGCCGAGGAAGAGCAAGAGATTGAAAGACCAGAACAAATTGAAACAGAAAATATAGATCAAGCTCAATCAAAAGAAGAAAAAGAAAGACTGACAGGTTCAGAACAAATTCAGTCAACAGAAGAATCTACTGCAGGAAATTCAGATCAAGCTCAATTAGAGTTAGAAAAGAAGGACTGAAAGATCAAGAACAAATTCAATCAACAGAAAGAAAGAAATCAGAAAGTCCAGAACAAGTTCAGCTACAAGAAAGAGAAAATAAAAGAACACTAGAAATAGGCGAAGAAGGTGAAAAGGCAGTACAAACAAAGAGGGTCCGAAAAGGTGATCACTGGTCAAGTGGAGTAAAAGGACTGAGATATTTTTAAGAAGAAAAACAGGGAAAGAACAAGAACAAGTAAATGAAGTATCAAGTCAAACTGAGCAAGAACAATCGAAAAGAAAATCTTTACGAAAATCTAAAAGAATGAGAGTTCCGAGCAGAAAATATAAGGCTCCTGAATGAACATATATCATCCTCGAGGACTTTGAGAATCTTGATCTGAATGAAGAACAAGAAAGTGTCACTATTGAAGGAATTGATGAAAGCAAATTGAGACCACCTTAGAAGGAAAAGACTTTGACACAAAGGGTGGAAAATTGGCAAACAAATAAAGAAAAGAAACAAAAGAAGAAAAGAAAACGAAGACAAAGGGGAACAAAGACGAAAAAGCTCTTGAAGTGTGGGATCACACAAAGATTTTTATATTTTTATGTTTTTAGAATAAATTTTAGAATTTAGAAGAAATAATTTAGATATTGATCAATTTTAGAAACGAAAGTGACTGAACATTGTAAATCTAGTTTAAAACGAAGATGTGTTAAATATTGTTTGTGCAGTGTTTTAATACTAATGTTAATGTGGTTATTGCTAACTGTTGTGATACCTATTCTAATGGTAAATAATAACAGAAATAACACTAATACAAGTGATCGAGGAAATGCAGTTACTAAAAGAACAACTACCACTAATTTAGAGCAAATGGATGAGAGCATGTATCATTATGACAAATCAAATAGTGATTCGTCATTAAATGTATTTACTAAACTTCTTTATGATTACGTAGATACAATGGATGTGAGTGATTGTTATGTTTGCATGAAATTACCTTCGTCTGTCTCGGAGGGGGTGACATATCCCCATCTTCCTTTAACATATGGTGTGTCATGTAGTGTTGTGTCCAGTTTGTTCTATGTAACAGGCAAGTTGCAGTATTATTATTCGAATATGGATTTAGTATTTTCAGAAATTCCTATTCGAAGAAACCTGAACCCAGTGCTTAGTGGTAAAGATGCAGAATTCATGGGCAAGTTCTTCTTAACAACAAACCCAATAGACATAACATATGCTCAAAAGAATAATCTAACATGTATTTTGGGTGAAGAAGAAAAAGATTTTCGAAATTTATTAGAGGAAAGAAGGCAGGATTTTCAAAAGAAGGCTGTTGAACAGAAGTCACATGTACCTCCATGGGCTAATAAGGAAGGGGACTATAAGAAAGGCGAGACTCATGCTGCAATGTCCCTAGACTTGTCAAAATTGGGAAAATTCTGTCTGCATAGACTAAAAACTGACTATAACAACATTTTCATTGGTTCTAGTGAATGTGAACATACCTTCCTAATAATGGGGGGATGGGGACTAAAAGGTGGAACTGATCCTGTTTTTCCAGGGATTTATTACGTGAGTGGTAAAAACGCCTATTATAGGTTGTCTACGCGATGGTATGGTAGTTGTTATTTTGGAATAGTATTTCCAAAAGTCTATCACATAACTAAGAACAATGAAATGGATGTAGTAAGTCAAGGACTAAAACGGAGTAAAAGAACAAGTTTTTCAGAAATAGTAGGTGATATATTTGGTGCACTGATACCGACAGTTGGAGTCATACTAAATTCACATAAAATACGAAAATTGTCAACAATAGTTGATCGTCTATCGACAGATACTGCTGGGGGATTCTTAATGATTAATACCGAAATGGTTGCAATTAGATCTATGGTTTTGCAAAATCGACTTGCACTTGATATATTATTGGCAAAAGAGGGTGGAGTCTGTGGCATGTTGAAAGTCCAACATTGCTGTACATATATCCCAGACAAAAGTAAAGGTATTGAGGGATATATTAAGAATATTACAAAGATTCATGACGATTTGACCCAACTGGAGGTTGACGGTGTCTGGGAAAGACTTAGTAAAAGTATTTCCACTATAGGTAATTGGTTTTCCACTTTAGGGAGTAGTCTATTAGGAAAGATCCTAATACCTGTAATTTCGATAGCAATAATAGCTCTGGTAATAATGATAACATATAGATGTTGCGAGAGTAAAACAAGAGCAAGAATGTTGGCCGAAACAAAGAATAAGAGAATGGGAAGAAAGAGAAAAAGGGAAGAGATTGAAGTAGAGGAAATGAAAGGAAGTTTATATGATGAAATGAAAGAATTAGACAAGAAAAAGAAAAACGAAGAATTAGTAGAAATAGAGGAAGACACTAAAAAATAGATTAATAAAGTTGGCACTTGGTAATGATGGGTATTTTATGGTGGCACAAAAATGCCATCAGAGGGGGATTGATGGAGCAAGGATTCAAGAAAATGAAACTTGCTTGGAGAAATCCTCCATTAATTTTCACTAATCGTTAAAACTGTAGATGAGACGAAACTAATATACACCAGACACCAACACATGGGGAGAAAAAGCTTACGCATGCTTAAATTAATGAGGAATAAAATACAACGCAACTAAAACCCGCTTTAATTTGCGAAAACGCTTTGCGCATGTGCAAACCTGAATTAAGTAGAGATAACGTGACTAACTCGCACATGCACAAGAAAGACTGACATGTGGTCTTAAGGTACCGCATGCCCGGCATCTGCTTGCTTGAATTTAAAGGAAAGCTGCTGTTGTTAATGCTTTTGCCTAGAGAGATAATAATAACATGGGATAGAGTCGAAGTGGGTGGTGAACAGTGAGAATTATATGTTTAAGAAAATAACATCTGTTTATGATTCCTTTATTAATAGTGTGCATTCGGGCCTGCTAAAGCATAACGAAGAAAGAAAATGGCGATGGATGACCAAAAGTTGCGTATACTCAGTGAATTCATGATGTGACCCGGTGACCGAAAGAGCTGAATAACTGCCAAATATCAAGGACAGAAGACATGAGAAAAAGAAGACATGTATCACTCGTCTATGTAGCCTGTATTGAATGTATTATTATAAATGGCAACAATATATGCATGGGAAGAGGACAACATGAATGAGCTAAAGGGGAAGGTCTAGCAAACAATATGTACCCTAATAAAAATGAATATGTCAGCATGGTGTGATGAAAACTCCCCTAGCCCCGTCCAATCATATTCCATATTTTAGTAAAATTTGCAACTCTTCAGGGTGGGACATGTAGAAATAAAGACTATAACTAGAGTAACTTAAGTTAAGTTAAGTGGAGTGCTCATCGACGTTGAGAGAGAGACGAGTATGCTGCATCAAGAGAGAGCATCAAGATCATCATAGAGAGAGAGAGAGGCGAGAGCAGACTGGGAAGATTCAGATCCGAAACGACAGCCTGATTAGACTCAAAGATTGCGGAAGAATATCGAGGAGGGAGAGAGTGTAAGAGAGGTAATCGCCCTGGTGGGTCGAGTTTGTAGAGAAGTCTAGTAAGTATCAGCCCTGTCCTAAACCTGTCCTATAGTCTTTGTCTCCTGATTCTAAGTCAGGGGACCCCCACCAGTCCTTTGGCCAGAGGGTTGGTTTTTCGGTCATCTCTATTAGGTAAATGTCATTTTGTCTCAAAAATTTGCATATTTCTTTGCAAATGTATGTTAAAATGTGTCTTTTGTCTCTACATCTAGCCACTCTTATGCATTGATTTGTTGAATGAGGTTGTGTAATTGAATGTATTTGCTAAATGAATTTTCTCTCTCCCATTGAAGAATGATGGCATTTGCACTGTTAAATCTGTATTGATGAGCGTTCAACTTTATGACCGAAATCTTAGATAAAACTTATGAATCTTACTCAGAGTCTGTGATTATTTCACTAAGAACTGTGAATTAGTTAAGAAATTGTTAATATCACCATCAACTAACTCAACTAATGGTCCATCGACCAGAGGAAAGAGTGTTGATTCGTGAAGATTAGTTAGGCATTGAAATGGTATTGAACCCGATTTGTGGTTACAGGGAAATAACTAATCAGAACTTAAGTGAATTATAAAACTTGACCCCCCAGCGGATCGACCAGAGAGTGTGGATGAGCATTTTGGATAAATGTATATGGGCCCATTGAAATATTCAGGTTTTTGTGAAATATTCAACCCTGGACTTCCGCTGGATCATACCTTGCTCCTAAAGCATGGAAAGACCTAGTTACTGGTCAAGCACAACGAGATGTCCACAGTTGACTCTTAATGCTTTTCTGTGCTATTTTTCATATTTAAATTTAAAAAAATCATAACTCTGGTTTCTCTTACTGGATTTTTGTCATTTTGGTGTCATTTTATTTAATAATATTATTCTTTATTTTCTGAATTGGTATGGGATTTTTCTTGTGTTGTGTTTAGACTTTATTGCAGTTTTGGTACTGCAGAAACACAACACACATTTTCTCTAAGTTAAGCCTTTCTGCTCTGTGACATAGCTACCAGACGGTTGAGCTCAAGTTTGTTTTCTGACTATAGTGGTGTACCCTGAAAAGGGTTGTGGTTAATACTTAAGGTGGGTACTTACCCCCTCAACTAATACACCATTTTCTTACACAGACTATATAGACATCTTTAACCAGAACCATCTTCACTAAAGAGAGTGGCTGAAAAATGGAGGATCTTGGACTTTCATAGCATCCAGTTGGAATCTAAACCCTTCTGTGGGAAAGTGGAGTGTATATAGTGAGGCTGGTTAGGCTTCACTATGTAATTTTCTCACAATACACCAAAGATGGTCCTTGCATTCACAATGAGAAATCCATAGCTCAGTCCTTTTAGTGTGGCAAAGAGCGGTCAGGCTTTACTAGAGGAACATGTGTTAAGCATTTCAGAGTACCAACATGGACGATAAGTAATTGATACAACTTCATTGTTTGCATTGGGGGACTCCATTCCCCTTACTACCTTGCTGCAGTGCCCAGTGGGAGGAGCTTGTTGCTGTCTGTTGCCACAGTGCTTAAGAGTGCCAGGAGACCAGCGGTGTGCGGGACGCACGCAGGACGTGCATGGGCGCATGCCCGGGCGAAGACAGGTTCAACGAGCCGGTCTGTGGCCGGATGAGGCTGAGCTGGGCCCTGTCTTTTGGTCTTCTGTTTGGGGAAGTACCTGGTGCACTGTCTGGACCCAGCTGTAAGGAAGTCTTTACCCTGTAGTGAGCAGCACCACCTTTCAGTTCTAACTTCGTGGTAGGCTTGCACCCTCCTCATGAGGAAAAGGAAAGTCAAAAACAATAAATCCATGCTGGGCTACAATAGCACAACAATAGACACCTTTCTGGCCAGAGCTGTAGGGGTCATTACTAAAGAAATTGATTTGGTGGAATGACGGCTCTCCCTTTATCTTGCTGGCCCTACCACGACTCATCCGCCCATTGACACCAACCTCGAGGCTCTGGGGGGGACATGTAGGGCCTCTGGCCACTGAGGACACCTCATTAGCTCTAATTGCCCCTGGCATTTTTTATGGATTCACCGACTCGGCAATCATTGTCGTACTGCACTCCTGTTGCCAAGCACAATCAAAAGTCTAAGCATTTGGCCTCCAGAACTGATGACTCACCTAACCATATTCCTGGCTCTTTGATTACCCTTGCTAACCCTTGTCCGAACGTGTTTGATGACGCTGCAAGGACTCCCATCTTTACCAGATTTATTTAGTCTTTCAATGATTGCCTTGTTCCCGTGAGGGAGTGACTCGACAAACTTGGGGCTGGGTCGACAAAATCGCCAAGCTTTGTCACTCTTGCCTTCAGCTTTCCCCTACAGTTCCGGGGCCTGTTGCCATCCCGATAGTTGGGTCTTCATCCTTATATAAAGTGTCCAGCTCTGCTGTAACCAGAAAAACTACTCATCATTTAGATATCAGCAACCTCCGGAGCAACACCACTCTCACAGGTCTAAGAGTTGATCACTTGTGAGTCCCTCAGGCTCAACCAGCTTACTCCAAGAGAGAGGTCGTTATTGAGCTCCCACCTGCTGCAACCCCATATGTAGTGGTGATCAGGAATCTAACTCCTTTGGCCTGTGGTGCTAGTGAGTCTTTTGAAAAGTTAAAAAAACAAGGTGGCCCACTGGATTAGCAACCACTCTAACGTAGGTCGTCACATAAATATGAACTGATAAATATGGTGATAAGAGTGAGCTGTCTGTGGAAAGGCGCGAAACCTTATGAGAGGGATTCAGTGGTGGTCAAATTTGATCATCTTTCAGTAGCTGCGCAAGTCCTGGAAGCTGACGAACCTTGTAGACCTGGTAAACCGTCTGTAATTTAGGCTCTGCCGTTGGGTTTCTTTTACAGGCTGGAGAATGCTTGCTCGGAGTTGTGGACAACCTGGACACAAGAGAGTCACCCATGCCATCCCTCGCCCTTGCAGCTTCCCACATCTACATCCTTGGTCTCTGCTAATTGATTTGCCTCCCTGAGCTCCCTGGACTCCTGCAATTGACTTGATTCTTAAGCCTCTCCCTCGCCTCTTGTTACACACCCCGTTGTCAACTCTCCTACCCCATCTTTGGTGGCCCCTGTATCGTACCACTGTAATGACCTCAACTTAGTAGGCTGGAATATTGCTGGACTTGCCTCTACATTTAGTGACTCAAACTGGCATTCTTTTATCAGGAACTTTAATGTAATTTGCTTGCAGGAAACGTGGGAGACCTCGAAACGTTTCTTTTTGGGAGGCTATAAGGCTTATTTTGTACCAGCCATGGCTTTGACCTCTGGCAGGGCTGAAGGGGCTTTGTGACTTATATCTCCCTAGCAGTGAAAGGAGGGGTTACTGAATTATCTTCTGGCTCTCCTGTTCTACAAGCACTGATGGTGACACTTCCTGGCTGTCTTGTATTTTATATATTGAGCTTTTATAATGATATACCAGGATGATCAAGCCTTTCTAAAGTATCAATTTTGGGTTCCTATATTGGATCTCTCTCTGACAAAGGAGGTGGCCCGCCTAATTTAATCACTGAGGGGGATTTTAACAAACACCTTTGTGATTGCCCTCTTGCTGTTCTGAACAATAACCCTCTTTGCAGAATGCAGAAAGGTCTGCATATGGAACACATACAGGATGGTACTGAGCTAATTGACATATTGAATAATAATAATCTAATTTTTTCTATGGACAAGCTGGTTCATGCCTCTAGCCCGCAAATTGTATCCACTTTTACTGGCAGGGGTTGCTCAACTATGATTGATTTTATTTTTGTCTCTGCCCCTCTTTTCTCATTGATTTCTAGGTTTAATATATTGCTCAGCGTTTTTAGTGATCATAATCCACTCTTTCTTACCTTGAGCTGTCGATTCCCCATTTTACTAAGAGCTCAGATCTCACTCGGAGCCCACACTCTTACCAATCAGGGTAGGAGCTTAAGAAGGGCGATGGATGAGGTAGAACAATTCAAGTGTACCTTGTTCCATAACTGCACTCTGGATTTTGCTAATTGCTTAGATACATATGTCAGTGATCAACTGATATTAGAGGCCTTTTGGAACATCTCTAATATGGTAGCTGTGCTCGTATCCTTCCATGCATCTAATTCAACTCCACCTGTCCCCAGATGGTTTGATGCTGGATGCTCTAAGGCCCTACGAACCATCGAGAGAGCGTTAAAAGCTAGTCTAGAGATAGAGACCTTGTTGCCATATTCCATTTAAATTATAAATCTGAGTTAAAGAGACGCAAACATGATCTCAAAGCACAAGCCTGGGCCAACCTAGCTCTAGCCTGCTTTAGGAAATGTAGCTCAACCTTCTGGCGCATTGTTAATCGATTTGTTCTGACCGAAGGCGGGAAGTGTGTTGGCAGTTTTTGTTTGTTCTCTAAAAGGGTCCAGAACGTGGCTTTTAATCATGAGGGTCATTGAAAACGGAATTGAGGAAAGAGCTGATTTGTAAACAGAGGGGGCAACGATGGTGTATGATAATAATTAATATGGACATATCTACTTCCAGGCGTCTTGGGGGGTTTTGTGGCCCTCTGTGATTCTTTTCCGGTGGCTTGCTGATATGATTACACCTGGCAACTACCGGGTAAATATACCTCATTCAAAATACTGGAAAACTTAACCTTTGTTGGTTGAACTTAATGTTGTACATAAATTGACTATGTCATTTGCCTTTTCTTCCTCTTTTTATCTCCTGTTTTAATAAATAACTCTACAGGTCCGGTGCATCCTTGAGGTGGAATTGGGTCCCCGTGCCCTGATGAAATTGCCACAAAGCTATTGGCAATGATACATGTCGGCCGTTCAGGTTAAAATGGTCTAAACATGACACTGTTGTTTTAAACGAGTACGGTCGCTATCAAAATTAAACATTGGTGTGATATGTCTCTGTAGCTCTATTTTAACCTTGTAGGGGAGTATAATTCAACCTCCTTCGTATAACGGGGACCTTTAGCTTTTAGTGTTTGGATCGATATTATTTTGACTCAACGTTTTTCAAACTACACATAATTGGGAGTTTGGTTATGTTCCTTTTGTGTCAGGAAAGTGCCAATGATGACACAGTGAGCCAACTGGTGAGTACCTACCAGTAGCTCCCTGGGTGTTGCTTACGTGAGGCACTTCCTTGACTCACATCACTTTTTTAGACCTACATAGGTATTAAAATGCTGTGGATTTCGGGCCTGCTTTGTTTGATTTTACATATAGAAATGACACATATTGGGGGGTGTATGATTACATAGTAAACCCTGTCCCACCGAGTAAGTAATGGTGCGACTTTCCCTTAAAAGTTGGATTTGGATGTGTAATGTGTAACCAGGCCTTTGCATTTTGACATTACTGAGTAGAGGGCGTCCTGGTTCACTATCCCTCTTCTGCTCCCCTTTTTGTAATATGCATTGTTAATCAACCCTGTTTTGTGCAGGCTAATGACATTGCCCTATGCCATCATATGGCTGCCAACCAATCGGTTTCCCACTTCAAAGGAATTTATAATTAGCCGTCTCTAGATGAGTCAGCCACACTAGTGAGCCACACTTCAGAGAGGTCGAACCTGTTCTTCACCCAAGACGAAGTCTCCCAGGGAATCCAAGGTTTAACTCGCAACAAGGCCCTGAGCCCAGATGGTATTCCCCCCGACTTGTTTCTTAGTGACGTTGTGGTGAAACCTAGCATTAACACAGATCCAAGAAGACCCCACTCTTTCTTGGTCTACCTCAGTTATTGTTCCCGTTTACAAAAAGGGGAACAAAGACAAACCACAATGCTACAGACACTTATTGACTCGGTTGTAAAGCTCCAGGGGTGCGTACTGTTGGCAAGGTTATCTAGCTGGGTGGAGGAGAATAACATTATCTCTGACCTATGGTATGGTTTCAGATAGGGGAAGTTCACCATCAACCAATGCCGGAACCTTTACTTAGTGGTTAATAGATACACCGTTGCTGGCCTTGAATCTCTCCACTTGGCCTTTATGGGTCTCACATCAGCTTTTAACAGGGTTAATTGAGATAAACTGTGGGGTATCCTCTTTGGGATGAGGTGGACCCAAATATAGTTTACTTTTTGTAGGACCTTCATGCTCACACAGCCTCAGTTGAATATTCAAGCCAATCAGCTCACATCGATTTCTTTAAACTCAGAAGTGGTGTTCAACAACGGTGCATACTGGCCCCTTTTTTATTTACCCTATATATTAACAGTCTTGAGCAAGCCCTGCTGGTGTCTGAGGTTGACTGTCCTCGCCTTGGAACCCGTTTGCTCCCTCTCCTACTTTACACGGATGACGCAGTCCTAATGGCAAGGACCGCTAGGTAACTGGAAACCCTTTTGAACAACTTTGCTGCCCTTATAGAGAAGCTTGACCTGGCAGTGAATTTCTCTAAGTTCTTCATTATGGTTGCAGGTCCTATTTCAACTAAGATGCAGTCCTTTAGTATCTGCAAACACATAATTGCCAAGGCCCATGCCTTTCCCTATTTCGGTGTACTGTTTGATGCCAATTTGTCCTGGAAACCCCTTGTGGCAGCTAAAAATTAGGAGCTCACCAGATCTATCACTGCAGGTTTTCATTTTGCAACTAGGTTGGGTAGGAGACCCCTTAAGACCTTGATGAACATTAATCAAACAAAATGTCTCTCTAAAGCTCTTCATGGAAGTGACATTTAGGGTCATGTGGCACAAAATCACTTTCAGGTTACTGAAAATAGATTTTTGTGACGATTATTATGTGTCCCTCAAAGCACCCAATCACTGTATGTGCATGAAGAGCTGGGCGTAGGATACCTGAGTGACTTCTTAGCTCTCCGCCCACTGTTGGATTGGACTCTGGACCAAAAAGAAATTAAGACTCAACAGACTGATATTAAAGGACTGTCTTTTGCTTAATCATGCTCTTAAAATTCCTTTGTTTAAATATATTAGGGACTCTTTTTTGCATCTGGGGAGGGGGGACTTTTTAATAGTCTCGAGAATATTTGCAAAGTGGATAAAATCTGAGTGAAGAATCATTTTCTAGAAAGACGATCCTTGTATAGAGAGAAGTCGGAATTATCGAACCCCTCCGTTCGTAGGTATGTGCTTTTGACAACGACTCTGTCGATGGAGCCCTACCTTGCCTAAGTCACAAACAATTATGAGAGATTTTTGCTTACTAGGTTCAGAGTAAATCTTCTACATCTATTGTTAGCATTTTTCAGAGGAGATTTTAACCCGGGATATATGGGTCCCTGCGCTGCAACAATATGTCTCCGCAGGATACCCTTCATGTTGGAATATTTTGTAAATTCTTTATAGAACCTAGAAGAGCCTCTATCATTCCGCCATTGAAGGATAAGAGATTTGTACAAGTTCACCTCGCCCTCGTCTTCTTACAGATGTTGCCTGGTGAATTTGTAATTTTTAATGTTGCATGTTTTTTAAAATCAATCATGAGTCATAGGAATTTGAGGAAAGATTAACTGGGTTTCAGACTTTTAACTCACACCTTCTGTTTTTATTTTATTTTTTCTGTGCAATGTGATTTTATATTTCATGTCTCAATGTTTGTACTTTTATGGATCAAAAAGATTTTGAATAAAGATATTTTGTATTTGAATTTGACACGACTCAAAAGAAATATGACACCAATTTATAAAAATAACGCAGATTTTTATAAAAATGTAAACACTAAAACAAAGTCAATCGGATAAGTATAACCGGAGGTATGGATTTTAGAAGCAAAAATAAATCAGCGCAAATCAATACTGCAAAACGTTATCATTGCGGTCAAAGGTAAAAACCAATCGGTCACTTGCAGCTCGAGTTGTGTGGAACCCACTGGGTGTTAAGGTGCTGTGGGTCCCAGGTCCAAGCAGCGACAGTCAGTTCAATTTTACCTGGCTCGAGAGGCCCGGGTACAGAGTTGTCCTGGCTCTCCTTGGTGATGAAGTGTGAGCCACGGGGAGCTGGTTTTACCACTTAGGCAACGCTGGCGGGGAAACGGGTGCATAAAGTAGACAATGGGGACAATGCTGTGGTCAGTTGTCAGTTGAAGGTGCTGCGGAGTTCCCTTGTGTTACAGCATTGAGTAAAGGTGGTTGTTGCCAGACTGGCCACCAACAAGCCTTGGCAGCGGTAAGATCAGCAGGATGTTATTTCGACGTTCGGGGGTTCGTGGTAAAACGGTAGCCAACTGAAACTTACTGGAGGTCAGGACTATGTTTCCCACAATGCACAGGACCATCTACTTTTGTGCAATCCCTCGGAGGGTCCGATGGCCAGCATTTCTTTGGTTCTGCTACATTGTTTTTACCAGCAGACTGCAGAGAACTAGTGCCACTAGTCCAAGGGAGTCTGAGGTTGCCCTTGGCTCTCAAAGGGGTCCTTCTGTCTGGGAAACCAGTCTTTGGTCCAGGACAAGTCATAGTCGTGCAGTATCAGGATGGTTGCCACAGGTGCAGAAGATCACGCCCTTGTTTTGTACAGGTCCTGTTGTCGCAGACTCAGGTCTCTTCTGTGTCCTCTTTATTGTAACCTAGTTCAGAACTGAGGTTCTAGTGTCGGGGTAGTCCTTAAATCCTAGGTTTAGGGGTGTTAGGAGTATGGGTGAAGGTGGTCATTTGGCTACTAGCCCCAGCCCTGAGGTGACTAAATCCAGGGGTGTGGGTCACCTTTTCTACCCAGAACTCCCTACCCTACCACTTTTAAAATGGCAGAAGTCTTCCTCAGCTGTACAGACCAGGTAGCCCACCCTAAAGGTGTGGCTAGCCTTCTGGGGTGTACACCAACTGAATACCTAATTTTCCCATCTGCCCTTTGGGAGGCAGCCTGCTTGCATATCACAAGCGATGAAGGCTTTGAAGCTTACCACCTTGATGTGCCACTTAACTAGCCATCCTGTCTGGGAGGAAGGTGTCACCTCCAGGCCATTGTTTCTGACTCCTGGGAGAGTTCACACCTCCTGGCAGGGGGCCAGATTCCTGTCTTCATGGCAGCAGCTGCGTGCTGGCAGCCAGAGCACAGGAAAGGCTGGGGCAATTAGGTGGGCAACCTCTAAGGTAGCCACCAGGGTGCATGTCACTTTGACTGGTAACAGTTACCAGTGACGTATAAGGGGGGGTCAAGTCCTTGCCAATTGGGGTTACCAATTCACATGTATCAGTTTTAGGGAGAGAGCACTGGCGCCTGGTTAGCAGGACCCAGTGAACTTTCAGAGTCCTGGCCATCAGCATTGGAGCAAAAAGTGTGGGGGGGTGCACTTTCCTACACCTTCTGTTCAGTTTTTTCCAGTACACTTAGGTGACCAAGGTAGAGTGTCAGAGCTACATTAAACTATATAATCAAGTAAATATTTCATCATACCACACCATTCCCTACCAGACCACACAAGATAGCACCTAATCTGCTCACAGTAAGCACACCCTTATCAAATCAAACCCTTATAGCACCATCAAAAAGCATACCCCACCACATCTCACCATTTCAAACCCCACAAGCCATTCATTTTTAGGTTGAAGCCTACTAACGACTTTTTGGCCACATTCGGAAAGCTTCCCTGGTAACGCATTCCGCCCATTGCTTACTATTGACTTTGTGATTTGCAACTCACATTTGCTTGCTTTCTATTCGCTGGATTTGTTTGTTTTAGCTTGAATGTGTTCCTTCCACAGCCCATACCCTATTTACTGTATTCTTCTACCAGTGCTTGATTTCTGTAAACAGGCCTTTAAATCTTGTTGTCATATTGTCACATTTACTGTGCATTCAAAGACAGAGGTCAAATGTCAGGCTCTGTCTTCATAGGGAGCTTGGTGTTTACTTTTCTTTCTCTGACTTCAAAGTAAGAGAATGTATGGGACAATAATGCTGGCTACTGGGGGTGTGCTGTTGGAAGGCTGTACATTGTTATGTTTTTTCTAGCACTCAACAAAATTTAAATATCTGTAAATGAACTGTGCAGGTATTTCAGAATATATCAGAATTAGGAAAGAACAAATGAAGCACATGGAAACAAATATTTTAATATGATCAGAACAAATCAATACACTTGATGATAACATTTCCACACATATTATCGTTTGTGCGCAGTATACTTTAATCAGTAAAACTGTATGTGTGTACAAATGTAATGGTCATTTCAATTGAAGCTGTGTTGTCTGTAATGGCAGTGCGCGACCACACCATGCATACTCCACTTTACCCCACTCCACTGTATTCTGCACCACTCCATGTCACTACACTCTACTCTGCACCACTCCACTCTATGCCACTCCACACTACGCCACTCCACACTATGTCACTGCATGCTTCTCCGCACCACTCCACTTTATGCCACTTCAGTTTACACCACTGTATTCTACTCTGCACCACTCTACTCTATGCCAATGCACTCTATGCCACTCTACTCTACTCTGCAACACTGCACTCTTTGCCACTGCATCCTACACCACTCCAGTCTAGGTCACTCCACTCTACTCAGCACCACTCCCCTCTGCACCACTCCACTCTACTCTGCAACACTGCACTCTGTGTCACTGTACTCTACGCCAATGCACTCTACTCTGTACCATGCAACTCTACGTCAGTCAACTCTATGGCAGTCCACCCTATGCCTCTTTAATCTACTCTACACCACTGCACTCAACACCATTGCACTCTACACAACTCTACTCTATGCCACTGCACTCTATGCCACTGCACACTACCCTGCACCACTCCACTCTACCGTCCACCACTCCACACTACTCCACTCTACTTTGAAACAAACTACTCTATGCCACTGCACTCTATGCCACTCTACTCCAATCTGCGCCACTCTACTGTATGCCACTCTGCTTACTGTATTCCACTACACTCTACGCTACTGCAATCTAAGCTTCACCACTCTACTCTATGCCACTCTAATCTACTCTGCACCACTCTACTTCACGCCACTCTACTCTAACCACTGCACTCTACACCACTGCATGCTACACCACTTCACTCAAAACCAATGCACTCTATGCCACTGCATTTTATGCCACTCTTCTCTACACCATTTCACTGTATGTCCTTGCCCTGTATGCCACTCTATTCTATTTTGCACCACTGTACTCTACGCCATTGCTCTGTACGTGAATCTACTCTACTGTGCACCACTCTACTGCACTCTACTATACACCACATCACTCTCTGACACTACTCTGCATGCTGCACTCTCCAATACTGAACTCTACACCACTCTACTCTATGCCACTGTACTCTACACTACTGCTCTCTACTCTGCACTACTCTACTGAACTCTACTCCAATACACTCTATGCCACTACACTCTACGCCACTCTACTCTGAATCACTGCATTCTATGCCACTGCACTCTACCCTGCACCACTCTACTCTACCCTGCACCACTTCAGTATACCACTCCACTCTACGGCACTCTACTCTGTAACACTGCACTGCCTGCCACTGAACTCTATGCCACTCTACTCTGCACCATTACATTCGATGCCACTGTGCTCTAGACCACTGCACTCTACTTTCCACCACTCTACGCCACTTTACTGTAGTCTATGCCAATGCACTGTCGCCACAACGCTCTCTGCCACTCTACGCTGCATCACCTCACTCTACGCCACTGCACTCGATGCCAGTCCACTCTAAGGTACTCTAATCTACTATGTGCCACTGCACTCTACCTCACTCTATGCTATGCCACTGCACTCTATGCCACTCTGCTCTATGCCACTGTACTCTATACAGCACCACTCACCTCTATCCTGCACAAATTCACTTTACGCCACTTCACTCTGTTATAAAACAATCTACTCTATGTATGCCTCTGCACTTTACGCCACTGCACTCTATGCCACTCCACTCTTTGCCACTCCACTCTTTGTCACTCCACTCTTCGCCACTCCACTCTACGCCACTACACTCTACGCCACTACAATCCACCTTACACCACTCCGCTCCACACTACACTACTCTACTCTACTCTGCCCCACTCCACTCTATGTCACTGCACTGTATGCTACTGCCCTCTACACAAATGCATTCAACACCACTTGACTCAAAACCAATGCACTCTACGCCACTGATCTCTATGCCAATCTACTCTGCACCACTATGCTCTGCTCTGTAACATTCTTCTCTATGCCACTACACTCATACCACTCTATTCTACCCTGCACCACTCCACTCTGTGTCACTTCACTCTACTCCACTCTACTATACGCCAATGCACTCTACACCCTGCACTCTACGACACTCTACTCTGCAACACTGCATTCTCTACCACTGAACTCTACGCCACTCTACTCTGCACCACTGCTCACTATGCCACTGCACTGTATAGCACTGCACTCTACTCTGCACCACTCAACTCTACGCCACTCTACTGCACTCTACACCAATGCACTCTACACCACAGAACTCAACGTCACTCTATTCTGCAACCCTGAACTCTCCGCCACTTAACTCTATTCCACTCTACTCTGCAGCACTGCACTCTATGCCACTGCACACTACACCACTGCACTCTACTCTGCACCACTCAGCTCTACACCACTTTACTGCACTCTACACCAATGCACTCAATGCACCACTCCACTACTCCATTCTATGCCATTGCACTCTATGCTGCTGCACTCTACGCCAATCCACTCTACACAACTCTAATCTACTCTGCACCACTGCACTCTATGCCACTCTACTCTACACCACTGTACTATACCCTGCACCACTCCATGCTACCCTGCACCACTCTACTCTACACCACTTCACTCTATTCTGAAACACTTTACTCCACTCTGTGCCTCTCCACTCTAAACCACTACACTCTATGTCACTGCACTGTACCCTATTGCACTCTACACCACTTTACTCAAAACCAATGCACTGTACACCACTGCACTCTATGCCAATCTACTCTGCACTATTATATTCTACGCCACTTCACTCTAGGCTACTCTACTTCACTCTATGAAACTCCACTCCACAATACTCCACTCTGGCACTCTACTCTATTAAACTCTACTCCACTCTAGGACACTCTACTCCACTCTACGCCACTCTGCTCCACTCTATTCTGTGAAACAGTACACCACTCTACGCAACTCTATGCCACTCCACACTATGCCACTCTATACCACTCCACTTTATGACACTGTACTCCATGACACTCTGCTCCACTCTATGTCTCTCCACTCTATGACAATCCACAACCCTCTACTCCACTCTATGCCATTCCACTCTACTCCCTACTCCACTCTATGCCACTCCACTCTACGGCAATCTATTCCACTGTGCTCCACTCTACTCAACTCCCTCCATGCCACTTCACATTACTTTACTCCACTCCACACCACTCCACTCTAATCTACTATGTGCCAATGCACTCTACCTCACTCTATGCTATGCCACTGCACTCTATGCCACTCTGCTCTATGACCCTGCACTCTATACAGCACCACTCACCTCTATCCTGCACAAATTCACTTTACGCCACTTCACTCTGTTATAAAACAATCTACTCTATGCCTCTGCACTTTACGCCACTGCACTCTATGCCACTCCACTCTTTGCCACTCCACTCTTTGTCACTCCACTCTTTGCCACTCCACTCTATGCCACTACACTCTACGCCACTGCAATCCACCTTGCACCACTCCGCTCCACACTACACTACTCTACTCTACGCTGCCCCACTCCACTCTATGTCACTGCACTGTATGCTACTGCCCTCTACACAAATGCATTCAACACCACTTGACTCAAAACCAATGCACTCTACGCCACTGATCTCTATGCCAATCTACTCTGCACCACTATGCTCTGCTCTGTAACATTCTTCTCTATGCCACTACACTCATACCACTCTATTCTACCCTGCACCACTCCACTCTGTGTCACTTCACTCTACTCCAGTCTACTATACGCCAATGCACTCTACACCCTGCACTCTACGACACTCTACTCTGCAACACTGCATTCTCTACCACTGAACTCTACGCCACTCTACTCTGCACCACTGCTCACTATGCCACTGCACTCTATGGCACTGCACTCTACTCTGCACCACTCAACTCTACGCCACTCTACTGCACTCTACACCAATGCACTCTACACCACAGAACTCAACGTCACTCTATTCTGCAACCCAGAACTCTCCGCCACTTAACTCTATTCCACTCTACTCTGCAGCACTGCACTCTATGCCACTGCACACTACACCACTGCACTCTACTCTGCACCACTCAGCTCTACACCACTTTACTGCACTCTACACCAATGCACTCAATGCCCCTACACTCTACACCACTCCACTCTGCATTACTCAATTCTATGCCATTGCACTCTATGCTGCTGCACTCTACGCCAATCCACTCTACACAACTCTAATCTACTCTGCACCACTGCACTCTATGCCACTCTACTCTACACCACTGTACTTACCCTGCACCACTCCATGCTACCCAGCACCACTCTACTCTACACCACTTCACTCTATTCTGAAACACTTTACTCCACTCTGTGCCTCTCCACTCTAAACCACTGCACTCTATGTCACTGCACTGTACCCTATTGCACTCTACACCACTTTACTCAAAACCAATGCACTGTACACCACTGCACTCTATGCCAATCTAATCTGCACTATTATATTCTACGCCACTTCACTCTAGGCTACTCTACTTCACTCTACGAAACCCCACTCCACAATACTCCACTCTGGCACTCTACTCTATTAAACTCTACTCCACTCTAGGACACTCTACTCCACTCTACGCCACTCCATGCCACTTTGCTCCACACTATTCTATGAAACAGTACTCCACTCTACGCAACTCTATGCCACTCCACACTATGCCACTCTATACCACTCCACTTTATGACACTGTACTCCATGACACTCTGCTCCATTCTATGTCTCTCCACTCTATGACAATCCACAACCCTCTACTCCACTCTATGCCATTCCATTCCACTCTACTCCCTACTCCACTCTATGCCATTCCATTCCACTCAACTCCCTACTCCACTCTATGCCACTCCACTCTATGGCAATCTATTCCGCTTTGCTCCACTCTACTCAACTCCCTCCATGCCACTTCACATTACTTTACTCCACTCCACACCACTCCACTCTGCTCTATGTCTCTCCACTCTATGCCACGCAGCTCTACAACACTCTATGGCACTCTACTCCTCTCTGGCACCCAACTCCACTCTATTCCACTCAACACTACAACACTCTACTCCACTCTATGCCTTTCCATGCTATGGCACTTCACAACACTCTACGCCACTCCTCTCTACACAACTCCAGGACACTCCACTTCATGACACTCCACTCTACACCATGCCACTCCCCTCCACAACACCACGCCACTCCATAACACTCCACTTTATTCCACTCTATGACACCATGCCACTCTCCTCTATGCCACTAACTTTTAGCCATGCTGAACAGCAGCCACGCTGGTGTACAACATAGCTAAAACCCATTAGCAAAGCCAATAACTCTTGCATAGGTAAGGCCAATTGGCTTTGCCAATGCGTGGTATTGCAAGTTATTACACTACACAACAGAAGAGGACATTATCCCACTGCTACTTTTATGCACAAAAGAAGACCATACAAAATTATGCAAAATTCAACTCCAAACAACACCAGGATAGACCACATCACTTAAAGTAAGCCATAGTATTCACACTACACTATACCATGAAAGACACATCATACATCAAACCTCCATACAACCGCATGACATCAGTCCATACCCTCGCACAAATCTCTACAACATGCAACACCATACAAATCACAGTCCCCTGCAATATGAGAACATACCATATGAGGCCATACAACACAGTACATAAGGCTTCAACATATCACAGCCTCTAACACCGCACCATGTTGCATGATAAGACACGAAATAATACAGTACCACACTACACTATCCTACAGCACACTTCAAAAATACTTACCACATACTTTACAACACACATCATCCAACTCTAGACTGTATCACATCCTAATTTGCTACAGCACACCACACAGACCACACAACACAGCGCTGGATAGCACCATACCTCAATATCAAACACCACATCATAAAAAACCACACCACACCATACACAGTGTAGGACGCAACCTCACTCGACATAATACAACATTTCACTATCCCAACTTTAACACTACAGTATACCAAATTTGACATCACATCACCTCTCACAATAAACAAAACCTAGTCAAATTGCATCACTGTGTACTAAATTACATGTCACCATACCACAACACACACACAATACAGAAACTCGTCACACCATGCCACTCAAAAGTTCTCCTTGCTTTATTTATTTATTTTATTTAGTGTTTTATAGAGAGCGAACGTGACCCGTTAGGGGTATCAGAGCACTTCAGAGATATAGAGCTTTCAGTAGAATAAGAGCAAGCAATCATAACTAACACCTGAGTGAAATATTACATTCAAAAGCAGGAGAGGAGCATATGCGCCTACACCAACCTCTGCTCTCTAAGGTTACATTGAATACAATTTTGCAATAGACTAAACACCATGAACAGCCTCGGACGTTCTGTGGTCAGACTCTCTGAAAGAGGGGTGTACAGATCCACATAAGTTTCATTTTTGAAATTTTGTGAGGCTAGAGGGTTATGCCTCTGTAAAGAGCGATTGATAATTGCCAAGCAGCTGTTCGGTGTTTGCTCTGAAAGGAGTTATGGAAGGAATTTGCCCATTAGAAAAATCTTAGCTTCCTTCTTGAATCTTGACGTGGTCGGGATTCTTCTACTGTTTGCCAGTAGCGAATTCCAGATTCTAGGTGTGGCACCTGAGAAAGCTCTGTTGTAAGTTTTCTTCTTCTGGAAGAATGGTGGTTTCAGCACCATATCCCTAGCGCTCCCGGAGTGCCTGCCTCCTTCGGTTAACACAATTTTTTGAGCTAGATACGAAGGTGATTTAGCATGAATCGCTTTGTGTGTGATACAGGCCAGTTTGAGTTGAATTCTGGCTTCGTAAGGAAGCCAATTCAGTGCCTTCAAGTGAGGAGAGATGTGGTCAAATTTTTTTGAACCTGTTAAGAGTCTTGAGGCTGCGTTGAGACAGGCTTTTAGAGGATCAGCTGAGATCTTGGGCAGACCTAATAGAGTTGTACATCCGTATTCGATCCTAGAGTTGACTAATGCCTGCACTGCCATTTTGAGGTCTGACGTTTCTAAGAATGCTTTTAGTTTTCTAAGATAGCTTAGGTGAAACCAGGCGCTTTTGGCCAGTGCGTTTATGTGGGATTGCATGTTCAGGTGTCCAGCGTGATTCCTAGTGATTTGGCTGATCGGAGTGCTATGATCGGGGTGCAGTTCAGCGCGGTAATCGAGTTGGTCCATTCTATTATGTCAGTGGAACTTTTAGGCGGGAAATTAGTAAGAATTTGTTTTTTTTGCGCATTAAGTTTGAGCTGGCTACTTGTTAACCATTGCACAGTCAACTTTAGTGACTCATTCATTGTCTTGATCTCCTCTAGAGATGAAATTTTGATGTAAATCTGTGTGTCATCTGCATACATATGGAAAAAAAGGTTGGGGATATGCAGTATTTCAGTTAGTGGTTCCAGATAGAGGATAAAAAGAGTTGGAGAGAGAGTTGAGCCTTGCGGTACTCCGATCGTAATAGGGGATGGTGAAGATAGATTTCGATTAACTAAGAATCTTTGAGAGCGGTTCCGCAAGAAAGATTTTAACCATTTGAGCACGGTTCCCGTTAATCCCATCCTTTTTTCGAGTCGATCTAATAATTTCTCATGGTTAAGTGTTTCGAATGTCGACGATAGGTCCAGAATAATTAAGAGACAAGTTTTGTCTTGGTCTAGTGCTTGTAAGGCGTCATCCACTATATGGAGTATTGTAGTTTCCATACTGTGAGCTGGTCTGAAGCCTGATTGGCATTCGTCTAGCAGATTACATTTTCCAATGTGTTGGCTAAGCTGTTGTTGCACACATTTTTCTAGCACTTTCCCTAGTAATGGAGTATTGGCTACTGGTCTCAAATTATCTGGCTCAGCAGGGTTCAATGTAGGTTTTTTGAAGATGGGGTGACGACCTGATTTTAGAGAGTCGGGTATGGAATGTTGCAATAAGGAAGCATTGATTATTGCGGTCCAGATGGGTATGATAAATTGGTTGGTTGAAGACATACGATTTGAGGGGAGAGGGTCATTGAAGTGGTTATTCGGTTTTATGGATGACAGGATTTTGGAGATGTTGTGGTACTCATATAAATTGAAGGTAGACCAGTGAGCTTCATTTTTAGGTACTGCTTAAAGGGAGTGTGTTGATTCATAGATTTGTGCCGCTGACCGGGTAAGGCAGGTTGATAGCAGCGGTTTTCTGCTCATTTCCCAATGAATTGACTTTGGCTGAGAAGAAGGATGAGAACTCTTCACAGTTTATTACGGATTTTGTTGCTTCTTTAGAGGATTTGGTCAATTTGTTTGATTGTTGTTTTAGCATTTCAAAGAGCTTACGAGGTCTATGTTTAGAGTTCTCCAGCTCCAATCTAAAGAATTCTTTTTTTGATTTGAGAATGCTTTTGTTGTTAGCATTTCTGAACTTTCTTAGTAGTTTTAGCTGGGGGAGGGGGTGTTGTCTCCATTTCCGTTCTGTTGGCCTCAGATTTCTCCTTTCTTTGTTTAGGGAACCAATAAACCAAGGATTCTTGTCTTTATCCTGGATTCTTTTCAATTTTAACGGAGCTAGTGAGTCGATTATATCTGACATTGTTGAGTTGTAGTGCTCCGTAAATTCGCTGACATTTGTTAGCTTAGTGGGTGGGGGAAGATCCTTCTCGCAACGTGCTGCCAGTGTCTCATAGTCTAAGCCTTTTGTATCCCTAAACCATGGCTTCGGTTTCACTGATTGTGCCGGCCTTTTCTTAATTATGCCAGGTATTAGGAAGGTAATAATGTGGTGGTCTGACCAGTCGCAAGGAGCAATCGAGGTTAACCTGACAGCCTTTTTCTTTGAGATAATCCAATCCAGTGTAAAGCCTTTCTTGTGAGTTGGGAGGATGCAGGCTTGAGTAAGTATTTGGTCAGCTAGGAAATCTTTTAAGATGTTAACCTAATTATCGTTAAGGTCGTTCCAATGAAGATTAAAATCCCCCAGGAATATATTATTGGAGTGGGGGAAGAGTTTGCGGTAACGATTTCCATAAGGTGGTCAATGAAAGAGTCATTCTTACCAGGGGGATGGTAAAAGGTGTGCAGTTTGCACAATTGGTTAGCTTTGTTTCTTATGGAAAGTGAGAGATATTCGAAGGAGTCAAATACCATATCACTACATACCAAACCAAATCTCAACAATTCATCTAACCCATACCTATCTCTCCTCATACTACACCATGCTATGCAACACACAACTCTATCCAAACCATTTCTCACCGAATCATTCGATAGCATACCATATATTAAGGTATCACAACAACATCACCAAATCATGCTGTACAATACCACATGATAGTAAAACCAACCACATCAAATGTAAGCCAAGACAGAATCATATCATACTTCACCTCAGCATACAGCAGTGCTATACCAGGTGTTTGATCTGTGTTTACAGGAACCTGACAACTTCCTGTTCATGTTGCCATTATTACAGCCACAATATTGAACAGTCTAAGGGGTATATTCACAAGAACGTGCGCTAAACATCTCCAAAAAATGTTAACGCAACTTTACACATCGCAGACCATTGCGGGAAAATAACCCCTTGTTAACGTGGAATTCACAACACGGCGGTACCATGCGATAGCCTCCCGAAACCGCAGCCAATGTCTGCGATACAACCACCGCGACGGCGATAAAAACACAAACCCCAACGCATAAAAAGACGCGATGGGCTCAAACGCGATAAGAAAACAGTGATAACCAGCGAGAGGCCAGCAATACCCACGCGCAATGCGGGAAAAAGCACAAGAACAGCATACGGAAAATGCCACTAAAAAGGAAATGAACTGCGGAGTACCACGGATGCACCCTGACCAACTGCAGAGGACAACATGAACCCCACAATCCCCACGGAGGAACACCCAGGAATCCAGGGCTCGTGGAAGGGCAATGAGAAGAGGAAGACGGGGTACAGTCTGAAGGAAAACACGATTATCGTCACGGATGAGATAGAACACCACCACCAACTGTACGTCACCTACAACGTGTCACTGGCAACAAAGAGGCAAAGATGGCACACCATCTCGGACCATGTGAATGCCGTTGCAGCGCCGAGGAGGACAATGGAAGAGGACAAGAGGCGCTGGATTGATGTGAATGGCAAAACCAAGCAGAAACTCGCTGCCAACACGAAAGCAGCAACGCACTTCGGAGGAGGGGGGCCAGCAGAACACCAGGAGCTGAATGACATGGAGAAGATGGTGGCCACAGTCACCCGTCGGGAGACGGTGACAAGAGTTGGGGATCCGGACACTGCCCAACATGACCCGACACTACATCAACAGGGTGCGTACCGATCAGGGAGTGGGGGGACGGGGGAGATGGGCACAATGGCACACATGCACAATTAAGCAGAGCACACTGCACACCCACAATGACTCAGGATCATGTCCCTGATCCCACGGTAACACTTCAGCACACACACAAACACCAAGTAGTCCCACGTTCACCATGCGCCCAAAGGGGCACCCACCCAACACATCAACAATCACACAACCAACACATGCACACGTGTGAAACACAGCAAACATGCATATACGTCAGCCACACTGATAATGCAAGAGACAGCACATGACGATTAGCATGGCTGCAGTCTAATCATCATGACAATTTACACGGCACGACACTGAGGTGGTTGAGTGCGGACCACAACCGGAAAGGAGCAAGTCACACTCGGACACAACCACCTGCACAAACAACCCCTGACGTCAACGACACATCTGTGGACAAACCATGCCCAAGAGTCACAACTCGACAAAGAGCACAAGTTACCCAAGTCTGCAACATCTCAGCACTGTGGAAGCACAGAACTGAAAGGCACACCGCATGAAAGGGATAAGTGGCAGCCAAATCAGAGCCGCAGGAGCGACTCACCGACCGTGCAGCATACGCACATAAGAATAAGTGCACCTCGACATTGACAACATCCTGGTACAAACAGCAACACCTCCACAACAGAACACAGGACACAACTGGTGCCGCATATGTGCACAACATGGCCAATCACATCTGGCACAGCAGGAAACTGTGACATGACAATGTACAAGTACAACCTGTAACCTGCAAATATTTTTTATTCAGACATGCTGTGCTTGTGGACATTTTGTACTGTCCCATGATTGCCAGGGACGGCCACAATGTGATGTGCTCATGAGAAGAAATTGGCAATGAGGGTGTTCCTACGGGCTAATCCTGCCGCAGCTGCAGTAGGATGTGGGCCACCTTCCCCATCGTCCTCATCATCGTCCGGTACTTCTGGAACTTGGATCCATGGGGCATTGGTGCGTACACAGATGTTGTGCAACACACAACATGCAACGATCATCTTGCACACGATGTCTGGCCTGTACAGGAGCCTTCCAACTGTGACGTCCAGGCACCTGAAACGTGACTTCAACACGCCAAATGTGCGTTCCACGATGCCCCTGGTGCGTATGTGGGCCGCATTGTACTGCCTCTGGGCGGGTGTGTTCGGGTCTCGGAGGGGTGTCATCATCCAAGGGCAGAGTGCATATCCTTGATCACCTGTGACAGTGCAGAGAGAAAAGAGTCAATAATGGTTCGGCATGATGTGTTGGCAGGCCCACTAGTCCAGTGACGCCTGTGCTGGCTGTATGTGGGGTGAGTGTAAGCCAGCCCTCAGGGAGTAGCTGGTGCTGGCAACAACTTCAACAGTCATCAGGCACTCAGGAATGCAATGTTCGAACAGCAAGGGAGCATGACTTGAGTTGCACATAGTTAGTGGCCCCGGATGCACAGCAGCCGACATGGGCCTACCGCCACGGGACGCTGACTTGCGGGAGACTGGGGTAGGGTCATGAGGGCAGAGCAGGGTCTCGTATGTATCAAAGGTGGTTTTCGCAGAGTGTCTTGGGGGAGAGTGGGAGAGTGGAAGGTGTACCCCCAGGGCATGATGCAGAGGGCACATACCAGCTGTGTCCGGCAACATGGCGGATATGAATGCCACAGACTCATGCCAAACACCAAGTCCGTACCTGCCAGTTGCTGATGACAACCCCCAGGCCACAGGCTCAGACACCAACAAAGTTCTGCCGGAGGCTGACGGTGACTCACGGCACACAGGGTTAGTGGCACCAGGTCAGTCCTTGCTACTGGTTGACCTCCTCCGTAACGGTGATCCGTGTTTCCACCGGACTGAAATGCATCTATCTCTCACTCCTCTCCCTGCGTTCACTGGCATGAACTCTGCCATTGATTAATGAAGACTCAGTTCTAGATGTGGGACATACTGGACTGCAGTGTAGGCCGGCTGCAGTGGTGGGGTATGTCAACGAATGAGGACTCCTGGGGACCTGTGTCACGGAGGACAGCCATGGTCTGAGGAGGCTGCCAAGGTCACGGGCATGGGTCTTGGAGCTCGCAGCGGCACGTGGTGGGCCCTCTTTGAAACACGACGGTGTCGGCAGGTGAGCAGTGCGGCCTTGGAGCGCTGGGGCGGGCAAGCCGGGTCTGGGTGTCAATGGCCTGGGGTGCAGCAGGCGCACAGGCTCGCAGGCCCCGCTGCTCACGGCATTGGCCTCGTGGCGGGCTCAGAGGCGCCGCCCTGGCAGTGACGTTGGCCATTCCGGGAGAGCACCACGCTCAGCGCAACAGTGTTTTTATCCACACCCCTGCGCAGGCCTGGTGTGAGCCGGGCCAACCCACTATGATCACGCACACAGAGGGGGACACAGCGGGCGACATTTCCGCGATCTAACCCACAGCCTGGGGTGACATGGTTGCGTCCACTGTTCACTACTCTCCAGACACCAGCAGTTAATGTCTGCATGGACATATCTGTGGTTTGCATACCCAGGTTTGTCCAGCACATTCACGCCACACTTGTCGTTGTGTACATTCCCATTCATGGGTCACTTGCATCCTTCGCACATGCCTGCTTTCCGCCTCTCCACACGTTCAGCTGTTGTGTGGCTGTGGTGCCATGATATAGCTGGCTTGTGTACATGGGAAGCCCAGGATCCCAATGGAGTTGTGTTGTCGTGTCTGGTAGGTGGGCATGTTGATTGACATGTTGTATGTGGTTTGGTCACGTGTGCATTCCCACAGTTGTGCGTTGTGTGATGGTGGCTTTGAGGTGTGTGGTGTGTTGATTTGGTACTTACCAACGAGCAGTCCAGTTCCATAGGTGCCAACCTGGAAGCGCTGGTTGATGATGGACTGTCGGAAGATGTAGGAATCGTGCACACTGCCTGGGTAGTTTGCGACGACATTGGTGAACATTCCCCGGTGGTCCACTATTGCCTGCACATTTATGGAATGTGTGTGCTTTCTGTTGCGGTAGATGTGTGCAGTGTCCACAGGGGGCACAAGTGGGACATGTGTGCAGTCAATGGCCCCCAACACGTGTGGGAATCTAGCAATGGCGTAGAAGCCTTGCTTGGTCTCCAGCTGTTCCTGCGCAGTGTGGGGAAGTGAAGGTACTGGGGTATGAAGCTGATGATGGCATCCAGGACAGGTGTGAGGAACTTTGATAGGGCTGGCTGTGAGACTCCTCCGACTCTGGCCGTTGTTGGTTGGAAGGTACCAGAGGCCAACGTGTGCAGCACAGCCAGCAGCTTTGTCTGCGGAGGGATGTTGGTTGTCAGCTGTGTTGGGACAGTCAGCCTGTGGCCGATGTGGGTCATGATGCGGAGGATGGTTGTCCTTTTGAGCCTGTAGTGGGCAATGACTTCCTCGGGCGTTAGGTCTGTGAGACTGGTGCGTTTTCTGTAGGTCCGCTGTCTTACTCTGCGCTGCCTCTGTGGTGGTCCGGGGGGGGTGCCGGTCCGGGCCCTGGTGGTGGTGGTGGTCCTGGGGGTGGTGGCGGTGGGTGTTGTGGTTCTGTTGGGGCTCCAAGCTGCATGATGAGTAGCTCCATGGCGTCGATTGTTCTTCGGGTGTGGCTGTGTGCGGGGCTCCGTTGCCTACTGCAGGTAGTCGTCCTGCTTAACACCAGCAAGAGGCAGGTGTTAAATACCTGCTGCTACTGCGGCTTATCGCGTGGTTTTGACTCGCATCGCAGATCTGGCAGTTCGTTGTGAAAGTGGTGTTGTGGTGTTTTCGTGAGTTTTTGCACGGGAAAGCCTACTCTGCATCTCATTAGGGTTAGTTGGTGGTGTCACCCGTGGAGATGAATTTTGGGGCAGTTATCGCGGGAATACTGGCGATGTCAGCAGTTTGCACCCGCTTGTGAATGGGGCGTTAAATCTATCTCTACTTTTGATGCGTTAAGGTGGGGATAACTCAGCGATAAGTCCTTGTGAATATACCCCTAAATTTTTTGCTTGAATGATCATTACTTCACAATTTTTCTTCATTAATTCCATGAGCCTAATCATTTAGTTATTTTATGTGCATGTTTGGCTAACACACACATCTAGTCTCTTTCACAAGTGCAAGCATACTTTTGAATTCACAAAAGTTAGTTTTGCTCTCTTCCAAGGACTTACTCATACAAAGATTTTCATGTGAGTACATTTGATCACAGGCAGAGAGCTGGCATTCTAGGGCTGCAATGCCCTACCCTTTTGTGCACACCTTCAAACATTTGAGATTTACTGCTAATAAGGGGAGAAGTAAATCCCTTTCTACAGTAGAAAAATATTGGTGGGGATAAAGAGGAAAGTTGTTTCCCCACGGGGAACAATATTTTAACCTTGTAGAAAAAGATTTTAAAAAGCAGATTATTTCATGAGAAAATATATATGCTTATATTTGCTCATGCAAAAACGGAAGGCACAAAGGTTTTCTTGAAAATGACTTGACATGTACAACTTTCACAGATTTCCAGGGGCACTGCTGGAAACAGTTGAACATTATGAAAGTTTTACCTCTGAATCCATGAGAAATCATAAATCTCTGGGTGTAGATTTACTTTATTTAAGAATTGGGTCTTGGAACATTAACCAAGACTGTGATATTTCATATTTGTAGTTATATTTTTAATCTGTTTGTAATGTGTGGATTTTATTGACTCCTGTAATGTTTGCCCCTCATTCAAGCCACACATGCCATTCATAAAATCACAGGCATACAAAAGGCGATAGGAGAAGCACTTACCATAAGCCTAACCACTGACAATCACTCAGGTAGCATTCCAACCCATTGTTCTTTTGCCCACTATGCCACTTTAGTATGAGCCAAGCCATATGCAAATCAGTCTTGATCCTGCTCCACTAGGAACAGTCCAGTCCGAGCTGCCAAGTCAGGTCCTCCGAGAACAGGAACACAAGCAACCCAAGACTGGTTATGCAGTGATTAGGGCTCTTCAATTGGTTGTAGCTGGGTTCCAGTAGCACAGTGAGCACAGACCAACATCTGGGCATACCCTTGGTTTCTTAAAGTGTTAATTAAACATACAAAAAGTGGTAGGAGGAATGCTTGCAATATATCTAACTACTGGCAATCGCTCGGGGTATCATTCCAACCCATTGCGCCAAATCAGGTCCTCTCCACACTGAAAAAAAAGAAACTTGAGTCTTGTTGAACCCAGATTGGAGGCTCCTCAGTCAGGTGTAGCTTGGTGACATAAGTGGCCAAGGGTTTTTCCAAGCATGGGTCCCTAGCTCACTGTGCCATTGGAACCAAGCTGCATCCAACTGAAGAGGACCAATCAGGCTGAAACTGGTCTTGAGCTGCTTTGTGTTTCAGTTCGGAGGTTACCTGGCTTGGCAGTTCCGGCTGGGGTATTGCTTTTGGGGCAGGACCACAACTGATTTGCGTATGGCTGGGTCTAATCTGAGGTGGCATGGTGTGCAGAAAAACAAAGGCTTTGAATGCTACCCCGAGAGTTTGCCAGTGGTTAGGCTCATTGCAAGCATTCCTTCCATCACTTTTTCATGTCAACAACTGGATTTCAAAGCAGAAGCACCCGGGAGCAATAGTTGTTAGAAAGAACTGTGAAGAAATAAAGCACTTTTTAGTACCTCAATACAAGTTGACACCGATAACTGCAAACGATAGGTGTAAGGAAGCTGCACCTTAGGGTAGAAAAAAGCAGTTTCATTGCCTCAAACAGCGCATGCACATCACAGGAAGAAACAAAGGAACAGAATTTAACATAGGAAAGGAATATGGACTGGATCTTGTTTCAGAACTTAGCAGACAAGCATGCAAATGCAGTGGCGGCTGGCATCTACAGGGGTGGGCGCGCGTGCGAAAATAATATTTAAAAAACACTTACCTAAAGACGATGACAAGGTCATCCGCTCCAGACCTTTTCTTCCAGGACCTGGATGCTGCAACTCCCTTGATCAATCCTGGCACTGCTCTAACCAGCATGAGAGTAGTGCCCTGATTGGAGAGAGCGGCCTCACTCGGCGCTCCACAGCGCTCTGGAGGCCTGCACTTGCTCTAACTCAGCTGTCTTAAGGCAGCTGGGTTAGAGATGTTTAAAGTCGCAAGACGGCCAACCAAAAAGGCATGCTCAGTTTAAACAATGCATAGACATCCCACCCTCCTCCCTGCTGCTGTCACTCAGCAGGCCCCGCCCACTCCTGATGCTCTGTTCGGACGGGGGATGAAAAATAAAATGGTAATGAATTGCCATTTTATTTTTCATCTCTGGGGGTTTGGGGTGATTTAAGTGGGGCGACGCTCCTCCCTACCAAACGGAAGAGCCGCCTCTCTGTAAATGAACCAAGGGTTGTGCAAGAGGTTTGAAAGTATAGCAGGTTCTATGGTCTTTTGAAGCTCTCTTCTCTGGCTTTCACAAACTCTCAGGCTCAGGGAAAGCCTAGAAGTTCCAGATGCAGCAGTCGATAGGAACCAAACCTGAAAGGAATCTAGAATGGGTCTGGTTTAAGATATGATAATCAAAGGATGTAAAGTAACACATGCCTGAAGTAAAGGTTGTGAACGAGTGTTTATAGATCCAGGCAGAGCCAAGGAATGTCTTCAGGTATTGCTAAGACAAGGTGATAGGGTGCTGGCATTTATTTATGACTGGGAGGTTCTGCCATATAACCAATGTCTGGAGCCTCCATTATCTAATGGCCGTGGGGTATTTGCTTGTTGCGGACATCTGAGGCTATCAGCTTTATTCACAGTGGGCATCTTACTTGCTGCCAGTGTTGGGCTTCTCAGTTTTAAGACAGTGTGGGTCTGACCTGCTTCTACTGTCCGGTGCCTCGGTGAAGACTGACCAATTGGACTTGCTGAGGGAATGGGTCAGTTTACTCTGGGAGTGCCCCTCCCAAGAGCCACTGTGGCGTACGTTTTTCTTGAATGAATGGGTAATGACAGTGCCAAGCCAAAAGGTTTGCACTTTGTCTCATCCAGGTAAAAATACTGGTCTCCTTTCATTTCTAAGATCTCACCCGGCGTTACCATTAGCGTCGACTCAGTCCACACTTAATAGGTTTTTGTGGCAGTAATGAAAGCCCTCGACCTCTCTCCTTGCTTTTAGCAGATTTTCAGACCGCTCTTCAGAAGATTAAGGTCATCCTTCTAATGCAACTGGTGATAGGCCTAATCTGAGTCAGGCGATGCGGGAGCATTTTAGCCCATTGTTCTTACATAATCACGAAATCCTTCCTTCTGTGGCATGTATTTGAATTTTCGTTATGATGTAAGTTTAACTCATATACTAAATTATTCTTTCGTAGTGAAAAAACAATTTTGTAGGTCCGGTGTATGGTACTAAATATAGTATAACATGCCATACAATTTAAATGTACTTTTATTGTTGCCCATACGAGAATTCAAACTTGTGACTTAAAAGTTTAATACCGATGGCTGCAGCGAGCCATCAGTCAAGATCAGCTTTTCTTTTTTTATATTTTTTTAATTTACTGTTGATGCTCATCGGCAGATATTGTGGCAGATTGCCACTTAGCTGTTTGGGAAGATAAACCTGCACCATTTCTTCTGCTATACTGGGCAAAGGATTTGCACCAGATATCCAGAGTTTTAACGTGTTTGCACTGTGGTATGTATTGGTGTTTAGATGCATAAATCTAGCTGAAAAGCAATGGGGCGATGTAAATCAATTGGGTATTTACTCATTTGCGTTGACATTACATTTAACATACTTACAACGCCATTATAAGTCTTACACATTTACATTTTAGGCACAGGATGTTAAGGGTATCATTCAGGGATTGGAAAGCGGAGGAAGGGCTGCCTTGCCTCCCCACCAAACCCACGGGTTCCCTCCCCTATTTAGAGGTGTAAGAACTATTGGGTCACGTCGGCGGATTCTCGCTGTCTTCACCCCTGTCGCAGTAGTCCTGCCGCTCCACGACCAATGGGTCATGGTGGCAGTCACCCCACCCTATTGCAGGTGCGACCGTCACTCATTTTCACTGTTCCTGTTTGCCATGCACGACTCAGCAGATGCCAGTGCTGGAAAGGGAGACGTGGCAGCAATGGGATCTCTTCCCAGCACTGAGATCTCACCAGAAGGATAGTCATCTGTTAAGAGAGTGGATGGCACCAGTGCTTAATTTGTAAACAAATAAGTGCCAGGGCCCTCATCAGGAGGCCACTGCAGCTTGCACCACCTATTGCTCCTGCCAGCGCTGCCAATGACAGTACCAACGCAACTACTAACCAGTGCACTCCTGCAAGTGTGACAATTCAGACTATTCCAGGCCCCGAAGCTTGGGCGGCAGGAATAAGCAATTTTTTATGTATATTGAATAATTAAGCAACTGTTGCGTTTATCTCTATATTAGGCAATCAGTGTCACCACTTGGCAGACTGTCATAAGTGCCAGTGTTGACAATTAAGTGCTGGTGCCGAGCACCGGAAACCACTGGCTCAAATTAAGCACTGGATGGCACTACCCCCAGGAGGCCCCCTGGCGGACCAGCAGACTATCTACCAAGGTTTAAAAGACCCTGCAAGTCATTGCCCAGAAAGAGACAATTTACAGTCAAGGTTCAAATCTGGGATTGGAGCCCAGGCCCCAAGTCGGTACCTGAGCCACCATCCCTCCCATCCTCGAGCCTAAGCTGTATACTACACATTAGTCGCTTGAAGACAAATGCCTTAAATAAGGACACTTGAGATTGAAGTTCTGCATTGACTCAAAACAGCCAATGGGGTGCAATCTGGTCTTCCCACAGCCTCTCACGATGTGGATGAAGTAGGGCAAAGCATGGTAGTTCAGATATAGCACCCCTAAATCTTTTCCCCCAGTAATTCCTCCGTTTTCTGGGGATACTTAGGGCCCAACTTGTAATCATGGAATTATAGATGGCTCCGGTCATAGTGATTCTGGTGGTGGAGTTACCAGCAGGTTACAAGGGACCTGGTAACGTGGCCAGAGAGGAACACTATGAGGGCAGGGTGGCATCATCCCTGTTCCTCTGTGGAAAACACGAACAATGGGGCTGATGCTTACAACATTTCCTAAGCCTGCAGGTATGTTTACATCCATGATTCTCAAAGGGGCGGGGGAGTGGGGGTTCTCAAAAATCCCCAAGTGTGTGTCTAATGATAAATGATTTCTGCGTGCCATTGTCCAATTCTGGCCAATTTTCTGGGGAATAATACCCCAAGTTATAACCTGGAAAATATATCCCTGGAAAAACCTGCTGTACGCTTGCTTTCACGCAGTAATACCACTGGAGAAGTTACTGCATTACTTGCAGTAATGGTTTGGCTGAAAACTCACATTTCTCCCCAAATGTGTTTTTAAGAGACTACTCGGGATGAGGGCCTGACAGTAACAGCAAATATTAACAGATCCTGAACAGGGATCTATCATTTTTTATCACAAGTGACACTTTTTAGGCACACTGGCAAAATTTAGGTGGCTAAAAACTTAATTGAGCTGATCCCGATTGTAAAATAGTGGAAAATGCAATATTTTAAAGGTCATTCTAAAGACGAGTTTGCATAAGCGTCTGCGCTGTTATACAGCGGTGTGATGCAAACGAAGCGAAATGGCCCAATTCGAGCACAGAATCCAGTCCGAACTTGGGGGCATATTAGCAACGCTTTGCGATAACTATCGCAAAGCGTGCTTAGCGCTCATTTTCCTAACGCCGGCTATCGCAGGTTTTTATCGCGGAGATATCGCGTTATTAGCAACGCATATCTCCAAGGCGATAAAGATTCCTGCGATAGCGGGAAATCGCCGTTTTGCATAGAACATCGCTGGTTTTCCAGCGATGTTCCCTGCAAAACGGCGATAACCTTGCTGATACGACCCTGTGGTCGTATCAGCAGAATCCACCACCTATGTTAGGGATGGCTAAGTCAGGATTTTAGCAGACGTGGGGGCATATTATCAACAAACTGCGATAAATATCGCAGAGCGCGCTTAGCGCGTTTTATTCTATCGCTGGATTTCCTCGCCGAGTTAGCGCGTTATTATCAACGCTTAACTCAAAGGCGATAGGAAATCCAGCGATAGCAGCTAAAAAGGGGAATAGCGCGGGAAATGCTGCCATTTATTTTGGGCGATAATGGAAACCTTGCTAATACGCCCCTGTGGTCTCAGCCTTGCAATCCACCTCCCATTACTAAGATGGCTAAGTCAACTTTAAAGCAGGAGTTAAATTCCTGCGATAAAGGGAGCTTAGCGCGATGTCTTAACATCGCTTCGCGGGTCTGCTGCCGGCTTGATAATATCGCGAAGCCGTGGTAGCGGGTTCTCCCATGCTGTTTTACCCAGGAACGCCTACTTTGCATCTCATTAGCGATGCGAAGGGAGGCGATACCAAAACGGCTGCTAACATGCGCTAATGCATGTTAGCGCCGCCTTGTTAATAGGGCGATGTAATTATCGCCGCTTTAGCGGCAAAAAGTGCCGCTAAAGCAGCGATAATGCCCTTGGTAATATGCCCCGTGAGATTTTGTCGAAAATGGCCGTTTTCGCCAAAATCTAACCTCTGCTAAAATCATGTGGGCTGCCTTGTAAACATCGCGATGTGAACATCAGCGATATTTGCAACGTAGTCCATCCGAGGTACGCCCAGTAACGCCCACTTTGCATCTCATTGGAGATGCAAAGGAGAGCGTTGGGAAAAAGGGTGCTAACATGCGATTATGCATGTTAGCACCCTCTTGTTGATAGGGCGATAGTTTTATCTCCGTTTTTCTGGCTTTTAAAGCCAGAAAAACGGAGATAAAGCCCTTGCTGATATGCCCCTCAGTTTCTCCCCGCGGGTGTCTGTTCCTTGTCATCCTATGGCACTTGCAAAGCACCCGCCAACCCCCGTAGTGACAAGCCACGTGGACAGCACTCGGAGCTCGCGAGGCAGCTTTGACTAATATAGAACCTGACCTATCCTTAAATGAATGTTGACCTCTCTTTAAAAGGTCCATGGCACAAAAGCCTCGGGCCTTAATACAATTAGAGCAGGTGTCTAAAAACAACAAAAGATGATGTCAAGGGAAGTGCGTCAGATGGGTCAATTTGGCGCCTTAATCCAGGAAGTGGCGGCTATTAAAAGAAAGGCCATAAAGCTAAATTGCATTATTTCAATTGCATTAGCAGGTTCCAGGACTGCGTGGGAGGGATGGAGAGAGAGCAGTCACATGGATCAGGCTCTGCCCAGTTCAAATCCTGGCTAAACATTCTTGGAAATGTCAGTTTGCCTCTCTGTTGGCTACAACTCCTGACGCGGTTGTCATCGGATTATTAACAGTAAAACTGACTGTGGACGCCGCGGTACTCCAACTCTAAAAAGCAACTAGCAATCCATATAAAACATAACGGGCCCATTTCCCAAAGCCAAACCTTTTTTTGGAAGCCTACGCACACGTAGGAGTGAGTGTACTGCAAACAAATGCGAATCAGGAAAATACATGTAGATTGACGTTCAAGTGTAGACGTAGTTGACGCACCCCCTTGCCGCTATTTAAATCAGAGGGCCCCAGATGTACCTCTGAATCTACCAGCATAATGCTACTACAGGAAACCTACATTTTTAGATTGTGTGTACATCCCCGAACCTAATTTAAGTGGCCTTTCACGTAGCGGCGTTCTATGCCATCCCGAATCTAGGGGACACAAAATTGCCCGCACCTGGCAACAATCACACAAATCAGACAACTGCAACAATGTAAAGCACATGAATACAAGCTGCAACTATGGCCTACGTCTTCCCCTTGAGCTGCCTCTCATCTTACAACCTTTTTGCCCGTCCATCACCCAAGATGCAGACCATTCAACTCAAGAGGAAGAGGAAATTCACTCAGGAGTTGGTGTACATTCTGATCGATGTTGTAGTTGATCGCATTGGTTAACTACAGAAAGAAGCAGGCCACAAGGCAGGATGTCACCAATAGGGCAACCCCTTTGGGGACAGAGAGGGAAATCAAGAAAAAGATGAGAGAAGGCATGTGAAGGGCACGTGTGCCAGGGTAGAGATCAGGGCCGTCTTAACAGCATCTTATGTCCCCTGGCAAAGCAGTGCACTGGGCCATGCCTACACAACCACTCACAGGAATAAAAATGTTTAAGGGAAAATTAGTGTTAAATTCTGGTCTGCATGGGACCCCTATGCTCGTGGGGCCACCTGGCTACTGCCCCGCGAGCCCATGCCATAAGACGCCACTGGTAGAGCTAGGAGCATATCCTTTGCACCATACACCCACTCCATCTGCTTGACCTGCCAGCTCCGGAGACGCGGTCCAATACAACCATCAGTACGTGTAGCAAAACATCTCAGACTTGCAAATGTCACCATTTCCACAAATAGCCTGCATGACAATCAGTACACAAGTCCTACTCCAAGACATGCTCTCCCACACACACAGGTGGCCTAATCCTACTCTACCCAGAAACAAATGTAACATCACAACAAGTGTTAACACACATCTCCTAACAAAGCCAACACATTCACATATCAACAATCATCTCTTTTACTCTTCGCAGCCCCCATTAGGGCCCTCTCAGCAGTGGCCTCTATTGGGGTGGCAAGGGCAAACCTCGACAGCCCACCCCCCTCATCCAGCCAGGAAGGTGTCACAGCAAAGTCACTCATACAAAAAACTACGGCTAAGTGTCACATGACTGCAGCTCAATAGCATCTGTACATATGTTCCCTTGACACTACTAGGACTTGCTATAACCCATGTCTATCTGAGCACATCTTATTCTGTCACACTAACGAAAAAACACCAAAATCAGGCCTGATTTGAGTCAGGCGATGCAGGACTATTTTAGCACATTGTTCTTACATAATCACGAAATCCTCCATTCTGTGGTATGTATTTGAATTTTCGAAATGATGTCAGTTTAAATCACACACTAAATGATTCTTTCATAGAATCTTTTTTTTTTTATAGGTCCGGTGAATGGTACTAAATATAGTCTAACATGCCATACAATTTAAATGTGCTTTTATTATTGCTCATACGAGAATTCAAACTTGTGACATCAAAGTTTAATACAGGTGGCTGCACCCTGGTAGTGAGTACACATTTTTGTAATAACACGTTTCACTGGTTTGAACCTTAGTCATTGGTACTACTCGGCCTATGTAGGTAAACATTTACCAATACTTACTTAAATCCATGAATACTTAAGACCACAGCACTTAATTATTATTATTATTTTCGGATGTCCCATACATTCGTTTGTCCTGATGAGACCCCCGTACCACGTTGAGGGCCGAAACGTCTTCGACATATATAACAAACAAACAAAGATATTGGAAATTGGCCTAATAGTTGTCTATTAAACTTGTTGTTTGTTAAAACACACACAAAAGAAATTGTGGCTATACCTCACCTTCACTAGTCTTGCAACTCACTAGGTTGTGGTTTCTTTCTGTCACTGGGATACAATGCACTTTCAGAAAGAAAATCAATTGGGACATGAAAATATTACCTATTTTTGATATTTGGTGGTCTGGAAACATATTTGTTAATTATTTGACATTGATTGCGTACAATGAATTTGGCTGATAAATGATGAATTAATTAAATTGAATGATATCAATGAGAACCATCGTGATTAAGGAAGTACGTTTTGAAAGTTGCCATTTTCTTGTCCCAAGTATTTGGGGCCTTCACCCTGTATCCTGAATCTCATGACTAGGTGTAGTTGGCAGATGGCCTTTGTGTATTGCCCTGAGACAGTATCACAGGGACATAACAAGCTCCAGAAGCCTTCCTGCAACTGCCCAGCTGGCCTCCTGCAACTGCACATTCCTGGACCTGCAACTGAACCTGCTTGAGCACTGTTGGCCTCTGCAAGAGTGAGTCCCTGATTCCCAAGAGGCTCCTCCCAAGGTCCTCAACACTTGGCTGGCATAAGAATGCACTCCTCTGAAGAAGAAGGAGAAATCCTGAAGTCTTAGGCTCTTTGCAACCGTGAACGGGCCCGTTCATGCCGAGATCTAGCCGCCTGTGATAATCGCAAACGCGAATCTCTGGTGGAACTGACCCTTCATTGCTACTGCGACCACCAGCGATGACTGGCAAAGCGAGATCTGCACTTCGTGCTACAGCATCAACAGCTTGCGGTCACCTCCAACATGAAGGTCCAGCAACAACTGTCCACGATGCCCGACAGGATCTTCGTGCTACAGCAGCGACCATTTGCAATGCCCGACCTGATCCTCGCACCACAGCGACCACCATTTGTGATGCTCTCCCTACTCCTCGTGGCCTCCTCCACCGCAAACTGGACTCTTTGCACCAGACTTTGAGAAGGTAACTCTTTCAGCTGAACTACCCTGGTCCCTGTATCTGATCCACGCTCTATCATGGTCAGCCTGAACTGGTGACTTTCACCTGGTCTGGCACAATCAGATAGCTGCAAGTGGCGCTTAGTGCTTTTAGGCGCTAGACTTACCTAAAATCTTTAAAATCACATATCTCTGGTTAATTTAGTGACTTTTTGCGGTTCACCCTCACTGGGATTATAACTGTTGCTTGAGAAGGGCTCACACCCGCCCTCAACCAACAACCCAAATTCTCCCACTCCCTCCCACCCATGTGCAGCTCCAGTGTTCTTTCCACCATTGCCTATTCAGGATCCACAGGCGAACAATGGTTTTCTTCCATCCTCCATTCCCCATATTGCACTAACTTTAAGTCACCTATCCACCTCCTATCCAACCAAGTGTCTGAATGAGACAAATATGTGACATGATGGGTCGACTTGGAGAAGAGCAGCTCTTTTAGAGGCCCACTTCTTCACCCAGTAAGATTTAGTGCATCCCGAGGCCATTCTAACTAATGAAATAATAAAGTACTGCCTTTCGCTAGATCAAGGATTATCAATCCCTGGCTTGCGTTTGTAAAGGCGGAACTTAGTAAAATCGGGATGCAATCTAATTTTATTGATCCACTATCATGTCATGGTGTAAATGAGAAGGATGTGGTTAATGCAATTTATAACTGTGAGGAATTGAGGCGACTAAGAGACATGGAGGGGAAGACTAGTGTGGTTCAATACCTTTATTTGTGTGAATCAGATTGCACCGCTGATTACATTAGGCTTGCTCGTACCTGGTGGGAATGCTCCTTGCTTTTTGATTTTATAACTGGCATCATGAAATATTTGCTCTGTTTTCCCCTGGGCTGTGTACAAAATCTTGAAGCGCTGCCCTTGTAATGATGTAGCAGAACAATTAATGCTTAATTTTATTTTTTTCTGTAAATATTATGCAAGGTGTACCAGACTCTTTTTAATCCCATTTTTGGATTAAATCTTTTTATTGATATATAACAGAGCAAGCAGTTTCAACAGCAAGTTGCTTACAACCCCAACTGGGCCAATTTTCATATTCGGATGCGTAAAAATGAACTGATTTTGAAATATTAACTAGGGGGTCAGTGGGTGAGGGTATGGTACACAGCGGTGCGCCTACAACCCTACAAGGGCTGGCCGCGTAAGGAAGATCCCCCCCGAGGCAGGCAATTAACAGCAGTTCAATGTGCCCAATGGGGGATATCAGAACAGATGTAACCAATGTGCTGAGTGCAATATATGCATAGCCTTGCTCAAACAAATAACAACATATTGACGCAAATTAACTTTACAAAAATTAACCAAAATCCCACCTTCTCCCACCCCTCCTTCCGAGGATGCCCATGTGAGTGTGAGCCTATGATAGGAAAGCGGATAAATTGCAAGGTGCCTCCCCTCGAGGACCCGAATGCTACCTATGTAGATGGAACCAGTTTGAGGATACGTAGGTATGTCGGGCAGGTCAGTTCTCTGAATTCTTTAGACAAGATCGAAATAAATGGGGCCCATATTTTAGCGTAGGCTGCGTGGTCAGTTCCAGCCGGCATGGACAACCGCTCCATGCCCAACATTGTCCACAGTTGGTGGAACCATTGCCGGTGATCTGGGACTCTACTCGTTCCCCATTGTGCCAGGAGAATCCTGTGCGCTGCGTCAAGGGCCATGGCTATCTGACGGCCCCTGATGGACCGTAATGGGTAAGTAAGGGCATTGGGAAGACCCAGAAGTGTATACGCGGGGAGGCGAGGGATATCTGTCTGAAAGGCGCCGTCCAAGTCGTCCAGCACCTGCTCACAAAACCTCGTTAGCTTGGGACAATTCCACAGCAGATGTATTAATGACCCCGGGTTACCACATCCCCTCCAGCTCTGGCCATTACAGGCGCGTTCCATCCTTGAGTGCGTGTAGGGGTATAATACCAATAGGAGGTAATTTTGTATGCAGTCTCTGTGTGGCCTACATTGAACGTTGTGTGATGAGCCCTATAAAATATGTCCCCCCATTCGTTATCAGAGAGATTGCGTCCCAGCTCTGTCTCCCACCGCCTCTGACCCGGAGTTCTCTGGGCATGTGACGATTTCGATAAGAAGCGGTAAAGTTCGTAGATGAGTTTCTTATTGTCTGATTTTAATATCAGCCATTTCTCAAAAGGAGTCATGGGCCTACCTGCCCCGGGTGTGTGCTAGGGCCAAGGACCCAGTGGGTATGTTGAGTGTGTGTGAACCTCTCTTGTTCCGACAGGGAGTATTGGGACTTAAGCTCATCAAATGGAATGAGGCCCTCCTGATCGAAGAGGCAGCCAACCCTCTTACACCCTCCTGCCAACCACCTCTTAGCTACCTGTGGCAACAAGCCCGGTGGGAAGTCCGGATTGGTAAACAATGGGGTAAGTGGGGAGGGGAACGATGAAAGGCCCGCTGGAAGCACAACTTTGTCCCACACCTTGAAAGTTGTGCTCGTTACCGGGGAAGAATATAAACCCTAGGATCTATGGGCTCGTGGGAGCCCGGTTTCCCTCCAAATTTGCAAGCCTGCAACAGTTTGGTCCATAAATACCAAGTGTTTTTCGGTCATGGCCAGGTTCCATTCTACCAAAAATCTAAGTTGGGCGGCCTGGACATACCGTGTTACATTAGGGACCGCCAGGCCACCCTCCAGTTTTGAGCGTTACAATAATTGTTTTTGGAGTCTAGGCTTTGACCCGTCCCCGATGAAGCGGTCTATGCTTTGTTGGAGCTCGCGTAGTTCCCTGGGCGGAGGGGGGAGAGGAAGAACCTGGAAAACATATAGGACCCGTGGAAGTATATTCATTTAGACCGTGGCAATTCTGCCAAGCCAGGACAACGGCAGCCATCGCCAACGATCCAAATCTTTACGGATCGTGGTTCCTAAGTTGGAGAAATTGGATCTTGCCGTTTTAGGCAGGTTTCTGTCATGCGTGATACCCAGGTATGGGATTGTAGCATCGACCCATTGGAATTCATATTTTGCGCGGCGAGCTTGCTCACTGTCCGTCTGGGCTGTGAGGTTCAATTTTTGCGACTTAGAACAGGTTCATCTTGAAGCCTAACTCTGCCCCAAAAGACTCCAATTCGGAGATGATCGTCTCAAGCGTGGAAAGCGGCTGAGCAATGGAAAACATTATATAATCTGTGTAAAGGCTGATGAGATGGCGGTCTGCCCCGAACGTTATGCCCACCGCCCCGGGATTGTCCTTTAGCCTCTGGGCAAAGGGTTCCATGTATATGGCAATTAGAAGCGGGGAGAGCGGACAGCCCTGCCGGGTGCCCCGCTCAACCCGCAGACCCTCCAAATTCCCCCCGTTCACCCTCACCGAGGCTTTGGGCGCGTTGTATATACTACGCGTCCAGTTCAGGAACCGGTCTCCCAGCCCAAAGTGCTTAAGGGTGACAAACAGATAGGGCCAATGCACCCTGTCAAACGCCTTCTCTACGTCCACCACCAGTAAGAGGGCTTTTTCCTGGGACCGATTGACTTTGTCAATGAGGTGGCACAAACGTTTGATGTTGTCCCCGCATTGACGTGAGGAGATAAAACCTGCTGGAAACGGGATCGATCAAGCCCGGCATCAGTGGGTTGAGGCGGAGAGCCAAAATGCCCGTGAACAGCTTCGCATCGATATTAAGCAGTGAGATTGGGGGAGAAGAGCTGCAGAGCTCAGGTCTTTCCCTGGTTTCGGGATCACCGGGATGGACGCCTGCAGCATAGTTTCGGTTAGTGACCTGGTTTCTGAAAAAGAGTTAAATAGGCGGGTTAAAAAAGGAGCGAGTTCCGAGCAGAAAGTTTTGTAACAAATCGCGCTGAAACCATCCGGGCCCGGAGCCTTTATGGGTTTTAGTCTGGCAATGGCGGAAATAACCTCCTCGATCCTGATGGGTTGGCCTAGTGCCTCCGACTCCTGCGTAGGCAATGGGGTAATCGCAGCCGCCTGGAGGTAGGGGAGTGGATCAGGGTCCACCGCATGATCCTTCGCATATAGGTTTGTGTAAAATGCCCAAAACTCTGCCTCTATGTCTATGTCGCCATGTATAGGCCTGGGCGGTAAAATCCGCTCCGCTCGCGGAATTTCCACAGAGAACGCGGAATTGCCAAAAATTCCGCGATCCGCGGCGTAGCAGAATTTTTTCCTTGTTTGCGCTTTCAAAATGCGTGTTCGCGCATGCAGTAGCGACTTACAGGATCCCTGCTTTCGCCAACGAGTTTTCCTATCCGTTCGCGTGCGCCACGAGATTTTGGTAGCCGGCCGCGCGATCCCGCGAGAGTGTGCGATCGCGAACACATCATTCGGACGCGCCATCGGACATCCGCGTTTGCGAACAGGAAACACGCATCGCGAACGGGCAAGACAAGTGAAACAAGATGGCTGCGCAAATTGGCAACGGCATGGGCAAGTTCGTGAGATATTTCCCCCCCGAGCACGCAAACAGCGTCCCCGAACAGGAAAAACGCATCGCGAACGGGCGGAACAAGCATTTCCGTGTGCTCGCGGAATTCTACGTAGCTCGAGCAGATTTTTACATCTTCGCGGAACTTTGCGTAACGCGACTACGCAAATTCCGCCCAGGCCTAGCCATGTACCATCAGGCCCGAGCTTGATCAGATAGCCTTGACGGGGTTGGCGTGTTGGGTACCACGCAGGCAATGGGCTAGCATCCGCCCCCCTCTGTTAGAGCCCAAGCAGAATTTGTGTTTGAGGTGGAGCATGGCATATTCTGCCCTATCAAGGTCGAGGCATCTAAGTTGAAGCCAAGCTTGTTCTAATTCGCGCCACACTCGGGGAGCGCCCGTGCGCTTATGCATGGACTCAAGCTCTAGTACAGTTTTCCTCAAATCCTCTCTCTTATCCCTTCTGAGTTTATTTTCATGTGCTGATTGTGCTGTGAGGGCGCCTCTGATAACAAGTTTAAGGGTGTCCCAAACTGAAGAACACGGGATCCCCCCCAGTGTCATTTACAGCCAGATAGTCATTGATCACGCGTCTGATTGCAGCTACTGTGTCAGAAGAATGCAGCAGGGTCTTGCATAGGCGCCAGGGGGGACGTTGGGAGATGCCTGTGGGGATCAAGAAAGTGAGCGTAATGACTGCGTGGTCGGAAAGGGAGCGGGGTTCGAGGGAAGAGTCTGTGGTGAGTTCCCAAGCTCCTGGCGAAGCTAGGAAGTGGTCCAGCCGAGTGTAGGTCTTATGTGCTGCAGAAAAGAATGTGTAGTCTCGCTAGTTCGGGTGGTGGAGTCACAAAACATCATGTAACCCACAGTCGGCCAGCCAGGCCAGACTCTCTGATGTGAACGCCCCTGTCTGGCCTGTACTTTGTGCATAGCGATCCATTCCCCCATCCATAACCAGATTAAAGTCCCCACCCACAAAAATGGCCCGGTCTGGAGACTGGAGCACCCCGCCATTGCCTCCGTTATAAAAGTGTCTTGGTGTTCATTAGGGGCATAGAGGGAGGCCACAGTAAACTGAAGTGACCCCATCTGTACCCGTATAGCCAACATGCAACTCTTTATTTCAAAGCAAGTGTCTAACACTGACCCCCGAAAGCGATGAGAGAGAAGGCACGGCCACCCCACCCTTCTTCCCTCAACCAGACGACCAGAACTGTCGTGGGAATTTCTTGGAGTGCATTCTATGGGTGTCTTGCACTAAAAGGTGTGTTTCCTGAAGCAGACAGATGTCGCTCTGCGAATGTTCCAGTAGGGAAAGTATTGCCGCTCTTTTGGTGGGGTTATTAAGGCCCTTTACATTTAAGCTAAGTAGTTTGACCCTCATAATGTAGGTTACCTGGGTGTCGACGCTGGTAGAGGCATGCAGGACAAGAAGTTAGCAGGAGGGTCACCGAGAGCTCAAGAGGGGGGAGAGAGACATCCTTGGGCACATGCGCCCAATATTCCTAACTGTGTTCCATCGGAAGGAGAGCCCCAGAAAATAACCCCTACCCCATAACCAAGTGGAAAAAAAGTACAACAAACAACATATTATAGAGTCTTTCGTGAGAAGAAAGTCTGGATCAGGTGAGGCAGTCACTGTGCCAATGGTTGAAACGTGGAATGTCAGCAGGACTCATGCCGCCAACCCGCCCCACCCGGAGCCCAGCAACATGAAGGACAAGAGAATTTGCCTATGTAGGCTACTGAAATACCCCGGAAAGAGTTCCTTGGAGGCCAAGACCGGCTAATATCAGTCTGCGTTGAGAGTGTCTTCTTCAAGGGTGGCGATGACATCCTTGCGCTCTTTAGCAATGGTTTCGAGGTCCGACCAGAGGTGCAGGGGGGTCGGGCCCACTCTCTGCCACTTCCCTGCTTTTGGAGGTTTGTTGCCAGATTCTGTGTGGGTAGCGAGACCCGGTCCCTCCTCAGTTAGGTTCAACAGTTGCTGCGCCTCCTGTAGTGATCTAATATGGTGCGTTTTCCCATCCCATTTAAAGATCAATCGGAATGGGTGACCCCAGGAGTAAGGAACTTTGTTAGATCGCAGGTGGGTAGTAACAGGCCTAAACTCCCTTCTCTTTTGAAGTGCAGAGGCCGCCAGGTCCTGGTATAGGAGAGGGCGCGCTGCCCAGAACTCGATAGGTTGCTTGTCTCGTGCCTCCCGGAGAATGCGTTCCTTAAGCTGGAAGTCATGGACGCAGGTGAGGATATCTGGGGGTGGGGCCGGTGCTGCTCTTGCTGGACCTACCCTATGTGTACGGTCCAATTTGATTTGTTGATCCAGCAGGTCGCCCAGGATGAAGCGGAAAAGATCCATGACATATGCTTCAATGTCCGACCCCTCTGCTCCTCGGGGGACCGCCCGGATACAGATGCTATTCCGGCGGGAGCGATTTTCTAAGTCCTCCGCGTGCGCCTGGAGATCAAGGTGCTGATCTTGTAGGAGGAGGACTTCCTGCTGGAGTTGGTGAATTTCCTCATCTCTAGCTGAAGACTGTATTTCTAAAGTGTCCACTCTGTCACCTACTGACTCCAGATCCCTCTGTATCTCTCGGATTTCTTGTGCCAGTTCCTTTTCTACTGAGTGGAGATCTTCTTTCAGAGAGGCAAACAGTGTCTCCAGGAAAGCCCGCGTTACCGGGGCTTCTACTTCTCCCCCATCCGGGCACGCAGCGCCCCTAGGCTGGGATGATGCCGTGTCCATGTTGCCAGGGCCACATTTAAGGTGAAGGTCTTTTACAGAGCGTTCCTTCTTATTTTTCCCTGTAGCCATTTCGGAGGAAGGCTCAAGAGTAGCTTCGGTGAGTGGGGAAAAGACGCGCTACCTGTAGAGGTTCCACCCATTTCCCGTGGGATGCTTCGGCTCGAGTCCTTTTGCTCTCAAACTTTTGTGTATTCTGCTGACCACCAAGATGGGGTCCAGTTAGGTGGTCTATCTCGCCAGCTCGGTGTGTGGGACACAAGGTTTGAGAAGACTATTGGGGCTCCTCTCTGGGTCAACTACAGCCTGGAGAAGCTCTGTGCACTTGTCTGCCCCTCCTTTGTCCAGACCACAAGGATCAGGTAGGTCCGCTGGGTATGCGATGAGGAACACTTATGGCCTACGAGGGGAGTGTCGGGACAGCTTTGTTGCCAAGGTCTTGGCCTGCTTGGTGGACTCTAAGTAGCCTCCCAGAGCCTCGGTGGACTCCTGTTCAAGCCAGGCCCCAGGTGGCCTCTCAATGAGGCGGGCCCTTCCACCCTGTTCTGTGGGTATTGAGGACTCCTCGCCCTGGGCCGAAGAGGGTGCTTCTATTGGACCCAGCCCGGGTCCCCACTATCAGTTTTTGCAGGTCCGCTAGGTCCGGCCGGCCCCAGGATGAAGAGGGCCCTCACCAAGAGCGCACACACAGGCCCCCCGGCCCGCAAGTCCAACCCAGGGCCCAGGCCCTTTGGGGCAAAGGGGTTCCGAGGCTCCCAGGGAGAAGGGGGTGGACTCAACCCCACAGTTCCACCCCTTCGCTGGATTCCTGAGTGGGCCGCTGGCCTCAGGCCCCCCAGTGTCGGGCGTGTGCAGGAGTGAGGCCCGTAAGAAGGACCCACACTCCCCACACCCTTGTGTTCAGAGCTACTCCAGTGGGCGTTGCAGCTCCTATGTCCCCCCGCCGGGAACTCCAAAACCTCCAGTGCGTGTCCTGCGCCTGGGGGCCTGCTCGCGCTTGCAACACTCGGGCCTCCTCTCTCACCCAATGCTGCCTTGCTCGCATTCGCGATATGCCTGGCGCCTGCCCTACTGCCTGAGACCCAATCGCGCCCGCCGGGGCCGGGAGCCCTCCTCTTAATCGCTTCAGAAATCCCGCAAATTGGGTCTCAATACATTCTAGCCCAGCGGCGGGGTGCCTGCTCTATTCCTCCCCGGGCAGACGCCTGCGCTGTTGTGGACAGGGGGAGGGGATGACACTCACCTCCCCCACAGCATAAGTATCGCGGCTCGGGGTCACCTCTACCCCCAGAAGTTACAGGGGGTTTCACTACGCCAGGCGCCCGCTTCACGGAGAGCATCTCCGGGCCTCCGGGCCGGCCGCACCCCCACGTGCTAGGCCCCTACCTCTCCTCTTCTGGTCGCTGGCTCCAGGGGCTCACACAACGCTAGGCGGACTCCAAGCAGTCCCCGGCGCCTCTCTTCGTTCCCTGGAAGGTCGGGGCAGAGCACTACCGCCCTCAGCGCTCAAAGGCAGATATGTTGCAGCTCCGCCTCCAAGTTGAATACAGGCCCGATAACGCCCGGGGAGCTGATTTCAGGGCCTTCACGGTCTCCCTTGCTGTCAGCAGGGATTCCAGACACTCGCCAGGGTTGCGTGGGGTGATTTCTCTAAGTTTGGCGCCCCTCCTGGCCTGCTTCACAAAGCTATGTCAGCTGGGCCCGAACGGTAGGACGGAGCAGCAAGCAGGCACGTCCTACCCGTACGCCATCTTGGCCACGCCCCTTAATCCCATTTTTAAAGAATTATTGTTTTAGTGTTGGCCAATTAAGACACACTTTTAGATTCTTATTGCTGCTAACAAATGAGGAAGATATTCTGCATGGTGGGACTTCCTTAAAATTTGTTGTTCGAGCTCGTAGGTCCATATCATTTTAAACCTTTCTGTCATTGCTGTTTTTATCATGTATAGTGTTATTATACATATATTTGTGCAGCTAGGAAATGTACGCTTTTTATGCTTGTCTATGTGTACTTTGATGGATGGTAGAATGCCGCCGAACAAAGTTTTTATTGATTGATTGATTGATTGATAGTGCAACATGTTGCCTTCAACATGGAGGGGTCCATGACCGTTGACTAGGGCCCTTGAATGATCAACTGCATGACCAAACACATTTTATGGAGAGCAGCAATCCATTCCTGCTGAATCACAAGAAGCTCTGGCAAGACATATTGGAGTTTCACCATGAATATCTCCAAATGGGGGGTTTGAGAACATCAAGTGCTGTAACGAAGTTGTGCAACTGTTTGTGGCCTGCTAACTCCAACAGGACCTGGTCATGTCCTTTTTGCATTTAATGTACAACCACTGCCAGCAAGGCCTACTTGCCCCTCCCTCCTTCCAGGGTAGAACCAGATCCTAAACCCAACCCAGAACCACCACTGCATAGCCAGGTATGTGGACAACACATGCCCCATGGATGCACTCACAACCCCCACCAAATTAAACAAATTACACTGTATCTTTCTCATTCTACTCATGGTATGTTGGTGTTATGGCTCGCGACCTCTCCATCACATGTGGCACATCACAGAGATATTTGGATGATGAACTGTTATGTCTCCAGGGGGCATTGATACTTATGCAGAGGAAGAGGACTCTTCCTCCTCCTCTGCCTCATTCCTCTTCCTTCTCTTTGGAGGCATAGATCTTCCCAGGTCTTTGATTCTTTCTTCGAATCCTTCTATGTTACGTATTACACTACAATATGTACATTAAGGCACACTTTCATTGGCCAATGTCACACATGAAACATTGTCACAGTCACTGACTAATGCATTGTCGTGCAATCAGCCCTTAATGTATCTCCCCAGAGCACCTGCCCGAATTTTATCCGAAGATTTCAAGGACAATAGCCGTCGGGGTTGAGGAGCTAAAACCATGGTACAATTTTTCTTTTCCTTTGCCCGGTGTGGGTTTTCAGCTAACATAGGTAGAAATGTAGAGGCGACCTTGATTAAGATTGAATCCTCAAATACGCATCAATTCTGAGTAGCTCCCCTTTTCTGGAAAGTTTTGAAAGTTAGGAGCATGCCCATGTGGTAATGTGTCATTTCAGGGTGTACTCCATTTCATGTTTTTTTTTGTTTCTTGTTGCTATGCCTGGCCTAGAAATACTTTTATCAAGCTTTTACTGAGGATATACTTGTTCAGAAACTGCTCCTGGTTTAACTTTTCTTCAGCAACTCGAATCAGCCGAAGTATGTTCTGCAGTTTACACTTATTTATGCCACGTCCTGCATATTAGGAAATACTTCGATGTTGTTTTTGAAAAAGTTAGGCTTTAACTACACCGATCAGTATTATTGTGCATTGTGTGTAGATGTATTGAGTATTTTTATATGCTGTACTTTTATGGGATTTTTTGATATATAAAAAACGAATAACGTTTTTAAATGAAATGAGTCACCGAGGGCCAGATGTACGACGGGATTTTGCATGCGCAAATGGGTTTGTGACCCGTTTGCGCTGCAAAAATCCTGTGGGCCATGTACTAACACTATTTTGTGAGTCGCAAATAAATTGCGAATCGCAAAATAGTGTTTAGCGACTCGCTATTAGGAAGGGACGTGCCCTTTCTAATAGCGACCCCACAAGCCATGTACGAATGTTTTGCAACCGCAATTGCGGTCGCAAAACACTCGCAATTTACCGTCCTCTTCAAGAGGGTGGTAATGCAATCGCAAAAGGGAAGTGGCCCCCAGGGGACCCCTTCCCCTTTGCAAATGCAGGGGAAAATATTTTTTAGGGGGAGGCAGTGGTCCCAGGGACCATTACCTGCCCCTAAAAAATTAAACGAAATTCTTTTTTTTTTTTTAAATGCATCCCGTTTTCCTTTAAGGAAAACGGGCTGCATTTAAAAAAAAAAAAACTGCTTTATTTAAAAGTAGTCCCAGACAAGGAGGTCTGCTGAGCCCAGCAGGCCACCATACCTGGGAGGACCAGCCATTCTCAATGGGGTCGCAAATTGCGAGTGCCTCATGAATATTGATGAGGCATGAAATTTTCGACCTCATTGAGAATCACAAACAGTGTCTCTGACACTGTTGTACATGTCATTTGAGCGCAATTTGCGACTCGCAAAATAACATGGTCGTACATCTGGCCTGAGTCTTCTAAATGCCCTGTCATTCCCTAAACAATTATATCTTTTTGCATCAACAAATTACAGTCCCAATTAGGTGAGGGTGACATTCAAAAAGCATATGACGGCTTCACTTAACCAAGTTGTGTCAGTAGCACTTCGTGTTTGTTTCATACATGTATGATTGCCTAACACTAAGCTGTTCATGTCAACATACATCGTTGAGTCATGCGTATCGAAATGTAAAACATAAATTTAGGTGTATGGAAAACTGCATACTTCTTTCACAAAATGTGTTGAAAAGTTTGTGAAGTGTCACTCTTAAAGAGAAACGCGGTTTGCCAGTTTCTCATTTTTTCACACAAAGGGGAATGCCTCATATGAAAAAGTCATGCAAACTGGCCTACTATTAGCGATAATTATGTGGAATTGTGTAAAGTTAAATTTTGAGAACATTATTGAATTTCGCCAGCAAATTTAAATATCACTCAGGCACACGTAAAACGCATGACAAATAGACATGCAATATGTTTGGAGATATGTTTCGTATGACATCACAAAGCATGACATATATATTGGTTTACATGGAAATACGTTGGAAAATTGCAAGCCTAGCTGAGGGACGTTTGAGGCTTTGCTAGGACTCTCCTTCGCAGTGGGGTTAGCCAGTATTAATGTGCGGTGACCTGCCCAAGATGTCCAATGCCTTTTTACTGAACTAGTGACAGAAATCCTCCATTGGTGAAGACTTGGCTGCACTCTACCTGAGATGGGTTTCGGGTCATGAAACACTGAGGGAACCTGCCAAGGCCCCCCTCCTTAACTATCTCATCTTCCTCTTGGAAGAAGTTAGGAGCCTTTAGGTCTTCTCCTCAGCCATTTTGGGAGTTTCCCAGGAAGGAGCAACAGCAGGATGGTGATGGATCTGGTTTCTGATCTAGATGGCTTATTAATGTGCGATTTGCACTTGTGCTTTGTTCTCTTTTGGCTATGCATAGTTGGCACAATGTTCATCCTACATATGGTATAATTATGGAACATGCCAAAAACAGGTGACAGACGGGGGAAATGGAAATCAGTACTTTAAGCATAGTGAAGTCACTAGGGATACCATACACACTTGTGAATCTGGTGCATCTATCAGACTCAGAGAATAACATTGTTCTGAATATTAAATCTAGCAGATTTATGCATACGCATAGTAGGTATGATATTCTGCACGCATCTAGCAAGATAAGAAGAAGTTGCACACATTCAGGGCCTCATTTATAAAGAAATGACGCAGCACGGCTCCACAAGCCATTTTGCTGCACCGAGCTTCATCATTTTAAAAGCACAGGGATGCATGTTATTAACAATAATACAACGCATCCATGTGTTTTCCCCTGAGCTGGCGCACATGCGCCAGCGCAGGCACCCTTGCATCATGTTGCAAAGGTGCCTGCATTGCGGGGATGATTGTTTTTGTGCAGGAAGGGACACCTTGATTTCTGATGTGATCCTTCATTGACATGTTGTTGCCCAGGGTGAAGCCTAAGGATTTTGCCGAGTTGGAAAGAGTGAGAGAACAATTTAGTGCATTCAGGTCGTTGACCTAGCCTTGGATTGGTAGGTGGTTACTTTTGAGGGAGAACAGTATTACTTAGTCTTGGTTTAACTCTGATCTGAATGATGAAAGGAGGCAACTCAGACAAGCAGAAAGGACATGGAGACAAAACCCTTCGACAATCCACCTAGCACTACTTAGAACTGCAAGTCTGTCATATAAGAAGCACATTTTTAGAGAAAAAGCCTCCTTCTTCCGCAGCCAATTTGGCTGTGCAAAGAACAGGCTCAGGGAGCTCTTTAACATTGTTAAACGACAAACCACACCTTCTTCCCCACACAAAATAATCACCACCAATGAACGATGTGAAGAAATTGCCAGCTTCTTCACTGACAAAATCGCAAAAATCGAGCAATCCTTCTTTCAAGTCACTAACCTACCTTCCCTTCTAACCGCCCTCACCGACTCACCCCCCTCCACGGTAATTCGACCACCTGAACCTGTCAACAACCAAATGGCCCCAAAAGGAACTAACGGCAACCATCTGAGCACCCAATTAAAAAACAATGCCAATTGGTCGGATTTCAAACCTATGACAGAAATTCAAGTCTTCAATATAATTGCGAAACTAAAGCCCACTTCACACATGAAGGATTCCCTCCCTTCCACAATAGTACAAAATCTCAACCAGATCATTGCCCCTTTCTGGACAAAAATCATCAATACATCTCTCGGGATGTGTCCTGGATTCCCTCCAACTAGGACAAATCACTCCCATACTCAAAAATCCCAGTGCAGATCCAAATGATCTCAACAACCTCAGACCTATCTCCAACCTCCTGTTCCTAGCCAAAACTATGGAAAAATACATCTTACAAGAACTTAACCTACATATAGGGAAATTCAACCTCCATGACACCTTCCAATCAGTATTCAGGAAAGGCTGTAGCACAGAAACTGCCATGCTCAATATCTCAGATGACATCCATAGATACCTTGACGAAGGAGACGCATGCCTACTTATCCTACTCGACTTATCAGCGGCTTTTGATACCATAAATCACCCAGCCTTACTGGAGTCACTGAAGATCCACTCTGGTATCAATGGCACAGTTCTGAAATGGTTCACATCTTACCTACAACACCATACGCAACAAATCAAAATCAACTCTTGCCACTCTAAATCCACACCTATTTCACTTGGTGTGCCCCAGGGTTCAATTCTCTCCCCTTCCTTTTTCAGTCTCTTCATGGAACCCCTTACTACCATCCTGAAGCAAGCAGGGATCAAATATCACCTATATGCCGACGACGCTCAACTCTATTACAAAATCAAGTCTGCCAGTAACATCCTACATCTCAACGCCACACTGAGCAAGATACAATCTTGGTTTAACTCCAACCACCTAAAGTTAAATCCCAACAAAATAGATTGGGTTGATCTCAGTTGTTTTAATTTGAGCGATGCCACTTAGTCTAGAACTTCCGACATTGCTGTGTTGTAGTGGACAGTGAGACCATTAACGGTATGAGTGGAAGGGAGACGCTGAAATTGTTCATGAATCTTGGATTCCAGTTCTTTCATTGGGACTTGTTTGAGGTTTCTGGTCCACTGCTTAGGTTTATTTGTTAGGTCTGTGTGTGGTTTGACGGTGGTATCGATATTGAACCGTATGAGGTGGTGGTCTGACCAGTAAATGGGTAAGATGGAACTGAATGAGACCAGTTCATTTTTGGTGATAATTGCATCAAGAGTAGAGCCTTTGATGTGTGTTGGTTCATTACAGAGTTCTTTATTTCAAGAAAGTTCGTGAGGAGCCGGACTGTGGTGTCTTCTGAGTTGTTCCAGTGAATGTTGAAGTTGCCTCAAGAACACATCCTTTGTGTCAGTTAGGGAGAACTGAGTTAGTAGGTCAGATAACTCTTCTGCGAAGAGGGCATGATCACCAGGAGGGTGGTAGATGGTGTGAAGTTTGATAGGAGGGGGAGCCTTCGCCTTTAAGGTCAAGACCAAGGTATTAAAAATTCGAGTATTCTGCGTTATTTATCATTGAAAGATGAATTTCTACTTTGTGGATTATGGAGAGTCCTCCACCTGTTCTTTTAGGTCTATCATGTCTAATGATGGTGTAACCAGGTGGTGTAGCAGGTCAAGTATGGGCGTAGAGTGGTCATTGAGCCAGGATTCTGTGAGAAAAGCAATGTCAATTTCTTCAGTGAGTATAGTTTCCGCTATATCAGTAGCTTGCAGCGCTGCAGATCTACAGTTGAGGAGCATGCAAGATAGAGGGCAGGGATTATCCTTAGTGGATTGTAGTGTATGAATGGTGGTGTATTGAGCAGGAAGTCTGGGCAAGTTGATAATTACAGGGGATCTATGTGTGAATAAGTGAATTGGGGATTAGTGCTTTGTGTAGTGAGTTTTCAAGCTATTGTTTTCTTATTGTAGTATTGAGATTGGACGATGATTGCTTTGTGGCTGGAACTGCATCTTTTGTTTTTACAAGTAATGTCGACTACCTAAAAGGAGTTTTTTTTGTTTCAGATTGCAATTTTTTCTCAAAGAAAATGGTGTGGACATTTTGATATCGAAGTGGTACATTCATTTCGTTTTTACAGATTTCCTGGAGTTTTTACTGTTAAATATATTTTTGGGGTTTAAAATCTTCAAAGGATTTGATATGAATGTTTTCAAATGAATATTTGAAGCATATTTTTGCATTTTGCAGGGGATTTTTATACTTTGGAATTCTCCTTGTGGATTTGAATGTCTGCTTCAGAGCCCCCAGCTACTTAACTTCAAGTAATGCTTCATTATTTTCTTAAAAATGAAATGTTGGGTAGGCTATATTTAGACAAAAAAGTTTTTTATGTTCATGAATGAATTTCTCTATGTTGTTATACCATGGTTCTTTAAACTATTGCTATCTATTGCATGGTATTAGGCTATGTAATATTATGTTAATTTGTATACCCAAGAGGGTATTCAGGCGCTTGTGTAGGTTTGTGGTCCCCAAGGTGCTTATACGAAGAGTCAGGTCTTCAGTTTCTTGCGGAACTCAGGAAGTGTGGAGGAGGCTCTAATGTGTTGAGGGAGGTTGTTCCATGTCTTGGGTGCAATGGAGGAGAATGAATGACTTCCACTTTTGCGAATGCAGGGATTGTGTGTGAGTGAGAGTAAGGCAGAGCATAGGTGTCTGGTGGGTTGGTGAAAGTGTATGCGACTGTTCAGCTACTCTGGTCCTGTGTTGTTTAGGGCTTTGTATGTGTGTGTGAGAAGATTGAATTGGCTGTGCATGTGAATGGGGAGCCAGTGAAGCTTCCTGAGGTGTGGTGTGATGTGGGTGTGGCATGGAAGTTCAAGTATGAGTCTTGCAGCTGTGCTCTGGATGGTCTGGAGTCTATGTAGGAGTTGTTTGGAGATTCCGACATAGAGAGTGCTGGTATAGTCCAGCCTGTTGGTGATGAGTGCTTGCGTGATGGTCCATCTGGTGTTCTGAGGTAACCATCTGAAGATTTTTCACAACATGCCTAGGATGTGGAAACTGGAGGTGCACACTGCGCTGACTTGAGCCGTCATGTTGAGCTTGAGGTCTAGGACAATGCCTAGATTTCTTGGGTGGTCTGTGGGTGCTGGTCCTAGCTTCGATGGCCACCAGTTGGAATCTCATGGTGAGGTCTTGTTGCCGAAGACCAGAACATCTGTCTTGTCAGATTTGAGCTGTAGGCAGTTGGTTCGCATTCAGTCTGCTACCATGGTCATGCAGTTGGTGTGATTTTGGTAATTTTGGTAGTTTTTTATAAAGATTTTATTTAAAGAGTTGTTAATAATTTGTTCTAAATGTATCATGTGTTTCAATTTGCTTTCTAAGGCATATTATTTTTTAAAGTTACTTACATTTAAAATTTATTGTACAATATTTGTTAATCATTTTGATTTTGAATGTGATTGCTTAAATGTCTAGGTAGGTGTAGTTAGTTTTAGGAATTACCATATATGGGAGACACTATTAAATCGCATTTTTATATTTTAAATCTGTACTTATTATGTTATTTTCCTGAATGTACTTTTTATTTAGGGAAGTAGTATGCTTTTTTTCTTTTAATATAATTTTTTTTAAATATATAACAATATTTTAGTAGTTGATATGTTGGTTTTCAACATTTTTACTGTTTTACATTAGTTTTAGTTTGTTATTGATACCATGATAATCTCTATTTTACATTAATATTGTTGATTTTACTGAACTTTAGAATGACAATATTTTTATAGTCAATATTTTTTTATTTCCCTAAGGGTTTAAGAAAGTCAATATTATGGATGGTGTTTTTGTAATGATGTTTTATACCATTATATTTTTGAGGTCAATATTGTGTCATGCAACCGATATTGGTTCCAGCAGGCTTACTCCAGACCAGTAGGACTCCAACTAACCATGAGCAGCCAATCATAGTTAAAGAAGAAAAAAAACATTACAATATTAGACAAATAATACATAATTAATACACCAATAAATATTAGACCAATCAAGGCTTCCTATCATGTGAGAGTATAGTGGATGGTCTTGAGGTCCACCAGATCAGTGAGTAAAGTCCCCCACCGCCTGACATACGTAATAAGCTCCACCCAGCATGGAGGGATTTTTATGCCTTCAGCTGAGGCACCGCCTCCGCATCTTAGCAGAAGGCCCTAAAGTTTTGCTGATCAGGCACCATGTTTAATGTACCCTCTCAGCAAATTTTTTGTTTTTCAAAAACAAACCCCCAAAATTTGAGTTTATTATTGAAAAACAAAAAAACAAGAAATGTCCCTGACACACTGGGCATTTTCTCCCAGCACGTGTGGGCCATTTCTTTGGATCTTGCTTGGATCAGCCAGTCTTTCCCTGGCAGTCCAAAAAGTAAAAATTAGGCCTATGATCTGTTGTACATAAACCGATCACCCAGTGGCAGACTGTTGGTCAAAGGTTTCAGTCAGTGAAGTCAGTGGAGGCCCTGCTGTCAGCAACATGACTCTTTCCCCAACTCTAAGTAGATGGGTAACCACTAGTTTGTCCGATGGGGCATCCACTGCCTTTTGGCAGAATTCCGGAACTAAACTCTAAATGAGGCCCAATGATTTTGGTAGAGTCCACACAAACCAAGACATATTAAATTTACATGAGGTGACTGACACATACAAGGTTAAAATTGCTATTAGCTATTGCTATTGGTATTTCTATTTTAATTATGACCTATTTTCATTTAGAAATCACACATTTGACAACTTCGAACATCTCTGTATTTTTAGGCCGAGCCTAGCGGAAGCGCACATGCGCTGCTCGCTCTGCGAGACTGCTGTAGTAGAGTATGGGAGAGAAGCCAGCGCCCACTCTCCACCCATATTTTTTGTTTGGCTGTGTCATTGTTTTTCGAAAATGCTGCCTTCGGATTCGTTAAGAGGCTTGTTAGTCCCTCCTTAGTACGGCCTTGTCTTCATTTGTACCCTCCCATGGTGACTATCCCTTTTACTTCGGTTGTTACATGGGACCTGTAAATTAGTCTGAATGCACTATTTACTTTATTGAGTTTCTCTTACTGCAGGCCAGACATGCGCTGCTTCAGCTGAAACTGCTTGTGTTTTTTTAAGCAGCACGCCCACCCCGTAACACGGGCGCCCGCTTTCAATCAATTTAACCCGCCATTATCTCGTGTCTGTTTCAACCCCCCAAGTAAAATGGATTTAGAAATGATTAGCGAATTAAGTCATGTGAATTCCAGGTAGCACATAATCGTGTGTTTACTGGGCTGAAGCTGACAACAGCACATCTGTGTTACATGTCATCTGCACTAAAGCCACCTGACAGGGTTGTTTTCAAAAGCCTGGTTTATTAACAACAACAACACCACCACCACCAATACCACCACCACCACCAATACCACCACCATCACCAATACCACCACCACCAATTCCACCACCACCAATACCACTACCACCAATACCACCACCAATACCACCCCAATACCACCACCACCAATATCACCACCACCAATACCACCACCACCAATACCATCACCACCACCAATACCAATACCACCACCACCACCAATACAACAACCACCAATACCACCACCACCAATACCACCACCACCAATACCAATACCAACATCACTAATATCAATATCACCACCACCAATACCACCACCACCACCAATACCACCACCTATTCCACCGCTAATACCACCACTAATACCACACCACCACCAATACCCCCACCACCAATACCACCACCAATATCACCACCACCAATACCACCACCACCAATACCACCAATACCACCACCACCACCAAAATACCACCACCACCAATACCACCACCACCACCAATGCCACCACCAATACCACCACCACCAATACCACCACCACCAATCCAATACCACCGCCAATACCACCACCACCAATACCACCACCACCACTACCAATACCACCACCCCCACCAATACCACCACCACCAATACCACCACCAATACCACCACCACCAATACCACCACCAATACCATCACCGCCGCCACCACCAATACCATCACCACCAATACCACCACCACCAATTCTACCACCACCACCAATACCATCACCACCAATACCACCACTACCAATACCACCACAACCAATACCACCACCACCACCAATACCATCACCACCAATACCAATACCACCACCACCACCAATACCACCACCACCAATACCACCAACACCAATGCCACCACCACCACCAATACCACCACCACCAATCCAATACCACCACCACGAATACCAATACCAATACCACCACCACCAATACCACCACCACCAATACCACCAATACCACCACCAATAATACCACCACCACCAATAACACCACCACCAATAATACTACCAATACCACCACTAATACCACCACCACCAATACCACAACTAATACCACAATCAACATCAATACTACCACCACCACCAATACCACCACCTCCACACCACTAATACCACCACCAATACCACCACCACTACCACCACCACCAATTTCACCACCACCAATACCAACACCCATACCACTACCACCACCAATACCATCCCCACCAATACCACCACCACCAATACCACCACCACCAATACCATCACCACCACGAATACCACCACCACCAATACCACCACCAATACCACCCCCAATACCACCACCACCAATACCACCACCACCAATACCACCAATACAACCACCACCAATACCACCACCACCAATACCGCCACCACCAATACCACCACCAATACCAAAACCATCAATACCAATACCACCAATACCAATATCACCACCACCACCAATACCACCAATACCACCACCAATACCACCACCACCACCAATAACACCACCTCCACCAATACCACCACTAATACCACCACCACCAATACCACCACCACCAATATCACCACCACCAATACCACCACCAAAACCACCACAAATACCACCACCACCAATACCGCCACCAATACTACCACCACAAATGCCAGTACCACCACCACCAATACCAATACCACCACCAATACCAATATCACCAATACCACAACCAATTCCACCACCAACTCCACCACCCCTACCAGTACCGCCACCAATACCACCACCAATACCACCACCATCAATATCACCACCACCAATACCACCACCAATACCACCACCACCACTACCACCACCAATACCACCACCACTACCACCAATTCCACCACCACCACCAATACCACCACCACCAATACCAATACCACCACCACCAATACCACCACCACTAATAGCAATACCACCATCAATACCAATACCACCACCAATACCACCACCAATACCACCACCCCAATACCACCACCAATACCACCACCACCAATACCACCAATACCACCACCACTACCACCAATACCACCACCACCACCACCAATACCACCACCACCACCAATACCACCACCACCAATACCACCACCACTAATAGCAATACCAACATCAATACCAATACCACCACCAATACCACCACCCCAATACCACCACCAACACCATCACCACCAATACCATCACCAATACCACCACCACCAATACCACCACCACCAATACCACCAATACCACACCAATACCACCAATACCACCACCACCAATACCAATACCACCACCACCAATACCACCACCAATACCAATACCACCACTAATACCACCACCACCAATACTACCACCACCACCAATACCACTACCACCACCCTTACCACCACAACCACCTATACCACCAATACCACCACCCCCAATACCACCACCACCACCAATACCACCACCAATACCACCACCACCAATACCAATACCACCACCAATATCAGTACCACCACCAGTACCAATACCACCACCACCAATACCAATACCGCCACCAATACCACCACCACCAATACCACAGCCACCAATACCACCACCATCAATACCACCAATGCCACCACCACCAATACCACCACCACCAATGGGACCACCACCAATACCACCACCAATACCAGCACCACCAATACCACCACCACCAATACCACCACCACCACCAATATCACCACCACCAAAAAGACTACCACCAATACCAATACCCCCACCTCAGCGCCTCTCGCTCACTAGTAATAGCAGGGGTACTGTACGAGGCCAGAGTTGCAGCCAAGACCATCCCTCCCTCCCTCCATGCCTGCCATAAAGCACAGCCCGCCCTGCACCAAAAGATGAAGCCAGGGCCCTACTACAGCTGGAGTGTTTTTTATTTGGCCAAAGATAGCAATGACATTACGCAATGCCACACTGCACACTCAAATCATGGAGAGGGCAGGAAATAGCCCCCCCGCTCTTCCTCCTGAGCCGCGACAGTGTAATCACAGAGCAAAAGGTGTTGGAGCGCTTTTTTGGTGTTTATAGCTCGGATCATATGTAAGTCTCACTTCACACTTTGTGTCTGTGTAATTTACAACACTTACACATCTTCTTCACTGCACTATTCATCACTACTTTGAAGACATCGCAGGCCGGTCACTTCCTCTGATATTTACAATCTAACAAGTGTTCGAGAAGGCCCTTTATTGCAGTGCAATAGGTCTCGAATTTGCGAGAGTTTAAGCTATTAGTATTGTAAATGACAATGCCTTTTATTTATGTTTTAAAACCCAAAACATAAATAAAAGGCATTGTCATTTACAATGCCAATAGCTCAAACTCGCATGAATCTATTGACCTATTGCATTGCAAATGCTTGTTTATATAACATGCTGGTAGAATGTATTGTTAACATAAAATGCATCTGGATTCCAACATTCAAATCAGCCCTTATTTTCTGTGCCGTACAGTATGTGCAGAGACCCTGTTCCTTGTATAAAGCTTTAAATTGTTTCCCCCTGAAATATGCTACATTTGGGTGTAAAGTAAAAACAAATAGATTTACATTATGACATTTAATCTCCCGACTAAGCACTGTGATCAGAATGTACATCAATATGCTTATTTTTATAAATGTTATATATTGTTTCACTGTATCATACAATGTTATTTTTGATATATAGTAGCCGCTTTTCCTTCACTTCGATGTATTGTGGAGACTGCGCCGCAAGTGCATGAATTCACCGAACTACAGTACTGTTATTTGACACTGAAGTGTCAGCTCCTGGTCCTTCGATCCTATGTTTAAATTGGGAACGTTGTAAGCAGGGTGTCAGGAGTGAAGGGCTTACCAAACTCTAGTGTTGTTTGTTGTGTCCCAAAATAACAAATCAGTGCCTCCATTTGAATATTTTCTTACAGTACTTTAAAGAAATGCTTTTTTTAAATCATAGTCTTTAATAAGTAACCAGTGACCATGAGTTCGTATTTTTATTGTAAACAAATAAAAAGGCAGCAAAACTGCACGTAAGGATACTACGACACAGAAAGTCAGTTTAACCAATTCATATACATTTATCACAAATCAGTTATGAAATGGAGAGGCTCTATGAGTTGATGTCAGGCTTGACTGAGACCATGTTATCACTGCAGGCATCTGCCCCATCCTCTGTACTCACATGACATTTGCAGCAACCAATCCTGGTTTGAGGGCAACAGAATGAACTAAGCGATTGTGCTGCTAAGCATAGGATATCGTGGTGATAGAGGCTGCCAGGAAGCATAAAAATGGAGCTGTGCAGCATAAGAAAAGAATTGAAAGGTGGGTTTTGAACCTTTTTCTATTGATTTGGAAATTAGTAGCCAGGTGAATATTAATCAGGAAGGCTTTCCCAAGTCTAGGGCTCAAGTTCCCCCAGGATTTGCCTCTGCATTTGTATAAGAAGGGCATCAGTACTAGAGTGAGGAGCTCTCACTGGGGTGTAGGGAGTGATCGAAGGGTGTAGGGAGTGATAGAAGAGCGGAAAGAAGAGCGGAGAAGCCCGGGGCTCGAGAGGTGGGCATCCTTGTGAACTAGACATAGCTCCTCAAATTGAACTGGGCGTTTGACCAGAAGCCAATGAAGAGCACAACATGATGCCAACACGTGGTACAATTTATGCAGCCCACATATCAGATGTAGTGCCAAGTTCTGGCTACTCTGCAACCTGTTGTTTTCTGAAGCTGGGAGCCCTGGCTAGATGGCATTGAAATAGTCTAGTCGGGAAAACAAGAATTTTCCTCAGTATTCGCAGAGTTAAGAGACAGGAAGATTTCAGTTTTCGGATCTGATAGTCAAAACAGGCAACCTGGTAGCTAGCCAGGCACCATGATATTTCACTCGGGGAAGCAGTGAGAGTGGAGGTCCTAAGGATGACGGCCAGTCAAATTGTGACCAGGTAGTGTTATGTCCCGTATAGAGGCCCTAATGTAGACCCGTTCATACATGCCCTAAAATGGACGTATTCATATTTGCCCTAATACGGTCATACTCGTACTTGCCCTATTATGGTCAAAGCCGCATATGCCCTGTTACGGTCATAACTGTACATGTCCTATTATAGTCATGATTCCTTATATAGGCATGATCTTTCACCTACATTGGTCCTCCCTAGTACACAACGTGCTCTGAGGGCTGAACGTTATCTAGTCTGTGGTTTTGAATACAGCAGGGTTTTTCCCAAACACAGGCCCACACTGTACTCATCAATTATGCATGGCTCTCTAGGAATACACCACCTGCATAATATATATGTACAAAGTTCACCCCTGACGTCTTCCTCACGCCTAACAAGGGCCAAAACAAACCATACAAAGCAACCAGAGTCTTCAGGGTATAAATACACCACATCTTACCCCGGTAAGACAGAGGGAACCGAGACTTCCATGCTGACACACTGACCAGAGACACTGAGGCTCCTGCATGCAGTCACTCCAGCTGACAGCGGTCTGACACAGCCCTTACGGGGTGTCCAACTCGAGACCAGGACGGGGTCCCATGCGCTCTCTATTCAGGTATGGGGTTCGACTAAATCCTAGAAGGATTCTTGGCTCTTAGGCTTTTAGACCTACACACATATGCTAGGTACACTCAGGTACATCTAGTTAGGCATCGTAGAGTACGCGCACTTTTCATAATGCTTTTTATATTCATGTATGTATTCATGATTATTGCAATATGGTAGAACTGTTCTATCCCTTTGCTTTTATCGTACTGCTGATAATATATCTCTGCTATTGTCTGCTGGTTGCCGCAGCACATATATTTTACACTAGAATAACAACTGTTCAATAAATACTTATTGAAACGCCCAGACTGTTTATTCTGTGTAACTCTCTGAGACAAACCGAATAAGTAAGCACGAGTGACTGAGCAAAAGGTAGTATATTGTTTCCACGATTCTGAGGAATTTGGGTTGTCATGGTCTAAGGTTGCCAGAAACTAATCTCTCCCTGATAAGAGGAGATTCTAGTGGCACTGTGAGCTAGCTAATGCAAATCAGGCTAACATACGTGGTGGGGGTGCACAGAATCAGTCTATCACCAAGCCCACGGTTTATGCTATCCAAACGCGCAGGTCCTGCATGGGTACTATAGGAACTACACGACATGGCGCCACCAACGTTGGTTTGGTACTTATTTAACAGTAGAATCTGAGTAGTTCAGTCGTGCTATTCTCAGAGAACCTACTCACAAAACCCCAGAGATGTCTGGAGTGGGTGGGCACAAAATCCGCCGCAGCTGAGTAGTACGAAAATACTATTTATTGGCTGTTGGTTAATCAAGCTTGAAGGACATTTAGTTCCTAAATTGTGCTTAACACCTCATCTTAGTTCCCTTTGAACACTTCTTCCTCTAAACATGCCTGATAATGAGGCAGGGGACCAAAGAGTTGATCTGAATTTCTTAACAGGAGAAGAAGATCCTGAGGATGCAATACAGATTGCATCAAAATTCAGAAAGGACAGTCACCCTAATACTATTAGAAAATGGCTTACCAGCCACGGGTGGCATAGTAGTTTTCAGTGATTGAGGCACACGAATCAAACAAAACAGAGGTATTCTATTCATGGGTTACACTCCCAGCAGCAAATGCCATAACAAAGACATTTCACTACTATTTGAGAGGAAATGCACCAAGGGAATATGCCCCGTTTGAGGACATAGAGATTCCACTCACTTACCAGGAACATCATTACTGGTTTTATGGTGCCCTACCCCACATACGACAAAGAGTAAGATTAGGCCCGCTCTGAGGAGACGGGGCCACATGGCCAATACTAGCGGCTTACACACCGCACCCTGACATTGGAACAATGCCACAGCCAGACTTACTAGTACAACACAGAGATGTAATTAAAATCTACAGAAACCTGACACAATTTGTCATGAGGACTTTAACAATCCAACCTGCACCAGCAGGTGCAGCAAACAGTACTCCAGCTCAGGGTACAGGAAATAAAATTACTCCACAAACATTACACGCGGTAATGGGCAAAATGCCCGCAAAACGCGAACAAATCCCATTCTGGATAGCTCAGAAAATAACTCAGCTTGAGGCAGTATTCCCGAATACTACCACCTATGAAAAACACAGAATTCTAACAATCTGCTTGCCCATGGGGATCACACCACAAGTAGAGGACTGCACCTCCTGGGGTTCAGTCTTTGCTGCTATATATACCAGAACACATGGTATCCCGTCCTTAGCAGTAGTGCCAGACGTATTGAGACAGATACAAAATGAGTACAGAGCAGAGCCTGCCCTTAACTTAGGGATGAAGTTACTAAATAACTTTGACCAGGTATCAGCCATAATACTAGCTAATATTAAAGGGGAGGCAGCTTCAGTGGCAATCCGCCAACGCCTAAGGGAGTTCAGTCCAGAGGATCATCAACACAAACTACCCAAAATAATTGAAACTGCATATGCAGAATTAGGCAGAGACAGTCTAGGTGGGAAAGCATTAAAACCACAACTAGTGGGCAGTCTTGAAAAGGACACTACAAAGCAGATGCCTACTTCTTCTAAAAAGAAGTGGGAAAATAAAAAACAACAAAAGTCTAAAGACAGCAGATCTCAATCCAGAGGTAGGTCCCCTCAACAGGAGCCCTCTGAAAGGAGGTATAACCTCAGGAATCGGGATAATATTAAAAAACCTGACAGGTATCAGGATACTGATACTCGTTCCTCTCGTTCCTTTCAGGGTTCATCAAAAAACTCAGAGAGGGAAGGACGGTCAGAGGAGCGTACAAAGTCCAGAGACACGCAACGCGCTGCGGACTACGCACCTAAAAAAGAAGATAAACAAAAACAGAAACCTCAGTTCAAAAAGCAGAAGGTAGCAGGTCTCAAGATCAGACATGCCCAGAATTCTGAGGACACAGCTTCTGAACGGGGAATGGGCTCTGACGATGCTAGACAGCGCGGCAGAAGTAACGATAGCTCGCCAGAACCTGAAGGAATTTCTGGTGACAGCGGAGTTGAGTGAGTATATCACGGTGGAAACACCTGTTACTCGGGTAAGTGTCCCACATAAGTTACATGAGATAACACTCCGGCTGGAGGGGGACAAGCCCAGGAAAATTAAAGGTCTCTTTTGGAAAAATCTGTCATCTGGTTATGACATTCTATTAGCAGAACAAGTCTGGCCACCAGCATTCGTCATGGAGTGCCCTAGGGGAGAAACTGTAATTTTTCCAGCCTTTTCCGACCTCGTTCCCATACATTTAAAACATGCATATGCGCAGGAGTGGGCGGTTGCCCTAGCTCCAGAATTATACACAAATCATGTTGGTTGGGATGAGGATTCAACCCACCACGTGATCCCGTTAAAAGTTTCCCCAAATGCTCAAAGGCAATACCCTATAAAGCTGGAAGCTAAAAAACAAGTCAGGGAGATTCTAGACCAACTAGAATACCAGGGGGTGATAGAAAATTGCACTTCACCTATGAACAATCCTTTGTTTCCCGTAATGAAACCTGACAACACATATCGTTTAGTTTTGGATTACAGACATTTAAACACTTGCACAAAGACATTTGCAGTTCAAAATGCACACAGTGCCGCATTAATGAATAACATTGTGCGCAAAAAATACAAAACAACACTTGATATCTCAAATGGATTTTTCTGCCAAAATATAGCGCCTGAAAGCAGGTATCTGACTGCATTCAGTGCGTTAGGGTCCCAGCGACAATTTTGTCGACTAGCCCAAGGGTATAAAAACAGCCCCGGGGTATTTTCAGCAAGAGTAACGGAGTTACTCCAAAATTTGGATGAAGAAGCATTGTCCTATGTGGATGTTATTTATCCGACGGACGATGACTTACCGAGGCACTTGACCAGGGTGAGCACCATTATTATGGGATTCGCCTCTGAGGGCTATAAATTTAATTTCAAGAAATCAAAAATTGCCCACCTCAGTGTCCTATTTTTAGGATACGAGCTGTCAAGTGAAGGAAAAAGCCTAGCAGCTAACTTTTTAGAAAAGTGTGCGCTGCTCCAACCTCCAAAGTCGTTAAAGAATTTACAATCAATTCTGGGATTTCTAAATTTTGGTCGAACATACATTTTGGATTACGCAGAAAGAGTAAAACCTTTCTACGACTTAATCAAACCTGATTTTTAAGTCAGACAATGGACACAGGACCATACAAATATCCTACGTTCACTACAGGAAGACATGATAGCTTCTAAACATTTACAGACACGCGTAAACGTACCCAACTTAGTGATCCGAGTCATAGCGGGTCAATGCGGATACACTTATTTAACTTTCAATGAAGGCGAAACGGTACCAATCGCATGCAAATCACACCTGTACACAAACGCAGAAATGCGTTTCACTTCAACAGAGAAAATTCTGATAGCAGTGCAGACCGCTGTAGCAAGAGAAAGAGCTCTGGCTCAGAGTAAACGCCTAATTGTCGTGACCCCAGTACCAGCTTTAGAAGCTGTTACAAAAGCTAGCATTCCAAATGCGAAAGCCTTACATCCCAGATGGATACAATGGGCTAAATCGCTTACTGCAACGGATGTTGAATACAGATTTGATCCAAGTTTAAAAACACAAGCATTTCTGCAATACGAACAAGAATATCCTCTTCCAAATTAGATTTTGCCTCTGGATCAGTATGAATACATTATTTACACTGACGGATCTGCTCAACCAGCCATAGGGAGTAAGCAAGCTTACAGCGCAGTGTGTGCGATTGTTAAAGGTCGCATGCACGATGGAAAGTTCCATCCGAGTTGCACTAAAACGCAATCTCTAGGAGACTGCACGGCTCAGTTGGCAGAGTTAAAAGCACTGATTCTGGCACTTGTAAACACGGAACACGAATTCCCCACACTAATTGTGTGTGATTCCTTTTACTGTGTACAGTCGTACAATGAATATTTACATCATTGGGAACAAAACGGGTTCAAAGATGCAAAAGGTGGCACAATTAAGCATAAAATGCTATGGGAACAGGTAGTGGAGTTGAGAAACGAACTACCAAGGGCTCAAGTGATACATACACTGAGTCATCAGCGTGATGGCGTTCACATTGAAGGGAATTCATTGGCTGATGAAGCCGCAAAGGGGGCTGTACGCAAAGCCGCCGTAGCTGCAGTTACTCGTTCGAAGACGAGAGTAGACGAAGAGATTATGGTAGCTGTCAATGCTTCACGCAAAGGCAGCACAGCGGTACCAAAGAAATTTCCACTCAAGTACTCCTACAAGTTAGATGCACAAAACATTCCATATGCTCAGATTCCTGGAGTGGGGGATAGAGTAATACCAAATATGGATCATAGGCAAGGCTTAATTCTAGCAGCACACGAGGGTTTGGGTCCTGCGCATACAGGCGTTACAGCGACTATTTCCGTACTGAAACAGCGCTACTGGTGGCCAGGGTTAACAAAGCAGACCAAAGACTATGGGGCCGATTCCGATTCGGGCCGGAAATCTCTCCGACCGAGCCGGACCCGGAGAGATTTCCGACCGAATCGGACCTGTGCAGTCCGACCGAACGAGTACGATGCGCACGTATGCCATCGGACTCGAGTCGGTCGGACTCCCATTGAAGTCAATGGGAGCCTGTCGTACAACGCGTACGCGGGCTCCCATTGACTCAATGGGTGCGAGGCGGACAAGTGCGCCCCCTACAGCGTGTACGTAATGAAGCGACTCGCGCCGTACACGCACAGGTAGGGGGGACCCATGGGTCCCCCCTGTGTGCGACTCGCGCGGCTACGCGTACAAGGGGGTTCGACACGGACCCCCAAAGTACGGCTCCGACAGCTCTTTCGAGCCGGAGTGCGCGGCTCGGCCGGACTGCTCGCGGCGCGCATCGTACTTACCCGGCCGGGGAACGTCTCCATTGCGCGGTGCGAGTCGGGTCCGAGCGAGTCGGTCGGTGCGGTTCGACCCGGGATCGAGTCGGTCGGAGCGGTCGGGACGCCCGGACGAGTCGGTCGGTGAATACGCATCGTACTCGCTCGCCCGGACGCGCGTACGAATCGGTCGGGAAATAGGGCTCCGAATCGGATCCGGTAAGCGAATCCGATTCGGAGCCCTACCGGCCGAGATCGGAATCGGCCCCTATGTCTTAAAGTGCGACATCTGTCAGCAGATGAAAGGCTCCACCATAACACGCACAGCGCAGTCACCATTACTGAAATCGGACAAACCTCTCGCATGTGTGTATTTGGACCACTGCGGACCCCTACAATCTGATGGGTCCAAGAAATATATCATGGTTGCAGTGGATTCCTGCTCTAGATTCCTATGGGTTTGGCCTCAGCGCTTGGCTGACGCTCAAACTGTTATAAAAGATTTGCGAGTCTTTATCGGCACATACGCAGTTGGCACATTACATTCTGACCGTGGTCCGGCGTTTAGCTCTCGGGCTTACAAAGAGGCCATGGAAGGAATGGGCGTAGCGTTGCGGTACTCCTCTCCGTATCATCCCGAGGGAAATTCCGTTGTGGAGAGGAAAAACCGGGACTTAAAGCAATCTTTAACAGCTAGGGTATTAGGCAAGGGCGGTAGATGGGTCGATCACCTTTATGGGGTCCAACGAGCTATCAACAACCAGCCACGAAGCTCTCTTGGGGGTGTCACTCCTTACAAGGTCCTATTTGGGACAAGAATGTGGGTACCTGATCTTGATTGTGAAGGCACAGTGGCGGATGAAAAACCATTTGATATCCATGATCGTTTGGCTGTTTTACAGGATCTAAATGAATCCAGAACACAACAAAGTAACGTGCTCCAAAAACAGACCGCCACTGAGGAAGTCAAGGCAGTAACGGCAAGACCTGTCTGGATCCCAAAAGTCGGGGATCTGGTCAGAGAAAAGATTGCAGACAAGAAAGAATTTGGGCCATCCTACAGAAAGCCTGTACCGGTCCTAGCAATCCAAGGCACAAGAACTGTACTTCTGCCGCCTCTTACCGGGAAAAAGGAGAAAAGATTTGTCTCAATCGACTTAATCAAACCACACTATGTGGCCGATACTAAACAGTAGGCCACGTGGACTCCACAGTAGCAGACACCCTCCTCTTGCTACAATCCAAGAAGTCCAAACAGAAAGACTCATCACGTTTGAAGAGCCACCTGTACGGAATGAAGGACTAAGCAACAATGCTATGGAACTCGTTCCACTTCAACAAGAAATTCATCTTCAAAATGAAAATCAACGTAACAACCAATTTGCAATCAGACCGACTACTGACATCTACGTCAACATGCCTCGTCAAGAGCAAAATCCGATTTCAACAAATCCCGATGCAATTCCAACAATTGATCAAACTGCTTCTGGCTATTTCATGAACTTTGATACGTTTTCACTGGACCCAAGTGAGCCGGAAACAACGCCAGCCAAAAAATCACGCAAACAGAAACTCATTGACTTTTTGAACTTTTTTAGAAAGACTTACCTGGTGTCACCTTGGAGTGAACTATGGTATATCACTGGGATTTTCTTTTTTCTTTTCTGGCTAGGTTTAATTATAACGTTTAGTATGCTTATTAATGGACGATACCTCCAACAGAGCTCTACAGCCCAAAGAGTCAATTTGATTTTAAAACCACACCAGTCTTCACATTGTGAACCAAGAGACTTGTCTTCAGTGAACATCACAGCAGTTCCTATACCGGACGGTATAGTATGGGACAAGATTGATTATGATATATTCGGTCCGACTGAACTTTTAAAGCTTAAACATGTATTTAAAATTTCTTTAAGTGATATCATTACCTCCAGTACATTTTCTGATGCTTGAGACACTGAAACTATAAATGCTATGATGTCTGATTTAGAAAAAACTGCTGCATTTCCGAACAATGAAATGTTAGAAGGTACTTCAGACTATGATACATTGTACTGTTACCAACATTATGGTCATCATTTCTTGCATAAATCTATAACACCTAGAAATGTATTTGAATACCACCAGTGGGAACACTGCCCAACTCCTCCAAAGGTAGTTCGAAAAGTTTTGCACAGAAATTCACATACTTTTCAGGGTTTAATACATCAGACCCGAGGTCATTTTATTACAAAGTGGCAAAAACATCAGCACAGAAAATTATGTTAACTAACACCAAACAGATTTACTCTGCTTCCTTTATGGCCCAATTGTCTACACAGGGTTTCGACCTATGGAAGGACACTATAGAGTTCAAATCAATCTGGGGTTCTAGGGACTGGCAAGTCCAGGGAACAGAAGCGCTTTTTAGAGCATGCCTCATTCCACAGCAGATTATATTTCTAAATGACACTGTGCAACAGACATCCTGTCTTGGACTAGCCAAGAACAAGGAACTGAACTCACCCGGGTTTCCAGCACCATCAAAGATGGGTGGGGGGCAGAATTCAACTACACAAGGGGTAGGATTAGATGACATTCTCCAGTACAACAGATCAGATCCTGATTGGACGAAATGGCTGATTTGGCCCATTGACACAAACACCTGTCAACAGAGATTTATGAATACAACCGAAGGGTTTAGTATCCATAGGCCAGATACACGCTATGTACAGAGACAACACCCAGGGGTAGTGACATCCTATAGTGTTGGGAAGTTGTGCCTTGATTGGCTAGCGACCTCAACACTCACAGAAGTAAAACATCACTTGACCTTACTCACATCTGATGTAGACCTTAGGGATTTTTTACTAGGCCCAAGGAAAACACGTCAGAAACGTTTCATATATGCTGGCATTTATGCCTATTATAATGAAAACTGGAAAATATCCCAACAGGAGGCCGCAGAAAGAATACGGGAAATAGGCCGTATTAACCTAGAGAAGGCATTAGCTGTAGTGGATAATGGGTTAACAACTTTGACCTCCAGGATTTACTCCTTAGGCAACATTGTGTCTTCGGCAATCGACATATTAGATCAAGATCTGGCCTTGTCACAACACGGGCAATCTCAGCTACGTTCTATTATGATGCTAAGCTGGACGCTACAATCTTTGCGTGCAGGCTATGTGCCCTGGCGTTTCATAAACACCACGTCTCTGTTTTCGGAATACAATCTGACTGATAAACAGACAGAAATGGCACAAAGGGGAGCCAAATATACAATGCTGCGTATTGAGAAACTGGAAAGGTTACCATTCACTGTAGCCGAATCACCATCAACTGAATGGCTAATTCATGGCCAAATCACTCTGCCGGTCACTACGTTTCAGTTTCAATATTGCCTTGAGCAAAGGCAGGCAGGCAAATATGAAAAAATGGGTAAGGGATACATTAAGGAATCTTGGGAGTTACCATATAGATATCGATGCCTGAATGGGGATCGAGAAGTGTATCTGAGTGGTACAAATTGCAAGAACGCTTTAAGCGGTTCTCTCATGTGTCAGGATAGTTCACTACACGGAGCCTGTAATGGTTCAGTAGCAAACCTATTGTGTCGCATGACTGGGACCCCAGCTGCAGTGATCACGCCAGTTTTCGAGCTGCTCTCGAATGGGAGTTACTTGATGCTAAATGATCAAGGTTGCTGTGGGATGCTCCCGGGCGTCGCATATCTGGTCACTGTTAACTCCAGGGTTACTTGCAGTATGCAAGTATTGTTTCTGCCACTGAACACAGTCAGGGAGGCGCCGCTATGGCCTTCACTGAACGTTTCTTTCATACAATTTGATACTCTGAGTAGACTGCAAGCCATGCTTTTACAGCAACCCGTGCCCTTAGCCTCCGCTCGAGAAACCTATGAACTTCAAGTTGCAAGGACCTCGACTGAGATACAGGCGCTTATACGTACAAACTGCCCCTTTCATTTCGTAGAAATGGTGGGACGTATCTTCAATATGTCAGATACGAGCGGTATTGTACACCTATTTAAGACCATAGGGTCAGGACTGTTAAGCACCTTTCAGACAGTCCTTGGATTAATCCCAAATTTTATACACTCCGTATTGGGAAGCGTATTTGGAGGACTCCCGCTTATCCTATTGCTGGTTGCAGGGGTCCTATTCATAATACCACTGCTACGCAATGGACGGCCCAATTCCTGAGGGAATGGCGAACATGCTCCTGGAGCAGAAATACCATGAACGCATGGTACAACTTCTGGGCATTTCTTGCCTGCGAGAACTCAATGCCTCCTGGTTTCTATCCTTTCAACCAGTCTGGGTAGACTGCATCTTACCTGTTCTTCGATGCCTGCTTTGCGGAGAAGAATGCACGTTGGATCTTTGTCTAACATTTCCATCAGATGCGCCTCCGGACACGGATGCAATGCTGGACCCCCTAAAGGCCCATGCTCTGCGTTGTCCCCAGCGTCTTCCGATTCTGATGAATGCATTCCTGGAGAATCTACAGGTGCCGTTTGCTCCTGCTGGGTTAGGTGACTCCTCCACAGGCACCCAGGTAACAACTGCCGCACAAGCTGCCGCAGCACTGACTGTTGGCAGTGCTACATACCATCTATGTGCGATTGACGTTCTCTGTGAGGCGTTGGATTTGTCGTCTGCAGTAGCTAACACTGATAATGTTGTGCTTCCCAGCCAGGACACTTAATCTCGAATTGGCTCATCGCGTTCTGGGAAAAAATTCGGCTTCTCCATTCGTTTTCATAATAAACGAGCAAATTTGGAACATTTCCTAAATTGACACTTTCGCTTGGGAAAAGCATGGCCTTCTTCCGCTTTGAGTGAAGCAACTTATATAGAGAAACAAAATAGACATTTCTTTTTTTAGTGGCAATCGGAAATAGCTGAATTGTAACATTTTTTGAAGTTTTTTTTACAATTTTAAAACCATGTTTTTACTTGCTTTTAAAATGTTTTTAAATTGTCCAGATTTTAAGCATGGTCATTGTCATCCTGTTCGGAAGAGGAGTGGGTGTTATGTCCCGTATAGAGGCCCTAATGTAGACCCGTTCATACATGCCCTAAAATGGAGGCATTCATATTTGCCCTAATACGGTCATATTCATACTTGCCCTATTATGGTCAAAGCCGCATATGCCCTGTTACGGTCATAACTGTACATGTCCTATTATAGTCATGATTCCTTATATAGGTATGACCTTTCACCTACATTGGTCCTCCCTAGTACACAATGTGCTCTGAGGGCTGAACGTTATCTAGTCTGTGGTTTTGAATACAGCAGGGTTTTTCCCAAACACAGGTCCACACTGTACTCATCAATTATGCATGGCTCTCTAGGAATACACCACCTGCATAATATATATGTACAAAGTTCACCCCTGACGTCTTCCTCACGCCTAACAAGGGCCAATACAAACCATACAAAGCAACCAGAGTCTTCAGGGTATAAATACACCACATCTTACCCCGGTAAGACAGAGGGAACCGAGACTTCCATGCTGACACACTGACCAGAGACGCTGAGGCTCCTGCATGCAGTCGCTCCAGCTGACAGCGGTCTGACACAGCCCTTGCGGGGTGTCCAACTCGAGACCAGGACGGGGTCCCACGCTCTCTCTATTCAGGTATGGAGGTTCGACTAAATCCTAGAAGGATTCTTGGCTCTTAGGCTTTTAGACCTACACACATATGCCAGGTACACTCAGGTACATCTAGTTCGGCATCGTAGGAGTACGCACACTTTTCATAATGCTTTTTATATTCATGTATGTATTCATGATTATTGCAATATGGTAGAACTGTTTTATCCCTTTGCTTCTAACGTACTGCTGATAATATATCTCTGCTATTGTCTGCTGGTTGCCGCAGCACATATATTTTACACTAGAATAACAACTTTTCAATAAATACTTATTGAAACGCCCAGACTGTTTATTCTGTGTAACTCTCTGAGACAAACCGAATAAGTAAGCACGAGTGACTGAGCGAAAGGTAGTATATTGTTTCCACGATTCTGAGGAATTTGAGTTGTCATGGTCTAAGGTTGCCAGAAACTAATCTTTCCCCGATAAGAGGAGATTCTAGTGGCACTGTGAGCTAGCTAATGCAAATCAGGCTAACATACGTGGTGGGGGTGCACAGAATCAGTCTATCACCAAGCCCACAGTTTATGCTATCCAAACGCGCAGGTCCTGCATGGGTACTAAAGGAACTACACGACAGTAGGTGGAACAATGCGATTGAAAAGAACTTTAGTTTTCTTCCCGTTCATTTTGACATAGCTATCAGACATCCAACTGTGTACCACAACTAGACAGTTCTTTAAGGAGGCGACCAGGCGATGTCTTGTCAAAGGAGGGAGATGTTGTGTGTCACCTGCATAAGAAAATGCTTAGAAGCTAAATCTCCTGATGAAAGGCATTGAATAGGGTGGGAGAGCCGAGCTTTGGACAATGCACAGCCTACAAGCCTTTCCATGGAACTGAATAGTTAGAGGGATACGGCCTGAGAGTGATCCTGTAGGAGTGACTAGCACGCTGCCAGTGAAGGGCTGCATAACCTCCCTGTAGTGAGTCTGGAGCCAGGGCAAGGAAGGCAGGGCATCTGTGCACTTCAAAGGCATGCCTCTACAAGCTTCTCCCACTTCAAAAGGCAGAACTTGGCCAAAAAGAATGGCATGACTGACCCTGTCGAAGGCCACAGATGGATGGAATATTGGAAGGGCTGCTATGCTGTTAGACTGTATAGTATCTTAGAGTTCTTCTAAGGCTGCTACGAACACTGGGGCATATTTACAAGCACCTTGTGCCACTGGAGCGTTACTTTTTTGGTGCTCCGATGGTGCAGTGTGCTGGCCCATATTTACAAGGCAGCGCAAAGCCACCCTGCGTGGCTTTTCATGGCCTTGTAAATATGGCTCCCTTTTGCGCATTACTCTGCATGAAAGAGGCTTTCCATGGGTGTTTCTGTGGGTGTTCCCATGCAACACCCATGGATTCTGATGCATTCCCAGATTTACAAGGTTTTGTAAACCTGGGAATGCGTTAGATTCTAACGCCTCCCCAGGGGAAGCGTAAAAGTAGCTCAACAAGGAACAATACCTTTATTACTCCTAATTTTTTCCTCTTTCTATGTGTGCTGCATTCTGCAGCACACATAGAAGGAGGAAAACACCATCAATTATTGTTTTTGTGCAAGAAGGTATCACTTCCTGCACATAAACAATCATCCCTGCAACGCAGCCACCCTTTCACTATCGTGCAAGGGTGCTGGCATCGGCGCTAGGTAGCCTATTGTGCGCCAGCACAGAGAAAAGCACAGGGATGCGTTGTATTGTTGTAAATACAATGCATCCCTGCACTTTCCTAATGATGCAAGATGGCTTGCAGCGCCACGCTGCATCATTACCTTGTAAATATGCCACACTGTTTGCACGTTGTGGCCTTTTCTAAAGCCCATCTGGGATCTATCTGAAATCTATGTTGTTTTTCAGACGGTATGTCAGCCATTTGCGCATGTCGATGCCTCTGCGCTGTGGAGTACCTCAGGGATCCTCTCTGAGCCCGACCCTTTTTAATGTGTATATGGCCCCACTGGTGGCTATTGTAGCCCCCTTTGGAATCCATATGGTGACTTACGCCGACGACACCCAGTTGGTCGTTGCGCTTAATCAAGCCAAGCAGCTATCCCAAGACCTCCACTCATGCCTGGAGGCAGTCTCTAAGTGGATGGGGGCGTCCCATCTTAAACTTAATGGAAACAAGACAGAGATTATGATCCTGGGTAATCCTTCCAATGTCTCATTGAGTACCATGTGGCCAGCATGTATGGGACCAGTCCCAACTCCCAAGAGCGAGATAAAGAGCCTGGGTATCTGGCTAGACCAGAATTTGACTTTTAAGGTGCAAGCCAGGAAGACGGTGGCAACTTGTTATGGATTGCTTAGAATGGCCCGCAAAGTGCTTCCTCTTCTCCCTCCCCAAGCCAAAAAAATATTAGTCCAATCCTTGATATTGTCAAGGATAGACTACGGAAATGCACTCTACTTAGGGGCCCCACTGGCAGTAATCATGAAACTGCAAACGGTCCAAAACTGCGCGGCCAGACTATTATTTGGAATATCGAATCGCCTCTCTGCGAAACCGGCCCTATGTGCCCTTCACTGGCTCCCAGTGAAGGAAAGAATCAGCTTTAAGGCCCTCTGTATTGTCCACAAGTCTCTGCAAGGGAACGGCTCTACTTTAATCTCGACAATGTTTCGCCGCTATAAGGCCACCAGGGAATTGCGTTCGGATGAACTCCACTTGGTGGAGGTCCCAAGGATCAAGAGGGCGAGAAGTGGCGGCCGCCTTTTCTCACTCAATGCGGCCAAACTTTGGAACGCACTACCACTTCATTTACGCAGGGAACCCAGCCACCTTGCCTTTCGAAGGCAACTAAAAACTCTGCTATTCCCTTGAGTGTTTCTGCTAATGGTTACTGGTCTAGCCAAGCGCTGGGAGGCCCCCGGGTAGCCATGCGCTATATAAGTGCCATTTTCATTCATTCATTCATTCATTTGGCCAGGTGTTGCTCTATGACCTTGGAAAAGGCAGGGAGTGAAGTAATGGGCTGAAGGTTCTTAATGAATGTTGCATCTAGGCCAGGTTTTTTCAATCCAGTTTTGGGGGAGTTTGTGTGTACATTGTAGACAGGCTGAATAATGAGGACTGAGAACTATTACACCTACGCCAACAGAGTTAGGCAAACATTTTCCCACAACACCTATAGCAATAAAAAGTGACCCTCTTCCCCTTATGACAATGACAGACAGGAGGCTTTCAGAAAGAGGTGTTTGTTGGTTCACTGATAGAATATCGATGTCACAAACTTCGATGTTCTAAATATCGGGTAAAAAATATCGACTGCAAAAATATCGACTCCCATACCTTAACAGGTAAGTACAAAAATATTGACTCAAAAATAGCGAGGTAAAAAATATAGATGTAAAAAATATCGATTTAAAAATATATATAACATAAAATAATATATATTAAATAATATTATTTTTAACAAAATAAATTACATTTAATATACATTTTAACTAAATATAACAAATAAACCTAATTTAAAAAAATATAAACACACAAACAATTTATACATATACATATATTTACTTAAAAATAATTTATTAACTATTATTATTATTATTATCTTTATCTAATTTTCAAGTGTTGGATATCGGAATAATGAAATTTACTATTCCAACTCCAGTGAGTGCAACAGTAGGGAAAGTGTTGGATAGCCGAGGGGTAAAAATTACTTTTGCCACCTCAGTGATAGCAACAGTAGGGAAAGTGTTTGTTAGCAGAGGGGAAAAAATTACTATTCCCACTCCAGTAAGTGCAACAGTAGGGAAAGTGTTGGATAACCGAGGGGTAAAAATTACTATTCCCACTCCAAAGAGTGCAACAGTAGGGAAATTGTTGGATAGTGGAGGGGTAAAATTTACTATTCCCACTCCAGTGAGTGCAAAAGTAAGGTAAGTGTTGGATAGCGGAGGAATTAAATTTAGTATTCCAACTCCAGTGAGTGCAACAGTAGGGAAAATGTTGGATAGCGGAGGGGTAAAAATTACTATTCCCACTCCAGTAAGTGCAACAGTTGGGAAAGTGTTGGCTAGCGGAGGGGCAAAAATTACTATTCCCAATAAAAACAGTGCAACAGTAGGGAGAGTGTTGGATAGCGGAGGGATAAAAATTACTTTTCCCACTCAAGTGAGTGCAAAGTAGGGTAAGTGTTGGATAGCGGAGGGATTAAATTTACTATTCCAACTCCAGTGAGTGCAACAGTATGGAAAATGTTAGATAGCGAAGGGGTAAAAATTACTATTCCCACTCCAGTGAGTGCAACAGGAGGGAAAATGTTGGATAGCGGAGGGGCAAAAATTACTATTCCCACTCCAGTGAGTGCAATAGTAGGGAAAGTATTGGACAGCGGAGGGGAAAAAATTACTATTCCCACTCCAAAGAATGCAACAGTAGAGAAAGTGTTGGATAGCGGAGGGGTAACAATTACTATTTTCACTCCACTGAATACAACAGTAGGATAAGTGTTGGATAGCGGAGGGGTAACATTTTTTATTCCCACTTCAGTGAGTGCAACAGTAGGGAAAGTGTTGGATAGGGGAGGGGTAAAAATTACTACTCCCACTCCAGTGAGTGCAACATTAGGGAAAGTGCTGGATAGCGGAGGGGTAAAAACTACTATTTCCACTCCAGTGAATTCAACAGTAGGGAAAGTGCTGGATAGCGAAGAGGTAACAATTACTATTCCCACTCCAGTGAGTGCAACATTAGGGAAAGTGTTGGATAGCAGAGAAACAAAAATTACTAATAACACATAAACAGTTGAGAAAAAACAAAAAATATTACAACATTTTTAAAATCATATAAATAAAAAAACAATATTTAAAAAATATAAATTTAAATCTATTAAACGTATAAAAAGAACACATATTTTAATATTAATTACATATAACAAAAACCTACAAATAATATATAAAATAAATTACTAAATAAATTTATAAACAATAATTATTCAAAAGTAGCAAATATTAACAAACAAAAACATTATTTAAAACATAAATGTATTTATTTTATTTCATACCCTATAACACCACACCAATAACAAAACACTTCAACATTTTTAATTACATTTATTTCCATAATTAACATAATTAATAATAAATTAAAAAACATCTTGTTAATAAAACAAACAAAAATAAACATTAATTGAGTACACAAGATTTAACACTCTAATATGCACAACACACACCTAAATTAAACTATGAAATAATAAAACACAGCTATATATTATTTTTTAAAGAAAAAGTATTACTATTAACAACTAATAATTAAATAACAAAATGTTAATACCCACCCTTTACCCCTTTAAAAGTCAAAACAAAACACAAATAAATAAACATTTACTCTAAATAAATATCAAATAATTAACATTAATTAACAACTATATATTAATTAATTAAACACAAATTACTTACCACCCTTTACTCCTATAAACACCACAACACACACATAAAATTAATTACACAATTACGATAATTAATTACCAATTAATTAATTACAATTAATTAACAACTAATTATTAATTCATCAATAAAAAATAATTTACTTCCCACCCTTTACACCTATAAAAACTACCACACACAAATATAATTAATTACACAATTATCAAAGTTAATTACAAATTAATTAATTACAATTAATTAACAACCAATTATTAATTCATAAATTAAAAATAAATTTCTTCCCACCATTTACCCTATAAACACCACAACACACACCTAAAATTAATTACACAATTACCATAATTAATTACCAATTAATTAACAACCAATTATTAATTAATTATTAATAAATTTATTTACACATTTAGCACTATAACATCTCAATTGAACAAATATTAATAGATAAAAATTAATCAATAAATTAATTATAATTACATTACTTCCCACCCTATTCCCCTATAAACCAACAACCCACTACGGAACTAAAAATGCAAAAATAAAATAAATTAAAAAAAAATTTAATATAATTAAATTACTTCCCACCCTATTTCCCTATAAACCCACAACCCGCTACGGAACTAAAAACGCAAAATTCAAATAATTTTTTTTTATAAATTTAATATAATTAAATTACTTCCCACCCTATTCCCCTATAAACCCACAACCTGCTACGGGACTGAAAGCACAAAATTCAAATAAAAAAAATTAATAACTACTAAAAATGTAACACATATATTTGAAAAATACAAACAAATCTTATACAAAAAAACATACATATAAAATATATACTGAAATACATAACAATAATAAAAACAGATATTTTTAACAACTATATTTTTGCAAACAATATTTAACACTTCGATATTTTTAAAAACGATATTTCTTACCTTTAGTCGATATTCTTGACCACGATATTCTTGCTGTCGATATTCCTGACCCACGATATTAATGACTTGATATTTGTGCAACCCGATATTTTGTACTCGATATTCTGTCTCTGCACCATGTTGGTTAGTGTGTGTGAGAGAAAGAGAGAGAGAGAAAATAATATTCTGTACCTGTATCTCATAGTGACTCATCTTAGACACGAATAATGCACTTCCTGAATATACAGATGAGGAGGTACAGCACATTACCAGAAGTCAGACTGAAACCATGTAACTCATGTCACGTGTTCACGTTGCTGTAGAAGCTGCATTGCACAGTGCCAATTCCAGTGGCGGCTGATAGCTTGCAGAGCTAAAGGGGTAGGCTCACATGCACACACTCACTTCCAACCATCCACAAGCACACACACTCACATCCATCAATTCGCAAGCACACAAGTGCACATATACTCATTCCCATCCATTCACATACATTCATGTGCACACGTACTCACACCCATCCATTTACAAGCAGACAGGTACACACATACTCACACCCATCTATCCACAAACACACATATGCACAAATACTCACACCCACTCATTCTCAAGCACATACACACACCTGCACCCACCCATTCACAGCGCTCTCATGCAAACGCACATAGAGTAATACATACACAGACCTAAACATTCAATAAGATACTTACTGAGCCGCAGAGGTGATTACAGGACCAGCAGGTGGCAGGATGGAGAAGCATGACAGCCCAAGAGTAGCTGTAGGCTTTGGGAGGTAAAGCAGGAAACTGATGATCCTGCTGCCTCCTCTCACTGGCTAACCTTGTCAAGAGTTCGCCAATGAGAGGAAGACCTTCCCTAACACATCACAAAGTGGGGTGGGGTCAGTGAGTCTTGCTTATCCCACCTAGATCTGTGAAAAGTTAGGGAAGGGTGATGTGAGGCATCACTAATATACAGGCAGCACTGAACACTTCAGGGCTTAAACCTGAAGTGTCCAGGGCTTACTCTATCAGTGACACTCCCCCTCATCGTGAGTGAGAGGATCCTTGCAGGGCTTTGTCGAGCAGATGATGTCACTGTCAGGGACATCTTAAGGATTTTGGGAGCTCTGGGCCAAACTTATTCTGGGGGTCCCTGTTCGGAACAGCTTTGAATTTATGATCCAGTTTCAGCTCTTTCATGCCTTTTTTGGCTAGGTCACTAGCAGTGCAATTGCACACTGCTCCAAATTCAAAATGTGTTTGCATCTATTATTCAGGGAGAGTGAGGTGCGTTTTCAATATTGTAACACAGCAGCAGCTCACTAATATTACTGCAAATAATGTCCGTGACACCCTCCCATTTCTCATATGTGAGGTACTGTTTTGATCTAAAAGAAACTTTTTTATGGATGTTGTATGAAACATAAACACAACATTTGTCTGCAAAATATCTGTAATCGACTATCACACATCACCCACATTGAAATTAAAGTAAAGGAAAACATTATTTAAAACACTCTGTTTAAGAATTATTCAAGGTCATCAGGGCAAGACTCATCCCACAATAGAGCTTGCTCCGTCAGGGGGCCCCCTGTAAGGCTGGGGTCGTGGCCAGAGCCCACTTTGCCCATGCCTTAAAAAGTCCCTGGTCACTGCCCTCAGGGCTGTGAGATTTTCGGCTTAGCATACTTGACACAGGCTACCAGGCACCCTTTATGCACCTGGCTGGCATGACCCTGACAAGGTCAGTGTCTGTCAGGCTGACTTTTAACTCAGCAAAACCAAAGGGGATGATGGACGGAGTGTTGAACATTGCAAGCACTCACCCCCAGTCAACTGATCTGGGTTTAATCCATCATCATTCTTTAGCTCACTCCGCCACCCCAGTTCAGACATGGCCATATGCAAATCAGTCTGACCCTGTGCCTCATGGGAACAGACCAGCCCGAACTGCCAAACCATGTCTTCCCTGGACCAGAAACAAGCATCCTGGGACCGGTTTCTGGCTTACAACCGTCATCAGCCAGGCTATCTTGAATCCAGAGGCAAAGTGAGCAAGGGACCCACGTCTGGGCATACCCTGCCAACTTAGGGCGAACATAGCAAAACCAAAGGGGATGATGGACGGAGTGTTGAACAATGCAAGAACTCACCCCCCAGTCAACTGATCTGGGTTTAATCCATCATCATTCTTTAGCTCACTCCGCCACCCCAGTTCAGACATGGCCATATGCAAATCAGTCTGACCATGTGCCTCATGGGAACAGTCCACCCCAAACTGCCAAGCCATGTCAGGGCTGTGAGATTTTCGGCGTAGCATACTTGACACAGGCTGCCAGGCACCCGTTAAGCACCTGGCTGGCATGACCCTGACAAGGTCAGTGTCTGTCAGGCTGACTTTTAACTCAACCTGACAGACACTCATCATACTCTGAAAAATGTGTTGGGGCCGAGCCCCGGCTCCCATAATGACGGGACGCTTCTGTGCTGTTAACGATTGCCTTTAAAAGGGACAAGCATAGAAATCTATTAATATCATCAGCCTACCATTTTTACTAATGTAATTGTGAATGGCGGTAAAAAAAATCCCGCACTACGCCCTCTAGCCTATCACTTTGTGGCTAAATATATTTTGCTCATTTGGCACATAGGCTTAGTAACAGCTTTTTCACCACCCTTAGCCGTTTGGCAAGTTCTCCTCTCTGAAAATTGTTCAAATTGTTCCAGCAGCACCACTGGTCACTGAAAGCATTCTCTTACACTTGCCTGAACCAAACCTCGAGAAGGCGCTCGTGAAAGACGTAATGTACGTTTAAAAGTCATGTTCACGTATTTCTATGAACACAAAAGGAGGTCAGCTTTGAATGTCTCCGCAGCGTCAATGCCGCTGTAACACCCATTATATCTTCATCTCTTTTGACCATGCAGCCTCAGGAATAAAAATGGAAGTGCGTTGGAAAAGCACGCAATGCCTGCGAGGCGTCAAGGTCTGCAGGTAGTCGCCTTGACAAGCATTGATGTCGCCCAGACGTTCATATTTGGATTTCAATGCGCCTGCGTCAAACATTAGCTGCGTCATTTCGCAGCACGCTCTGTTGATGCGTTGTCAGGTCGTAGCTATGCTGCGTCTTTTCAGGTGATTCCTTTATGTCGTGCACGACCTTGATTTATGCTATTGTGGCATTAACAGGATGTACCATGCAGTCCAATTAAAAAAGTCATCCCTTCCTTAATCTATAGTAATTGAGTCATGTTATTATCCTCCTTATGCAAGCTACTGTGACATTTTTAGACAAGGTGAAGGGTGCCACCTTTTGGGAGAAACGTGAGTTATCACCCGGAGAAGTAGAATTTACAATGGATTTAAAGATCAGAAGCTTATCCAGAAATCAAGTGTCTCAGATTATGCACTAAACACAGCCTTGCATTCCTGGTCCCTCAAAGCAGGTCGAGTAGAGTCCCTCCTGAACGTTTGAACTCCCTCATGAAAGAATCATCCTCGAAAACACGAACTTTGCCGAACAGTTTTGCAGCCCTTTGAGGGACATCTTTCTCTTCATGGAACAACGAGGTAGTTGCTGAAATCTGGCGTTTTTCAGTGCAAAAATAGTGGTGTGCGAAATTTGTGTAGTTTGATTTTATGTAATAACGCAAAATCTCTGAACATTTATGAAAAATTGGATGCGGTGCTATATCCCAGCATGCAATGCATCCTTTTGCATTTCACACTAAAAGAAAGTGCAAAAAACAAAGAGCAAAAAACAAAAGTGCCACAAACAGCAGCAGCTCGCTCCCTTGTCATTTGTGTTGTTTCCCTATGTTAGCACTACATTTTTGGTACCAGAAGGATTATCATAATTTCAGGAACTGCTCGTAATAAGCGTGTTGGACCTGGCATCCTTGGCGTGGTTTTCCTCTAACTTTTTGCCTATAGACCTCCTAATCTGCTAACTTTGTTTTTGCTGACCTTAGGACTCTGCGCACTTTACCACTGGTAATCAGCGATAAAGTGATCTCTCCTTAAAACATTGTAAAATTGGCTTATAACCAAAGGCCATATTTAATTTATTTGCAAGTCCCTAGTACAGTGGCACCACCTGTGCCCAGGGCCTGTAAATTACATGCTGCTAGTGGGCCTGAAGCACTGATTGTGCTACCCACTTAAGTAGCACTTTAAACGTGCCCCAGGCCCGCTATTGCAGCCTGTGCGTGCAGCTTTAAACTGCCATTTCGACCTAGCTAAAGAAAACTTTTGCCAGGTCCAAACCTCCCTTTTTAATATGTTATCAATCACACCTAGAAGAGGCCTGGATAGCCCAGAGAGCAGGGTGCAGTGCATTTAAAAGTTAGGCATGTACTTTTAGATTTTACATGTCCTGGTAGTGAAAAAGTTTTAAATTAGTTTTTCACTACTACATGGCCTGCCTCTTCCTTAGGATAATATTGGAGTTACCTTATTACATTTAACAGGCTGTAACTTCCAAATGGGAACATGTTATCCATTCATGTTTGATGTCTTTGGAATTGTAACAAAAAATCCTAGCTTATGGTGAAGTCAGATTTTAAATTACAATTTTGAAAATGCCGCTTTTAGAAAGTTAAAGGAACAAATGATGGACTGAATGCTGAACAATGCAAACATTCACCCCCAGTCACAAAGATCTGGGTTTAATCCATCGTTCTTTTGCTCACCACACCACCCCAGTTTGGACCCAGCCATATGCAAATTAAACTTGACCCTGTTCCTCATGGGAGCAGTCCAGCCCGAACTGCCAAGCCTGGTCTTCCCTGGATGGGAAACAAGCATCCTGGGAACGGTTTCGGGGCATCACCCCTCATCAGCCAGGCTAGCTTGAATCCAGTGGTGCAGTGAGCACGGGACACATGTCTGGGCATACTCTTCCCACTTAGGGCGACAAAAGCAAAAGGAAAAAATGATGGACAGAATGCTGAACAATGCAAACATTTACCCCCAGTCACAAAGATCTGGGTTAAATCCATCATTCTGGTGTCTGCAGACTGTCTCGGGTTCATATGTAATTGACAGTTGACCTTTGTGTATTCCTCCTAGACAGCCATACACACTGGGGAGTTTAGGTGTGCATAAGATGGGCCATCACTGATAGAATGGCAAGGGAGAGCTGGGCAATGCCCCACTTACATTTGAATAGGCTGCGTCCTGCCTCCACACAAAGTGCTGCATAACCGCCCTGTAGTGAGTCTGGAGCCAGGGAAAGGAAGGCAGGGCATCTGTGCACTTCAAAGGCATGCCTCTAGAAGCTTCTCCCACTTCAAAGGCAAAACTTGGTATAAATATTGGATCTTAGACATCAGTGCTTCAGTGCACTTCCTGACTTGTGGATACTCTGCCAGGAAGAAGGACTGCTCTGCTTCTGATAGGACTACACAAACACAAGACCCTTAGAAATATCCACGGGAGGGAACTAGAAGCTACAGTGCCTTCAGGGTGAGCTGGCATCCCTACAAGCACTATATAGAGGGAGTGCTGGGAATCTCCAAAATTGTGAAGGACTGTCCTCACACACCACCTGGTGTCATGCTTCATCATAGGCAGTCCTCGCTCTCTAAAAACCAGGTTTGATAGAGAGCGGGCCTGCACCTGAAGACAGGGAGGCACTTCTAATCATTTAAGTGGGGGCTCATGCAAAAAGTGATTTAAAAAGCAATGACCTACCCCAAATCACATTTAATCATAGGGTATTACTTGGTGTTAAAAGCTGGAATGTGGGGATATGGGGAACTATTACCCCATCACCACTATTGTGGTCAACATGTTTCTGCCATTGACTACAATGAGTCCGCGGCATTCTTCAGGACGAGAATCGGGCTCCTGTCTTGCCAATATGACTTTAGATATTGCCACTATGTTAGGGCGACCTATGTCAACCTCTAACCTAACGTTGGTGTTCTCAAGTACCTGTGGAATTTTTTTTTTTTTTTTATTCAAGAGGATATTTCATGTGCTTTTTTCGTAGAAAGGGAATTGGTAACATCATGCACACCATGCATATGCGATATTTGCATGTGAGTGTGGTAATCACGTGACACTGCAAACGTGAGATACATATTAAAACATTAATTCACCATGAGACCAGCTCACAACCTTACCCCAACGTAGGGTTCTTATTGTCCCATGGGAGGAGGGTTCAGGGACCCCTGTAGTCACACTCTAGGAAAAGTAAAAGGTTTGTTTGATACTAGACTTGGTAGAAAGTTTTTAAGTAGATGAGTAATTTAGATGTGCCTTCAAAGATAGAGTCACTATATTCCCATGCACACTCTCACGCATACTCTTACTGCCTCAAGGTGCGTCCCTCGCCGTATACCTACGAACGTCCACTCCTTCTCCCCAACAATGTCGGAATGGAGATTTGTTTGCCGTATATATAGGCGTACCATTATCCAGGAACGAACTGATATGCAGCACCTGTGGTCAATTCGGGCTAGCGCGGTTACTCTATTGTTAGATCCGGTGTCCCATGCGCCCGCCTGTAGGCCGCGCGGCGCTCCAAGGGACGTAGCTGGTAGCTACGGCTGTAGGCGTTTTCAACTGGCGTGGTAACCTCTATACACGATGCGGTGTCTCGCACATCTGCCACCTGGGGGCCACATGATGACGTGGTGCTGCCAGGGGTGGGGCGTGTACTTTGATTTGCAAAGCTGGACAGTGTTTTTTTTTTATATAAAAACGCCTATATAGTAAAATGCTTCCAGAGGCAGGACGTGTTCTTAATAGATATTACACGGTTGCCTGATAGGACTGCCACTCTGCTGGACGCTGCTGTGAAGTACTGCAGCCCCGCTGTGCTGACCTGCTGCCCTCTTACCTGGGTGAAAAGGACTGGACCTGCATCCTTTGGACCCAGGACGTAAGAGGGACTCTAAGGGCTAGTTGACTGGCCTCCTGACTTGAGCCACAGGGATCGAAGGCTCTAACAACCCTGACCCCAGCCCTGGATTTTGCCATCTGTGAGTCTACCCTGCCAAATTATGCCACCCCAGTCCTGGACCATTGGAAGAGGGTCTAAGGTGCTCTTCCAGCCTCTGTGGATCCACCAGAACCGATGCATTTTGTCTTTTGCGTGGCACAGCCCTGAGCAGAACCAATGCATAGCCGCTGCTGAGTGGGTTACCCTGTTGCCAAGACCTGCTTCACAGCCCGCAGCCTCATCAGAACTGCTGCTGTGTGATGCATCCTCAATGCAAGCCATCGAATCCCTAGTCGACCACAACCTTGACAATGACACCAGACTCCCCTTTGCAGCATCACAGCTCCTCGGTGCCAAAGCATCGCCTCAACTGCGAGACGCATCCTCAACACCGGTATTTGCATCGGAAGCCCCATCAACGGGATCCTCAACAACAATGCAGGCCCTAGCATCGCAGCCTCACCTCACCTTGGAACCGGCGCATCGCTTTGACTGCAGACGCATCTTCAACGCGGACCCTCGCAACGCTCCGCAAACCAGGATTTAAGGTACTTTGTTCAGCGAGCTAACTGAGTCCCTGTAGCTTGCCTGCACTCCATATCGGTTGTCATGAACTTGTGACTTTGTCCAGTCTGGCAGGCCCAGATATCGACAGTTGGCGATTTCTGCTTTTAGGTGCTATTTTCACAGAAAACCTTAAAATTGCATATCTACGGTTCTACTAATTGGATTTTGTTGCTTTGGTCTTGTTTTATTTATTAACAATAACTATTTTTCTAAATGGATGTGGGATCCTTTTTGTGTGCTGTTTTTCACTTTATTACTGTTTTAAGTGTTGCACACATATTTTCCACATTTCCACTGAATTAAGCCTGACTGCTCTGTGCCAAGTTAGCAGAGGGTTTGGCACAGGTTAATTTAGGGTTAGCTTGTGCCTCACCATGATAAGGATTGTGGTTGCTGCTTGATTAGGGTTTCACCCCTCCCTCAACAAGTAGCCCAATTTCTTACAGAGCGTAAAGAGAAATTAGCGAAATTCGGCAGCATTACGCTGGCAGAATAATATTTCACCCAGGCCTATTTGAAAATAATCACAAACATGCATGCCTTTTGTGCTTTGTATGGAAATGGGCTATTACCTAAGCCATGTAGGGTCTGTGTATCAGGAGAAGACAAAAAAGGGCAGACAGTATAGGATGGGTAGTGTAAATCTGTTGTTAATGTCTAAATTAATATATATGTGTGTCATTTAGTCTCTGTCGGATGATCGACCATTCCACAAAGGGGTGGAGATTATGGCCTCTGCCACATTGGCAGAGGGCTATACACTATATTTTGAGATCCCACCTGCCTAGAGGAAATTTCTGTCCGATGAAGGGGAAGTCGCAACTCCCTTTGCAGCATTGAAGGATTGCTAAGTAGGCACAATGTTTAAAGTGCCTGTTGGACAAACGTTTTTGTTTACAGAAAGCAAACTCAAAAAGTAGAAATTTGTTTTCTCTACACAAAAAATAAATAGCCCTGAATCACAGGGAGTTTTTTTCCTTCATGTGGGCACCATTCTACATTTTACCTGCCCATGCCTCGCATGGCAGACATCAGAAGGAAAAATCAGTGGTCACACTGCTATAAAAATGGTGGGGCGTTTGTCACTATGACTTGGTGGTCCTAGACAGATGGATCACTGGGTCAGAGGTTACAATCGTCAGAGTGAACTGATGCTCCAACGATGGGGACTCACCATTTACACGTCTAAATGGGGCAAGGGAACTGTGGTTTGAGCAGGGCAAGATGACCGCTGCATTACAGCAGTCCTTCCACTCTGCTAAGCTCTAAATGAGGTGCTGTGTTGCTCAGACTGTCCTGTGCAATATGATCTACTTACCTCTTACAGTGACCTCCATGCTAAAAACTTTTACCATACATGTACATCATATGTGGCAACATTTCAAACTCTGATTATAGTTCAATGAGTGTGTACAGAAGAGCAAAGACAGTTAATGTCATCTTCATCAGAAGACTTTGCTAACACGCTATATTCCAAAATACAGAACAGAGACCAGGCACGACGCCTCACTTAGAGTTTGTGGGGAACTGAAAACGCAAACATTTCTGGCAGAAACCCAGAATGTGGAGTACAATCATCCAACTCTATTTCAATCTCTATAGAGATAGAATTGTGAAGGAAATTGAGTACGTGGAATCTACTCCTTATTTAGAATATCCTCCACAATAAAATCCCCATGGTGGAGAAAATTTAGCCAGTGGACTTCCGTCTATATTTATAATTTCCATCAAAAATAGGAGGATTTTCAGTTCCAGTCAAACTCTAAACTAGGCCACAGGCCCTTATTTAGAATTTGGTGGGCCTTCTGTTTACACAAATGCATAAGTTCTGAATAGAGTGGATGGGATCTCCGTCCTATTATATTCATATGCATTCTAAACAGGGTAACTGGAAAGTTGAAAGTTTTTAGCAAATGTACCCAAACTTAAATTCAGGACCATATTTCTCTGAGGACCATGAGCCTGCTGTATGGCTTTCCTCCTGTTTTAAGACTTGCTTTCTTTTTTTATAGACTCAACATGTAGTGTTTGATGGATGCACGACATCCGCCATAAAGCTGTGGATATCCTGTTTTGCTGGAACATCTATACATTTTAAATAGGGCGGATGGGACATCTGTTCTACTATATTTGTATACACTCTAAGCAAGGCCGATGGGACATTTGCGCATGTATGGCATATGTCCCACCTCCATCCAACTCCAAATCAGGACCATATTTCTCTGAGAAACATTAAGCAGCTGTATTCTTTTCCTTGTGCTTCAAAACGTGCTTTCACTTCCCTATGTTTAGCTGGTCTTACAACATAGCACTTGATTTAGAGTTTGGCAGATGCAGGACATCCACCAAAATGCAGTGATTGTCCCGCCCACCCTATTCAGCATGCATGAACACCTATGCACTTTAGTGCAAATGAGACATGTGCCATGTTAGAACTGGGGGTCTCTAGTTGGCTGAGGTAGGTACCTTAGTCCAAATAGGGACCCTTGCTTCTAAGTCAGGGAAAGGAAGGACACCTTCCCAGATAGCCCCTGCTCACCCCTTCGGTAGCTTGGCACGAGCAGCCAGGCTTATCTCCAAGGCAAATGTGTAAAGTATTTGCAACCACGCTCTCAGTAACACAGTGATAACACCACAAATGGACTCCACCCGAGTTTCATAAAAAAACAATTATATGTTTATAAAAAAAGATATACGATGAGACCACACGATAAAAATCCAACATATGCGTATTTGTAGTATTTCACCTTGCCGTTTATTAGGCCAGCAAGCACTTGTAGGTTCTTGCAGTATTAATGAGCAATTCTCGATGATCCAATGCAGTCCTAATGCAATGCTACGCAGTTCGTAATGCAAGAATCAGGCACTTCGTAATGTAAAAATAATGCAATTCGTAATGCAACAATCAGGCAGTTCGTAATGCAAAAATAATGCAATTCGTAATGCAACAATCAGGCAGTTCGTAATGCAAAAATAATGCAATTCGTAATGCAACAATCAGACAGTTCGTAATGCAAAAATAATGCAATTCGTAATGCAACAATCAGGCAGTTCGTAATGCAAAAGTAATGTACTTCGGCACCGATCGCGGTGCTCTGGACGGTCTCTATGTCACTCTTACTGACTCGCGGTCAGCTACTGCCAAAATATGCCCCCAACACTGTTATGATGGAAAACAAAGTGCAGCTCCACACTCCGGCCCCAGTACTGCCACTCCTCGGCAAGTACGGGCTGCGATACGGACTTGAGCGGAGGCTCGCGCTGCAAAGATGGGAAAGGCCGAGAGCGTTTCTCTCGGAGTCCGCACCCCGCCCCAGGCGGCGACACACGCACGCTCGCTGAGCATTACCTGGGGGTGCGATCTCACTCTCCTCTCCTCGCGGCTTGGGCCTCCGGTGCGACTTCGTTGATCTTGGGCAGTGGAACTCGGACCCTCCCCAACGGAGATGGTTCGAGGTCTCTCCTTGGCAAAGGCAGGCTCGGGCCGGCGGCGGTGACTTCTCACAGCTCCTCTGGGGATGCCGGTCCGGGCCGATGGCAATGACGATCGCAGTAGTTCTGGTCACGCTGTCGATCGAAGCAGAGAACAAGACTGCTCCGGGACACACAGTCATGGGGCAATTTCTCACGACGGTCTCAGGCTGCAACAGGGCACACGCACACAGCGTCGCTGAGACTCACTTGAGCTCTGGGTGCACACGATCACAGGGCAATCCTCATGAAGGGCTCAGGCTGCACGAAGCACACGCACACAGTGTCGCTGAGACTCACTTGGACTCCGGGTGCACGCGATCACAGGGCAATCCCCCTGAAGGTCTCAGGCTGCACGAAGCACACGCACACAGCGTCGCTGAGAATCACTTGGATTCTGGGTGCACACGATCACAGGGCAATCCTCACGAAGGTCTCAGGCTGCACGAAGCACACGCACACAGCGTCGCTGAGACTCACTTGGATTCTGGGTGCACACGATCACAGAGCAGTTCTTACGAAGGTCTCAGGCTGCAAAAAGCACACGCACACAGCGTCGCTGAGACACCCTTGGAAACTTTTATGTTCCTGAGTTTCCACAACAGGGAGCCAGCTCTCCTCGGGCCCTTGGAGACACGTTACTTCGGGACACAGCACACAGCAAAGTCCTTTCAAGCAGGTGGACACAGCACACAGCAAAGTCCCTTAGCATCTCCTTAGTTAAATCAGCAAACTGCAGGCTAGCCCCAGAACACACAGCCAGGGTCAGTCCTTCTCTTCAGTCTCTTCAGCTGTTCTTCCTTGGCAGAGGTTCCTCTTGACCGCGAAGTAGTTTCAATCCTTTTCAGTCTTGATCAGTCCAACGTTCAGGGGTTTCAGCTCTCATAGTTATACCCCTAAAAGTCTTTGAAGTCTTTGTGTTCAGGGGGCACTGACCCCTGTCCAAACCAGTTCTGGGTGTCTCCCTGACAGTGACACCTTCTTCCTTTGATAGTGGGGGTCTGGATCTTCAATCACTCAGCAGGAGATGGAGCCATTGTTTTATGGCAGCAGCCCAGGCCTCTTCACCTCCAGGGGCTACTCCTCCCCCCTACACTTCAGATGCAGGTCAACCGTGGCTGTCTCACCTACTCCTCCCCTGGGTCAAGACATTTCCCAGATCCTATCACATTCAAATCCAGACAGTCAATCCCCAACAAGGCAGAGACACACAGAATTGTTAGAACAAAAAAACCAGTCACTTCTAAAAGCGTGGTTTCTAAACACCCAATTCATAAACCACCTTCACAAAAAGATGTGTTATTAAATTGTGAGTTCAGGCACACTAAACTTCACCTCTCCATCTTAAACCTTTGGGAAGATAGGCTGGAAACATATTACACAGCCTCCCCCATTCTGTCCTATGGGCAATATGGCCTTGCAACAGTGAAAAACGAATTTGGCAGTTTTTCACTGTCAGGACATGGTACACACCTTAGTACATGTCCTACCTTTCACAGACACTGCACCCTGCCCAGGGGGGTACCTTGGGCCTACTATAGGGGTGTCTGATGTGCATAAAAAGGGAAGGGTAAGGCCTGGCAAGTGGGTGCACTTGTCAGGACAACATGGCAGTTAGCAACTGCGCGCAGGCACTGCAGTGGCAGGCCTGAGTTCTCTTTTGAGGGCTACTTATGTGGGTGGCACAATTAGTGCGGCAGGCCCACGAGTAGCATTTGTATTACTAGCCCTGGCACACAAAGTGCACTTTACTAGGGACTTTACTAGTAAGACAAACATGGCAATTATGGACAACCAATTACCATTACACTTTACACAGGGAGCACTTGCACTTTGGCACTGATAAGCAGTGGCAAAGTGCCCAAAGCATCTAAGTTGGCAACACCATGTCAGAAAAAAGGTCTAGGGGGAAGGCAAAAAGTTTAGGGAACTTTAGCCAAAAAGGGCCAAGTCCAACACAACCCCCTCCCAGCCTAAAGCCAGGGTAGACCAATCAACTACCTTGATGGACTTCCCTGGTTGGGGCGATAGAACACGGACGCGGGCCCGCTACCGCAGGGACACCCTCCTGTTCTATGCCTTCCTGACCCCAGGGGGTTCTCTTGGTCACTACTCCCTGGGCCAACTATGCTGCCCCACGTGTACTTCCTGGCAGTCGGGGGCCCTCTAGGGGTGCTGGTCCCTGGCCAACTCCCACCTAGAGCAGTACCCCTGGAAGACCCATCGGCCAGGATGCTGTCTCCAGTCATCCTGCCCTCCAGGTTAGAGGTGGGGTTACCCCGGTCACTTTTAGGGGACCTAGCCCTACTGGCTGGGCACTGTCCCATGGGTTTTCCCACGGGGGAACACCTCCCCCCTTAACCTTCCATTTAGATTTTTGTGCCTGCCACTTAGGAATGGCACCCACAAACTTCAGGACCGCGGGAGCTCTGGTTACAGACGCCCCACGACCTCCTGACGCTAGGTGTTCTTCCTTGCACTGCTGGCAGGTAGGTTCTAGACCTCCACCCTGGTGCTCCTCTAAGGATCCCTCCAGTCTCTGGGGTGGGGTTGTGGACCCCTGGGGACGCTGCTTACACTCTCTCCCTCTACTTTGAGACAGGGTGCTAGCCTGCACGCCCCCCCCACTTCTCTGGGACCTGACTGCGCCACTCTGTCCTTCTTCCCTCCCACGGGACTGGAAGATCCCTGAGTTGCTGCTGGGGTTCCCCTTTGGTGTCTCTTCAGACCCCTCGACCCATGACCAGGGGCCTGTCTCGGGGGCAAGCTCCTGGGAATCAAAGAGCTCGCAGTCTAACAGGTGTTAGCGCAACTCTGAAAAATGTTTACTGAGCTGAGGCTCCCTGGAGCCCAAATTGAGCAATCCTTTGTAATCATTCGCCATGCTAACCATCACCCAATCATCCAGTGCACACGTGTACTCATCCAGATCCTCCACCCGAGTACTGGATTTCAGTCTCTGGAAAACCCTGAATTTCAGCAGGTACTGTTCAGGAGTGAGCCCATACCTGAGGCATAAAGCCTCCTTCATATTGGCGTAGGTCAGGGTTCCCGCCCTCTCTAAAGGTGGTAAAACGTCCCTCCCAGAAGCCTCAAAGTGTTTCCATAGGCCCGCCCCCTAATGCTTCTCAGGCACCTCATTCATCCTCAGTGCGATCTCATATGCCGTGAACCATGCATAAATATCATCACCCCTTTGGTAATCTCGCACTAAGTCTTTGGGAATGTACACCTTACCCGCTGGCACTAGATGTGTGCTGCCACCATTCGAACTGGACTCCTCCTGTTTAGCCTTAATGTCCAGTTCCCTCATGCTTAACTCATGAGCTAAGAGAATCTTCTACTTTTCCAAGGCGAGAGCGCTCTTGCTCTCCTCTGCTCGCTTTTCACTTTCAATGAGCAGCATTTTCTCTTCTGCTTGAGCCTTAAGTTTTAAAACCTCCAACTCATGCTCTCTGACCCTTTGGTTTTCCTCCAGCTCCTCTGGGGAAAAACTCCTCCCTGAATGGTTACTACCAGCCCCTGAGGCTGGTCCTTCCACCGGCAAATCCTGTGGACCAAATCCATTCCCTGGGTCATCCTCATCCACCTCACCATCACCTGTCTCCTGAGCCCCTTTGGCTTCCCACCAGGCCCTCAAGGCCATTTGCAGCTCCTCCTTCTTGGCGCTACTTTTCATGGGACATCCCAAAGCTCTGCAGAATTGCCTCAATTAATCAACTCTGTAGGTAAGCAATGCCGCAATGTCGAATTCCAATTCTGCAGCCTCAATGGCTTCTTGACTCCTTTGAGACATGATGTGTGGCTTAAAGGTCACTCAAAAATAGAACCAAAAATCAAAACACAATATGTGGTTGCGTTGTGGTCTGCGCTAAACTAGTGATGTACACCAATCACTGTGAATGAATTTGCAAATACACGTTCAAATCCCCAACCGCTGACCACCAATGTTAGAACTGGGGGTCTCTAGTTGGCTGAGTTAGGTACCTTAGTCCAAATAGGGACCCTTGCTTCTAAGTCAGGGAAAGGAAGGACACCTTCTCAGATAGCCCCTGCTCACCCCCTCGGTAGCTTGGCATGAGCAGCCAGGCTTATCTCCAAGGCAAATGTGTAAAGTATTTGCAACCACGCTCTCAGTAACACAGTGATAACACCACAAATGGACTCCACACGAGTTTCATAAAAAAACAATTATATGTTTATTAAAAAAAAAGATATACGATGAGACCACACAATAAAGACCCAACATATGCGTATTTGTAGTATTTAACCTTGCCGGTTATTTGGCCAGCAAGCACTTGTAGGTTCTTGCAGTATTAATGAGCAATTCTCGACGATCCAATGCAGTCCTAATGCAATGCTATGCAGTTCGTAATGCAAGAATCAGGCACTTCGTAATGTAAAAATAATGCAATTCGTAATGCAACAATTAGGCAGTTCGTAATGCAAAAATAATGCAATTCGTAATGCAACAATCAGGCAGTTTCTAATGCAAAAAGAATGCAATTCGTAATGCAACAATCAGGCAGTTCGTAATGCAAAAATAATGCAATTCGTAATGCAACAATCAGGCAGTTCGTAATGGAAAAGTAATGTACTTCGGCACCGATCGCGGTGCTCTGGACGGTCTCTATGCCACTCTTACTGACTCGCGGTCAGCTACTGCCAAAATATGCCCCCAACACTGTTATGATGGAAAACAAAGTGCAGCTCCACACTCCGGGCCCGGTACTGCCACTCCTCAGCAAGTACGGGCCGCGATACGGACTTGAGCGGAGGCTCGCGCTGCAAAGATGGGAAAGGCCGAGAGCGTTTCTCTCGGAGCCCGCACCCCGCCCCAGGCGGTGACACACGCACGCTCGCTGAGCGTTACCTGGGGGGTGCGATCTCACTCTCCTCTCCTCGCGGCTTGGGCCTCCGGTGCGACTTCGTTGATCTTGGGCAGTGGAACTCGGACCCCCCGACGGTGATGGTTCGAGGTCTCTCCTTGGCAAAGGCAGGCTCGGGCCGGCGGCTGTGACTTCTCACAACTCCTCTGGGGATGCCGGTCCGGGCCTATGGCAATGACGATCGCAGCAGTTTTGGTCACGCTGTCGATCGAAGCAGAGAACAAGACTGCTCCAGGACACACAGTCACGGGGCAATTTCTCACGAAGGTCTCAGGCTGCAACAGGGCACACGCACACAGCGTCACTGAGACTCACTTGAGCTCCGGGTGCACACGATCACAGGGCAATCCTCCCGAAGGTCTCAGGCTGCACGAAGCACACGCACACAGCGTCGCTGAGACTCACTTGGATTCTGGGTGCACACGATCACAGGGCAATCCTCACGAAGGTCTCAGGCTGCACGAAGCACACGCACACAGCGTCGCTGAGACTCACTTGGATCCTGGGTGCACACGATCACAGGGCAGTTCTTACGAAGGTCTCAGGCTGCAAAAAACACACGCACACAGCGTCGCTGAGACACCCTTGGAAACTTTTATGCTCCTGAGTTTCCACAACAGGGAGCCAGCTCTCCTCGGGCCCTTGGAGACACGTTACTTCGGGACACAGCACACTGCATAGTCCTTTCAAGCAGGGGGACACAGCACACATCAAAGTCCCTTAGCCTTTCCTTAGTTAAATCAGCAAACTGCAGGCCAGCCCCAGAACACACAGCAAGGGTCAGTCCTTATCTTCAGTCTCTTCAGCTGTTCTTCCTTGGCAGAGGTTCCTCTTGACCGCGAAGTAGTTTCAATCCTTTTCAGTCTTGATCAGTCCAACGTTCAGGGGTTTCAGCTCTCATAGTTATACCCCTAAATGTCTTTGAAGTCTTTGTGTTCAGGGGGCACTGACCCCTGTCCAAACCAGTTCTGGGTGTCTCCCTGCCAGTGACACCTTCTTCCTTTGATAGTGGGGGTCTTGATCTTCAATCACTCAGCAGGAGATGGAGCCATTATTTTATGGCAGCAGCCCAGGCCTCTTCACCTCCAGGGGCTACTCCTCCCCCCTACACTCCAGATGCAGGTCAACCGTGGCTGTCTCACCTACTCCTCCCCTGGGTCAAGACATTTCCCAGATCCTATCACATTCAAATCCAGACAGTCAATCCACAACCAGGCAGAGACACACAGAATTGTTAGAACAAAAATACCAGTCACTTCTAAAAGCGTGGTTTCTAAACACACAATTCAAAAACCACCTTCACAAAAAGATGTGTTATTAAATTGTGAGTTCAGGCACACTAAACTTCACCTCTCCATCTTAAACCTATGGGAAGATAGGCTGGAAACATATTACACAGCCTCCCCCATTCTGTCCTATGGGGAAGAAGGCCTTGCAACAGTGAAACACAAATTTGGCAGTTTTTCACTGTCAGGACATGGTACACACCTTAGTACATGTCCTACCTTTCACAGACACTGCACCCTGCCCAGGGGGGTACCTTGGGCCTACTATAGGGGTGTCTGATGTGCATAAAAAGGGAAGGGTAAGGCCTGGCAAGTGGGTGCACTTGTCAGGACAACATGGCAGTTAGCAACTGCGCGCAAGCCCTGCAGTGGCAGGCCTGAGTTCTCTTTTGAGGGCTACTTATGTGGGTGGCACAATTAGTGCGGCAGGCCCACGAGTAGCATTTGTATTACTAGCCCTGGCACACAAAGTGCACTTTACTAGGGGCTTTACTAGTAAGACAAACATGTCAATTATGGACAACCAATTACCATTACACTTTACACAGGGAGCACTTGCACTTTGACACTGATAAGCAGTGGCAAAGTGCCCAAAGCATCTAAGTTGGCAACACCATGTCGGAAAAAAGGTCTAGTGGGAAGGCAAAAAGTTTAGGGAACTTTAGCCAAAAAGGGCCAAGTCCAACATGCCACTTTTAGGCAGGTGCTCTGCATCTGCCAAACTCTAATCGAGGCCCTTATTCCCTGATTTAGAATTTGGTGGATGCGTGACATTCCCACATAATAGATGGATGTCCCTGCCACCCTATTTAGAGTATATAGATGGCTATACACTCTAAGTAGAGTAGATGGGACATCCACCTATTTTTGGTGGATATTCCACATCCACCAATCTCTAAATTGTGAGCCAAGGATGTCATTTAGAGATTGCCAGATGGTCCACCTGTCCTATACTTTAGTGGAGGCCATTGCATCTACCTTCCCGGCAGAATACCTGTTGTCATACTTAGAGATCCCTCTCGAGAATACATTATTTAGGCAGAGGAAAGCAAAAGGCAGAGGTTGTGCAAGAGGACACACGCAGCCTTCACCCTTCCCTCCTACTTTAGCTCAGTGTCACTAGGGCTTCAGAAGGAGGGAGGGGAGAATGCTGCCTGGGTGAAAGGGTCTCCCTGGCTTGGCTGAACTACAAAAACCAGTTCAGCCAAGCTGGGAGCAACCAGGGGCTTACTTCAGCCCCCTTTCACAGCTCTTGCTGTGAATGTTCGACAGCTAAAATACGTAGCCCTGTGCATGCTGTTAGCTGTAGAACATTCACAGCAACAGCTGTGATAAGGGCTCCGAGAGGCCTTCGTGTTTTTTAATTAGAACATTAGAACATTTTTCCCTCATAGCTTGCCACAGCTGGGCTATACCGGCCTTTAAAGGTCCACTCCCTTGTTAAAGGCCCTCGCCTTCGGCTCGGACCTGGAGCAGGCCTCTAATGGCCAGCGGGCCTCTAATGGCCAGTATAGCCCACGACGGTGGGCTATAAAGCTATATCAAATACCGCCTTCATAGGAAGCTTTTCCACATATAGACAGAGTTCTTTACATTGGCATACTCAGCAGCTGCCATTTTGAGTCCAAATTTATATTACTTGGTTAACCGTTCATCGACACCTGTGAGACACGAAGCAGCATAGCACTGTTTGGAGGTGCACGAGCATGGATCCTTCCTCCTAGTAAAACTTGGTCTTAGTATGTTTGTGAGCTTGATGGTATAATTTCCCCAGGCTACAAATAGAAATCTGGACCAAGACATGAACCTGCTCCTGTACAGGTTAGTGCTAAAACATCAACAGTCCTGCTAGAATCTGACATTTATCGCAAGTATAGGGAAGCCAGGTCTACAAGCCTCTCTCCCTGTCTTGCTTTGCACTTAGTCAGATAATGTAAAATACCACTCTCCCACACGATGGCTCAAATATGACGAAGCAATAGACACAACACAAAATCCCCTAGAAAGGGATTTCACTTTATAAAATGAAGCACATCAAAGACTCTCTTTTCAGAATAAGGCTTGGGGTTTTATTTATGCAATGCTCTCTAACAGAAGGCTTTCCCAGATGTCAAATGAACAACATTTAAATGTACATAGAGATATATATGTATATGCAAGCAATAGTTACACACTTGGCAAATGCAACAGTTAAATGCATAGATAATAATAAACACAAGCAGCAAATCATACTGGACGTCCTGCAAGAAATCAGAAAGATATGTACACTAAATACATCACATGATTACTTTGTATGTATACCCAGACTCACTCATACATCACAAAGTCAATACTAAAGGAAAACACCTCAGATGATGATAGCCACTGGAAACTAAAGGTGCACACTGCCAGTCACACATCACAATGACTGTTATAGCCACTGGAAACTGAATATGCACACAAACAGCCGCACATCACAATGGCAACAATCAGAAACGAATCACCTCACCGGTTGCAAACACTGCATCTTAGCCCACTCCAGACTGGGGGATTCACAGCCGGGGTTAAGAGCCTCAGCAAACCGGGGTTCTGCTGTACCAAAGTAGATGCGTCCATCCCCATTCGGACTCCAAAACAAACCCAGTCTTTAAGTCAACAACCCTCAGCTTTATAGTCTCAAAACACACTAGAAGGTTCAAGAGGCCTTCCCTTTGTGCCAAGGAAACTTACTGGAATTGATTGGCCACATTCCGTGCAAGCATTCCGAAGGCAAAAGGAGTTCCCAAGTTCCTTCTGCATTCTCACATGTTCCAGCCTTTATCTTAACGAAGCTTAGGAAGTCTCCGACGGTACATTCAACAATCTCCTCTCCAAAAACAAAGCAACCTTGAACGTGATTAACCCCAACAACTTGAGTACTCTGGGGGCCTGCCTGTGTGCGCAAAAAGCTCTAGCAAGACAGATTCAGAATTCAAGATGATATGAGGGCATGTCAAAGCCAATAGTAAGAACTTCATAATACTTCACAATGTACAACACAATGCACATTTGTGCACCACTGCCTATAGCATCACATACTTCATCTCTCAATGTACAACACAATGCACATTTGTGCATCACTGCTCATAACACGGCACTTCGGGACCAAAAAGTACATTCCACACCTCTCTCTCTCTCATGCTTTCAAATGCACATCCCACACATTCTGTTCTTGGCAAGCTGTTCTACTCTGTGACAGCTCCCACTTTAAGACTGCAAGATTACACAGAAGAAATCTTCAAGGGAAAAAGGCATATGCAGGACATACATTCATGCTAGGGTAAAATAAAACACCAAAAGTCAACTAAAATGATGGTAGTCAAAGGTCTTCAGGTGGTTTCAAACCATAGGAGTGCCTCTAGCACTACACTCCCCAGGTTCCATTGAAATGTGTAATTTTGTGCCATTGTTCCACCCACAATGAAGGGGTGAATTTTTTAACAGATCATCATGTGAGACAGTGTACTCACCACAAGACAGCTTCAGTGACTCCAAAGTGAGGGTAGATTTGTGCCTAATGCGCTAAGCTGATGACTGGTCTGCCAGTACCTGATTAGATGATGTAAGAAATTGGATTATAGTTGGGGTGGGAGGCTGCCCAAATCAAGGAATAATCACAAATCTTATCAGGGTGAATCCTTTAAGTCACTAAAATAACCTGAGCTCGACCCCGTGGTAGCTATGGCAGGGAGCAGACAGACTTAACTTAGGGCAATGTGTAAAGTATTTATGCAGTACCAAAACAATATTAAATTCAAAATGTAGACCAATACAAATACCAAGATGAATTAGAAAAATATAGTCAAAATTAGTAAATGACACCAAAATGCCAAAAATCCTATAAGGGGAATTGTAGATACGATTTTTAAAAAGTTTCAAGTGGAAATAGTGTCAAGAAAAAGTAAATAACTAATGATAGTCAATGGTTGTAGTAAACCGGGATGAAGATTCAATTTTAGGCTGCCCGCAATCGACTGGATTGCATACTCCAGGTGGATTGGTCGCTGTGAAAGTCTGGAAGCCAGAAAGCTCGAAAAAGTTTCAAAGTCACACTGGTCAGCAGGAAAATGTTTCAAAAGTTTCCCTACTTTCTTTTGGTGTCCAAACAACCAGTGGCTGCTGGCACAGGTAGGGGTGGTGGGCAGAAGGGTGTTGAGGGGAAGGGGGTAAAGAAAAAAAAAGAAAACTTACCTCCTCACCACATCTCTCCTTGTCGTCCCTCCTCGTCGTCCCTCCGCTCCGGCCAGAACAGGAAGCACCCAGGCTCCCCTAAGACAATCACAACGCTGCAATGCAGCATTGTGATTGGTCTAAGCGCTGTGGTTCACGCTCAGCCAGGGACTGGGAGCCTGGCATGTTCTCCTCCCAGGCTGTAATGCAGCCTGGGTGGATAAATTGCAAAGTGTGCATGACTGTTTAGTCATGCGCACTTACAGAGAGCCCACCACTCCTCCCCCTGCTCTGAGATAACAGGAGTCCCGCCCCGCAAAGTTACCCCAGTTGGAAAAAATAAAATTATAATAAAAACGAGTTATTATCATTTTATTTCCACTGCTGAAAGTAGTAGGGTGATGCTCCTTCGCCTTAGTGGAGGATCCACCACTGCAAACAACCGCAGAAGTTTACTTCGAAAGCACCTCAGGGGAGGCACTTTGAGACTCACAGGGTGCCAGGCAGAGGTCAACAGTGGGGTCTAGTTCAGGTCCAGTTACCACTGGTCAGCTGGGTACCTTCAAGAAGAGGCGTCTTGCTGCTTGTTGTAGCCCTGTAGCCACACAGGAAGTCAACCAACTGACCCTTAGAGTCCACTTCTTTGTCCTGGGTACAAGAGAAACAGGGCCCAGACCTTCAGCGCTCCTCTCGGGTCACAGACAGCCAATCCAGTCCTCTTCTGATCTTCCACATGTCCAGAAAGTGTTCTGAAGTAAGTGCCTGGAGGTGCCACATTAACGCCTGGCACCAGCTAGGGGGTGACTCCTGGGCACTGACTAACCAATGGGGTAAAAAGTTCTCAGGGCCAAAACTACCCTCTTTTTCAGTAGCTCCTGTTTGCTGTACGGTAAGCAGACCCCAAAAGCAATGTGTCAGGGCATTTTCAAGATGGCAAAAGTCTTTGGCAATGCTAAACTTGGGCTCTGAGGCCTGGCAGGCTGGTATAGGGAAATCACCAGTGTGCTCCCATATCTGACACTAAAATCCAGTTTGAAGCAGGCACTGTACCCACAACAAAGCAAGACACACAAGTCTGGTGGTACAAAAGTAGGGCCCTTCAGCAACCATGTAGGAGATACACAAGAATTGTCTTGACATTCTGTTTTCTCCGTGGCATTCTGTTCAAGGGTGCCCCAAGTGCTACAGGCAGCTCACCAGATTTGTTAAGCAGGATGTGACAGTGTGGTGTCATAGGATGCTCACATTCACCACTCTGCATATTCTGTGGAGTTTGGAGGAGTCACCCATTCAGGTCAGCCAATTGTTTGCTGCTGGAAGGTATTTATTACCTATTCAAGGCTAATTACTAGCTGGGCTACTGCTGGAGAGGTAATGCAAATTAGTCTCCAGGAGCTTTAGATAATGAAAAGGTAACTTTCTATACATTACCTGTGCTTCGTATTAATAAAAATCCTGAATGGAATTTTTACTAACTACTAAAAATAGTGGTTTCATTATTTTTCTAGCTGGTTCCTTTGCCAAGCTAGCACTGGTAGTATTTTAACCTGCACTCTGATTTTCTACATAGAACATCTAGGCCTGCCATATTAAAATGAGCAATATGGGCTTTGTCATTACAGGGACATGGTAATACTAGATTTCTGCATGTCCCACTTTTATAACTGTGCACCCTACCGTGGGGTCTAAAATGCATACATATGGGTGACTTACTAATGTTTAAAAGGGAGTTTTTTACCTGTCAGAAAGGGTTATTTTAGCAGGCCATGCTGCAGGTTTTACACTGCAACAGTCAGGCTACAATGGTAGGCCTGAAACCATGTTTTCTTTTGTGACGCTAGTGGATGGCACAAAAAGTGCTGCATTCCGCAGGTGACAGAAAACCTTTCATGACATGGGTGTATTTCCACACTATATACTATGGTCTCATAGAAAAGTTAAATATGGCAATCAAACATTAGCCAATTTCTGCATGTTTTAGGGGTCAGAGTGGATATCAGCGCACCAGTGTGCATAGTCTAAAAACAAGTAATAAATTAGGGTCCAGCAAAAGGTGAAAAATCTGGGATGACCACGCAGAAATGGCAGATTTCCTAAAGGTGCATTTTAATACAGATGGATTCAATGTGAATGCTGAGGTTTGAACAACTTTTCATTGTTCTCGCTCTCTCTCTCAGGGCAACATAAATATAAACAGCTCCCTATTAACCTATGCCTTAAGACATCTCTGTCATCTCTCATTTGGGGTTGAGGGGTCATTGCACTTTAAAGGATCAGGGGGACCACCTCTATGGGTGCAAAGACCTGCTGCATATTTCCATGCACTGACTGCAGATTGTTCATTGACTTAAGCCCTACATGCTGTAAAGTGTGCATTTATACGCCTGACTTGTTAGCACAGCTGTCTGCAAGACCTCTAGTTAGCAATTATTTTAAACATACATGGAGTGGGCTTTGCCTTCACTCAGAGCACTATTAATTCTTACCTCATGCTATTGGTTGGTTGCTGAGACATTCCGGCTTTCAGGAAGTGCTTCCATTGGAATGCAAGTGGGAAGATTTTTCATCATGTAAGTATGCATCACACTCTTCATCACATTCATTTGTATATCAATTTAACAATTCTTTTCTACTTTTCCACCCTACATGGCCAAAGTCAACAAGACAAGCTTTAATATATGGTAAGGAGCATTTGTGCATTCAACACACTTAAACAACGCTTGTGAAAGCCTTTGTTTTTTTGAGGTGACACATTACAGTCAGATCTATCGGCTTTAACAGCGCTTGATTAAGTCTTGAGTCAACCATTGACCATCCCCAGTGTAAGTAAGAGTTCTCTGGCAGCAACCGGAATAATCCTCCTAAGAATACATTAATACACAAGATGGCATGCACTGCATTACTGTGGATTTATTGACTGCAGCTAATAGTGTCTGGAAGTTGCTCACCACATCACATTCCGAATCTGCCCAGTGTACCTTTGGGCTTTCTGTACACAGTTCCATAGATCGCCCTATATCCCAATTCACCTTTGACACAAGTCATCACCATGTGGTGATTTTTAGCTAACACAACAAGATGATGGAGGGTGTGCTGAAACTTTTCAACCACTCACCCCCAGTCACAGATCTGGGTTTAATCCATCATTCTTTTGCTCACTATGCCACTCCAGTTTGGACCCAGCCATGTGCAAATCAGTCTTGACCCTGTTCCTCATGGGAACAATCCAGCCCGAACTGCTAGGCCAGGTCCTCCCTGGACCGGAAACAAGCTTCCTGGGACCATTTTCGAGGTATCACCCCTCCTCAGCCAGGCTAGCTTGAATCCAGTACACAGAGAGCAAAGGACCCACGTCTCAGCATACCCTTGGCAACTTTGGGCGAACAGAGCAAACACAACAAGATGATGGACGGAGTGCTGAAACCTTTCAACCACTCAACCCCAGTCACAGATCTGGGTTTAATCCATCATTCTTTTGCTCATTATTCCACCCCAGTTTGGACCCAGCCATATGCAAATCAGTCTTGACCCTGTTCCTCATGGGAACAGTCCAGCCCGAACTGCCAGGCCAGGTCCTTCTTGGACCGGAAACAAGCCTCCTGGGACTGGTTTTGAGGTTTCACTCCTCATCAGCCAGGCTAGCTTGAATCCAGTGGCACAGCGAGCAAGGGACCAACGCCTGGGCATACCCGTGGCCACTACAGGCCCAAGACTGATTTGCATATGGCTGGGTCTGAACTGGGGTGGCGAAGTGAGCTAAAGAGCGATGATGGATTCAACCCAGATCTAATAGTGGTTGGGGGTGAGTGTCTGAAAAGTTTCAGCGCTCCGTCCATTATCTCCTTGTGTTTGCTTTGTACACCCTAAGTTGGCAGGGTATACCCAGACGTGGGTCCCTTCCTCACTTTGACACTGGATTCAAGCTAACCTGGCTGATGAGAGGTGAGTGTCTGAAAAGTTTCAGCGCTCCGTCCATTATCTCCTTGTGTTTGCTCCGCTGGTTTTTAGCTGCTTTTGTAAAATATGTCATGCCATGTCATTTTATATTTTATTATGGAAACTTGACATCCTAATGGTCACAGTGTGAAACGGAGGTGAGGTACAACGTGAAAAAAAAATAATAGGAAGTGAGAAAAGAGTATCTAAAGGCGAAAGCTTATGGCTCAGTTGTTACCGTGATACAGTAACTTGTGGAGGACTGTTTTGAGCATAGGTGTGTAGAATTCGCATAATTTGCTTTTGGGTAATTACATGAAATTTCAGAGAAATTATGTGTAATTACGCAAAATGTAAAACTGGCATTTGCCACTGTTTTACTTAAAAATGCATCTTTGTGTCTGCATTTTACACTAAAAACAAGTGCAAAAAAAAAGCACTGCAAACAACAGCCGGTGAAGCTGTTGTTCGCTTGGTTCCCGTGCATTGGTGGTAAACTGTTAGCACAATTGGCTCATTTGCAGTAATTTATTACCACAAATTACGCATAATTTTCAAATGTGGAATAATAGCGTAATTTCTTAAATTTCATATAACAGTAAGAGTAGCGCAGAATTACTGTAATAACAGTAATAACACCCGCTTACTGCTAATTTTGCCCATGCTTACTTCTGGAGAAGTTTCTTGAAGTGCAGAGTTTTGTTTGAGATAAAATGCTGGATATAGAGTTTTCGGCCATTTAGGCATATTGAGTTTAATAAACTGCAGAGTAAAATGCCAACAGGACTACCCATTCTACGGCTATTTTTCATGTCCAGAACTTCTGTACTCTCATGTCTACTCCACCGTCGGCAGTCTCCAAAGAATCTCCAGCTGCCAGGAAGCCAGGCTACCAGGAATTAGTCCAGAGTCTAAATCTTAGTCTTATCCCTAAACTCTTCCCGAGTCCTGGCCTGGCAGACCAGCAGACCAGGATGTTCCCTGGGAGAATAAAAACATTGGGGCATATTTACAAAAGAAGTGACGGAGAACGGCATATGCCTTTTTGGCTTAACACCGCGATCCGCCATTTCTGAAACGCAGGGCTGCACCGTATTTACTAGAATGCTGTGCAGCCTTGCGTTTCTCCCTGCGCTGGAGCTAAATTTAGCAGCCGAGCGCCAACGCAGGCACCCTTACACCATAGTGCAAGGGTGCCTGAGTTGGTGTCCCTTCCTGCACATAAACAATCTGAAATGGCGTTTTGTAACTTCTATGTGTGCTGCTTTGTGCAGCACACATAGAAGTTGCAACACGTGATTTATTTTCAAATATTGTTTATGTGAAGGGACACCTTCCTGCACATAAACAATCAATGCGTTTTGCTCTTTCTATGTGTGCTGCACAACGCAGCACACATCAGCAAAAACTAGGAGAAATAAAGCATTAAGACCAGGTTTTCCCTGGTCTTAATTTTGGAGCTGCCCCATATTTATGCCACCCTTGTAAATATGTGGCAGCATCAGAATCAATGGGTGTTGTGGTGGAATGCCCAACACAACACCCATTGCCCGTCCCTTTCATGCTTAGTATAGCGTGAAAGGGTGCCTTATTTACAAGGCAGTGTTAAGTCACGTTAAGGGGCTTAACACTGGCTTGTAAATAAGGTAAAGCCCATTTTTCCACAGGAACGTCACTAAAAGTGACGTTCCTATGGCGATAGGGGCTTGTAAATATGCCCCATAGTTTAGTGACGTGTTTTTCCTGTTGATGTATGTAATGATTAGAGAAGGAAGGGCAGGGCGAGGGCTTTGTGTCTTTGCATGTACCTTAATATCTGCCAAACATATACTGAGCAGAAAAAGTTGACCTTTCCTTAAATCTTAAATTGCTGTGATCCAATTCCAGAATCCAGATCCATCCCTACACAACAAAAACCATCGCTCCGACTCTGTGCAATTTTCTTTACTCTCGTGAAATTAACAAAATGTGTGAATTTTGCATTACGCTAAATTTGTGAAATTCCGTGAATACGGTGGTTGCAGAGTTTTGTTTCACTGGAGATTGATTCAGGCAGACAACATCTTACAGGAGCAGAAAATATATTGTGGGAAATATTTTCTTGAACCATTCCCCCTGTCGGTATCTTGCACGACTTTCGAACGTGTTTAATTTTCATGCAAAATACCACAACATTTCATTTTGAGCAATTATATCGAATTTTGCAGATTTTTTGCAGAATTTCACAAATTTTTACAAAATGAAATTTCACTCAGGTCAATCTAGATTCGGCAGATACAGGCATATTTTATGAACGGTTTTATAAAGGGCGTCCTCAGAGATCTGAACACTGTGGGGGTGGGAGAAGGACGTATTCATAACTGCTAACAAAGTATATTTTGCTGAGATATAAAACTGCACTGTCCGGGCTATCACTCGTCTCTGAGACTGAGGTGAACAGACTATATTGAACGTTCCCTTGTGACTGGCTTCATTGTGTTAAAACTTCTGTGTTCTTCAGCTCTGCATCTCTCTAGGGGACGAGCTTTTCACTATAACATGTTGGTAAACTAATTTACCTAGAGAGGTTCATTTATTTATTTATTTATTTATTTATTTATTTTATATATTGTTGTATTTATCTCACCAAATAAGCTGTGGAACGATTCATATTGCACGAAGTCAACAATATATCTATTTGTAGTCTTTAGGTAAGTAATGCCTAACTCAAAGCTACAAGAAAATAAATAGCAATACAGTGCCTCAACCAGCTGTTCTCATACTATATGGAGTCCATTAAATCCCTCGTTTGGGGTAGCGTTTAAAAGGTGTTTTTAGAGCCTTATCAAAGGCTAGGAAGTTTGAATTGCATCTGATATCTTCAGGAAGAGTGTTCCAACTTCTTGCCGCTTGAAAAGAGAAAGCTTGGTTGAGAGTTTTTGATTTGCCACTGGGGTGTCTCTGACCTCCTGTGAAATGAAGTTTGTTTCTTAGATACCAGAGTAGACAAAGCTAGACCATGAAGCGTTGAATCACTTCCATCTGGGATGTTTGTCCCCAGGATTTCTCCACCAGACTCCATCTCTGGCACCTTCTTAGCAATGAGGAGAAAAACCAATGATTGTTTAGGCACTTCGGAATCTAAAATACCACCCATCCTTCTTCAACAAAGTTGTGGATCGCAGGTGGGATAGGGAGGTGGAAGGATGCCTGTTGCCACTCATGCAATGCTACACAAGATACATGCATAAGAGCCTATAAGCAGTGTTGGACCTGGCCCTTTTTGCAGGGTTATCCCCACGCTTTTTGCCTTCCTCCTGATTTTTACTGACCCTCTTTTTGTTGGCTTTAGGACTCTGGGCACTTTACCACTGCTATTCAGTGCTAAAGTGCATGCGCTCTCCCCTTTAAACATGGTATGATTAGCTTGAACCAGTTTGGCATATTAAATTTACATGTAAGTCACTTGTGCCCAGGGCCTGTAAATTAAATGCTACTAGTGGGCCTGCAGCGTTGCTTTCACCCCCTCATAGAGGTAGCCTTTCAAACCTGTCTCAGGCCTGCCTCTGCAGTGCCTGTGTGTGCAGTTTACTGCCACATTGGCTTGCCATTTAAAGTAAATGCCAAGCCAGAAACTCCCCATTTACTACAGGTAGGCCACCCCTAAGGCAGGCCCTAGGTAGCCATATGGACAGGGTGCTATGTAGGTAAAAAGTATGACATGTGCCTTTATTGTGTGGCATGTCCTGGTAGTGAAAAACACACTATTTTGTTTTTCACTACAGTGAGTGCTGCTCCTCTCATAGGTTAGCATTGGGAATTCCCTTATAGGTACTTAAGTGGTAATTCTTGATCTGAAAGGAGTAGCGTTGCCATGTTTGGTATGTTTAGAATAGTAGTGATAAATGCTGCTAATTGGTGTAGGTGGATTTTTCTTTACTATTGTAGAAATGGCACTTTTAGAAAGTGGCCATTTCCATGCGCTTATGACTTTTGGGGGCATATTTACAACGCCCTGTCACCACCACAATGTCACTTTTAGTGACGTTGTGTTGGCGATAGGGGCTTCGCCTTATTTGCAAGGCAGCGTTAAGCCACTTAACGTGGCTTAACGCTGCCTTGTAAATAAGGCACTCTTTCACGCTATACTCAGCGTGAAAGGGGAGGGCGATGAGTTTTGCAGTGGGCGTTCCACCACAACACCCATTGATTTTGACGCTGCCCCCTATTTACAAGGGTGGCGTAAATAGGAGACAGCGCCAACATTAAGACCAGGAAAAACCTGGTCCTAATCAGGCGAAACGAGGAGAAATGAGAAATGATTTATTTCTCCTAGTTTTTGCTGTTTCTATGTGTGCTACCTTGTGCAGCACACATAGAAACAGCAAACTGCCATTGATTGTTTATGTGCAGGAAGGTGACCCTTCCTGCACATAAACAATAAAAAAAATGACGTTTTGCAACTTCTATGTGTGCTGCATTAAGCTGCACCATAGAAGTTTCAAAACGCCAAGAATGATTGTTTATGTGCAGGAAGGGACACCTTCCTGCACATAAACAGTCATTTCCCCCAACGCAGGCACCCTTGCATTATGGTGCAGGGGTGCCTGCATTGGCGCTAGGCAGCTGAACTCAGCACCAGTGCTAGGGGAAACGCAGAAAAGTGCTGCATTCTTGTGAATACGGTGCATCCCTGCATTTTCAGAATGGAGAAGCGTGGCGTTAGCAATGTTTGCTTAACGTCACACTTCTTCATTCTGTTGTAAATATGCCCCTTTGTGCTATGCAGCCTGACTCCAATCCACATCTAGGGCAGATTAATAGCTAGGTTTTGTGCATACTTTCCAGACAGCCATTACACAGGGAGGGTGGGGTGTAACATGGTTGCATCTGCATTCATCTGCATACTGAATGGTCTTCCTGTGCTGGGAAAGAGGGAGGCGGGCGCACTTACATTTGTATAGGCTGTGTCCTGCCCTCACACAAAGGGCTTGTTTACCCTCTACTGATGTCTGGAGCCAGGGCTGGGGTTGAATGGGGGTGTTGTGCACTTTTAATGTTCTTTTGAAGTTACCTCCACATCAATGACATTTTGAGTATAAGTACAGGGGCTCTGACCCCATGATTTTAGAGCACGTTGGGGACTAGGACTGAAATTCTGTCACAAGGACTGCCTGCCCTGCACAAAGAACTCAACCGGACTACTCTTCTGTTGTTGCCCTACTGCCTGATACCTGTGGGTGGCCTAAAGGACTCACTGGATTGCTTTTCCACTTGTTGCCCCAATGCCAGCTGCATCCTGACTGTGTTTCACTAAGGCACCGCGGTGTTGACAGAGGAGAACACAATTCTTTTCACTAGCGTTGATGGTCTGGCCAGTCTGCCCACTTTGAGCCCCCATAAGTGTTCTCAGCGCATGGTGAGCACTTTATTTGTCACCTGAGTACAGGCTAACAGTTGTGAGTCACTCACCTGAAAACCAGGTAGTTACGGTCGGGCAACATTATTCCTCGAATCCTAGTAGGAACTAATGAGGCAGCAACTGGTAACACCGCTCTCCCAAAAATTCCGAAGGAGAAGGGGGGTTGGAATGCGAAAAGAGAAATACCAGCTTCCTTGTGGGTGTTGCGTCTTTGCATCAGGAGTTCTGGACTCAGAGCAGCATCTTTTCTGGGTACGATCTCGCCGGACTTTGGGGAGTTAGTTATTGAGGGAATCTCAAGTCTGTAAGGAGAGGAACACAATTATCATCATGTGACTAAACAACTTGTACACTATCTCACATATAGAGCAATAAACTTAAAGATTGTAACATCCACATGAGATTACAGCAGTGCTCCAATGATCAATGTTAAGTCATGAAGAGGGTAATAATAACCCAGTGATCTGCAAGAAGAAAGCAAATCAGATATAGCATGCATTGTGTACCAACATAGACATTTTAACTTTTGTTGTGAGCATCCTCATAGCATAATCAAAATCTAATATCATGCTTGTACAATAGTCCCAAAGTTTCTTTTAAATGCTGCCTTTGGAGTCCTAGATGCGCTTTCTGTAGAGCTGCTATTACAAGAAGTACGTTCTCTACAAATGTGCACTCCGTTACACTGGTACTGATCAGCGCCACCCGCACCTAGGGGCGTGGTGCCCTTAGTGGCATCTCGGGCGGGAGCTGGCATGGTTTCTGCAAGGCAGGCAGGGGGCCGGAAGGAAGCGAGGTAAAGGTGTTACGGGTGGCCCCCGTGAACGCAACGTCATCAAAGGGTGCAGGGTCGCCCTCCCCCTCCACGGCAGAGATAAAAGCGGCGGGAGATGCAGGTGAATCCTCTTTGTCCTCTTCAAGCAGCTCCGGAGGCAGCAGACCAGCAACAAGTTGCAGCGAATGGAATCGGCGTTCCAATTAGTCCACGTGGTGCAACAGTACTCGGAAAAAAGGATGCAGGTTAGTAGGCTGGTTAGCTGCACACAGAGGAAGGGAAAGGGCCTCACAGCGTAGTAGGGTGTTTTTGAGAAGTATTTTAAAATATGTTAGAGGTGTTCTAGAACTGGTTTTGTGATACGGTGTCATAGCTAGGGGTTTCGGCGTTTACATAAGTTTGAAAAACGTTCGCCCAGACGCTCGGGTAGTCAGTCTGGTTAGTTCAGTCAGTAGAACCTGCGACTCTTAATGTCAGGGTCGTGGCTGAGCGCATGGACTTTATAAAAACAATATTCCTGGTTTTTGGCTAATCACAGTTTTTCAAAACAATGGCTTTGGATCGCCCGCAATGTAACTGGTGCTCGTGGCGTCGCGTGAATTTGGCAGGACCATTCCGGGGCATTATGGTAGTAAATATCCCCAGTGCCTTGGGTCTTGGTGGCGCGCCCACACGTTGCATGCTTTCCGGGATTCATCGCACTACATTCGCGCAAGGCCCAGAGTCTGTGCACATGGGAGGATGCAGCATAAAGGTGAACACGGTAGATGGAGGGGCACAGTAGGGGGGACGACCATTGGTAGCCATGAAGGGATGTGCTTATATATGGCAGTAAGAGCTCCGTAGTTGTTGCGCAGCAGACAGTGTCGCAGCGCAATATGTACATTGTTTCACGACCGGACTTAATTTTACTTTTGTCTTTATTGCATATCGGATACACCTCACGGAGATGGCGGCAGCACGGTTCCAGGAAGTTGAACGGCTTATCCGGAGGAGGTTTGCCAGCCGGCGGTGTGAGGCAAGAGCGTACTGAAGACCGTCATGATGCCAGGAGACATGGTGTAAGGCGCCGAGGTCACGTATGGTATCAGTAGGTTTGTTATGTGACAAGTTTTGGGCTGGGATGTTGCTGCGCAGCGAATGGAGCCCAGCTCAAACACGGAGGTATTAACTGTATGTTAAAGATCTCTGGCAAAATTAGGTTAACCTGCCAAAGCTTGGCTGTTCCAGAGTAGCAACCCCTAACCAAACGTCCGAGGTTTGACGTCCTATAGTTGTCTATGAAAGGAGGCAACCTTGACATGTAACGTGCCAGAATAAGTTTCAGCCTGTACTGTCCCCCTTTGGTATGCCTGAGTTCAGATGTGCCCAGTTCAATCTGTCCGCTCATTATACTTCCTGCGCACGGAGCTGCGCGCGCGGATAGGAAAACACACTGACTCACCAAGCGACCAGTAGGCTTGGCCCACATGCAAGACTCATACGTCTCTTTCGAGTAGCATTAGACTAAATCTCAGGAATAGACTAAGTCTCCACCGGCGCAGGAATATTTCCTCCAAAATGGATAGGCCATCGTTGTCGGGCGGGTTGTAATTCTAAACATTAGGACGTCTCTCTGTGAGATACACACACAAAAAACACTGTTAGAACCTCCCCTTAGGATGTAAATCTCCTTTTAACCAGCTTTCTGATAATAACATCCTCTAGACTTGCCTATGGAAGTTTGAGTTAGAGCTGTAGCAAAGTAGAGCCAACGGTTGTTTGAGATCGCGTGTCCAGAGATAGGAATTGTGGCTCACGTCCGGGAATGGCCCGCTTAACTTAGGAAGGTCGTTCTGTAGGACCGAAGATGCTAATCTCCTTAAACAGCTGACTGGGGGTGCCAAGCCTTAATGATAGCAGCATCTTGATGATTGGCGATATTGCCGGGCAAACAGGATCCGTGGAGTGATTCACGAGCTAGAATACCATCCTCCAGGCACTAATTTTATTTCTAAATTTGGAAATTACTAAGACCCAGCCATACCTAGGGCCATTCTCGGAATTCAGCAAGAAGCGGGCATGAAGGTACTTGTTACAGAGATACCTGGACCACTTCCTGCAGGAGAAGCTTAACCTGCAGCAACTCACTTTAGACCTGTACCAGGGCACGGGCTTCTTGGCACAGGTGGCACTTGATAAACGGGTAAGCTGCTTCTCAATTAACCGCAAAACACTAAGTATTCTGCAAGCACAGTATCGTGGCGTTGAATATAGAATTGAGACTGCGGGTTACAAACCCCGTGAATGGTCAGAGATAAAAATGAGGTAGAAGAAAGCACTGTGCTGCTCCTGGAAATACTATCTGATTCTATTAAGCGTCCTGATTTTAAATAGACGCACTGCTAAGAGGAGTGTAGTGCTCAATCAATACCTTTGGATAGTCTGCTTTTCATTTAGAATGTGAGTGCATAACAGATGGGTTATATACATTCATGTTAATTTTCTTTTATCTCCTAAATACCTGACTGATCTCGCATCAAGAGCCAGGCTATAGGGAAGAGTGTGGGTCATGAAATATTGATACAAGATTGTGTATCAGTAATGCGCAAGTATTACATAATGTAGTTTGACCGAATAAAATCACCCTGGTGGTACCTTCAACGTCAAGCCGGGGCTGGTGGCTTAGTGGACTAATGCATCCATTGTAGGGGCCTGTGTTCCACCTCATGGTCACAGGTGCAATTCCCGGTGGGTACACTTAGCCTTTCATCCTTCTGAGGTCGAAAAATGAATGACATTGAGTTGGGTAAAAAATGAGCATCTGTTATTCAGCGACAAGATGCCCCTTTGGGGTTGTAAGTGCGCTATGCAAATACACGTTATGTTATGGATCAGAGAAGTATGGCTGGACTACTGTGACCTAGTAGTGACCTCTTGCCGGGTTGGGATGGTAGTTTGAACGTTTTCCCAACTTTTCAGTAGCGGCCCTGGGGCAAAACATTTCTTTGTTGATATGTTTATGGTGTTCTCGTCTATGTGTTGACAGTGTGGTATGATTCGCTTGTCGAAAAGTTTGAAACGATGGTTTCACTTAATCAGAAACAGCTATTGTCCTGTTAGGCAATTGTAATTTAATAGTGTGCGGTTTCGATATTACTTTTTGGGAAAAGGATGCTGGAGATCTACACCATTTGCTCCGGCTACCCATAGCTCTATAATATGTCAGTTGCCATGAGATTAGTGACAGTCCGAGGTTAATATGGCTATCTATATGATGTAACAGAACGACTATGGGGTGCAGTTAGTTTGGACTGTTCACGTAAGAATTTTTTCATGTATCTTTCTGCCCTAAAATACCAAGATAGAATTCATGCCCAGCTGCTTAGCATACTCAAGAAGAGGGCAGTGCTGATGCCTCGGGCTGGGGGATAGGCGCTAGATAAGTGCAATTACAGTTACTTAGGGCGCGGATTTAGGCATAGGTGGTGGCACATGGGGATCCCTGTTTTGAGAGTGCATCATTAAGGGAGTTGAAGTACTTGTCCTCAGTTGCACTTACCATCTATGGGGTTTGGGTGGGTGGCCACAAGAACAGCTTGGTTGGAACAGCGCGCTTAGACAATACAGTTGCTGATGCCCTGTCTCGTTCTAAGTTAACAGAATTCAGAGCACTATGGCCACAAGCAGACGGTCAGGTGGCAGTTTTTCCGGTGGAGTTGTGGAAGCTTGGTGCCCTATTGCGCAGGGGCGCTCTTATTTTGGTTAAACAGGAGGAGAGCGGGAAATCATTGTCTATGGCTAGGAGACAGCTGGTGGCAATTGCTTTATTTGCAGGGTGGGAAGGGGTTGCGGATCCCACCAAGGATTCTAGGGTCCGACGGGCCTTAAAAGGTGGGAAAGCCTGTCCTAGGGTTTAAAGGACGGGAGGAGACCCATTGATGCTGGTAGATTATCACGTATCTTGGAGGTATTACATCAGGTTAGCGCATCCATTTATGAAACACACATTTTAAGCTTAAGCATATTCTTGGGCCTTCTTTGGGGCATTCAGTATTTCAGAACTTATACCCGCCTCGAAGACAGATAGAGAGGGGGGATTAACCTAGATGAGGCTGTGATTCCAAAGGACATGCTACAGATCAGGGTAAGGAGGTCAAAGATGGACCCGTTGGGGAGGGGGGCATGGGTACACCTGCGGGCTGCTCCAGGGGTCACGGATTGCTGGTAACTTTGATACAAGCATTCCTCCAGATGCGTCCAGGAGGAAGGGATCCCAGGCTATTATTGCATGCAGTCGATTCCCCGCTGACTAGATTTCAGTTCACACGCTTATGTAAGCGTGCCTTGTCGTTGTAGGGGGAGGAGACCTCGCCCTTCACGTCCCATTCTATCCGCATTAGGGATGCCACAACAGCAGCCTCAATGGGCTTGTCTTTGGCAGCAATAAAAAGGGTAAGCAGATGGAAGTCATCTCGTTTTGGGCTCTATTTGAGACCTAATTTAGCTTAAAAAGGGGGGGTGACCGGGAGCTTAGCTCTACCCTTATGGCGCAATAGTGCTGTGAATTCCCCCCCTCCTGTGTGGTTTCTCTTTCTGGTTTTAATTCCATACAGTTGTCGGGCGGCCACGGGCACAGGTATGCTAATGGACACAGATATGCTGGTGTGGCCATTCTTTGGTGCGCAGAGCAGGACAGTATTTTCGTGGTTCAGAGTTAGAGAGGTCACAGGCTTCGATGGGAATCAGACACTACTGGTGGGGGATTGGAGGACAACGATTAAGCGAAGTGTTCGAACAGTTAAGAAATGCCTTGGGACATAGGCGACTTGCCCATTCCAGACGTACTGGTTATTCATTCAGGAGGTAGTGGCATGATCCCTGCTGGACGGAGGGGGGGGGGGTTAAAGAAGTTATATTCTCTATGCTCTCACGGGTGAGGAACCTATTGCCGGGCACAGTTATATTTGGGTCTGAGGTAATCCCACGTCAGGTTTGGGCCAAGGACGCGCCCGCACAAGCGGTGAACAGATCAGTGAAAAATTGAATCAGACAGTCGCTGATGGTGTGCATTTGTCTAATAAGGGGCTCGAATTGTTCATTCAAACGGTCCTAGGTGCCATAGCAGTAGGATTAGGTAAGCAAGATATAGGTGGGGGGGGGCAAGAGCGCCAGTAAGCTCCTCGCCCTGTGGCGGGGTCCCGGGCAAGAAAAGGGTGTTGACTTCCTTTTTTGGCATGGACTGGCTGACCCTGGACAGGGCGAGCATTCATTGGGGGGCTCCGGGCTGGCGGGAGGGGGGACTGACCTGCTGGTGGTCCTGGACTCTCTTGCCCTACCCAGGATGCCTGTGTGTATGATAAGAAACTTTGGAGGGGGTATACCCCGGTCCGGTGGGGCCAAGGCGTAAGCAGTGCCCTGGTGGTAGTGCCTCTCTCTGGGTGGAGGACTAAGACTGAAAGTTACAACTGGAAAATAGTGCAAGTTGGGGCCTGCTGGCGCAGCTAGCACAGGGGCCATGACTAGGATGTAAGGCCATGATTGGAATGTAAATAATATTGTTTGAATAATGTATTCCTTGGAATGGAAATAATCTACCTCTTTTGATAACAAGCGTGTTGTGGGTTTACCTATGCCTTGAAGAAATGGCCAAGTGCCTTAATCAAGGATGAATAAAGGATTACTCTGCTTTAAGATTTAATAAAGGACTACGCAGTGATCAACAACAATCTGCTTCATGTCTTTCTATGTTGCCTAAGGTTTGGGGAGGAGGGATGAAGAAGTTTGATCTTCTAGGGGGAGAGGCGACTCGCACGCTGTATGCACACTATGATCGGCGCCACCCGCACCTAGGGGCGTGGCGCCCTTAGTGGCATCTCGGGCGGGAGCCGGCATGGTTTCTGCAAGGCAGGCAGGGGGCCGGAAGGAAGCAAGATAAAGGTGTTACAGGTGGCCCCCGTGAACGCAACGTCATCAAAGGGCGCAGGGTCGCCCTCCCCCTCCACGGCGGAGAGAAAAGTGGCGGGAGACGCAGGTGAATCCTCTTTGTCCTCTTCAAGCAGCTCCGGAGGCAGCAGACCAGCAACAAGTTACCCACCCACCCATCCCTAGAAATAAGGACTAGACTGGCGGAGTCCCGGGCAAGAAAAGGGTGTGGACTTCCTTTTTTGGCATGGACTGGCTGACCCTGGACAGGGCGAGCATTCATTGGGGGGCTCCGGGCTGGCGGGAGGGGGGACTGACCTGCTGGTGGTCCTGGACTCTCCTGCCCTACCCAGGATGCCTGTGTGTATGATAAGAAACTTTGGAGGGGGTATACCCCGGTCCGGTGGGGCCAAGGCGTAAGCGGTGCCCTGGTGGTAGTGTCTCTCTCTGGGTGGAAGACTAAGACTGAAAGTTACAACTGGAAAACAGTGCAAGTTGGGGCCTGCTGGCGCAGCGAGCACAGGGGACATGACTAGGATGTAAGGCCATGATTGGAATGTAAATAATATCGTTTGAATAATGTATTCCTTGGAATGGAAATAATCTACCTCTTTTGATAACAAGCGTGTTGTGGGTTTACCTATGCCTTGAAGAAATGGCCAAGTGCCTTAATCAAGGATGAATAAAGGATTACTCTGCTTTAAGATTTAATAAAGGACTACGCAGTGATCAACAACAATCTGCTTCATGTCTTTCTATGTTGCCTAAGGTTTGGGGAGGAGGGATGAAGAAGTTTGGTCCTCTAGGGGGAGAGGCGACTCGCACGCTGTATGCACACTATGCTAAGATGAAATACTTTTTCCCACTGTCCAAGCGTAGCATACAGAAGTCACTGTCCTTGCTTTTGTGGGAATAAACATGCGCCTTTCAATCAGCACCTTTCCGTCTCTGCACACTATAAGCAAAGTTTGTTTTACCTGACTGCAGATACAAGGAAACGTGAGGGAAACAAAGTCCACGTTTTTCTCTTTTGAGCCGCTCTTTTATTACAGGGATTACGGGCATGCTGAGAAGGCAGTGGGAGCTGGATAAGAAGTGCCAGACTTGACTCTCCCTAGGTGACCGAAGAACGATGGCTGTGTGATGCAGGGAATCAGTGAGACGAAGACTGGAAGCAGGCGAGTAACTGCAACATCGAGACAAAGTCAACCTCGTTCATCAGCACAACTTTAAATAGCTAACAGTACACATGTCCTTGAGAGTTTAAAAGTTGAAGACATTAACATAATTGCTTATCCGTTGAAGTCATTATCATATTTGCCCAGAACCACTGGAACGTTCTCCGACTGGCGCTTATACAAATGGCACATCATTAACACAATAAAGCTCACTAGGAGAATGGAAGGAACCGTTATGCAAAATACTTTCAGGAACCATGGCAGTTAACACAAGTTTTCAATTAGGCAACAAACTGAACACAACACATGGCTTAAATGCCAAACCTTTTTACAAACAAGCATTGGTACAGACAATGGGAAGGACCTCCCCATACAAACAAACAATGATTCCAACAAAGGCTGTTACTTGCCCTTACAGAAACATATCCTAGCACAATGCATGACCATTAATTATGGGAATATGTATAAAAAACAAGGGTAACCCCGTAGTAAGACCAGGGGTGGTAATATGGTTAAGGAGAACAGTGGTCTCAGGGAGGCTTCAAGAGTCCTCGTGTAGCCTGGGCTACTGTAAATGAATGCAGAGTTAATCAAAACAATTACTTTCAATAGTAGTCCAAACAGGACTCATTAAGCAATATATGCCAGGACACAGGGTGCAGAATGACATCACATTTATTAACACCATAAATGGAGTATCATTCAATTTTCAACGTTTAATAGTTCTGGTGCTCACACAAAAAAGTGCAAGTGCGTGAAGTGAAAGTGCTTAGTGACATTTAAAACATTACATCGCATTGACAACAAGCTAAAAAACTCCAAACTATTCAATTACAATGAAGGAGTTTTTGGTTGTAAGGTCGACGAGCGTTTCGATCTTAATGATTAAAAGATCATCATCAGGACTGATGTGTGAGCAATTAGAATCTTATATGCCGGGCATTTTCGCTATCGGCTTTTCAACCGCTACCTGGATCACCTCCAATTGCTGACCAAACGGAGGCAGAGAGGGATCAGGAGATGAAAGCAATTGCAGTTCAACCAAGTCAGAGAATAGAGAACGCAAGTTAATCTAAATCAGCGAGCGCCGCTACAAGAGAGGAGGTGATCCAGGTAGCGTTTGAAAAGCCGATAGCGAAAATGCCCGGCATATAAGATTCTAATTGCTCACACATCAGTCCTGATGATGATCTTTTAATCATTAAGATCGAAACGCTGTCGATTCTTACAACCAAAAACTCCTTCATTGTAATTGAATAGTTTGGAGTTTTTTAGCTTGTTGTCAATGCGATGTAATGTTTTAAATGTCACTAAGCACTTTCACTTCACGACTTGCACTTTTTGTGTGAGCACCAGAACTATTAAACGTTGAAAATTGAATGATACTCCATTTATGGTGTTAATAAATGTGATGTCATTCTGCACCCTGTGTCCTGGCATATATTGCTTAATGAGTCCTGTTTGGACTACTATTGAAAGTAATTGTTTTGATTAACTCTGCATTCATTTACAGTAGCCCAGGCTACACGAGGACTCTTGAAGCCTCCCTGAGACCACTGTTCTCCTTAACCATTAATTATGGGAGACACTGGAGTGTGTACTCTGGAAGTGGCCCTCAAGGTGCTCATAACACAAACTTGCTCCATTTCGGGCAACGAAAGCGCACGTTGAGGGTTAATCCCCAGCTTATCTTTAACAGTACAGGCGTCGTGGCCCTGATCAAGCAGTCCGCTCTGATCTGGCTGTGCCTGGAACCATTGTTGTTCTTAGTACGCCCCCTCCCCATCAGGGAGGCCACAACATGAAACCGCTGAAAGAGAAAGCGCAGTGCTGAGGCACCATTCCCCTGCTCCTGAATTCGTGCCGGCCGCCAAAGGACCCCCTAGCAAGGTCCCTCTGCCACGAGAGATGTGGAGAGCAGGGCTCGCAGTGCGGGTTCTAAGGGGGAATCTCCTGTTGTTGCCTGCTGTGCCCCTAACCAGAAGAAAGAACGGGCCCCCGCGGAAGCCTTCCTCTAAGTACCACGCAAGCATGAGGCATTACTTTCCATCGGTCATTGAGGCCCCTGAGGGCACCAGACCAGCTGCAACATTGACCTGCTCATTCCCCATAAGGCTGCCTGGCTCAGAAGCTGTTCCGCATGTTCACAGGCAGTTGCCTGGTGGTTGATACACACAGGGGACCCAGCGAGGTTTCCCCGCAGGAGTAGGTAATGTGTGTTCCCCCTTCCACGTTGGCACATACCTAGGGGGGGGCAGCTGTTTGTTGGTGGCATGATGGGGGAGTTCTCGACGGAGGTCCCCTCCCCAGGACGCGATGTAGTATCGCTACAAGAACTACATTTGGAAGTCCTTGAATCATTATGCTATGGGCAGTAGGCGCGCAGATATGCCATGCCCTAAGTTCTTATGGTGGTATTGGTGCCCTATATAGTTGATAGAGCGCCATGTCCTTGTGAAATTGTAGGGGTGCAGCATAATCACTGGTAGTTCGCACCCAAATATATCCAGATATGTATCCCATATATTCAGATATTTTCATGTATGTTTAGCAAAGAGTAGATACTTCACAGGTATTAAAGTGAATCAGTAGTGTAATTGTGCTATGATGATCATGCAATGTAATGCTTAATTGAATAATGCATGGGTGAATCAGCCCATGTGTAATTCAGCTGCAATAGTTTAACGTGTACTATATTAAGTTGCACATGTAGTTCACTTTTCGAATATGCAATGTAATGGATTAATGCTTATAGAAGAAATTAAGTTGTGTGTTTAAAAGTGTGTAAAGGCCTGACTACATATACGACAGGGAAAGGCCTGGTTTGTTCTTATGTTAGCTTATTTTGCAGGCAGGGAAAAGTTTCTCTTGGAAAGGCTCTCTGGGAACCAACAGTAGATTTAATTAGCACAGTAGAGGGTTTTTTTGTTGAACGTATCTTCTGTTGCAGGTGCAAGGACACATGCCTCGTTAGTAAAAGACTGGCTCTTTGTCTCACAAAGTTAGAGAGATGGGAGGCATGGAACTGGGAGTGCAATGGAATTTAGGGATGATACTTTCAGCGAAGAAGGTGCCTGGGACTCAAGGTCATCGCAACCGTCCAGGATGAAGTAACCGTTTCGATGGAAAAATACAAGAAAGAAGACCTGGCCAAAGAGGCGTGACAAAGGCGTGTTCAATTGTATTGGGGTTTTGTATTAGGGATAGTGCCCCGAGGGAGGAGGTGAGAGATGAGGTAGGGGAGACCAGAGAGAAGGACAGAGAGGGTCCTGATGAAGGAGCATCTACATTTCTGAGCATAGGTACTAAGTGATTGCACTTCTTAGGAAGTCTTCACAGCTGACACCTTTTCTTTTATTTACTCTTGCTTGGGAAAATCGTTAAGTAGGGATGTCACTTAGTGTTAGTGTAGGGACAGAAATTGATTTTATGCTTATTTAGATAAATGAAGAGCAACATAGAAATTGGAGCAATCATTGCTTGTTTGATTCTGTTAGAACTATCGATCCTGCTTATTCTGAGTCGGATGAGACTCCTGCGTAGATTATTATTTGTATTAGTGCCCATTTATTTCTTTAACCTCGTGTTGAGGTGCTTACATGTTCAGTTATTTTTGACAATAATAAATTCCTAAACTTGAATTCGGAGTCAGTGGTCCTTTCAGGTAAACTGGTCAAATTGTTGTATAACTGGATGAGATTCTCTCCTTTACACTATTCAACAGGTAAAAAGATCCTGGCGACCAGAAGGTTCTTATAGTTGATTAGATAAAAATCAGCGTTATCAGTTGGTAGCAGAGTAGGATGGTTACCTTTGATGGTAAGGGAGATCTAGATTAAGATAAGGAGACTAAGTTGCCCCATAGAGCCCGAGTGATGCTGATCCAGTGGATCATAGGAGAAGGACGTCGGCGGTCGCTGAAAACTGACGGAGAGTGACGGTGTGGCGGAAGTAGCAGTTCATGGTAGAGTGAGTATGAAAAGAGTGGTGGTTGATAGATTGCGGTGTTAATCGTTGTGTGATGTCTTGCGGAGTTGGAATGAGAGTCGTGTGACTGAGGATCGGACCGTGAGCGCGCGCGGGAACCGAGAGATTTGATATTGTGGTGTAGAAGACACCCAGAATTGAGAGCGTTGACCAGAGGTTGTGGGGGTCATGAGACGTCGTTGACAAACCCACTGAAGATAGGGAACATATGTGTGAGTGTGTGAATAACCAACGCAGGTCGTAGGTTATTATCGATTGTGTTAGAGGTGATTGTCCGTTCGTATTGTGGACAGACAGTTGCCAGATTGAGGTCAACAATCTCGAGAGGCTGAGCGGTCATTGATAGACTGACAGTCAGAGAGGTAATTGTTCGGTAGGACGGACATTGCTTCGGAGTATGATTGGGACGAGAGTGAACGAGAACGAGTGAATTAGGAAGGAGGGGAACTGCTGCGAGCGGAGGAAAAGTGACATCAGACAAGTGCCGCGCTGTGATAGGTCGGTTGGTGTGAGCCGCGCTGGCATTGGTGGATTAAAGTCAGGAAGTAAAGCTGACATATTGAGTGCGAACAGAAAGTTGATTCATCATGAAATGTTTTAAAGTTTTACGAGAACTCTGTAGAGGAGATAGACATGTGGTTGTTCGGGGAGGAGAGGAAGCCCCTCCCGAGGATTACGCCAGCACATTATATGGCTACGAATGTAGGATTGCATACCATAATTTGGCTTGAAAATTGGCACAAAATGACATTTGGAGAGGAAGAATTGACTTTCCCACGCTATGGTACTTTCAGGTTAGAGGTGTTGTACCAGCTAAAAGTATAATGGCTTCTTTACGACCACTGCCTAGACCGACACAGTTTGAAGCGCTACATGCATGGATTAGAGCAGCGCATGAAAGAAAAAGAGACAAGAGTCAGGAAAGGGTGAAGAAATCGATCAGGGCATTTCAAGATGCGAAGTGGGATGCACTGGAGAAAAGGTGGAGGGTGGAAACGATTGAAGGTGATAAGTTATACCCACTGCTAATACAAAATGGGAAAATAACAAGAGTCGAAGAAGACGACAGTGATACAGATGACAGTCTTATAGATATGCTGCTAGCAGAGAGACCACCCCCATTTAATCCGGATTCGGCAGAGGGAAAACCAACGTTAGCAATAGAATCGGGTGAAACGCAGGGTCAGACTAACATGAGGGTAATGGGAAGAATTTCCACAGGAACAGAAGGGGCGACAACATCTTTGATAACACAGCCTCCCGTTGGGAACACTAGGTTACCAGACTCCTTGACTGTACCGGTTACCATCGGTCCTATAGTATCGGTATACGACCCAGATCGAGTGAGAGAAGGGAGTTCCGTACAGACGGGAGGAGAAGAAGTAAACAGTGGGAATGGGAATGGGTTCGGAGTACGAGTGGTACATTTCCCAAGACCATTAGAAACGGAGGGTACGTGCACGTGCCGTGGAGTAGAGGTGATTTGGCTGCGTTCACAAATGATTTTCCTCGGCTGAGGGAGAAACCGGTAGAGTGGTACAAGCAGGTTGAGCGGTTCGTAAAAATTTCAAAAGTATTGTGGATTGATTTGAACACCTTATTTGACATAGTGGTGCCGGGAGATTTGTGGACAGCTTGTAAAGTCGCGGTCGAGTGGCCGACTTCTGAACCTGACAGGGATGCTGTCACGAATGGTCACGTCACCCCTTGTTATGAAAAAATTTGAACAAGTGATTACATGGTTAAAACTGAAGATTTCACCCCAAGATATAGATTGGGTTAAGATAGACCGAACGGTGCAGGTACCCAAAGAAACGGTGCATGAATACTACGAAAGGCTTCTACAAGCTTTCAAACAGTATAGTGGATTAGATACATTGGACCCCAAGGATATGGGACAGTTTGTTTCAAAGTTCGTGTTGGGTCTGAGATCAGAAGTCAGCCTCATGATACAGCACCATTTGATCTGTTGGCAGAACAAGCCGGTAGATGAAATTTTGCGGTATGCAAGGTACTGTAGTGATGAGGTGGACTCGAAACATCGGAAGTTAAAAGACAAGTTGATGCTCGTTCAGATGCAGACAGCCCAGGGTCAGCCCAATGGAGGGACCTTAGGAAGAAAGCAAGGAAATTTCCAGATGAATCAGAATGGGCAAGGACAAGGAAAAGGAAAACCAATAGATCCCAAGACGGGGGTGGATGTGGCGACACTGAAGAAGACCACTGCGTGTCATCTTTGTCGCCAGGTCGGGCACTGGAAACGCGAGTGTCCCTTGAACCCAGCTAACCAATTGCAGGAAGAGGTAGAGGGGGTCCAGGCACCTGCGCCGGAGGTAGTTAACACTGTGACGAGGCCCAGGTTGATGAAGAGGGGGACATACAATCCTCAAGTACAGGTTCCCCAGGCTCCGAGGATCCCGCAAGGAATACGGACTTACCAACAGATGCCCCTGTTTGAAGGATATGACGAGTAAAGCTTAGACCCTTTATCCTGACGGTGCCTGAGGGGGGAGGAAGACTGCACACTTGGAGCGGTCTTGGAGGTAGACCAGAGGGGACCTTTTGTGGAGGCAGACATTAACGGAAATCCTGCTACACTTTTGGTCGACACTGGTGCTACCCGGTCTACTGTAATATCAGCAGTGGTCCCTAACCTACCCCTCTCGGGACAATCAATCCAGGTTGTCGGAGTAGCAAATAAAAGAATAAACAGCCCGTTGACAGAGCCGATCTCGGTAAAGATAGGTTCCTTCCAAACCAAACATCAGTTTGTGGTGTGTGATACGAGTCCAGTTTGCCTTTTAGGAAGAGATCTATTGTGTAAGTTGAATTGCACGATTTATTGCACACCCCAGGGAGTGGAGGTTCAGACGAAGGATGATGATGCTGACTTTAAAGTTGCAAATCAGCATCTATGCATAGATCTGTACCCAATGGTGACGGTGGAGGAACTTCCACCGGATTTGAGAGAGACAGTGTCGTCTGAGGTGTGGGATTTCACAGGCGAAGAAATAGGACTGATTAGAGGGGTTGAACCGGTGCGGATAGAGGTGAAACAGAATGTTGATTTCCCCAGGACACCGCAATACAACCTGTCACCCGAAACGATCGCAGGGATTAAACCTGTAATCGAGACTTTCATTGAGAAAGGCATTCTGAAGGAGATCAGAGGTAGCCCCTGTAATTCACCTATTATGGGACTACAGAAACCGAGCGGAAAGTACAGGATCGTGCAAGACCTGCGAAAGGTCAACACGATAGTTGTTCCTTGTTGTCCAGTGGTACCGAATCCATCAGTAATATTGTTTCAGATCCCGTGCGAAGCTGAGTGGTTTACTGTCATCGACTTGTGTCAAGCCTTCTTTTCGATACCGCTCCATGAGGAAAGCCAATTTCTTTTTGCATTCAGGCTGGAAAATCGTGTGTTAACATGGTGCCGTATCCCTCAAGGGTATACAGAAAGTCCATCGATCTTTAACCAGATCCTGAAGAAGAATCTTGAGAGTCTTGTATTGCCGCAGAACTCAGTCCTCGTGCAATACATAGGCGACTTGCTTATTGCCTCGAAAACGGAGGATGCTTGCAGAATAGACACGGTAGCCCTGTTGAATCACTTAGCAGAGAACGGACATAAGGTGTCCCCAAACAAGCTGCAGTACTGTTTGAATGAAGTACAGTACTTGGGACACAGACTGGAAAAAGGAAAGAGGAAGGTGTCACCAGACCGAATTGAGGCAATAATGAGTATGGCAGTACCCACCACACAGAGGGAAGTCAGGATGTTTTTGGGAATGGTCGGCTATTGTCGGCAGTGGATACCTAGTTTTTCCTTGAGAGCAAAGCCTTTACAGAGGCTTACGCACAAGGATGTGAGTGATCCGGTACCATGGGACGAGGAGTGCTTGATGTCATTCCTGAAACTGAGAGAGGAGTTGTGCAGTGCCCCAGCTTTGGGAATGCCTGATTACAACAAGGCCTTTTCATTGTTCTGTTGTGAGAGGGAAGGATGTGCATTAGCAGTCTTAGCTCAGAACCATGGAGGTGTCCGTAGACCAGTTGCCTATTTCTCAGCTACTCTAGATCCAGTAGCTTCTGCGTTGCCCGGATGTCTAAGATCCGTTGCTGCAACAGGTGTCAGCATTGAAAGGTGTGAAAGCATTGTAATGGGTCACCCTTTGACTGTATATGTGCCACACTCTGGTTGAGCTATTGATGACCAGGACTAAGACTCAGCACCTGACAAACAACAGGTTAACAAGGTACGAGCAAGTCATACTTGCCGCAGAGAATGTGACTCTGAAAAGGTGCTCTGTCTTAAACCCTGCGACATTAATGCCCGTACCGAATGCAGATGATGAAGATTGTGCGGACCATGATTGTCTCGATGTGACTGACCTTTGCACCAAACCGAGACCTGACATTGTCGATGAACCACTGACTGACCCAGATGAAATTTTCTTTGTCGATGGTTCATGCCTAAGAGACAGTGTCGGCCAATTAAGAGCAGCGTTTGCTGTATGTACCATTTCTGGAGTGGTTGAGGCCGCTTGCCTAGAAGGAGTACGCTCCGCGCAGGTAGCTGAGATCATTGCTTTGACCCGTGCCTGTTTGGCCGCTGATCAAATTCGAATCACGATTTACACGGACAGCCAATATGGGTTTGGTGTGGTGCACGACTTCGGGCAGTTATGGTCTCAGAGGGGATTTTTGACATCATCTGGCTCACCCATTAGGAATGGAGAATATGTAAGACAACTGTTGGATGCATTACAACACCCAAAGGAGATTGCTGTTGTTAAATGTTCCGCACATGGGAAGGGGGAGGACTTTGTGTCTTTGGGTAATAATTACGCGGACGAAGTTGCCCGTTTCTGTGCAGAACAGGGATGCATATTTACAGACAGATATGCAGGGGAGAGCCAAGAAAGAACCAAACTCAACATGATGTTGGCCATGGCAGACACCTGGGAAGAGCTCAAACGGCTGCAGGATGAAGTCTCAGATCAGGAACGAGAGGGATGGATCAAAGCAGGGTGTGAGAGAGGAGATGTGGATGTGTGGGTCTCCAGTGATGGGAGAGCTGTATTGCCAGAAGAGTTGTTGAACCCAATGGCAAGATTGATACATGGACCAGCACATCTTGGCAGAGATGCAATGATGAGGGTGTTTAGACAGACGTGGTATAGCCCGCGATTTCGTGCAATGGCAGAAACAGTGTGTCAGAGGTGTGTTACGTGTCAGCAGATGAATGCTGGAAAGAAAACGGTAGTTACTTTGAGTCACATTGGGAGGTCAGGAGGGCCTTTCAACAGGATACAGCTAGACTTCGTGGAAATGCCTAAGTGCAATGGGTTGAGGTACATTTTAGTGCTAGTATGTGTATTCTCACGGTGGGTGGAGGCTTACCCAACACGCAGGTGTGACACTCTTACAGTGGCTAAGTTATTGTTGAGGGAGCTTATCCCTAGATTCGGGATTCCGACCTCTATGGAATCAGATAGAGGAAGGCACTTCCACAGTGAAATTATGAAGTTACATTGTGTTGTATTGAATATTGACCAAAAACTCCATTGTAGTTACCGACCAGAGGCTTCTGGGATGGTGGAACAGGTTAATGGAACTTTGAAAGCCCGGATGGCAAAAATGTGTTCTTCAACATCCTTGAAGTGGCCCGATGCTTTGCCGCTCGTGTTAATGAGCATGCGAAGTGTCCCAGACAGGAGGACTGGGTTGTCACCCCATGAGATACTAATGGGAAGGGCAATGCGGTTGCCGGCAGTACCAGCTACAGCTTTGATAAACATCACTGATGATTTGATTCTCGATTACTGTAAAGGACTATCTGATGTGGTCCGTTCTGTGTCCCAGCAGGTGCAGGCTACAGTCGTTCCAGCCTCGAATGATCTGTGTCACGACCTGTGTCCCGGAGACTGGGTGCTTGTCCGGAAACACGTGAGGAAGAGTTGCTTGGATGCTCGTTGGCGAGGCCCGTACCAGGTGATCCTAATCACGAACACAGCAGTAAAGCAGTAAAGTGTGGAGGATTGCCGAATTGGGTGCATGCCTCCCATACCCGCAGAGTTTCAGCACCCTTGGAAGAAACAGTTCCTCTCGTAGATGAAAATCCAGCTGATGTGGCAGGGCCACATGAGGGGACAAGTCAAGCTGTAAGGGTTGCTGACACAGCTGGTGGTGCACTAGAGCAAGCTGAAAGGGGTTTCAACAGCTCGAACCCTGACTCAGACCCCGAAGACAGAGATGGTGCAGTGGGCGGAGAAGAGTCAGATTCAACAGAAAGAGGAAGTAGTGCACTGGGTATAGAAGAGTAAGACAGAAGAACAACTAGAACTGAAGAGGGTTGGCCTGAAAGACAGAGGCGGTTGAATCTGAGGTTGGCACCCAAAAGAGATCTTGCTCCGGTATCTGAGGTGTCCGAAACGGAAGCAAGTGACGAAGATCAAACTCAAGAGAGCCGGCGAAGGTCGAAAAGAACAAGAGTACCCTGCCGGAGATACTCAACCCCTGAGTGGACTTACAGAGTGTTCGATGCAGGGGGTAGTGAGTACGGGGAGACTGTCGGTGTTGGTGTTCAGCCGAAGCCCGAATGTGGTAGTGAAGGTGGTGCTGCTATTGCCAGGGCTCGAGGTCGAAGGAATACTGACCCTCACAGTTCCGAATCCCCCGCTTCTGAGCAAAGTCCGACAACTGGTTTTGCATCGGGTTGAATTTCCGTCTTTTGGGTTTGAGCCGTCTTCACATGAAATGATAATCTTGCGTCTTGAACTTTTGTATCACATTTTGGAAGTGCTCAACGAGGATCTTATTATGGATGAACTATAAACTGTGTAAATAAAAGTCTAAAGGAGAAGATAACCTAGGCCCGAGTGGAAGAAGAGTAAACTTAGGGACTTTCCACAGAAAAGGAACGAAAACTAGGGAAGTCTTTTCTGGACTGTGTAAATAAAGTTGGGACCGAAAAGGGAATTTCCAGAGATTTCACGGTTGCTCGAGCTGGTTAAGCAAGTCACGAGTTGAGGACACAGAGACCTTTGAGGGTTCACTGCTAAAACCAAGAACTTTTGAGAACTTTCGAAACCATGGAGGCTGGAGATCACAATCGTAGATCGAAGTTGATTGTAGGCATACTTATAAGTAGTGTAATAGTTTCTATAATCGTAGTAATTATAGTCTCATATACTGTTCCACATGAGCTAGAAGTGGAGGGGGTGCCAGGGACACCTACACCTACTACACCTAGCCAAAGAGAGGTAAACATGGGAGCTGACAGAGCTTTGCTATTAGAAGAAAGTCGTAGGTTACATGTAGATTTGTCTAGAAGTGATTTTAAGCTTAATGCATATGCCAAGCTGCTATATGAATATGTTGATGCGATGAATGCTAAAGATTGTTATGTGTGTATGCAGTTGCCTGCTTCAGTGGATGAGGGTATTAGGTACCACCATCTTCCACTGACATATGGAATTTCATGTAGTCTTTTACTTAGTATATTTTATGAAAGAGATCAGTTTGAGTATTTCTTTTCCAATTACGATGCTGTGCTTCCCGAAGTCCCAGCTTACAAGCATTTGAATAAGTACGACTATTATAAGACAGAGGATCGACTCAGGAAGTTCTTCATACCGTCTTTGGAATTGGATACCGCATTCGCTCACAGACATAATCTGACGTGCTCTTTGTCAGATGTGGAGAAGAAGTTTGTAGATCAGGTGGAAGACAGGTATAGGAAACTGACACACTCACGAGACACAGGGCATAGCAGACTAGATTGGACAGATGAGGAAAAATTGCATAAGACAAAGGGAAGTTATGGTCCTATAGCGTTAGATAAGGAGCAGAGGGGCAAGCTTTGTGTGAGGCGTTATCAGACTTATTATGAAAAGGTTGCAGTAGGACAGAGCACTTGTGATCACGTTTTTACTATGGCAGATGTAGCAAAGAATTTTCTCCAAGGCCCTGTACAAGTGATACCGACGGTGTATTTTGTGTGTGGAAAGAATGCTTATGTGAGGTTACCTGCGAACTGGTATGGTACATGTTACTTGGGAATAATAGTTCCAAAGATTTACCATACTGAGGACTTGGAACTTCTGGAAGGTGGGAAGCATTCAAGAACGAGAAGAGGTGCGAGTGCAGGGATCGTGGTGGGGGATATCTTTGGAGCCATGATACCCAGTCTGGGAGTGATCTTGAATGATGTGAAAATTCGGAGACTGGCGACTGTGGTAGACGAACTATCAATGAATACAGCAAAATCGTTAGTACTGGTGGAGGGAGAGATGTTGTCGATAAGGACAATGGTTTGCAGAATCGCCTTGCTTTGGATGTCTTGTTGGCAAAAGAGGGCGGAGTCTGTAAAATATTGAAGGTTCAAGAGTGCTGCACTTATATACCAGACCGTAGCAAGGATCTGGAGAAATATATAAGTAACATCACTACAATCCACACAAAAATAGCGGATTTGACCGAAGAGGGGGTTTGGGAAAAAGTTGGCAAGGGATTTGGTCAAGTGGGAAGCTGGTTTGCAGATCTGGGAAAGGGATTCCTTGGGTATGTTCTGAAACCCCTCCTTATCGTGGTGGTTTGTGTGGTTTGTCTGTGGGTCTCGATCAAGGCCTACAAGTGGTATCGAGCAGGCCGAGTTGAGAGAGCTTTGAGGGAAAATGAGATGAGACTGGCAAGGCTGCAGGACAGTCAATATCAGAGGCTTAAGAGAATGGAGAATCACCGATCAGGAAAAATGGCAACGAGTTCTGTTTAGGTCGGTTCTTTCTCCAAGGGAGTTGAATAAATTGTGATGACAGGTGTCATCAAAGGGGGGAACTGATAGAGCGCCATGTCCTTGTGAAATTGTAGGGGTGCAGCATAATCACTGGTAGTTCGCACCCAAATATATCCAGATATGTATCCCATATATTCAGATATATTCATGTATGTTTAGCAAAGAGTAGCTACTTCACAGGTATTAAAGTGAATCAGTAGTGTAATTGTGCTATGATGATCATGCAATGTAATGCTTAATTGAATGGAGTGAAAAATAATGCATGGGTGAATCAGCCCATGTGTAATCCAGCTACAATAGTTTAACGTGTACTATATTAAGTTCCACATGTAGTTCACTTTTCGAATATGCAATGTAATGGATTAATGCTTATAGAAGAAATTAAGTTGTGTGTTTAAAAGTGTGTAAAGGCCTGACTACATATACGACAGGGAAAGGCCTGGTTTGTTCTTATGTTAGCTTATTTTGCAGGCAGGGAAAAGTTTCTCTTGGAAAGGCTCTCTGGGAACCAACGGTAGATTTAAATAGCACAGTAGAGGGTTTTTGTTGAACGTATCTTCTGTTGCAGGTGCAAGGACACATGCCTCGTTAGTAAAAGACTGGCTCTTTGTCTCACAAAGTTAGAGAGATGGGAGGCATGGAACTGGGAGTGCAATGGAATTTAGGGATGATACTTTCAGCGGAGAAGGTGCCTGGGACTCAAGGTCATAGCAACCATCCAGGATGAAGTAACAGTTTCAATGGAAAAATACAAGAAAGAAGACCTGGCCAAAGAGGCGTGACAAAGGTGTGTTCAATTGTATTGGGATTTTGTATTAGGGATAGTGCCCCGAGGGAGGAGGCCAGAGATGAGGTAGGGGAGACCAGAGAGAAGGACAGAGAGGGTCCTGATGAAGGAGCATCTACATTTCTGAGCATAGGTACTAAGTGATTGCACTTCTTAGGAAGTCTTCACAGCTGACACCTTTTCTTTTATTTACTCTTGCTTGGGAAAATCGTTAAGTAGGGATGTCACTTAGTGTTAGTGTAGGGACAGAAATTGATTTTATGCTTATTTAGATAAATGAAGAGCAACATAGAAATTGGAGCAATCATTGCTTGTTTGATTCTGTTAGAACTATCGATCCTGCTTATTCTGAGTCGGATGAGACTCCTGCGTAGATTATTATTTGTATTAGTGCCCATTTATTTCTTTAACCTCGTGTTGAGGTGCTTACATGTTCAGTTATTTTTGGCAATAATAAATTCCTAAACTTGAATTCGGAGTCAGTGGTCCTTTCAGGTAAACTGGTCAAATTGTTGTATGACCGGATGAGATTCTCTCCTTTACACTATTCAACAGGTAAAAAGATCCTGGCGACCAGAAGGTTCTTATAGGTGATTAGATAAGAATCAGCGTTATCATAGTCATGGTGATATTTTGGTGACTGCTGTGTTTTCTAAGGGTATTACCTGCAGATTTAATACCTGCAGATTACTTATGATTCTGGTGTCTTTAAATACTAAACCTGCTGCATTTCATGCTCTGATGTCTAATGTATGTCATTTTTGGGTTCTTTCACTGCCAGGACAATGAGAACCGCCTCAGGATTTGCTTAATATTCACAGTATTAGTGGTTCATATATCTGTTCCTAACCTGATGCATTTCTTGCCCTGATGTAATGAGTCAGTTTGATACTTGCTGTGTCAGGATAATGAGTACTGATTAATTGATTGCATAATATGCACAGATTTAGAATCCATGTCATTTTGGTCTAAGGTTTATATTTATAATATACTACATTTTATAAAATTCTGTGCGGAGTCTCTTTTGTGGTGTATTTATTGTGTCGCTGGTGTGGGCGTGTGTTGCGCAAACACTTTACACATTGCCTCTGGGATAATAAGCCGACTGCTCTGCGCTAAGCCACCAAGGGGGTGAGCACAGGTTGTTTTTGGTGTGTAACTTACTTGCCCTGACTTGAGTGGTGGGTTCTGTATGGTGCAGGTGCATACCATAGACAACCAGAAACCCCATTTCTAACAAGCAGTTTGAGTTTAAATAATTGAAACATGTTTCGCTTGCATCCTAAGAGAGGCACATAATACTCAGGTCCACCCCCCACATCAATAGGCAAAGAAATACCCACCATGGCATTTCTTATCTGACTGGGGCAGAAAATCAAAGTTCTTATTAATCTTACCAAGTTCTCACTCATGGTTCAAAATGCAAGAAATAGTGTGCTACCCGTCCCCGAAAGTGCTTTGGTGCCTCTTCAGTAGTATAAAGCTCTATGGGCCAGATGTACAACGCGTAAAATAGCGCCTCGCAAATTGCGTATTTTTTGCGACTCGCAATTTGCGAGGCGCTATTTGGGATGTACAACAGTGTGTATCACACTGTTTGCGATTCCCAATGGGGTCGCAAATTGAGAGGCTCATGAATATTAATGAGCCTCTCGTAATTTGCGACCCCATTGGGAATGGCAGGCCCTCTCAGGTATGGTGGCCTGCTGGTCTCAGCAGACCACCATGTCTGGGACTGCTTTTAAATAAAGCAGTTTTTTTTTTTTAATGCAGCCCGTTTTCCTTAAAGGAAAACGGGATGCATTTAAAAAAGAAAAAAATGAAACGTTTTCGTTTCATTTTTTAAGGACAGGCAGTGGTCCCTGGGACCACTGCCTGCCCTTAAAAAATATTTTCCCCTGCATTTGCAAAGGGGAAGGGGTCCCCTGGGGGCCCCTTCCCTTTTGCGACCCTATTACCACCCTCTTGAAGAGGGTGGTAATTTGTGAGTGTTTTGCGACCACAATTGCGGTCGCAAAACATTTGTACATGGGGTTGCGCTCGCTATTAGGAAGGGAACGCCCCTTCCTAATAGCGAGTCGCAAAGCCGATTTAGCGAGTCGCAAATAAATTGCGACTCGCTAAATAGGCTTTGTACATGGCCCATGCTGTTTTTGCATGCGCAAACGGGTTTGCAAACCCGTTTGCGCATGCAAAAACGGTCGTACATCTGGCCCCATATCAATGCAATTGCAAACCAAATATAATAACTATAAGGTTTCTAGCAGTAGTAAGGTGAGGCCAGGCAGACAGGGTTTGTGCACTATTATTTGAGTACTGCCCTATTTTCACAGTGCCTCAGGTTCAGGCGCCCAATGAAGGTAGGTCCTCAGAGGTATTGGTGCCCAGATTCAGAGTGGAATGCCTTTGGTACTTTAGCCTGGCTCATTAAGAATAATGCAGCTTCCTTTGTTCGCTCCTATCCTTGCCTGTCCTAGACAGGCTTAGAAAGACTTGGACAAGCAGTACAGGGCGCAAGCAGCTCACCTAGTGGCTAGAGCTAGAGAAGTTGGAACTGTGACCAGGTTCGAATCCCGGCCTTGGTTCAACAACTTGTGATTCTGAGCAATTCACTTAACCTCCCCAAATCTAAAAAAACGTTCTATGTGTGGTTCTCGTGTAAAATTGTCTTAATAATGCTTTTTGGCAAAGTTCGTGCTGTGCATAACTTCAAAAACATGGAGAGATAGGTAGCAAAGGGTAGGTAGATGAGAGCTAATCGCGAAGTCTTATGACTTGACTTGCCTCCAGCACATCTTAATCAGTCACATTTAATAGGCTCAATACCCCAAAAGCCTCGACACCATTAAGATCAAATTGTATATTATATTTATTTATTTTCCATTTAGCAACATAAGAATATAAGCAGAAGTATTTTACAATAGAACAGTAACAGTACATTCATTGGATATAGATAGGTGGTTAACAGAAAGCCACTTTGTGAATACACAATGACTATAATTGACTCTGTTGGTGAACAAGAGCACTACTAACAGACAGGCACATGAATACACAGCAACTGAAGTCTGCCTCTATAAATCATTCAATCAATCAATAGATTTGTAGAGCGCTTCTTCTCACCCGTGACAAAGCAAAAACTGACAAGCAAACAGATTAAAGAAAGAAAACTGCTGAAATCTACATATTTATGGTGCTTCATGCCGCACAGTGATCAGCCACGGAAGCTGATAATAGCGCTATGAAAATGAATTCATATATTCATACAGAATCGGCCTTTGTTGCAATTTGATCCATAATCATTTAGGTGAAATACATCTTTAGGAAGAGGACTGCATGCATATTCCTCACGCAGCTTATGCATTAAACACGAACCCAGGCACAGCAATGTCCAGTTTCTATTTACAAAATTCTGTCTATAAATCAATCTATGGAGAGCTAGGTTGTAAATCGCTTAAGCTGCTTTGCTGGGTGAACACCGCTCTGAATACATGTGGTGGATTATTTAAAATGCATAACACAGGGAAATCAATTTCCATATAGCGGGGCCCGACAGCTGTTCCTCGTAGAAAGCCATGTCATTGGCAAGGGCAGTGTCGTGTGGACTGAGACGAATGTCGTGCTAGTTCAGCTCTACCCTTGCCAGCAAGGCCAAACTGCCAATGGATGCTAGAAATCAGCAGCAAGCCCTGTTCTCAATTCTAAAAAATATTAGCAAAGCCAATAGGTCTCGCCGATGCGAGAGTTTTTGACTTTGCCAATCGGTTTTAGCTATGTTGAACACAAAGGTGGCTGCTATTTAGCATGGCTAAAAGTTAGTGGCGTAGAGCAGAGTGGTGTGGAGTGGAGTGGCAGGGAGTGACGTAGAGTGGAGTGGCATAGAGTGGTGTAGTCTCGTGGAGTAGAGTGTCATAGAGTGGAGTAGCACAGAGTGGCGTATAGTGGAGTGGAGTGGAGAGGGGTAGAGTTGAGTGGTGCGGAGTGGCGTAGAGTAGAGCAGCCTGTCATAGAGGAGTGGAGTAGAGTGTCATAGAGGGGAGTATAGTAGAGTTGGGTAGAGTGGCATAGAGTCTCTTAGAGTGGAGTGGCGTAGAGTGGAGTGGCATAGAATGGAGTGGTGCCATAGAGCGGAGTGAAGTAGAGAGGAGTATAGTGTCCTAGAGCGGAGTGGTGTGGAATAGTATAGAGTAGAGTAGAGTGTCATAGAGTGGAGTGGCATAGATTGGAGTAGAGTGTTGTAGTGTGGTGTGGAGTGGAGTGGAGTGGAATTGGAGTGGAGTGGCATAGAGTGGAGTTGTGTAGCGATGAGTGGTGTAGAGTGGAGTAGAGTGACGTGGAGTGGAGTAGAGTGTTGTCAAGTGGAGTGGCTTAGAGTGGAGTAGAGTGGTGTAGAGTGGAGTCGAGTGGTGTGCTGTGGCATAGAGTAGAGTAGTGTGTCATAGAGGAGTGGAGCAGAATGTTGTAAAGTGGAATGACGTACAGTGGTGCAAAGTAAAGTGTTGTAGAGTGGAGTGTCATAGAGTGGTGAAGAGTGGAGTGGCATAGAGGATCATAGAGTAGAGTGGCATAGAGTGGACTGGCATAGAGGGGAGTGGCATAGGGCAAAGTGGCATAGAGTGGTGCATCATAGAATGTCATAGAGTGTTGTAGAATGTCAGTGTCATAGAGTGGAGTAGAGTGTCATAGAGTGGAGTGGGATAGAGTGGGGTAGAGAGGTGTGGAGTGTTGTAGAGTGGATTACAGTGTTGTATAGTGGAAATGTTGCAGAGTGGAGTATCTGAGTGGAGTATCTGAGTGGAGTGGCGTAGAGATGGAGTAGAGTGGTATAGAATGCAGTTTTGTAGTGTGGAGAGGATTGCCGTGGAGTGGCCTAGAGTGGCACAGAGTGGAGTGTAGTAGAGTATTGTAGAGTGGAGAGGTGTAGAGTGGATTGGCATAGAGTGGAGTGGCGTAGAGAGGAGTGACATAGCGGAGATTGGCATAGAGGGGAGTAAAGTGGTGTGGAGTTGCATAGAGTAGAATGTCTTAGGGTGCAGTGGCATGGATTAGCGTAGAGTGGAGTAGAGTGCCGTAGAGTGGAGTGGTGTGGCGTAAAGTGGAGTGGAGTGGTGTAGAGTGGCTTAGAGAGGAATGGCATAGAGTGGAGTAATGTGCCATAGGGTGGAGAGGAGTAAAGTGGAGTAGTGTGGAGTGGCGCAGAGTGCAGTGGTGTAAAGTAGAATGGAGTGAAGTGGAGTGGAGTGCCAAAGAGTGGAGTGGAGTGCCAAAGAGAGGAGTAGAGTAGAGAAGAGTGGTGTAGAGTAGAGGGGCTTACGATGGAGAGGAGTGGTATAGAGTAGAGTGTCATAGAGTGGCCTGGAGTGGAGTAGAGTGATGTAGAGTGGAGTAGTGTCATAGAGTGGAGTAGCACAGACTGGAGTGTCAGAGTGGTGTGGCGTAGAGTGGAGTACAGTGTCATGAAGTGGGGTGCAATAGAGTGAAGTGTCCTTGAGTCACGTAGAGTGTCATAGAGTGAAGTGGCATAGTGTGGAATGTCATGGCATAGAGTGGAGTGGCGGAGAGTGGTGTCGTAGAGTGGAGAAGAGTGGGAGTGGGATAGAGTGGAGTAGAGTGGAGATGTGTAGAGTGGAGTAAAGTGTCATGGAGTGGAATGGCATAGTGTTGAGAGGAATGGCATAGAGTGGAGTGTCATAGAGTGGAATGTCATAGAGTGTCATAGAGGGGAGCAGAGTGGGGCAGATTTGAGCAGAGTGGAGCAGAGTGGAGTAGAGTGAAGTGACATAGAGTGGAGTGGTGTAAAGAGGAGAGGTGTAGAGTGGTATAGAGTGGAGTTGAATGTCATAGTGTGGCTCGACATAGAGTGGAGTAGCAAAGAGTGGAGTATGCATGGTGTGGTAGCACACTGCTATTACAGCCAATACATTTTCATTTGAAATGACCATTACATTTGCATAGACATACAGTTTTACTGATAAAACTATACCGTGCACAAACAATAATGTGTGGAAATCAGCATCACCTATTGTACTGATTTGTTTTGATCATATTAAAATATTTGCTTCCACCACATTTCAGAATTATAAAAAAATGTGCTTCATGTGAACTTTCCTAATTCTGATATATAGTGAAATATTTGTACAGTTAATTTACTGGCATTTAATTGTTGCTGGGTGCTAGAAAAAAAAACATAACACCCCACAGCCTTTCTTTTCAACCCTCAGTACCCAGCAAGATTGTCACATAAATCCTCTCACTTTACAGTCAGAGAAAAAAAAGTAAGCACTAACCTCCCTTAGAAAACAGAGTCTAATATTTTACCTCTGCCATTTAAATGCACAACAATTGCAACAAGATAAAAGCAAAATTTAAAGCCCTGTTTATTGCTCATTCACTTCTGGACTCGAACATGATTTTTTTGGGGGTGCTTCAGCACCCCTCCCACTTCCCTACTTCCAGCGCCTATGGCACGGGTGTGAAATCGAGGAAGATGATTGTTTAAGTTATGCTATTAGTAAAGAACACTGACCAAAATAAACAAGCTCATAGACAGAACAATGTTCTTCACAGGCCTGTGAGATTGGTGAACTGGTAGTGGCAGTGATAAGGAGAATCAGTCAAGCAGAAAGATAGGAGACAGGAAACATTTTCTAAGAAATACAACACATTTAATGATGTGAACTAGCATAAAAGGGAGACAACTGAAAACACAAGTATTCTTGTGGGGTACCACACAAAAAAGAAAAGAAAAAATCCTAGAAAGCGAGCACTCGTGGAAGAATACAAGGAGCCAGTTAGAGCGGTGGTAAACTGGCCATGCTCCATGGGATACAAAAGGGGATGATGGACGGAACGTTTGAGCCAATCAAACACTCACCCCCAGTCAACTGATCTGGGTTTAATCCATCATCATTCTTTAGCTCACTCCACCACCCCAGTTCAGACATGGCCATATGCAAATCAGTCTGACCCTGTGCCTCATGGGAACAGTCCAGCCCAAACTGCCAAGCCATGTCTTCCCTGGACCGGAAACAAGCATCCTAGGACCGGTTTCTGGCATTTCAGCCGTCATCAGCCAGGCTTGCTTGAATCCAGTGGCAAAGTGAGCAAGGGACCCACGTCTGGGCATACCCCGCCAACTTAGGGCGACCAATGCGATACAAGGGGATGATGGACGGAACGTTTGAGCCAATCAAAAACTCACCCCCAGTCAACTGATCTGGGTTTAATCCATCATCATTCTTTAGCTCACTCCACCACCCCAGTTCAGACATGGCCATATGCAAATCAGTCTGACCCTGTGCCTCATGGGAACAGTCCAGCCCAAACTGCCAAGCCATGTCTTCCCTGGACCGGAAACAAGCATCCTAGGACCGGTTTCTGGCATTTCAGCCGTCATCAGCCAGGCTTGCTTGAATCCAGTGGCAAAGTGAGCAAGGGACCCACGTCTGGGCATACCCCCGCCAACTTAGGGCGACCAAAGCGATACAAAAGGGGATGATGGACGGAACGTTTGAGCCAGATGTGGGTCCCTTGCTCACTTTGGTGGTGGAGTGAGCTAAAGAATGATGATGGATTAAACCCAGATCAGTTGACTGGGGGTGAGTGTTTGATTGGCTCAAACGTTCTGTCCATCATCCCCTTTTGTATCGCTTTGTTCGCCCCTAAGTTGGCGGGGGTATGCCCAGACGTGGGTCCCTTGCTCACTTTGCCACTGGATTCAAGCAAGCCTGGCTGATGACGGCTGGAATGCCAGAAACTGGTCCTAGGATGCTTGTTTCCGGTCCAGGGAAGACATGGCTTGGCAGTTCGGGCTGGACTGTTCCCGATGAGGCACAGGGTCAGACTGATTTGCATATGGCCATGTCTGAACTGGGGTGGTGGAGTGAGCTAAAGAATGATGATGGATTAAACCCAGATCAGTTGACTGGGGGTGAGTGTTTGATTGGCTCAAACGTTCTGTCCATCATCCCCTTTTGTATCGCTTTGTTCGCCCTAAGTTGGCGGGGGTATGCCCAGACGTGGGTCCCTTGCTCACTTTGCCACTGGATTCAAGCAAGCCTGGCTGATGACGGCTGGAATGCCAGAAACCGGTCCTAGGATGCTTGTTTCCGGTCCAGGGAAGACATGGCTTGGCAGTTCGGGCTGGACTGTTCCCATGAGGCACAGGGTCAGACTGATTTGCATATGGCCATGTCTGAACTGGGGTGGTGGAGTGAGCTAAAGAATGATGATGGATTAAACCCAGATCAGTTGACTGGGGGTGAGTGTTTGATTGGCTCAAACGTTCTGTCCATCATCCCCTTTTGTATCGCATGCTCCATGGGAGGCACAAAGACATGTTGGACAGCCTAAAACAAATAAATCCAGCAAATAGAAATCAAGCAAATGTGATTTACAAAACAAAAAACAAAGCTAGTGGTGGGCAACTGGCGGGATGCATTGTTAGGGATGCTTTCAGCATGTCCCCAATATGTCTTTGCGATAAGACAGCTGTGCTCTTCGGCAGCTTCACCCTTATACTTGCCTACTCACACTGAATCACAGAGGTGTGGTTCAGCGCTAGATAAGACTGGAATCATTGAACTCATTTTTAGCGGAATCCATGCGTTCATTTTTCATGTATTTATTTTACTATTGATTGATCTATTTTCATACTCAGCTATTACTGCTTAGACGTTCATTACGAGTCCTACAGTAGAATGATGTGGCAATTATACATTCAGAATTACCAGTATCATTAGAATTTGGGTTTTTTCCAGCTGGGTTGTTACTGCTTCTTTCTGAGTGCTGTACACAGGAAAGACAAACAACATGGTATTTCACCTGTTTTTCCCCCATTCCAAGCTAAAGAATTAGGAATATTGCTATTTTTCAGTCTACAAATTCCTCCAAGTTTTACTTAATTAAATGCATATGGGGAGAAAATAGGAAATGTACACGCTACTTGGAAATTACAATTTGGTGCAAACTCTGCTTGTGCCCAAATCAGGATTACCCGAAATCTCATAATGGCCACTTTGGTGACGGTCACTGTGCTCTGCTGAATAAAAACATATAAATATGTAATAATATATACTGTTCAAAATTCAACCTGATTCTTTATTTTTAGCATTTCAAGGAGGGTCAGCGAGTATGGGAGGTAGTTGTGTCTTGGGCCCTTGCATTCAATCCCATGTAAATTGAAGGGGTAGAAGTTGAAGGCTCAGAGAATGCCCATTATGGTGAAATGGTGTAGCCTGAGGTGCAGTCTCAAGTGCATCCTGAAGAGGGAGTGTTTAAGCCACAGGTAGAACCTTATATGTAACACAATTGTGGGAAGTTGTATCCTCTGATCATACTTCAAGGTACGGAGATATAGAGCTAAGAATAGTGAATGTATACTTATCTATTTATATATACATACCTTCAAAATATCTTTTTAGTTGATATTCTGGCTAGGGTATTTTTGTACCATGGCATTGTTGCAGCAGGGATCGGATTTGCACAGAGCAGATTGTTGATTCAAACTCAAGCAGAAGCTGCACATGAGCAGATGGAACTTTAGTCCGGAACTGAGGTTAACATTTGCAAAACAACCATACATCAATGGCAGTGAAGCATATTAGGCCCCACAAAGAAGACAAAGGGGCATATTCTCAAGGAACTATCGCCGAGTTAACGGCACTTTATCTCAGCCAAAGTCGCGATAAAATTATCGCCCCATTCACAAGCTGGTGCTAACAGCCGATACCACCAGTTTACTTGCGAAAGCATCCGCAAAAAATATCGCCACAGATGACCCCGGCAACTATCGCTAATGAGATGCAGAGTAGGCATTCCCGAGCAAAAAGCTGCGACAACACCACACCTCAACATTCTCAACGACCAGCCACATCGGCGGTAAGACCACAAAACAGGATATAAGGCGCGTTAGCAGCAGGAAATTAACACCTGCTCCGACCTGGTGTAAAGTCGGACGACAACCTGCACCATCAAAGGGAGCCTAGCCCAGAGCCACACATGAAGAACAACAGATGCCATGGAGCCACTCACCATGCATCCCGGAGCCCAGGGGGCAACAACACCCACCACCACCACCCCTAGGACCGCCCCCCCCCCCCGGACTCCCCACCCGGACCACCACAGAGGCAGCGCAGACAAAGACAGCGGACCTTCAGGAAATGCACCAGCCTCACAGACCTAACACCAGACAACGTCAATGCCCACTACAGGCTCAAAAGGACAATCATCCTCCACATCCTGAACATCATTGCCCACAGGCTGACGGTACCAACACAGCGGACAACCAACATCCCTCCGCAGACAAAGCTGCTGGCTGTGCTGCACCTGTTGGCCTCTGGTACCTCCCAACCAACAACCGCCAGAGTCGGAGGAGTCGCACAGCCAGCCCCATCCAAGTTCCTCACACCTGTCCTGGATGCCATCATCAGCTAGGGTACCCCAGTACCTATACGTCCCCCACAATCGCAGGAACAGCTGGAGACCAAGCAAGGACTATACGCCATAGCTGGATTCCCGCACGTGTCGGGTGCAATCGACTGCACACATGTCCTACTTGTGCCCCCTGCCGACACAGCACACAAGTACCGCAACAGAAAGCACACGCATCCCATCAACGTGCAGGCAATAGTGGACCACAGGGGACTCTTCACCAATGTCGTAGCCAACTACCCAGGCAGTGTGCATGATCCCTTCATCTTCCGACAGTCCAACATCAACCAGCGCTTCCAGGACGGCACCTATGGAAATGCACTGCACGTTGGCAAGTACCAAATGAACACACCACACCCCTCAACTCCACAATCATGCAACTCACAACTCTGGCACTGCATATGTCACAAAATCACATACAACATGCCAAACAACATGCCCACCCACCAGACACGACAGCACAACTTACTGTGGCAACCTTGGTTAGCCATGTACATGAGCCATCAACGGCATGGCACCTCAGCCACACAATACCAGAATGTGGGGAGAGGTGGGAACCAGGCATGTGCGAAGGAGGCAAGTCACCCATGAATGAGAATGTACACAATGCCAAGTGTGGCGGAGATGTGCTGGACGATTGTATGATTGAACCACGAATGCGTTTATCACGCATTCCGGAACCACGAAGTCTAAACAACGAAATTCTTAAGCACGAATATGCCTTTACCACGCATGCCTTTACAACGAATCGTGTTGTTAAGGCATTTTTGGTAAATACATATTTGCGGTTAAGAATTTAATCCCCTGACCCTGCACCTGGCCTGAGTTCCTAAAGTACCCCACTCCGCCATCCCTAGTCACTTTTTCACCTCCGCCCTCCCCATATCCCTAAAAACTACCCCCTATTCTCTAAAAATGACCCTCCCCCCGCCCTGAACCCTAAAATGGCCCCCATGCCCTGAAAACTAAACTACCCCCTAAGCCCTAAAATCGACCCTGCCCCCTAAGTACTAAGTTCTATCACGATCCCTACCCCCGGCCCTGAACCCTAAAACGTCAACCCCGTGCCCTGAATACTATCCCGAACCCCCCCAATCCCTGAATACTACCCAAACCCGCCTCGGCCCTCAAAACACCCCGAGCCACCCCAACCCAGAAAACTTCCCCCAACCCACAATCAGCCAAAAAAACAACCCTCAACCCGTCCCAGCCTAACTTTAAATAACCCTGACCCACCCCCAGCCCAGAAAACTACCCCGCCGCACCCTAAGCCCACAAATCAACCCCGACCCACCCTAAGCCCACAAATCAACCCTGACCCACCCCCCCCAACCCCACTTACCTCACAACGATCTCTTCCTGCTTCCGTCCGGCCGCAAGTCCTAAAGCGCATATGCCTTAACCACGCACATGCATGGTTAAGACATATGCGCGGTAGGGCTTGCGTAGTTCAGCCTTCGTTGTTAAGGCTGATCGTTGTTCAGCCTTCGTGGTTAAGGCTGTTTCCCATGCTGGACAGACTGCAGTATGCAGACCACAGACATATCCATGTCTACATGCACGGCTGGTGTCTGGAGTGTAGTGGACAGTGGACACAACCATGTCACCCCAGCCAGTGGGGAAGCCCAAGGAAATGTAGCTTGTGACGTCCCCCCCTGTAAGCGTGTGCGGAGTGGGCTGGCCCGGCGTACACCAGGCCAGCGTATGGGTGTGAATAAAAAGCACGTAGCTCTGGGTGTGGTTCAGTACTGGAAATGTGCAAAGGCATGTGTCTCTGTCGCAGTGTGGGTCTCCGTTGGGGAGTGTAGGTGGTCCCTAATGGGACTTAGACATCCACGTATGTGATCTAGTTCGGCTTCCATGAGGTAGTACCCCACCCGCACATGTTCGGCCACCCCCTTCTGGCAGTCTGACATCTGGCCTTGGAATGCGATGTGTGCTTCGGTGGGCTGCTGGGAGCCAGCCGGGGTGGTGGGTGCGTCCAGCTGTGTTGTCTGTGCAGGGGGTAGGGTATCCTCGATGCAGCGGTGCTGCCCTGCTCCTGGAGGTCGATTGCCTAAGATGTCCATGGTCTGTTGTGGGGCGTCGGTGTCGGAAGTGTGGTGGTCCTCTTCAGCATCACTGTAGAGTTGTCTGGTCTGCTCTGCTGGAGGTGTTGTTTGTCCCTCTGCAATGTGAAGGGGAGATGCTTGTTGACATTGTGTTGGCATGTATGTTGCCACATTGTTCAAGTTTACATACAGACTGCATGACAATGTACATTGTGACTGTTTGGGAGGGGCGGACTATTTGATGCGGGACAGTGGACATTTGGACTACATGACGTAGGTGAGGTTGTACACGTACATTTGCATCTCACAGTTTCCTGCTATGTCAGATGTGATTGGCCATTTTCTACGCAGAGGCGTCCCAGTTGTGTCCTCTGTTCTGCAGTGTAGGTGTTGGACTGTGTACACATTGTCGTCCATGTGGGTGTGCTGTCATTGCTATGTGTGTGTGCTGCATTGTGTAAGAGTCGCACCTGCAGCTGTGATTTTGCTGCCCCTTATCCCTTGGAGGCGGTGTGCCTTTGGCTTTTGTGCTTTTGAGGTGCTGTGATGTTGGCGACTTGGGTCATTTGTGCTCTTGGACGGTTTTTTGTACTCCTTGTGCATTGTTTGTCTGCAGATGTGTTGTTGACGTCAGTGGTTGTTTGTGCAGGTGGATGTGTCAGAGTGTGACCTGCTCCTTTCCGGATGTGGTCCACACTCAGCCACCTCAGTCTTGTGGCGTGCACAGTGTCATGGTGATTGTACTCCAGCCATGCTGCTGGTCATGTGGTGTCACTTGCATTGTCAGTGTGGCTCTCACATACGCATCTTTGCTGTGTTTCGCACGGGTGCATGTGTGTGTTGTGTAATTGGTGATGTGTGGGGTGGGATCCCTTTGGGCACATGGTGAACGGGGCCTACTTGATGTTTGTATGTGTGCTGCAGTGTGCCACGGGGATCAGGGACATGACCCAGGGTCATTGTGGGTGTGCGGTGTGCTACACGTCGTTGTGCATGTGTGCCATTGTGCCCGTCCCCCCCGTCCCCACAGTCCCTGTTCGTTACTCACCCTGTTGCTGTTGTGTCAGGTCATGTCGACCAGTGTCCGGACTCCGACTCCTTGCACCGTCTCCACACTGATGACTGTGGCCGCCATTTGCTCCAGCTCCTCCTGTGGCGCAGGACTCCCACCTCCATTCGCCGTTGCTGCCTTCCTGTTGGCAGCAGGTTTCTGCTTGGTTTGGCTTTTCACATCGTGCCAGCGCATCTTGGCCTCCTCGACACTCCGGCTGCATTCACGATGGAATGCCATTTTTCCGTCTGTGTTGCCAATAACACAGTGGAGGTGACGGACAGTTGTTGTTGGTGCTCTGTCACCTCCGTGACAACGATCCGGTTGTCATGCGGACTGTACCCCGTCTTCCTCTTCCTCTTCTCCTTGGCCTTCCCCGACCCCGAGGTTCCTTGCTGGTGGTCTGTGGGGCTTGTGGAGTTCGCGTTGACCTGGGCACTCGTTCCGTGTGCCTCCATGTTGCTACGCAGTTTATTTTGTTTATGGTGTGTTTTTCTTGTTCAGCTTTTATAGTGCATTTTCCCGCATGACGCGTGGGGATTGCAGGCCTGTCGCTGGTTATCGCTGATTTTTGTATCGCGGTTGGCCTCATTGCAACTTTATTTGCGTTCGTGTTTCGCATTTTTGCGGCGTCGTGTTAATTTTAATGCGGTCATTTGACGCGTTATCGTGGGGCTATCGCATGGTGCCGCCAGGTTGGGAATACTACGTTAACACGGCATTGTTTTCCCGCGATAGACTGTGATGTGCAAAGTTGCGTTAAGCTAAACTTGCGGTGGTTATCACACGTTCTTGAGAATATGCCCCAAAGAGTAGTAGATTTACAAACCATGAAGGTTTATTTGCAAATTAGAAAAGTTACAAACTTCAAATCATTTATTAGTCATAAATTAATGATCATCATCTAAGAATATTGGTCAGTATAATCCAAAGTGTTTCAAATATAGCAAATGCAAACACAGCCTGTTTAAAGTTGCCATAAGTAAATTGAGCAAATTCAGTTTCCCATGAAGTGAAGATTCCCTAATAAGCTAACCAAATGAATTCAAGAAAATATGAACAAATAAAGCCTCTAAAAGGCAGAATAAAATAAAGATTCAGTCAGGTAAGTGAGAACTAATTTGTTCAGGAGTCTAACTTTTTGAGCAAAAGCCAAAAATGATATTAAGGGGTCGATTCCGATTCGGGCCGGAAAAAGCACCGACCGACTCGGATCCGGAAAAAATACCGACCGACACGTACCAGTGGCGCCCGACACGCCAAGTACGATGCAAGCCGCGATAAATCCGACCGACACGTCAGGAAACCAAGCCGACCGACCGAGCCGCTCGGAAAATAGCAATCCGGCCGGAAAAACACGCGAATCCAACCGACCGACACGCACCCGGAACAAATCCGACCGAATCGTACCCGCCAACTCCAACCTGCAAAGTACGATGCAAGGCGCGAAAACACGACCGAGTCGGACGGAGGACAAGCCGTACGACCGACACGCATACAAAACCGAGCCGAAGCAACACAATACACCGCGACCGACGCGTACGCAGCATACAAAACTGCACAAACACAGCGTGAACGAAACGGAAAACACCGTACGAGACCAATGCAGGGTCCGACTCGGTCACAAGAACGTTTCCAACATACACAAACAGCACAAAGGAAAAATCAACCAAAAAAAGGCCAAACAAGCAATTACCAAGCCAATAAATACTGGGGGGTGGGGACAGAGAACAAAGACACACCAACAACTCCACCTATATAAAGGACACAAATCACTACCATGAGCCTTTGCAAATGCCATTCCACTGCCAGCACCCAAGAGAAAGCAACCACACACCCACAGCTCATCCCTCACACAAGCCACACACCAGCAGCACACCAACAAATACCTACCTCACATACACCCAGCACAACACACACCCACACACCCTCACCTGCACACCAACACACACATCACCCACTATCACCACCCATCACCATGCCCCCCAAGAAGAATCCCAAGTTCCTAGATAGTGAATTGGAAGTCATGGTAGACGAGATCCTCAGGGTGGAGCCACAGCTGTTTGGCACTCTGGTCCAACAGACCCCCATGTCGCAGAAAACCAAGATGTGGGAGAGGATCATCAACAGGGTGAACGCCCAATCACCATGTCGGCGCACAAAGACCGACATCCAGAACAGGTGGTATGACGTGCGCAGGAGGGTCCGGGAGCTGCTCAAGAAAGACTACCACCTGAGCCAATACACCGGCAGTGGCCCTCCTGCCAAGCCAGTATACCTCAGGCCCTGGGAGGAGAAGGTGCGGGCCATCCTTCCGCCAGTGAGCGTATATGGACTAGAGGACATCCCAGAGCCTGGTGAGTACACAACAAATGTACACAATAAACTGCCACAAAACACACACATCACTGTCAAGGGGAGAGTCAAACCATGCACTCATAGCAATTACACAGCAACTAGAACAGAATCATCCCAAAATGTGTATGTCAGTCAGATAAACACAACACATGCCATCAAAAAAGTCACATCCAACTGTGCCAACACATGTACAAACACAACCACAACTACAGCTAGGCAGTGGCACAAATAGAACTAACACACACATCCACACATGTAGCCACCACAACAACACCAACACACAGTGAAGACCACTCAAAGGAAGGAATTCTGTGTATGCTGGCCAAGTCAGTGTAGCCAATAGCATCATGGGAGTCGCAGTCACACATATTGCCCCCCCACAACTGTCCCATCAACACCACCCTGAACCATGCTCACATCACAGGGAGTGGAGAAGGACTCACAAGATGGCTGACACTGGCTACTGCTGTGGGGAGCACAAGGCCCTGCTGCCAACTGTGCACCAACAAACAGCAGGACACCACTGACTGACATCCTGAGAGACAACTTACACTCCCTGCAATGCAAGCACGTTCCATGGTGGGATATCTGGCTGGCTGGCTGGGTGGGAAGGGGGACTTGCAGCACTGACCATAGTCACCAGCACCTCCCCTCACACCCCCCCCCCAACACAAACTCCACAGTACCCACCTGGTAGAATGCAATGCCCTCCATCCTAACACAAGATCCCACAAAGCACCACCACCCTGGGTTATGTTGTGTGAAGCACAGGGACACTCTTGGGACTCTTAGCCAAACAACTGCCAGGACAACACTCCCAGCCATCCTGTCAGCACAGCCAGCCCACCCCACAGGGAAGCAGAGTCAAAAGGAAGGAAGCATGGGCATGCTGGGAAGGGGGTGGAGGCAATAGCATGATGGGAGTCGTAGTCACAGACATTGCTCAGCCTCACAACTGGCCCATCAACACCACCCTGAACCATGCTCACATCACAGGGAGTGGAGAAGGACTCACAAGATGGCTGACACTGGCTACTGCTGTGGGGAGCACAAGGCCCTGCTGCCAACTGTGCACCAACAAACAGCAGGACACCACTGACTGACATCCTGAGAGACAACTTACACTCCCTGCAATGCAAGCACGTTCCATGGTGGGATATCCGGCTGGCTGGGTGGGAAGGGGGACTTGCAGCACTGACCATAGTCACCAGCACCTCCCCTCACACCCCCCCCCCAACACAAACTCCACAGTACCCACCTGGTAGAATGCAATGCCCTCCATCCTAACACAAGATCCCACAAAGCACCACCACCCTGGGTTATGTTGTGTGAAGCACAGGGACACTCTTGGGACTCTTAGCCAAACAACTGCCAGGACAACACTCCCAGCCATCCTGTCAGCACAGCCAGCCCACCCCACAGGGAAGCAGAGTCAAAAGGAAGGAAGCATGGGCATGCTGGGAAGGGGGTGGAGGCAATAGCATGATGGGAGTGGTAGTCACAGACATTGCTCAGCCTCACAACTGTCCCATCAACACCACCCTGAACCATGCTCACATCACAGGGAGTGGAGAAGGACTCACAAGATGGCTGACACTGGCTACTGCTGTGGGGAGCACAAGGCCCTGCTGCCAACTGTGCACCAACAAACAGCAGGACACCTCTGACTGACATCCTGAGAGACAACTTACACTCCCTGCAATGCAAGCACGTTCCATGGTGGGATAACTGACTGGGTGGGTGGGTGGGTGGGAAGGAGGTCTGGCTGTCAACCAAACACAATCAATGCAGACCATGTTCACACCCCAGAGAATACATAGAAATGCCCAAATAATGCAGGACAATGTGCCACACCAATATCAACCCCTGACTGTGACGACTTAGGACAATACAATGTACAGGCCCGCACCCCGAGGCACAGTCACAACTGTCAGGTGTGTCAACCACTGATGCCTGCAGAAACATGACATACATTGTTTGTGTCTCCCAAAAACAGGTGATGATAGGGACACAGCAGCAGACGCTGAGGAGTCCCAGTCCCAGGCTCAAGAGGATGCCGAGCTCACTGGCGTCGTACAGCCTCTGTCCTCCTCGGACGATGAAGAACAACCTGGCACATCCGGTGCAAGTCAACATGCTGCACCAGCAGGACCACCAGCTGCAGCACCAGCAGGTCCACCAGCTGCACCCCCTGCACCCACCCCTCCAACGACTGTCACCACGAATACCATCCCTGCCGACATGGACAGAATAAGGAACAACACCAGCGCAGTGACCCTGGACCAACCTGGGGCCATGGACACCACCACCACCACCAACCCCCGAGGTGGACCAGGGTTATCTGTGCGTGCAACTGCACACACTGCACATGTCAGCAGGGGTGGTGGGAGGGGTGGGAGACAGAGGTCGCTGCTTGCAGACGTTGCTGGTGTGCATGAAGACCCACAACTGGTACGCATAGCTGATGCGTACCAGTCCAGCACCGGAGAGCTCAGCCAGGTAGTGGGGCTCCTCAGAGACATCAAACAGCAGCAGGCTGCCCATCATGCCCGCTTGGACTCCCACATGTCCCATGTGGAGTCACACATGTCACGTGTGGACTCCCACATGTCACGTGTGGACTCCCACATGACCCGCGTGGAGTCCAAGTGGGATGTACTACATGAGATGACGGCGGTGCACAGGGACATTTTACAATGCCTCCGCCAGATGAACAGCAACCAGTCCACACCTCCCTGTGTGCCAACAACATCTGGTACCGAACAAACTGCAACTGCCACAGGGAGGGAGGAGGACTCTGGCGGAGAGTCCCCTGCACCGCAGCAGCCTGCACTTGAGGGCCCCCCCCCAAGAAGAGGGGTCGTCCGAGGAGGGGAAAGTGAGAGGCTGATGGCCAAGCGCAACTCCCAGGAAGCCTGAACCTGTTCTGGATTTTCGCCTTTGTGCACAGACTGTTCACCCTGTTGATGGCAACACTACTCCCACACATTGCATGGGGAGTACAAGTTGGAACAATGTGTCAGACAACTGTGGCCCCGATACTGGGGATCCTGTCTACCTGGACTTTCTATTCATCTAGGAACTTGGGATTGCAAGATTCATGTACAGCACAATCCATCCTATGCACTATTATCACAGATGTATCACAATAAACACAATAATACACCATACTTGCCTCTGTCGTGATTCCAACGTGGGTGCTGTTATGGGGATGATGAACAACAAAATTACACTGTGTATGCGAACTGCAACAGCAAGGACAACACAGGCATGTGAGTACAGGCAACGTGACACATATGAGGGAGACACACCACCAGGGCTACACAACACATACACACCTAGGCCATCTGACTCATTGCCTACACTGATGTTGCCAGGGAAGACGGTGCAATGCACAGACACCACACCCATTCCCAGTTGTAGTCAAGTAGCCCACAGGTGCAGTAAGCAAATGGCAGTCAAATGTGTGACCACAGACAACGCACATCACTAAGTGAAGCACAGGTTTATTACACAGTAGCAACATGCCGTAACCACTACAGATGCAAGGTAACCCCACCTGGTAGCGGGCACACAGTCAACAACTGTAGACAGAAGGAAGTCCATGGGTGTGGCGCACATCACCTGTAGGGACACAACAGCTACCAGCCTGGATGTGCAATCACGTTGTCGGTGGACACAGTTGACCAAACGAATCTGAAAGTACCCTGTGAAGGACAGAAATGACACACAGTCAAAAGCAATGGAGTACAGGACAGAACAGCAAAACTCATGCACAATACATGTTACAAGATACCCACCCAGAACCAAGTTAGCATGTGAACACTGTTGGGGAGTACAGCCCACCTGTAAGCACACATCGCAACACACATCCAGTCAAGTAGCCCATGGACACACTCCAACAGCACCAGAGCACCACCCACACATCATGCCAACTCACATCATTGACATGACACCTCAGGATACTCACATTCAGCTAAAGAAGTTGGTGATGAGCTGTGTGCGGACATCACCATCACCATCATCATCATCATCGTCACTGGCATCGTGTTCCAGGCCAGGATCCTCCACAGGTGGCGGATGTTGGTCATCGTCATCCTGGATGAGAGGCAACTCCTTCCGCACTGCCAGGTTGTGGAGCATGCAGCAGACGATGATAATCTTGCACACTTTCGCAGGGGCATATGGGAGGGACCCTCCGGTCTTGTCCAGGCAGCGGAAGCGGCTCTTCAGGAGACCAAAGGTCCGCTCAATCACTCTCCTGGTCCGACCATGTGCCTCATTGTAGCGCATCTGGGCAGGTGTCACAGGGTTCCTGAGGGGTGTCAGCAACCACGGCATGTTGGGGTATCCCGAGTCACCTACGGACAGACAAGTGCACATCAGCTGACTTGGAAAAGTGGGCGGAATACTACAGATCAGATCACACACAATGGCACAAAGTCAGTACACACCGACAAGCCAGGCACGCTGGTTCTGCATCTGTGCCATCAACCTGGGGATGCGACTACTCCTCATCACAAAGGCATCGTGTGCTGAACCAGGGAAACGGGCACACACGTGTGTGATGGTCATGTCTGCAAGACACACCACCAGTGCATTGACCGAGTGGTAGTGCTTGCGGTTCCTGTAGGCCTGCTCCTGGGCCTGTGGTGGTACCAAAGCCACATGTGTCCCATCAATGGAGCCAATGACATGCGGCATCCTCCCCAGGGCATAAAAGTCACTCTTCACGTCAGTGAGTCGTCGCAGTCTAGGGAAATAGATGTACCGGTTCAGGAAGAGCAACATTGCCGCCAAGAAATCGCGGAGCACACGGCTGAACATGGTCTGTGACATCCCACCAGCAGACGCCACAGTATGTTGGAAGGTACCGGTGGCAAAGAAGTGTAGGGCTGCCATCACCTTCACCTTGGGGGTCAGCGCTGTAGGATACGGCCGGCCAGGCTGCAAATGTGGGGACAACTGCACTGCCAAATCCTCAATCAGCTGCCTGGTGAAGCGGTACCGTCGGATGCTGTCCCGTTCCACCATCGTTGCCAGGTCTGGGAATGGCCGATGGACAGCAGGAGCCCTGCAGTGCAGAGGAGAAGTAAGCAAGATCGTCAGTCACCCCACATATGCGGCATTGAACACACTCAAGATCCCAACATACATCATCATGAGGCACAACTACATGAAGTGTGCAGTACCGGAACGACATGTATGGTACATACATGGCCAACATCTGTCAACACGGTCCTACAGGTGGCATCAATTTGTCCCAGGTTGGCCCATTGGATATCATGATGCTGTGTCACAGTCACCCCCCAGTGACATGTGAGGACAGATGTGCCCCAGGCACCACAGCTCAACGACAGGCACATTCCCAGGGACCCTGTAATGCCACATGGACACTGGCATCACCTGGAGTATCATGTGTACACCACAACAAAACAAACATGACCCCCACAGGTAGTGGCCACACTTGCCATGGCAGGAGAGCCATGGACGTCTGTGACACACACGCACAACATCAGAGTCCATGCACACACAACGTGGATGTGGAGACTGTCTCCCATTGTGCACATGAAATCAGAGACATTGTAAACACTACATGCACAAAGACTGTGGAGGGCCATCACTATTGTGCCACTGGGACACCCTGGCTCAAACATACCGTCCCACATGGGACTCACGGGGTATGTGACATGACATACACAAACACCACTGTGAAATGTGACCATGGCACATGCACAGATATGAACAGTTGCACATCACAGTGGTCACGTACACGTAACACCCAGGATCCTGTCCCCATTAACACGTGCACAGCCTGGGGGTGGCTGCCCACAGGTGACACCCACAGGACAAAATGTACACCAACATACACACAATAGGAAATGCAGCCTTACATGCCTTATGATAAGGTTTGGACAGGCTGTCGTGATGTAGGTGTGCCCCTCACTCCCTGGGAGCTATCTGTGGCTGGCATATGTCCATCTGAGACAGGCATGCTGACATATGCCAGTCACATGTACAGTGATGCGTTGAACAGCAATGGACCGATCGGTGCCTCCGGCCGGCCCATTGCTTTCAATGTGTGCGGGTACGCGTTGTACCCCTGTGCGCGTTGTACTGCAATGGACCGATCGGTGCCTCCGGCCGGCCCATTGCATTCAATGTGTGCGGGTACGCGTTGTACCCCTGTGCGCGTTGTACTGCAATGGACCGATCGGTGCCTCCGGCCGGCCCATTGCATTCAATGTGTGCGGGTACGCGTTGTACCCCTGTGCGCGTTGAACAGCAATGGACCGATCGGTGCCTCCGGCCGGCCCATTGCATTCAATGTGTGCGGGTACGCGTTGTACCCCTGTGCGCGTTGTACTGCAATGGACCGATCGGTGCCTCCGGCCGGCCCATTGCATTCAATGTGTCGGGTACGCGTTGTACCCCTGTGCGCGTTGTACTGCAATGGACCGATCGGTGCCTCCGGCCGGCCCATTGCATTCAATGTGTGCGGGTACGCGTTGTACCCCTGTGCGCGTTGAACAGCAATGGACCGATCGGTGCCTCCGGCCGGCCCATTGCATTCAATGTGTGCGGGTACGCGTTGTACCCCTGTGCGCGTTGTACTGCAATGGACCGATCGGTGCCTCCGGCCGGCCCATTGCATTCAATGTGTGCGGGTACGCGTTGTACCCCTGTGCGCGTTGTACCTCAATGGACCGATCGGTGCGCACCCATTGACAATGGGCTTGCCTGGCAACGGACGCGTTTTCGAATATTCGAACGAGTCGGTTGCTGGAAAATCAGTTGGTCACCCACAACAATGTTGCAAAATCATGTATGTCATGAAGTTGAAATTTTGAAGGATGCTGTGGGCGTGTTTTGGTGCTGCTATTCCATGGATTGGCCAGATTCAGAAGATGCAAACGACTTGGACCTATCACTTTGGACACAAGGGACAGTATCTGCCTCTCCAGCACATATATATTGCTGCATGTTCCCCTGAGAGCCCACTTGCCTGCACTACATGCTCCAGGACGACATCTGCCACTGCACTGCTGCTGTCTCTGCCCCTCTGGACCCTGCAATGGCACGTACTGTGGAGAGAGCCCCAGCCTTCAGCCTTGAAGAGAACCAGGCCCTGCTGGACAGCCTACTTCCACAGTACAGCAAGCTGTATGGGACACCAGGGGAGCAGGTGAGTGTTCTGTGCACTGCCTTTCTGAATGTGCATTTTGTCTGACTAGCAAGGCTGAGAGTCAGCACACCACTGGCTAGCAGGCTCACTGAGTAGTTGTCACCCCCCATAGTGTGTAGTGACTTGCACTGGACAGGTATGGTGCAGTGACAGTGCTTCTGAACAGGGTTTTACTCCCCATGCTATGATACCATGTAGTGACTTCTGGAAAACTGTCCATGGGCAGCCGTGCACTGCCTGGGTACACCATGTGCCCCTGTGATTGCGACATGTATATGCAACTGTGTCATGCACGGATATGTTGCATGTGTAGTAATGGCCTTATCACTTTGTCATCCTGACAGGCTTCTGCCCATCGGAAGCATGAGATCTGGAAGGACATCGTCCGGGCTGTCCGGTCCGTGGGGGTCTACAAGCGCCGGATCCGCAACTGCCAAAAGAGGTGGCAGGACCTTCGGGGCTGGACCCGGAGGATTGCACGGGTCCAGCTGAAGCTGTCGCCTCCTCGCAGGAGGGGCGGAACACGGACCCTGACCCCCCACATGCTCAGGATCCTGGCGGTGGTCTTTCCAGACCTGGATGGGCAGCTGAAGGCCAGAGAGCAGCAAGGAGGGGGTGAGTCAAAGACTGCACTGTGTACTCTGTCTAACATGTTATGTGCCCTCCTCGGGCCAGGTTGAACTGCCACAGTACAGCAGTCATGTTGTCCAGGAGCCATGTCCCTCTATTGTGCACTGCCCACTCCTCATCTGATACCCAGGTGTGGCCCTTACATGCAGGGAATTCTGTCACTTAGGACTGTGTCCTTGCAGTTTGCTTGACTCAAGGTGGGAGACAGCATCTGTTTCCCTGACTCTGTGGTGGGCATCATGGGTGGGTCCATTGCTTACACAATGCCTGTATTCTGACATGTATTCAGCGTGTTACTTTGATCTGTGGTCCAATTGCTGAGCTGATCCACCACATGTGGCTGGGGTACCTGGCACACACCCATGCTGCGGGTGGGAACAATGTTTGGGCCCCAGGAGTATGTATATGACGTGTGTCACACATACTTAGCCAGCTGCCTACAGTCCAGGGCTCATCCCTCATTCATGTGGGGCTGGACAGTCATGCCTACTCCAGGCCATACAATACACTCTGTACTCCCACTCCCGTGTATCAGAGGACACATTGTGCACAGTGATTTGACCCCTCAGGTGTCTGCCTCTGTGTCAGTGTGCTGTGGATTAGTCGCCAGGACTGCTGTGGAGTTTCTTGGTAGGGGCTCAGCATGCCACTGGAGATGTGACCATAGGAGACGATACTTGTGTGACACATAGGTGTCTGATCAGCTGCCCATGCAGACTGGGGCATGTAAATGTGAAGTTCAGGCAGCTGTTCCCCATGCACAGCAGAGTGTGAGGGGCTCAGGTTCAGAGGGTAGTGTCACAGGTCTCCCATATGTCCAATAGGTATGACCTGGACAGATGAGGGTTAAGAGGATGTGTTGTGGGGGGATGTACATGTGCACTTGTGCAGCTCCAGGACTTGCATTCCCCATGACCTACTATTGTGACACAGTGCAGAGTGTTGTTGTCTGGCTGCAAAGTCATACATCACTGAGACAGTGATGTATGACTTTGCAGTCATGCCTCCGCCATGGCATGTGTCTACTGATTGGTGATCCTGCAGGGGAGTGACATGTGCTACATGCACACCATAGTGGCGCTGGCTATCAGGACATGGGTGCATCATGGTGTCTGTCGCTGGTATGCATCACATGCATTTCCTATTTGACTCTGGGCATCCCTTACATCCGTAAACCTGTACTGACTCAGTGGCAAGAGCTGTGATGTGTCCACACCGTGTCCTCTGCACTGTCCAACTACTGTGTACTTGGTGCATGTGTCAACACTGGGGTGTTGCAATCCAACAGACACCAGACAGATGGGTGCAAGGCCATGTGGGATGTGAGTGCCATGCTTGGCATCAGACTGACAATTGACTTCTCCTGTTCAATTAGGGCACTTTTAGCAATGTACAACTAATGATGCCAGGGCTTGCTCTGTAATGTGCTGTGCTCACAGTGGTGTGTGCGTTTGGTGCAGGTGACTGATGTCTGTCTGTTTCCCCATTGTTTGCAGATACATCCACGGCCACGGAAGGGGACAGCTCCACGGACCAGGAGGAGCCGGAGAGCCAGACTGGGTCAGCAGCCGAGGAGTGGTCGGAGGGACCCAGTGGCACGGAGGGCGAGGGGAGCCACACCGAGGAGTCCTCAGCAGCATCCACCTCAGCTGAGGACCAGAGCAACTCGGAGGATGACTCCCTTGTGGAGGCGGGTGTCAGCAGCCACCACACCCCAGCTAGTGTTGCTGTCCCCGCCACCACCAGCACCACCACCGCCCTCCCATCGGCTCCCATTCCCCAGGTCCGTGGAGGCTCCCATGTCCGGGAGCGTGTCTCCTTTGGGCCAGGCACCGCACCCCCTGCCCCTGTGTCCCCTGCTGCCCTGAGTGAGGAGTCTGTGTACCTCCTTCGCCAGCTCCATGTAGGGCAGACAGCCATGCTGAGTGTCCTCCATGCGCACACCGCGCTGTTGACTCAGCTGGTGTCGTTCATGGAGGGCATCTCATCGGGCATGTCTGACCTACAGAGGGGCAATAGGTCCATGGACTCCTCCCTGACGGCAGCAGTGTCCCTCCTCAAACGGTCCCTCACCCCTCCTGCCTCTGCTCCATCCACACTCCCCAGCACCTTACCCATCCCAGGCACACACACACTGGCACAGGCACACACCAGCACACACACATCCAGCACACTGACACACACGCCAATGACAAAACGCACACGCACGCACATTCAGGGGACTGAAGCCAGACTCACAGGGGATGGGGCCCTGGAACACACACACGCATCCACATGCACTGCGCAGTCCTCAGTTCCCTCTCCCTCCAAAGCACCCTCCCTTGCCTCACCTGCAACCCCAAAGTCACAGCAGCTCTTCCTCTGTGACCTCGGCCTCTTCCCCACCGATGAAGCTGCTCCAGCATCCCGGGGGAAGAGGAAGCCCACCCACACGGAGCAGAGTGCCCCTCGCCCCCGGACACCCTCCCCCAGGCGCAGACGGACTGAGGCCCCCACCCGCAAGTCCCCCCGGAGTGCTAAGAGCAAGACCCCGCCACCACCCTGCAGCTCAGGCACAAGGTCTCCGTCCTCCATCCCTCAGGCCCCCACTGCACAGGTGCCCCCACCACACCCTGCCCCAGGTTCCCCCACCCACAGATATACCATCCCCAAGATGCTCCGGCCTTCTCCCCCTGCCACTTGCTCTCCCAGCACCACACCCCCGCTGCGCTTGTCTGTGCCACTGATGTGGTGAGGGTGTCCCCCCTCTGTCCAACCCACCTTGCCTGTTCCCCATTCTCCTCCCCTGGAGGTAGGCACTGCAGTGGAGTCCACTACCGCCCTGTCTGACTTGGGCACTGCAGTGGCGGACCTGTCCACCCCATCTGCAGGGTCCACTGCAGTTGTGCCGGCACCCACGACATCTGTGTCATGCCCCCCAGTTGTGCCGGCACACACCATGTCAGACACCTCCACTGCAGTTGTCAGTGGCTCTCCTGCACCCACCACCCCTTCCCTGACTCCCCCTGGTGAGCCCTGATCCTGTCCCTGCGGTGCCTGGCCTGCCCCCCGGTTGCCCCTCCTAGTGGATTGTCCCTGGTATTGTGCAGGCATGCGTAGGGTGACATCTGCCAGTGTCACCCTGTTTGAACTTTGACAATGGACTGGCCATTGGCCTTTGCTCTTTTTTCAGGACTTCGTTTGGCCTCAACACATATGCTGAATAAAGCAACTTTCTTTTCTCTAGTGCTCATGCTTCAGATGTACATGTTGTTGGTGCAGCTAACCATGCCCTTGCTGCAGTGATGGTGATATCTGGTCTCATGATTATGAAGTGTTACTGTGCAGGAACCCATGTGGTCCAGGGGGAATGTGTCCTATCATGTGGTGTATCCATGTCATCAATAGCAGCATCTGAGGGTGTCATGTGTTCAGTATTTGGCAATGGGTTTCCTACTTACATTGGCAATTTCATATCTGTGGCTTCCACCCCTGCACATCTGTTGTGCCTGCCATCGTTGCATTTGTCTACTTCCCTGACCGTGTTGCCATCTCCAGTGGACATGCAGGTTTGGGCATCAATGGGGAGGGACTCATCCGTGTAGTCAGTGCAACATTGCTATACAAGTGTGTTGGATCTGTGCTGATGATTCCGTTGGCACATCCATGACCAGGCTGATGTGATGGGAGCCCTCATTTGGTGCTAATTGTTGATTGTGTGACCAAGTGCTCAGCTGACATGATGGGGCCCTACTGAGGCAACATATGGCACAGCTTTCCTCACACAGGAGTGGAGTCCCCTCATGGCAGTGTGTACACGTGTGACATTGCCTGCGCCCAAGGTGTGTGTTGTATGTGCATGTCTGTGTGTTCACTTCCATTCATCTGCGCATGCTGTGATCCCTAGTGTTGTACCTGTTTGTGATGCTTGCTGACTTGAGCTATGTTCCCCCAAAGTCTTCTCCCTGTGTTCTCTGTGATGTGGGTGCATGGCACATTACTGGTCATCAGGGTGTCACCCATAGGTGTGTTTGCTGTCAGGGCAGAGTTTGTGTGCTGACGCAGATGGGTCACAGTCAGGTTTCCCTTTGGCACTTGTTGTTTGCCCCTGTCATGTGATTTCCAGTTTGTGTTATCTTTCAGTGATTGTGACACGTTGTGTGTGTGACTGCTGGCACTCCTTAGGGTCCGGGCTGCAATGTTGGTTGTTGTCTATGTGTGTTCTTTGTGGGTGACCTTGGCTTCTTCATTGGTGTGTGACTGTGGCTGGGATCCCATTGGTCGGTGTGGTATTGCCGTCATGTCCATGTACAGAGTAGTGTGCAGTGTGTCAGACATTCAGGAGTCTTGTTGAGTGTCCATGTGTGATGTGTTTCTACACCTTGGTTCCCACCCACCACCCTGGAATAGTCATGGGTGCATGTGCAATGTCACCAGTGCATGTGTACTTCACTGCTGCACATTGTTGGAGGTCGAGGGGTGTGGTGTTGAGTGTGTGCAGATGAGAGTTGTTGCCCGGCTAGTCCCCTGCCTCCATGTTGGCCTTGGCTTACTGGCCATGCTGATTGATTTGTGCTTGTGTAGGTGTGATGGTAGTTAGTTGCTCAGGACACCTGACTGTGGTTCACAGTGTGAACGACATTTAGCTTTGTCATCACAGTGGTATTTTTCTTCAGCCCAGGGTCACCACATTGTGGGGGCCCTGGGGGTGGTGCTGTGGTGTGTCTGTGACTTGCTGTGTCAGTTGTTGTTCCTACGTGCCTGTGTGACATGTGTGTTTTGTGCTCCCTCTCACCTGTCAATGCCTGCTTGCCCACATAGGGGATTTGGATCCATGAGTTAGCTTAGTGTGGCAGTGTATGCACATCTGTATGATTGGTATTCAGCTCTCCTCATGTGTTGTGTTGTTGCCTGGGGACACTGGCACCCCCACCCCTCACCTGCTGTGTATGATGACAGTGTTGGTCTGCCTGTTTGTGTTTGTGCATCTGCACCACTGCATTGGCATATCTTGGGTGTGCCATTGGCTGTATGTTGTTTGGTGTGTTTCCCCTGCTGTCCCTGGGACTCCTAGGTCATCGGTCAGCACAGTGATCATGGTTTGTGTGTCCCATTGCTGCCATGGTATGGTATCTGTTCACCTCACATCTGCTGTCTCCACAGGGTATCTGCATTTGTGTGCCCATTGGTGCAAATATGTGGTTCTGCATTCTGATGGTCACTTCTGTCATTGTGTCATTGATGACTGTTGACGGTCTCAGCCCCCATGGGTGTTGTTTGTCTGCACATGGCCAAAGGAATGTTTCATTTGCACTGCAGTATTTGGCTCCCCCAATTTATGTTGCAATGGGACACATACACTACTTTGCCACAGATGAGTTTTTGGTTCTGTGACCAGGAATGATCCATGCAGTTTGGCAGTTGCAGCTCTTTCTTTGTTAACAATTACCTTTTGGTCACTGTGATGATGAGGGTGTAGACCCCATTGCCACAATGGTCAAAATGTGCTTCAGCTATGGACCCCACACTTACCTTTTGGTCACTGTGATGATGGGGGTTTAGACCCCATTGCCACAATGGTCAAAATGTGCTTCAGCTATGGACCCCACACTTACCTTTTGGTCACTGTGATGATGGGGGTTTAGACCCCATTGCCACAATGGTCAAAATGTGCTTCAGCTATGGACCCCACACTTGCCTTTTGGTCACTGTGATGATGGGGGTTTAGACCCCATTGCCACAATGGTCAAAATGTGCTTCAGCTATGGACCCCACACTTGCCTTTTGGTCACTGTGATGATGGGGGTTTAGACCCCATTGCCACAATGGTCAAAATGTGCTTCAGCTATGGACCCCACACTTGCCTTTTGGTCACTGTGATGATGGGGGTTTAGGCCCCATTGCCACAATGGTCATGGGCTGCTTGCATTGTGGGTGCCACACACATATATGTGTGGCACATGTGCTAGGGGGTCACATTGTATGTTCAATGTCATGTTCGGTGTTGTAGGCATTTGACACAGCCTGCTCACACGCTTGTCATGGTGGTGGGGGGATGTCTTAATCTTGCATTCCCTAGGTTGTGGTGTGCTTGTTGTGTCATGCATTGTCCATCCTATGAGTGGGGGTGGTAGTAGTGGTAGGCATCCTGCCCCCCTGGCTAAGGGTGGTAGTAGTGGTAGGCATCCTGCCCCCTGGCTAAGGGTGGTAGTAGTGGTGGGCTTCCTGCCCCCTGGCTAAGGGTGGTAGTAGTGGTGGGCATCCTGCCCCCCTGGGTGAGGGTGGTAGTAGTGGTAGGCATCCTGCCCCCTGGCTAAGGGTGGTAGTAGTGGTAGGCATCCAGCCCCCTGGCTAAGGGTGGTAGTAGTGGTGGGCATCCTGCCCCCTGGCTAAGGGTGGTAGTAGTGGTAGGCATCCAGCCCCCCTGGCTAAGGGTGGTAGTAGTGGTAGGCATCCTGCCCCCTGGCTAAGGGTGGTAGTAGTGGTGGGCATCCTGCCCCCTGGCTAAGGGTGGTAGTAGTGGTGGGCATCCTGCCCCCTGGCTAAGGGTGGTAGTAGTGGTGGGCATCCTGCCCCCCTGGGTGAGGGTGGTAGTAGTGGTGGGCATCCTGCCCCCCTGGCTAAGGGTGGTAGTAGTGGTGGGCATCCTGCCCCCTGGCTAAGGGTGGTAGTAGTGGTGGGCATCCTGCCCCCCTGGGTGAGGGTGGTAGTAGTGGTGGGCATCCTGCCCCCTGGCTAAGGGTGGTAGTAGTGGTGGGCATCCTGCCCCCCTGGGTGAGGGTGGTAGTAGTGGTGGGCATCCTGCCCCCCTGGGTGAGGGTGGTAGTAGTGGTGGGCATCCTGCCCCCTGGCTAAGGGTGGTAGTAGTGGTGGGCATCCTGCCCCCCTGGGTGAGGGTGGTAGTAGTGGTGGGCATCCTGCCCCCCTGGGTGAGGGTGGTAGTAGTGGTGGGCATCCTGCCCCCTGGCTAAGGGTGGTAGTAGTGGTGGGCATCCTGCCCCCCTGGGTGAGGGTGGTAGTAGTGGTGGGCATCCTGCCCCCCTGGGTGAGGGTGGTAGTAGTGGTAGGCATCCTGCCCCCTGGCTAAGGGTGGTAGTAGTGGTAGGCATCCAGCCCCCTGGCTAAGGGTGGTAGTAGTGGTGGGCATCCTGCCCCCTGGGTGAGGGTGGTAGTAGTGGTGGGCATCCTGCCCCCTGGCTAAGGGTGGTAGTGGTGGTGGGCATTTGGCACCCCCTGGCTAAGGGTGGTTGTGGTGGTTGGCATCCAGCCCCCCTGGGTTGGGGTGGTGGCGCGCATTCAGGCCCCTGTGTGCATATGTGGCATTGGTGATGGGCATCCCGCCCCTATGGTGCTGCTGTTGCAAGTATATTCAGATTCCCCGTGTATGTGTGTGATGTGTCGTGTACGTGTTGTATGTGTTTTGTGGTTGGTGTCTGACTTACCTTCTGCGCCGTACGCGTCCGTGCCTGTTCCGGTAGTAGATGTAGAATATTGGTATGATCGGGACGAAGGGATTCATGGTTGGTTCGTGTCGTTCGTCCTTCTCGTTGCTTCGCGTCGTCCTCGTCGCTTGGCTTCGTCCTCGTCGCTCGCTTCGTCCTCGTCGCTTCGCGTCGTCCTCGTCTGTGCTGTGTTCGTCTCGTAGCCGTGGATCGTGTTGTGGCGCGATTCGGAGCTTATGTGCGCCTCTCCCGGATGCTTTGACGTGCCGTGCGTAGCGACGGGTTCGGCGCGTACGGAAAGCGCATCGTACTTGTCCGGCCGGACGGGGCTGCATTTTCCCTTCCGTGCGACTCGATTCGGCGTTTCCGGATTCGCCTCGGTCGGAGAACAGGACCTGGTTTGGGTGAGTACGGCTCGGCCGGAATTTTTGCTGTTGTGCGCATCGTACTTGCTCGTTCGGTGTGCTGTACGGATCGGTCGGGAAACTGGCTTTCGCATGGCTTTTTTCCCGACCGAATAGTATTGGGTGCGCCTCCGACCGAGATCGGAATCGGCCCCTAAGTCTCAAGAAAGTGGAAAAGGGCATCTAAATCTAACTAGCTCAGCAATGCACAATTAAAACATGCAATTCTCCACAGTATACAACACTCCCCACAGTTCTCAGGGGAGGTGACCAATCAGGATCAACCATTTCATGATAGGGCGACTTCACCCTTCTTCCCAGCCATAGCACGATGGAAGTTTTCAGCTGCACGGTCTTCAAGATATATCCAGTGGCGTAGCTAGGCCTTAGGCCGCCCGTGGCGGCCACTGCGTCTGCCGCCCGCGGTGGCCTAATCGAAGACCGGGGGGGTGCTGTCGCTTCATTTGGGCGCAACGGCCGCAGGTAAGAGCGGGGGGTGATGCCGATTCTTACAGCCGCAGGTAAGAGCGGGGGGAGAGGGGCCGGCCACCGCCCCCAAAACCTGTGCCGCCTGGGGCAGTCCACCCCCACCGCCCCCCTAGCTGTTAGAATGAAATGTGTTTGCTGTGCTGTTTACATATTGTTCTGTGTAAGTTAGCATTCGCGGCACCATTTTTAGCCGCCATTTTGAATCATGCCATTAACTGCGTATTCCCTCCTCTAGAAGTAGGCTGTGGAAAAGATCCCCTTCTCCAAGGTTAGGCCTTGCTGTACTAATGAATACACTGTTCTTATTAGCGCATACCTTTCCCACTAGATAGAGGCCTTCTCCCACTAGTCTAGCGGTAGGCATGGACAGAACGACCTTGGCAAAGAGATAATGTGTGCCCGTCCTCAGAGCCGAAGCTCATCCTACTGTACATCTTTGTTTCAGCTGCACCTGCTTGTAAAATTCCATTATGGGTGGGCCATCCTTGGTTCTGAAATGTACATTATGCATCTCTATGTTTGCTGAAGTCAGTCCTCTCTGCAGCACCCCTAAGTGACTGGGCAGACGGGGCTCCGCTCGAGTATATCTGAATAAACATATACTTGGTTTGTATTCTCTACTGTCTGCCGACTCTTCATTTCTATGGAAGGCTGAGAGGTGGTCACGAGTGACCTGGGTGGCCCTAATCGGGTCACTTCCTTCAGTTGGTGCCCGAACAGGGACCTCATTGGGCGAGTGGCCCTTCCCGGGTGGGGAGGTCGAGGCCATCGTCAGGTCGGACGGACGGATCAGGGATCCCTGTACGAGGAGTATTGTTTGCTTGCAGCTGCCCCTTCTGTCCTGCCAGACGGTGCCTCTCCCAGCTGTCATCCCGACTGGGGTCCTGAACGGCGAAACCCTTGGATCCGACCATTTGGTCCGAAGAGTCAGCAGTGGAGAATACATTTGTTTGACCTGTGTGCACCAGGTGAGTTTGTTTTGGTTCTTTGGGGCTATGGTACCATTTTGGTGGTGTATTTGATGCGGTCTAAGGACCGGTTTTGGTATGAAGTGTTTGTGAACATTTTGCCAGGCAACATAACGAATTTGGCTTACTTTTGAAAATGCCTGGGTTCAGCAGATTCTTGGTTTCTTGTTGTCGTTGTTGCTCTGCAGATGCTAGATTGGAAGAAAGTCAGCCAGCGCCTCCAGTAGGCACTCCGAATTTTGATATGTATGTGAAGCATGGCCTTGGCCCTATTATGTTTAGTACGCTATGGCACAAATATACGAGGGACAATGCTGAGTTGCAGTGGCCGTTGATGGGCACTTTTGATGAACAAAAAATTGGGTTTTTACAGGAGAAGTTGTTTGCAAGAAGAAGCAGACAGTCTATGTTTGATTCTCTCTGAACGTGGCAAAAGGAGGCTAAACAGAGGCGAATGAAAGCAGAGAAAGAGGCGCGAAAGATGAGAATGCAAACATTGACTCAGAAGGCTGTAGCACATGATAGAGAGAAACAAGAGATAGGAATTGAACGTGAAGATAGGAGGTTTTCATTGAATATTGATAAATCTTATGTAGCCCGAAAAGAAAATGATACTTTTGTGGAAGGATTGCTAGATACTTGACCCCCGCCCCCATATGCCCCGCAGAGAATTTATCCCGCTCTTCCCTCACAGGCTCAGCTACCCGGTTCTTCTGTCTCTGCTGTTTCTGCTTCTGTTACTGTTGATCAGACTGCCTTGGCCATGGCACCTCCTGTCCTTTCTTTGTCCTCACTGTCTGTGGCAGCTATGACTGTTAGTACTCCTGCAACACCTATTGCTTCGGCGTCTCTTTCACCAGCTCTCACACCCACGACACAGCCAGCAGCGACGTTAGTGCCTACTTCCTCTGTGATCAACCCCACTGTGTTCTCACATTCTCTGACATTACAGAGTAGTGGGACACCGGTACGTGGATTTGAGGATAGAGACTGGATGAAATTTAAGGAACGCATGGGGCGAACGTTAGTTCGATCTGATATGGGAGATGCAGAGAAACAGGTAGTGGCTAATCAGGCAGCGCAGTGGGCTTGAAACCCCATTTATGGTGTGGAAGATATGTGGAGTGTGATGAAAGATTATGAGCCTTTTGTACAACAGCATGCCCTTAAGCATATGTCCGCTACTCTGATCGGTCTTTGGCAGCAGTGTTTCAATGATGCAGCACCGCAGATTATATATGATATTAAGGATCATGTATATGTTACTGATATGGCGCCTGCTCACGTCTTTGGTAATGTTGCGACGTTGGTTGCTTATCGGGGTAGACTACTTGAAAAGAGCCCCACCCCGGTATCCCAGTTCCCGATGCGGGAGGTTCATCCTATCTATCATCCCGAAATACCAGCGCTAAGAGATCAGTATGATAATGTTACTAGACCAGGGGTGGCGGCCCGTTTCCAAGAACAGTGGGTTTATACTCCGTGAAAAAGGAGTGAAGTCTTGTCTCTTAAGACTCAGTTACCTGATCCTAGGAAGAATCCGACTGCATATTATAAGGAACTGACTGAGGCTGCATCTTCTACAGTGATGACACTTGCTGATATTGAAATGTTCTTTGGCTTACTAGTTCCGGTTGATATTTGGAGACAAGTACACATGCAGGATCATGTTACGGAATTGGGTGGTACATGGGACCAAATTAAAGTATGCGATCAGGAGAGGAAGCCTGGTGAGAAGCCAAAAGCAGAGATACTTGCTTTGCCAGGCCGCATTATCACGTATATGCATTCTCTTATCCCTCAGAGAAAAATTGATTGGGACAAGTTATCGGCTTGTTGTCAAAAGAAAGATGAGAGTGTGTCTGATTTTTTCACTCGGTTTGGGGTTGTGTTTCTGGACTATAGTGGACAGGATTTGTCGATCGAAGGTGATGTCCGATTGTTTGTTAGTAGATTTGTTTCAAATTTGCTTCCCGAGATTGCGACTCGGTTACAGGCTTCCGAGAGCACCTGGTCCACCTCTTCCCCTTCTGTTATTTTGAATATGGCACAGTATTATGAGCACAGGGAAAATGAGGATAAGGAGAAGACGGAGAAGAAGCACAAGGATTTGAAGACGAAGGTGTTGTTGCAGCAGGCTTCTAGAGGGAATAGTAGAGGACGTGGTGGTTTGGCCCGGCAGCTTCCGCGTACTAGCAGGAATGCTGTGCCTGTAGGGCCGAATCAGTGTGGGTATTGTAAAGAGGAGGGACACTGGCGTAGCGAGTGTCCTGTGCTCTTGCAGACAGTGGTGGTCCCGAGAGGGCGAGGTTCTCGTGGACGGGGTCGTGGAGCTGGTGGTCAGGACAGGGCTCAGAATGCCGTAACCCCCCAGGGTCGTTCTGATCAGAATTATTTTGATAACCCCCGGGGAGGACAGTATTATCATGATGATTATGACACGGATGAAGTGACAGGGATGTCTTACAGCTAGGACAGCCAGGGACAGAGTAAGGGACCAGTACCGATACCTGTAGATCAACGTGGTCCGTACGTTAGTGCGGATGTGCATGGTTCAGCTAAGGAGTTTTTGGTGGATACAGGTGCGACGAACAGTTCTATTTCTCGTTCCTTGGTCCCTGGGGCGGCTCTGTCTGGCCATAATAATGTTTCGGTAGGTTTTTCTGGAGTACCAGTTGTGAGCCCCATTTCGAAACCCCTTGCATTGACTATTGGTCCTTTCACTGTGGATGCGCCATTCTTGTTGACGTCTAATTGTGGAGAAAACTTGATGGGTTTTGACTTGTTGAAAAAATTGCATGCCACAATTTACTGCTCTCCGGCGGGTGTTTACATGACAATGGGTCCGGATGTCATGCACGCTATGCAGTGCCTGTCCAAAGATGCGCCTCTTCCTGTGGAGTTTAAGGATGTGCCACCCACCCTTTGGGCGACAGGTGACACAGATGTGGGATTGTTACAGATCCCTGAGTATGTGTGGCACGGTTTGTCCGTGTCGCAAAGGAGATGCACAGCTGTATGCACATATGTCGAAAATATTCACTCGTACTCCATATTTTGACCAAGTTTGTCCAAATTTATTCCAATGTATAGTCAATTTTTCACCATCACGTCAGAGACACAAAATTTCTGTGTTTTATGCGTCTTCAATACTCTGAGAATACCCATCCAGGCTTATCCACAGGCAATTACTTGAAACTTCATGGTTCCCAAACATTTAAGTCTACCCAATGCATTTCGGTCCAAGCGACCTTCTTCGGGGGTATCTATGGTATTAAAAACATGTTTCAATGAACGTGTACACTAAACAATTCTAATACGCATTAACTTTACAAAAGCCTTTTAACCCAAACACCCCTTTATGACCTTAAAAAATGTAACTGTAATGTGTATATGACTTTTAAACACGATATTCACTTCCCCATCCTCCACGTTTTAACGCTCCCCGCTGAAACTGCCCAAGTTCACATTACACAAGGCCAGCTGGACGGAGACGTGGAGGTTATGTCGGTTGAAATTCAGGATGTTTGTAGCAGGTATGCACAGGGATTTAGAGTTTGTTTAAGGGAGTAGGCACTTGGAGTTTTGAGAGGATATTCGTTGGGGAGCAGGGGTCACAGCAGTTTGATTTTATCTTGTATTTTTGAAATGGCTTGAGCGCGATGTTTACAAGGAGGGCACATTTAGCTATGTGTAATGTGAACTTGGGCAGTTTCAGCGGGGAGCGTTAAAACGTGGAGGATGGGGAAGTGAATATTGTGTTTAAAAGTCATATACACATTACAGTTACATTTTTAAGGTCATAAAGGGGTGTTTGGGTTAAAAGGCTTTTGTAAAGTTAATGCGTATTAGAATTGTTTAGTGTACACGTTCATTGAAACATGTTTTTAATACCATAGATACCCCCGAAGAAGGTCGCTTGGACCGAAATGCATTGGGTAGACTTAAATGTTTGGGAACCATGAAGTTTCAAGTAATTGCCTGTGGATAAGCCTGGATGGGCATTCTCAGAGTATTGAAGACGCATAAAACACAGAAATTTTGTGTCTCTGACGTGATGGTGAAAAATTGACTATACATTGGAATAAATTTGGACAAACTTGGTCAAAATATGGAGTACGAGTGAATATTTTCGACCTGTGCATACAGCTGTGCATCTCCTTTGCGACACGGACAAACCGTGCCACACATACTCATGAATTACGTCAGGCGCTTTTTTTGGGACGGAGCGCGTCGGAGTCTTGCACGCTAAACTACAAAAAGAGAATTAAGTTGGAGCAATCAAAAGATAAGGGTGTGCTTCAGGTTTAATCCATTGAAGTATTGTTACAGATCCCACCAGTTTCGATCCGTGTTAAAGACAATGCTATTTTACCTTGCATCCCTCAGTATAAAATACCGCAGGCAGGTAAACGAGCTCTGTTGCAAATTGTACAGGACCTGATTGAGAAAGGAGTGGTTGAGGAGACGACTGCTAATGTTTGTAATAGCCCTCTTCTTCCAATTCTTAAAAGGACACCTTCTGGTTCCTCTGACGATCATGCAGATGTTTATCGCTTCGTGATTGATTTGCGGGAAGTTAATAGAATAGTGCTTCCACAGTTTCCGGTGGTCCCTGACATTACGACTCTTTTGACAATGATTCCTTCTTCTGCTAAATACTTTTCTGTCATTGACTTGAAATATGCGTTCTTCAGTATTCCCATTCATCCTGACAGCAGGTATCTGTTTGGGTTCACCCTAGCTGGTAGAAGCTTTAGATTCTGTCACGTTCCTCAAGGCTATACAGAGAGTCCGAGTATCTATAGTCAGGCATTGAAAGGTCAGCTGGATTCCTTGTCACTCCCTACAGGTAATGTATTGCTTCAGTATGTCGATGACTAGCTTATCGCCTCGGATACTGAACAAGGTTGCAGGGATAGTACGGTTAAATTGTTGTTACATTTAGCCCAATATGGCCATGAAGTATTCCTTTCCAAATTTCATTATTGTCGACAGGAGGTCACCTAATTAGGTCACCTACTGTCGAAGGAGGGTAGGAGATTGACCCCTGAGCGCATCAGTACCATTGTTAAAATGCCCATTCCTCAAACTCAAAAAGATGTGCGCACTTTTATTGGCATTACTTCCAACTGTCGCCAATGATTTCCAAATTATTCCCTACTAACCAAACCCCTGCTTGCTTTGACTACTAAAGATGTGCATGAACCCTTGCCTTGGATGCCTGATAGTCAGCAGTCTTTTGAGCAATTGAAAACTGCGCTTTGTTCAGCTCCAGTGCTTGGCACGCCTAACTATGACAAGCCATTTGTATTTTATGTCCATGAGATGGCTGGTTGTGCGCTTTCTGTTTCAACACAAAAATTTGGAGATAAGCAATGGCCATGTGCTTATTTCTCTGCTGTGCTTGACCCTGTCGCACGACAATCGGCTGGACTCGTACTTAATACTAACCTCACAGTCATGGTACCCCATGCTGTGGATACACTTTTGAATAAGACAAAGACACAGCACCTCACCAGTGCACGTCTGACGGGTTATGAATTGACACTCTTTGCTAAGCATGTTACGATCAAACGATGTGCCACTCTGAACCCAGCCACGTTACTACCCCTCCCTTCTGAGAATGAAGAGATTGACATACATGATTGTATCTTCCGGCCGGAAGAAGAGATGAAAGGACGGGTAGACCTGACTTATCTTCCCTTATCTGACCCCCAAGGTGAACTAAATGTCGATGGCTCTTGCTTTAAATTACCAGATGGCACTACGACTGCAGCATACGCTATCACTACGCTGCGTACAGTAGTTGAGACATCACGAGTTCCCTATCAGTCGGCCCAAGCTGCAGAGCTCATTGCCCTTATTCAAGCCTGCAAGATGAGTGAGGGACTGGTTGTTAATATTTATACTGACAGCCAGTACGCCTTTGGAGTCGCCCATAATTTCGGGCGACTCTGGGCAGAGAGAGGGTTCCTTACTTCCCATGGGACGAAGATCCAGCAGGTCATCTTTCATATAGGCTTCTGTCCGCTTTGACACTCCCTAAGAGATTGGCAATAGTCAAGTGCAACGCCCATAGAAAGGTTACTGACAATGTGGGTAAAGGGAATGCTTATGCAGATCAGACAGCTAAGGAAACAGCCCGGACTAGGATGAAAAGAATTTTCGTAGCAGGTCCCGCGAGGTGGGTGCCCGAGGTCACCATGTTTGAGGATACACTTGAGAATGTGAAGGAGATCCAAAGTGAGGCCACAGTGGAGGAATTAGCAGTGTGGCAAGAAAGTACAGCACAATTGAATGATGAGGGATGTTGGATTGACAAGTCAGGGAAGCAAAGATGGATGTTGCCAGATGCATATGTTCTTCCTGTAGTCACAATGGCCCATGGCCCAGCCCATATCAGTGCTAAGGGTATTTGCAAGTTGTTAGACCCTGTATGGCAGAATGACAACATCTCCAAAACTGCTGCACATTTAGTGAAGTATTGCATGGTGTGCATGATGCACAATCCTGGAAAAGGTACCCCTACACCACCTGGTAATTTTGCACCCCCTGCTTTCCTTTTGTGGTCCTTCAGTTAGACTACATTGAGTTGGACATAGTCAATAATTTTAAGTCCGTGTTGGTGGTTGTTTGTGCATTCAGTAAATGGATTGAGGCTTACCCCACTAAAGATAATACAGCCATAACGACTACAAAGGTACTCCTAAAGGAGTTCTTTCCTCGTTTCCGCTTGCCCCGTTTGATCTGGAATGATAACGGAAGTCATTTCAATGCCAAGGTTATCCAGTTCGTTTGTGACGGTTTGCACATAAAACTGAAATTCCATGCTGCAAATCACCCCCAATCAGCAGGTTTGGTTGAGAAGTACAATGGTACTCTCAAACTGAAGTTAACAAAGATTCAGGAGACAACAGGGTTACAGTGGCCAGATGCTTTACCATTAGCTCTTTTGTGGACAAGAACAACAGTACATTCTAGGACAGGATTGTCACCGTACGAGGTCGTGTTCAGACGCCCGGCAAATGTCTGGGACGTCCGGCGTCCTCGTCGGTTTTCAGACATTGAGTATCCATTGTTGACAGACTATCTTTACCAGTTAACTTAAAATTTGCGTTCTATTCACCAATAGGTCCGGGACACTCTCCCAGATATACCAGAGGGCCCCGGACACAACATTCAGCCTGGTGATTGGATCCTTGTGAGAAATTTTCAGTGGAAGAAGAGCTTTGAGCCCCGCTGGAAGGGACCTGAACAGGTCCTTCTGGCCACCCGATCCGCCATGAAGGTCGCGGCCGAAAGAACTGGATCCATGGCACTCACTGTAAACGAGTGCCTCTACCTTTACCCTATGATCAATGGGTCGCTGATGGAGTTGGGGATACTGAGTGTGAAAAAGTGCCCCAGTTCATCCCCTTTAGTGAAGCAAAATTAACGTGGACCCAAACGGATGCAGAGAATGACGACGTGCTAAATGCAGCGGTCTTTCCGGAAATCCGAGCCATTAAAGAGCCGCTGTTTGTTGACTCCCTCTGTGCCTGGAGTCACCAGGTACAATTTGCGCCCTCGGCTGAGGAATAGTGCACCAAAGGAGAAGTCAGATTAGTTACGGATGGACTGTGAAAGTTAAGGCATACTTTGCTATAGTACCAACGGTGTTAGTTCAGGGTGTTGTGCGATTGGTGCACTGTTCTGACATTGGACAGGATAAGTCGAATGTGCTCCCTAGGAGGGGGGTACATTATCCTGAGGGACGTGGGATTCATCAAGAGCTTAGGACAGAGCAAGCTCCACCGCCGGTGCTCAAGAGTGCCAACGTTGATGAACAATTGGAGCCTGTACCAGTGAGGCTCAGGCGGACACTGGGAACAATTGCCCTTGCAATCAGTCTTATTGCATTCCTTTTCTTACTTCATAATGTATCCGTTTGGTCGACCTATTGAGGAGGAGGAACAGCCGTTTGCATCACCGCGTTTAGCGCGGGGTTGGTCAACAAAGAGTAAAATAGTTTTCATATCAATTGTTGTGATCTCGCTAATGATAATACTTGGAATAGCATGGTTTCTAGAGGAAAAGTATCCTGTACATTCTTTGGTCGGTACAACGCCCACTCCCCCCGAACATGTTTTTGTCACTTTGGCTCCACACAAGGCAGCGCACAGATTGGCCTACACCGATAATGTTTTCATACAAATGTTGCATCAAGCTCATAATGTGTCCAATACAACTAATTGTTGGGTTTGTGGATTGCTCCCTTCGGTCACTCATAGGAGCAACAATTTGTTGTCCCTACCATTATCATATATCGTCAGCTGTGAAGGTTGGTTTGAATTGTTTGTTATGGTGCACTACCATTTCCAACACTCTACTCTGGTTATGACACCTGCTGATTCTCACACTGTGGTAGAGTATATACGTTTTCATCATGGGTTTACTCCCGTAGGACAGTCAGGACAAGAGCCCTTTGGTACATTGTCCCCAAACTCCTGTATGAGCACATATGAGACAGTGAGGAACGAAACATGGCTTTGAATGGAAATGGCTGATTTCCAAAGGTTCAACACCTCTGAGTATTTTCAATCTTTCTAAGCTCGCAATGTTACTAATGATAAACCGATGCCGGTGTCCGTGGTCAACACAACAGCTAGCTTCTGTGTCCAGGGGACTGGGGAGGTAAAGGTGGGAGAGAGTAAAGGCAATTTCACCTACAGACTGAGAACGATTAATAGTCCGCCGTTGATCCTTCCCCCTAATGTTTATTTTGTTTGTGGATCCCAAGCTCATGTCTGGCTTCCGAGGGGATGGTCAGGCAGATGTTACCTCTCTTTCCTCCTTCCCCCTGTGTATGTTGCCCCGCCCAATTATCATAAAGAGCATCAGCTGCAGCGTAGTAGTACATACTTGCCCCGAGTCAGAAGGGTTGTTGACACGAAGGAGATAGATCAGACAGATACCACTGCACAACAGTTTGAGGATGCCATAAAGGGTCTCCTACCCTTTTGGGGCCCTATGGATAATAATTTTCAAATTCGTCGGCTAAAAAGAGTAGTGGAGGGGGTTATCAATACAACAGCTGGGATAATGACAAATGTCACTGCTGAGCTCCAGGCTACAAGATTAGTCACTTTACAGAACAGGATGGTGTTAGACGTCATCCTTGCAGATCGGAGAGGGGCTTGTCGCATCATTGGCAGCAGCTGTTGCGTTTACATTCCTGACCACACCCCCAATGTGTATGCAGCTATACAAAAATTGCATAGACTGTCATCTGACATACACCAAGAAACAGGTACTTGGACCCTATCAGGGTGGTTCTGGAATATACTCACATCTTGGGGTGGAAGATCCTCACTTTTCTAGCTGTGGTTGCTGGCATTTTCTTCACATGTTGCCTCTGTATACACTGTCTCCCGAATTGCTGCACCTATTGTGTAAGTGCTCTCACCCCTAAACAGAAAATATCAGTTCATGATACTAATGCTGCGATCATGTTGCAGAAAGACATTGCAGACATGATGGAGATCGATGAGGGCATCTCTGGTTCTACATCATCCCTTGCAGCTTCTATTTCTGATACTGAGTATATGGACTGTTCCGAGTACTGATGTCCTTTTGCTTCTTAAAATGTTATGTCCTTTTCACCCACCCTATAAAATTAGTTAGCAAATGCTAAAAGGAGGGTCTGTTAGAATAAAAATGTCTTTGCTGTGCTGTTTCCATATTGTTCTGTGTAAGTTAGCATTCGCGGCACCATTTTATGTTTAGCCGCCATTTTGAATCATGCCATTAACTGCGTATTCCCTCCTCTAGAAGCAGGCTGTGGAAAAGTTCCCCTTCTCCAAGGTTAGGCCTTGCTGTACTAATGAATACACTGTTCTTATTAGCGTATACCTTTCCCACTAGATAGAGGCCTTCTCCCACTAGTCTAGCGGTAGGCACGGACAGAACGACCTTGGCATAGAGATAATGTGTGCCCGTCCTCAGAGCTGAAGCTCATCCTACTGTACTTCTTTGTTTCAGCTGCACCTGCTGTAAAATTCCATATTGGGCGGGCCTTCCTTGGTTCTGAAATGTACATAATGCATCTCAATGTTTGCTGAAGTCAGTCCTCTCTGCAGCACCCCTAAGCGACTGGGCAGGCGGGGCTCCGCTCGAGTGTATCTGAATAAACATATACTTGGTTTGTATTCTCTACTGTCTGCCGACTTTTCATTTGTATGGAAGGCTGAGAGGTGGTCGCGATTTGCCCGGGTGGCCCTAATCGGGTCACTTCCTTCATAGCTACGCCACTGGATATATCTTGTAGTAGGATGATAGATCACGGTCAATTTGTGCTAGTAACAGGTGCGGAAATTCACTATTCAATCTCCATGGAACACATACTGATAACATTTCTCACAAAGCCAAAACATTTTGCAACAATTAATTAACTCAACTACTGAAGCTTGGCTCCTGAAATGGGAGAAAGAGAGAAACAGAATACAGCAACCAAAGTGCATTTTCATTGTAACAGTTATTTAAACTGAGGCCTACTATAGCTACGTTAACATGAACATCACTAACTATGGTCAACTTTAACATGAAAATCACAATATATGTCTCAAATTTTATGGCAATAGCATTTATACAGTCCTGTCATATCCATTACGAGGAGTACATCACTTTGCACATCATGAATGTTTATAGTTGTGCCATCAGGTTTAATTTTATGTATATCATAGGTATTATTGAACCCTTAGATGAGGTTACAGATGCCTGGAAGTTTAATATTATAGCCTTAGATTGAATCTCATCATGAGGGTGGGGTGTTCAGATAGAGTCTCATGTCTATCACAAGGGTTGAGTATCATAGCCTCAGACAGAGTTGTGTGTACATCATAAAGATATGTTGTTCTTGGTTCACATGGCATTTGGGGGGATGCTTTTGCTGGAGGATGTATTAGCTTCTGGTGGTGTCCAACGTACATCAATAATTGTGGAATTCTGTAACCTGAAATGTAGTCATAGTGAGGGTTGTTGAGAGAGGATGGTGCAGTCATATTGATTGTTATTGGCATTGGTTATAGTTACAGCTTTATTTGATGGTCATTTCTTATAAAGAGAAATCGGCTTCTACCTAGACGTTGTTTTGTATGCTGCACTTTGTAGGAAATTGATGGATATTTATTTGGGTTCCATTTAAGTTAATGACATTGTTTGCTGGTGTTATTATTATAACACCAGTTACCTACAATGGATGGGGGTTCTTTAGAAACTCAAGTGCATAGAACCAATGCCTAATTTGTATAAAATAAATGCAGGGGCCAAGGATTTTCACAGGAGCACATCATCGGAGCTGCTGAATGCCTGGGTTGCTGAATACCAAGGCTACTTAGTCTTCATTCGATCGTTTGTCTTTTTCTTCCACTGCCCAACACTTCTTGCTTTGTTATTGCTTTCCTGTCTTCCTTTTCCTACTCCTTTGTTTATGTTCTGAATTTCTCTCTCTTACTTTGGGTCAAAATCTGATGATGACAAATCAAACCTGGCTGCTAAAATGATTGCAGGTGGTCCCACTTCCAACAACCACACAGTTGTTAAGAAAAGTAAGTAAAAGTACCTTCATGGTTGAAAGGAAGTGGCTAATTGTAGCAAAGGTTGTAGGTCCTTGGATCAGCCCCGGTGAGATGAAAATAGAGACATTTGGACCCACATTCACTAACGCTTTGAGCTGGGTATGCATTACATTTGTAACACAAACCTGACACAAGATTTTATGCTGGATTTGCTACCTAACGCAAATTAGGACTTGCATTGGATAGTTTTCGAAAGTAATGCAAAGTTACACTATGCACTGCTTTGTGTTACTTTGCAGCAAGGTGGTATTCTATGGGTTGTACATGGTTGGTCCTGTGAAACTACACATGGGTTTTGGTGCAAATCCCTATCAACAAATGTATTTAGATAGAGATTTACTCCAAAATCTTACCCCTCCTTGAGGCAGTCATAATGAGCAGAAATGTTTTCGTTTTTCCTTTTTTGACCTAGCTTGCAGGCGTGTTGCATTGTACACATACAAAGCAGAAAAAGTGTTAAAGGATAGTTTTTGTACTGTAAGGGTCATCTTCCCATACACAAACTATTCCTTACATAGCGCACACATCCTTGCACTGTGGTGCAGGTGTGTAGTGCATTGGCATATGGTAGGTGTGTAGTGCATTGGCATATGGTAGGTGTGTAGTGCATTGGCATATATAGTAGCCTAAAGTGCGCCAGCGCAGAGAGAGAGGAAAACAGTCATATCTTAGTAGATATGGCACTGTTCTGCTCTCTCCGTTTCACGCAACACAGTTCCGTACCTATAGTTAATGCACTGCATTCTGTGAATTTTTTCATAATTCTAAGTCCTGTTTTTTATTCAAGAACTGAAACTTAGGTCCAGATGCACTAAGAATTTTTGCAGTTGCATACCCTGAGATTCGAATAAATCCCAGGGTTTGAAACCACACAGTCTCTATTTTACATGCAATAAACCCATTTTGTGATGTGTACATTTTTTCCACATTATAAAATGGAACCTCTGACCCATACTGAATCACAGTTATCGATTGGGGTCGCAAATTTCAACTTGCATAATGAAAATTAGGTTGTTGTGCAACTCCCTGAGATTCCCTATTTTGTAAAATGACAGATTAGTAAATAGGTCAGTTCGCAAAATCTGATTTGATTTGCAAAATGTTGGTGCACATTTTGCAATTTCTTTCTGGGTATCAAATCTTAGTACATTTGACCCTAGGTTTGAAGTCAGAGGCAACCTCAAGAGATTTAACAATGTAGATGAAGCCCAGTATTCCAGAGCATAAGGTGAAGTGTTAGAAAATAATTTTGATGTGGAGCCTGGTCATTGACATAACTATACCGCGTTAGCTATTCAATCATAATCCTGTACGTTTTTGCCTGAGTGAGTTACATCAGTAAAACATTCCGGGCCTCATTTATGGCCTTTTGCCATAGGGCAGCGCCGCTGGCCTCCTTTCGGCGCTACCGTACGGCAAAAGAAAAGGCCAGGAATGCGCTGTAGCTATGTGATATGGTGCATTCCTGTCTTTTTCCCCGGCGCATAATGGGCTGCCGTGCGCCAGCGCAGGCACCATTGCGCCATGGTGCAAGGGTGCCTGCGTTGCAGGGCTGATTGATTTTGTGCAGGAAGGCACACCTTCCTGCACAAAATCAATTAATTCAGGCGCTTTCCTTTTTCTATGTGTGATGCAGAATGCAGCGCACATAGAAAAAGGAAAGCACAAGGAGAAATGTTTTCCTCCCTAACGCCACCCCTGGTGTGGTGATAGGTTCTGACGCATTCCCAGACTTACGATTGCTCGTAAATCTGGGAATTTGTCAGGTTCCATGGGTGTTGCCTGGGAACACCCATAGCAACACCCATGGAACGCCCCTTTCACGCAGTTTTCTGCGTGAAAGGGGTACATATTTATAAGGCCCTGAAAAGCCATGTAAAGTGGCTTTACGTTGTCTTTTCAATATGCGGTGGCACATTGCGCCACCGGAACGTCAAAAAAGTGACGTTCCGGTGGTGCAAAAGAGCCGGTAGTTTACACCTTGAACTGATGTCTAAGAGGTTAAGGGGCATATTAACAACGGCCAGCGATAATTATCGCTGGTCGTGCGTAGCGATAATTATATTATCGCTGGCTATCTCTGGCATTTATCGCCCTGGTAGCGCGTTATTAACAACGCGTTACTCCAGGGCGATAAAAATACCAGAGATAGCGATGTTATCGCCCTTTGCAGGGAACATCGCTGGTTTTCCAGCGATGTTCCCTGCAAAGGCGATAATCTTGCTGATACGACCCACAGGGTCGTATCAGCAGAATCCACCTCCTATGGCTAACATAGGTAAGTCGGGATTATAGCAGACGTTAGATTTCGGCGAAAACGGACGTTTTCGCCAAAATCTAACGTCTGCTATAATCCTGTGGGCTGCCTTGTAAATATCGCGATGTGCACATCGGCGATATTTACAACGTAGCCCATCTATGGGGCGCCCAGTAACGCCCACTTTGCATCTCATTAGAGATGCAAGGATGGGCGTTGGGGGAAAGGGCGATAGTGCAGGGATTCACGCGATAGCGTGACCTTGCTGATTAGGCGATAGAATTATCGCCGCTTTCCGTCCGAAAACGGACGCTAAAGCGGCGATAATTGTCTATCGCCTCGTTGTTGATATGCCCCTAAGTGGGGGAATATCGTACTACAAGAATATCATAAAAAGATAAACAACCAAAATATTGCATCGATAGAAGTAGATGTGGATATGGATTTAAGAATTGTAACTCTATACTTAGCCATCTATACATACCTCCAGGGTATTATATACTTTGATATGATTCCACTGATATTCTTGTAGCACAATATTTGTGTAGTTGATATACTGAGTATGGTTCAACCTGAGTTGGCCTCGCCCTTAATCTTGAACCTCTTGATTTAGCCTCACTCACTCCCTTCCTTTAATGGTTAAGGAATGTTCATGATGGGACAGCAGCTGCTATGGAAACCCAGCAATATTACGACTGAGGAGTAGATAAATACTGGAAGTAACTTGGGCTGATAATGGTACTGAAATACGACGTCAGTGTTTTTTTGCTTTTTTTAAATCAATTAACGTCTATTTTTGCTTGCTGGTTTCCACGTGTTTGCTTCCCCAAAGAATAATTATGATTTCTCACGTAAGACTTGCGATCGTTTCTGGCTGCGGAGAGAAAAAAAGGCCACCTCCTGTAGGAATGGGTAATTTTATTCCAAATGCTGTGACAGAGGAACAGCGTGGGACTTAACACCCGGTCAATGACGCACTCCAAACTGTGGAGGTTCCTGACTTTAGTGCAAAGCTGTTAAATTATATATGAAGCTGTGTTGACTTAGCGAGCATTTACATTTCGTAAGGACATTTGAGTTTTCTAACCCCAGTTTTTTTGGCCAATAGTGTTCATTCACATGAAAAATGCCCTATGTTGCCTGCCCTTCCGAAACCTCAGTCTAAGGGGTGTCCAGCGACAATTCCAGCGCATTTACAGGCACACATTTCAGAAGTGGGAACTTCTTCGATGGAGATAGTCAGGGGCAGATTTACAAGCCCCTTGCGCCACTTTTGCGTCATTTTTAACATGGGAAAAATTACGCAAAAGTGGCGCAAGGGGCTTGTAAATCTGCCCCTCAGAGTTTATCACAAGATGGCTGCCACTTAGCATTGATGAACTGCAGGGTGCTGCAGTGACAAACTGTACGCACTCTGGGATAAAATTGCACTGCCAAATCACTTCAGTTCCAGCCCAGCATAGAGAGGTCCTAAGGCCAACCTCTATTGCAAATTAATTTGCGTGTAGGATTGAAAAATATCCATATTTTTGTCATCACTTAAACTCACTACTCCCTTCTGTAAAAATCTGTAATGCCAAGGTCATAAAATGTGCCTCCTGACCAGGCACCCCTACAAATAGTGGTGGGGCGCCCTTTATCGCTCCACGGGCAGGAGCCAAACCAGGGATTCCGTCGTCTGTTTTGCCAGAAAGAGGAGAGAGTCGCCAGTGACGTCATTTGGGGGCGCCCGTACAGCATATACGGAACCACGAGGCAATGGAATGGCCTCTTTTTCTCTCCACCGCACACCAGCCAGCATGCCGCAGCAAACACCCACCCACACACTTCTGGAGGAAGGAGGAATTGGCAGAATTTCTTGCAGCAGAAAAAGGGAGGCTACCCAAAATTTGAACTGATTTACTGAACTTTACTTACACCTTGGAGGGGTATTGTTTTGTGCGGGGACTTGGCAGGCAGGAGGGGGGGACTGACCTGCTGGTGGTCCTGGGCCTTTCACCCCTATCCCGGGATGCCTGGAGTTGAACATTTTGGGGGTTTTACCTGGTGATTGGTACCCCAGTAGGGACGGAGCACTATGCGGTGCCCTGGTGTATGTGTAACTGCAGGTAATTCCTGCAATTGGGCATTCCAGCAGGTCCCTGTATCATTTATTTGGTTACATATGGAATCATCATTGGGCAACAAGCACAGATAAGCTGCAGAGAAATTATTTGATATCAAAATCTTGGAAACCGGACAGAAAGAGACGCTACCCAAGTATTGGGAAGACGAACCCTCTCATAAAAGCAACTATTGGACAAGCTGGAAAAATCCTATGAAAAGGAGCTATCCAAATGGTGGGAGGCCATGTCCTTACAGAAATATGTTAACTGTGGAAGAATCCCACGGGGGTTAAGAACTCTGACGGTACCAACCTATGAAGCCCCAGATCCTGAAATGCTAAAGAAATGATCCATGCACTCCCATTAATGCTCCATGACCACGGTTCGCATTCTGATCAAATATGCATGGAAGGACAGAGATTGACCCTCTGAGTGCTTAACTGCTGAAGATCATGGATCCGAAAGAGTTTGACGCAGGCATGGAGAAGATAACAGAAAAAATAACAAAGTTGGAGGAATAACAAAAAATGAAAAAGCAGAGGAAATTCTATCGAGATTACAAGGATTATCTTAATCGAAGGGCTCTGACCTTTTCCAGGAAGTATGATACACTTCAGAAAATCAAAACTAAACCTATGGAAATCCTTCAACCTGACAAGACTACCGAACAAGGTGTAGGCACTAAACACATACAGGAGGAATCGATTAAAGGGACAAGCGCCACAGACAGTGATACATCAGTGGGCTCCGATATGTCAGGCCCAAAAGAAACCCTTTTAAAAGAGATCCAAGTCTGGACAAGGAGTTGATTGGAGCTTTAGTACTTCCACAGAACAACAAGATGAAGAGGATGAGGAGGAAAAGTCAGGAACACAAAAGATACAAGCAAAACAAGAAAAGGAGACGGCTCGATGGTAAGGGAGACAAGGGCTAAAGCCACACCAAAATAATGGGACTTGACTCAAATGTGGTAAATCTATCTGACTTTCCCCTTACCCAAGTCGATGCTGATATGCTTTCCCTTGGTCTTTCTTTTTCCCCTACTTCTGCATTCAATTATACACAAAGTCGTATTGATCTGTTTAACTTTACTAGAAAGCTCAAACTAAAAAAACGATTTGAATTGAAGAGTACTGTGAAACCTCAGACAAATTATCAAACTCCACAGCCATCTCCTTTGTGCATTGGAGATATTGACCAGTTGCACATGTTCTGTGATTTAGATGAATTTACTGGGCATCATGAGGATTTTTAATTTGGATAACTTACATATTCCTCTAGATTTAAACTATACCAGTGGGTTTCGCCCCAAATCTCTGTTCATGCCTTCCATTCCCTTTGATGGCATTGATGTTTTTAAAAGGGTGTCATTAAGGACCCCAAGAAATTGAGGTTTCGGCACAGCAGCCAACACAACAACCTGACAGAGACACAGACAAAGGCCCTGACGGAACTGCAAACTGGGGATGACATTGCCATTTGCAATTCTGATAAGGGAGGGAACATTGTTGTCTTATCGAAAGAGAAGTGCGTGATAGAGGGGCATAGACAGCTCTCTAATGCGACATGTTATAGACCATGCAACAAAACTGAGATTGATGCTGTCAACAAAATGTACTGGGACAAATTGATGGATTGTCACAATCAGGGATTACTTGAGTGGGAGCAATACCAAAATCTCAGTACTTTATTTTCTCCCTAAGATAAACAAGAACCCCTTAAATCCACCCGGCCACCCTATTGTATTTTCAGTAAATTTCAAAGGTTTTTTAAATGCTAATTTCTAACTATAACGACCCTGAAACCTATGGTTTTTTCAGTGAATTTCAAAGTTTTTTTAAATGCTAATTTCAAACTATGCGTACATAGGTAGGACATATGCAGAACGAGGAAGAAAGGTGCAGAAAGAAGCAGGAGATTGCAGAAAGAACCAACAGAGGGGCAAAAAAAGGCCTTGTTGCAAAGTCATCCTGTGCCCCCAACATTTTGCTGACGGGAACTGGTGGTAACTGAGTCTGACTAACCAGGCCTAGAGCCAGTGCTATGCTAAAAGACACTTAGAATATAGTGAAAACACCTACATACACTAGGGTACACTATGGGTTGGGGTACCCCTGTGATTGGCATGACCTCCCCTGTAAGGCCCTAGTACATAATAGGGCAGGGGGATTAAAACTACCTCTAAGTCAGAGGTGCAGAAAGATGCTTCTTTAACTAGTAGTCACATTTGCAGAGTGGTAGAGAAAGGGTGCTGGGCCTCCGACCAGCGCTCAGGAATTCCGCTGCGTAGGACTTACAGGAGGTACCAGGAGGGCTTATTGGCCCCCAAAGTCCCTCAGGAGTAAAGTGGACTTTATCCCCCATCCCGTAGTCTGCCAGGAGGTGCTTTTGCAGAGTGGTGAAGAAAGGGGGCGTGGCCTCCGAAGATGTCTTAGCAATCCTACTGTGTGGGACTTACTGGAGGTAACAAGAGGGGTAGTTGGCCCCCAAGGACATACTTGAGGGCCAACTACCCCTCCTATTACCTCCAGTAAGTACCCCTCAGCAGGATTGCTAAGTTCTCATACCAGGCCACGCTCCCTTTGCCCACCACTCTGCAAACGCGCTCCCTGTTGTGCTCTTGGATGGTGATTGAAGTCCCCTTCACTGCTGGGGGTCTTTAAGGGCCAACTAGCCTACCTCTTACCTCCAGTAAGCCCCACACAGTGGAATTGCTGAGAGGTGGACTCAGGCCACACCCCCTTTCTCCACCACTCTGCAAACACGCCTCCTGGTGCGCTCTTGGTTGGGGGATGAAGTCCCCTTTCCTCATGAGGGTCCCTGGGGGTCAACTAGCCCACCAGATACCTCCAGTAAGCCCCACACAGCTGGATTGCTGAGAGTGGTCCGAGGCCCACCCCCTTTTTACACCACTCTGCAAACGCACCTCCTGGCACATTGCTGCAAGGGTGATGAAGTCCACTTGTGTCCTGAGGTCCTCAGGACACAAGAGGACCTCTTCGCCCCCCTCCTAAGGCCAATTATGGCCCCGGGGACCCCATCCCCCAGGACCAACCTTCCTATGTTTTTTTTAAAATGATTTTCCCGGGAGGGGGGCCACATTGCCCCCCTCCCCTGTGCCACTTCTGGCCCCGGGGACCCCATCCCCCGGGGCTGGCCCTCAAGTTGGGGACCGTGGGGGGAGACCCAATGCCCCCACGGTCCCTGCTGGCTCCCCGCCTCCTGCGGGAGCTGGTATTGCTTTTGGGCAAGGAGAGCTCCTAACATGCAACTCCCCTTGCCCAAAAGCAATTCTGCTTTGCTTCGTTGAAGCGAGAGCAGGTTTCCTGCTCTCGTTTCAACAAAGCAAAGCAGTGTTTGCTATGACAGGGCGGGAGCCGTGCTCCTGCCCTGCCATAGCAAACAGCAATGTCCCAGGGGTGGGCACCATGGGACATTGCAGGAGCCGGCCCTTGGGGGTGGTGGTCCCCAGGGCCAAGGAGGGCTCTAGGAGGGGGGCCGCGCAGATAACGAAGCGCGGGAGCCCGCGCTTCGTTTTTCTTTTTTTTCAGCCGGATTTGCGAATTCGGCCAATTTCTATTATTAAAAAAATGCTTTTTTGGGCGATGGGGGTCCTTGTGGGACCCCCTGAGCAGGCCTAGGGGGTCAGGGTGTTTCTACCCTGCCCCCTTTTCTTGTTTTTTATCCTTTGTTTTACTGTTTTCTTGTGACTCGGTTACGGAGTCACAAGATGGCTGACAACACTTCCTGGTTTGGAGTGTTGGCAGCCAATTAGAATGAACTCGTGCTCAGGAGGGTTTGCGAACCTTCCTCGGTGCTCAGATATCGATATTTTTATTTTTTTAATTTCTCAGGAACTACTTAACGGATTTACACCATTTAAAAAAAGGTCACTTTCTGAACCAAGAGCTACCTTTTTGCCAAAATTTGGTGTAATTCCGTTCTGCAGTTTGGGCTGTAGCCTGTTCCAAAATTCCTATGGAAATTAACATGGGGAAAACGCGTTTTGGTACCCCCATTTTTTCTCAGCCCCGCTTGACGAATCACCCCGAAACTTTCAGAACAGGAGCTGACCTGAGTGAACCATTAGTTTTGAAAATTCCGCGAATATTCGTCCAACGGCGCCAAAGATATTGTCAAAAGAAAAAACGCTTTTTGAATAGAAACAAGGTCCTAACTATAACTACCCACTGGCGACCGCCAGTGGGTAATATATATATATATAATGTGATCAAGACCACAGGACTGTGGCCGAAACGCGTCATATGGACTATGCAAATTGAATAAAACCTCATGTTTTATCACTAATCCTGGTGTCTGTGCCAGAGTTGTGTTTGTCTACCAACGGATCGTCGGGAAAGGAGTTGGATATATATATATATATATATATATATATATATATATTATCTACTGGCGGTCGCCAGTAGATAGTTATAGTTAGGACCTATTATCCATAGGAAATCCGCAACATTCTAATTGAAATAACGTTGGCGCCGGTTGACGAATGTTCGCGAAAGTTTCCAACTTGTTGGGGCGCTCCGGTCCGCTCCTATCCTGAAAGTCTCGGGGTGATTCGTCAAGCAGGGGCCGAGAAAAAATGGGGGTCCCAAAACGCGTTTTCCCCATGCAATTTTCCATAGGAACCTTTAGTCGCAGCTACAGCCCGAACTGCTGAACGGAATTACACCAAATTTGGCAAATAGGTAGCCCTTGGTTCAGTGTCATGCCTTTTGCTTAAATGGTGTAAATCCGTTCAGTAGTTCCTGAGAAAATCACAAGTAAAATCACATATATATCTATGGCCGAGTAGGGTCCGCGTACCCTCCCGATCACGAGCTGCATGCTAATTGGCTGTCAAGTGGCTGTCAACACTCCAAACCAGGAAGTGTTGGCAGCCATTTTGTCCCTCGGTAGAACCGAGGGACAGAAACAAGTCCGCAAAACGCACAAAGGGGCAAGGTAGAAACACCCTGACCCCCTAGGTCTGCTCAGGGGGTCCTACAAGGACACCCTGGGCAGAAAAAAGCATTATTTTTTTTTAAAAATCGGCGGGATGCGCTTAGGGTGCGCGGATCCCGCCGTGATTACAAAAAAACGAGGCACAGAAACACGTCGCACAACGCTAAAAGGGGGCAGGGTAGAAATACCCTGACCCCCTAGGTCTGCTCAGGGGGTCCCACAAGGACCCCCTGGGCAGAAAAAAGCATTTTTTTTTTTTTAAATTGGCGGGATGCGCTTAGGGTGCGCGGATCCCGCCGATAAAAAAAAAAATCGAAGCGCGGTCTCCCGCGCTAAGATGCTATTTTGCCCCCGGGTGGGCCAAGTCCCGGGGGCATGCGGGGGTGGGTTTATATTTAATGTGGGGGGCCTCTAAGGCCCCCCAAGCCACGGGGACTGCCACCCCCCGGGGCTTTAAAAATAAATGGTGCGGGAGGGCTCTCGGCCCGCCCGCAGCCCCGGGGACCGCTACCCCCCGGGGCTTCTTTTTTTTATTTAAAAATTCACCTGTGTGGGGGGGCTCGTGCCCCCCCACACGCCCTGGGGACCGCCACCTCCCCGGGGCACTAAATATTTCAATATGGGGAGCCCTGGGGACCACCACCTCCCTGGGGCTGTGCAAAGGATGGGAGGGGGGGCCACGCAGCCCCCCTCCTGGAGCCCTTGATGGCCCTGGGGACTGCCACCCCCCAGGGCCGGCTCCTGCAGTGTCCCGGGGTGCCTACCCCCGGGACACTGTAGTTTGCTATGGCAGGGCGGGAGCCTCGCGGCTACCGCCCTGTCATTGCAAACTGCTTTGGATATTGGAAGCGAGAGCAGGGAAACCTGCTCTCGCTTCCAATATCCAAAGCACATTGCTTTTCCACACGGGGAGCTGCATGTCAGCAGCTCCCCATGTGGAAAAGCAATGCCGGCTCCCGCAGGACGCGGGGAGCCGTCATGGTCCGTGGGGGAGTTGGGGTCCCCCCACGGACCCCAAAGGATAGGGCCAGCCCCGGGGGATGGGGTCCCTGGGGCAAGTAGTGGCCCGGGAGGGGGGCCACGCGGCCCCCCTCCCCAAAAATAATAAAAAATAAATAAAAATAAAGGCCAGCCCCGGGGGATGGGGTCCCCGGGGCCTAAGGAGGCCTTAGGAGGGAGGCCACGCAGCCCCCCTCCATGAAAATTAAAAAAAAAAATAAGGTGGCAATGACCCGGGGGATGGGGTCACCGGGTCAAAATTGGCCACGGGAGGGGGGCCCACGCGGTCCCCTTCCCGTTCCTTTTTAAAAAAAAAATACAAGGGGGTCAGGCCCTGGGGGATGGGGTCCCCAGGGCCCAAAATAATTACAAAGAAGGGGGACCACACAGCCCCCATTTAAAAAAAAAATCTAAAAAAAAAAATCCGGCATTGCGCCGGAGGCCACGCCCCCTCCTTGTCAGCACTCTGCAAACGCACCCCCTGGCGCGTTTGCAGAGGGGGAACGAATTCCCCTTGAATACTGGGGGTCCCTGGGGGCCAACTAGCCCACCAGGAACCTCCAGTATGTGCCAGGGGGCTGCGTTGCAGAGAGGTGTTCTGAGGCCACGCCCCTTTTTACACCTCTCTGCAACGCAGCTCTGTGGCGCTTAATGGAGGTAGCTGGTGGGCTAGTTGCACCCCAGGGACCCTCAGGATTCAAGGGGAGTTAATCCCCCGACTTAAAACGCACCACGGGGCGCGTTTGCACAGTGGTGAAGGGAGGGGGCGGGGCCTGAGGTGACATGTGTGCAAACAGGCCCCGTGGCGCGTTTTAAGATGGGGAATTAAATTCCCTTCAATCCTGAGGGTCCCTGGGGGCCAACTAGCCCACCAGGTACCTCCAGTAAGCACCACGGAGCTGCGTTGCAGAGTGTTGCAAAAAGGGGCGTGGCCTCTGAACACCTCTCTGTAACGCAGCTCTCTGGCGCATACTGGAGGTATCTGGTGGGCTAGTTGGCCCCTAGGGACCCTCGGGATTGAGGAGGAATTAATTCTCCAACTTAAAACGCGCCACAGGGCGTGTTTGCAGACATGTCACCTCAGGCCCCACCCCTTCCTTCACCATTGTGCAAATATTCCTCTAAAATCAGCCGAACTACGAATTCTGATTTACTCACCTGTTATCAGGAGAGACCTCAGTGCTGCATCTTTGAGCCCAGTACTGATCCTGAAAAGTAATTTTAACCGTACTTACCAGTAACTTGAATTTCCTTCCATAGGCTAACATTGACTGGTTTCACTTGGAAATTCTTCTAAGTGTGGAGTTTTGGAACTTTATAATATTCCTCTAAAATCAGCCGAAATACGAATTCCGATTTACTCACCTGTTATCAGGAGAGACCACAGTGCTGCATCTTTGAGCCCAGTACTAATCCTGAAAAGTAATTTTAACCGTACTTACCAGTAACTTGAATTTCCTTCCATAGGATATCATTGCCTGCTTTTGCTGAAAAAGTTTCTGTCGATTTTTGAAACATACAAATATTCCTCTAAGATCAGCAGAAGTACGAATTCCGATTTACTCACCTGTTATCAGGAGAGACCTCAGTGCTGCATCTTTGAGCCCAGTACTGATCCTGAAAAGTAATTTTAACCGTACTTACCAGTAACTTGAATTTCCTTCCATAGGCTAACATTGACTGGTTTCACTTGGAAATTCTTCTAAGTGTGGAGTTTTGGAACTTTATAATATTCCTCTAAAATCAGCCGAACTACGAATTCCGATTTACTCACCTGTTATCAGGAGAGACCACAGTGCTGCATCTTTGAGCCCAGTACTAATCCTGAAAAGTAATTTTAACCGTACTTACCAGTAACTTGAATTTCCTTCCATAGGATATCATTGCCTGCTTTTTGCTGAAAAGGTTTCTGTGTCGATTTTTGAAACATACAAATATTCCTCTAAAATCAGCAGAACTACGAATTCGAATTTACTCACCTGTTATCAGGAGAGACCTCAGTGCTGCATCTTTGAGCCCAGTACAGATCCTGAAAAGTAATTCTAACCGTACTTACCAGTAACTTGAATTTCCTTCCATAGGCTAACATTGACTCGTTTCACTTGGAAATTCTTCCAAGTGTGGAGTTTTGGAACTTTATAATATTCCTCTAAAATCAGCCGAACTACGAATTTCGATTTACTCACCTGTTATCAGGAGAGAACCCAGTGCTGCATCTTTTAGCCCAGCACTGACCCTGAAAAGTAATTCTAACCGTATTTACCAGTAACTTGTATTTCCTTCCATAGGAATCCATTGTCTGGTTTTCAGCAGAAAAGTTTCAAAGTGTCGATTTTCACAAACTACAAATATTCCTTAAAAATCGCCTGTATGACTTAAACGCATTCTTTCAACTGTTTACAGGAGATGCACCAGTGCTGGATCCAGGATCCACCACTGAGTAAGAAAAAGTAACGATAACACTACTTACCTGCTAAGTGAATTTCCTCCCATAGGATAACATTGGTGATTCTATGTGAAAAAGTTTCTGTCAACTTTTAAAATACAATAATATTTCTTAAAAATCACTACTGTAACCAAAACGCTTTTACTCAACTGTTTACAGGAGATGTCCCAGGACTGAATCTAGGATCCAGTCCTGTGGTTAGAAAAGTAATCCATAAAGTAACTAATTGCATTTAACTAGAAATTCACATTGAGCTCAATGTTGCATTGTGTTTGAAATTGTGTTGCCCATTGCAACAACTGTAACTACTGTACTTAAAAGTCTATTGCCTATTTGCAAAGTATTTAAACTAAAGTAATTCATTCAGAGAAAGTATATTTTGTAATGTAATGTATAATGTAATTACAATGTAATTTAAAAAATAAAATATGTAAAAATAAATAGTTTAAAAAAATGTAGTAAATCAGTATCAAAAAACTAAATATAACAATTAATACATTTAAAAATTGTCATTTACAAAACCTTTGAAATTCACTGAAAAAAACATAGGTTTCAGACATGTTATAGTTAGGAATTAGCATTTAAAAAACCTTTGAAATTCACTGAAAAAACCGTAGGTTTCAGGCACGTTATAGTTAGAAATTAGCATTTAAAAAACCTTACAAATTCACTGAAAAACCATAGGTTTTAGGGACAGTTATAGGTAGTTGGACATTGCACTCGTACAAAACCCGTGAAATTCCCCGTTATAGTTAGTTCAGCTAACTATAACTTGCGCCCGCAATGCACTGCTGATGACGTCACATATTACATCACTCATCACATGGTCAGTGACATCACTGATGACATCACTGATGACATCTCAAATGACATCACTGATGACATCACTGATGACATCATCCACGTGATAATCTAATGGACCTCCTCACACCCTAATATAACCTTTGATACACCCACTCTAAATTACAGACTGCCATTCGCAAAACCATAGACACTCCAACACCAATAACTACATACCCACTCACTGATTCTTAGGTCTACACACACATCCACTCACTCACCCGTACAGTCACTCATACTTATGGTCACTCAGTACAGGACTATCATATGCACTCATACTCCTATATAGACACTCAAACACCGCCACTCATCCATAGAGGTACTCACACACCTAGTCAGTCATGCAAATAATTAAACACACTGCCATTTACTCACCTATACAGTTATACACACACCAGCTCACTTACTCATACAAATACTAGCACATTCTTACGCTCTTATACAAGCACACACTCATCAATACAGCCACTCTCACAATCACACACTCTCGCTTATAGCTATTTATATACTCCAACACACATATATACTGCCTTTCACATATGTAGTTACTCACACATGTACCACTGGGACATACATTCACTCACTAACACACCCATACACACACTCACCCACCCATACAGTCCATCACAGATGCACTCTTGAAACCATGCACCCAGTGAATCACCCACTCACACATCTATGCACAGAGTCACACACACCCCACCAACACAAACACTCAGGCACCCATACAGATACTCAGACAACCAATCAATAACTCATATAGACACTCATGTAGCTATTCACAAACCCATGCAGCCGCTTACACAGCAACAGACAGACGGATACAGACATTCACACAGTTTAGTCACTAACCCATGCATTTAGTAAGATACGTTTAATCACTCACTTATAGAGTTAGTCACGCACCTAGTAAATCATCCATTCAGACACTTATACACCCACTCATTCTTCAATACGCCTTTCCCTATATATATTAAACATATTTAAACTTTACAGAAACACACAGTCACTGGATGATGTCATCAGTGATGTCATTTGAGATGTCATCAGTGATGTCATCAGTGATGTCACTGACCATGTCATGAGTGATGTAATATGTGACGTCATCAGCAGTGCATTGCGGGGCGCAAGTTATAGTTAGCTGAACTAACTATAACGGGGGAATTTCACGGGTTTTGTACGAGTGCAATGTCCAACTAACTATAACTGTCCCTAAAACCTATGGTTTTTTCAGTGAATATATATATATATAATAACCAAACACCTGAAAGCTTGAAGTATGCACTCACAGCTGACGTGAGCCTTGCGGTTCAATAACAACGAAGACCAGCAATAACATTTCCAGGCTTCTTTATTAGTGCCAACGCGTTTCGAGGCTCCAGCCTCTTCTTCCTGGGCAACTGGTAAGATGCGGCATAGAGTTTCCAAGTCTGTATGCTTCCTTTTATATGTATAGCCCCCAGTGGGCCACGCTTCTTTTGCGCTAATTCTCGAGGTGCATGCTGGGAATTACAGTCCCTCATGGAAGTTCATTGTTCCCCTTAGTGGGTCCCATGCCACATCTCTTTTCTAAACAGCTTTCATCAATTTTAATGTACCTTTAGTGGGCCCCTTTCATGTCAGCCAGGTCAGTATTTCGTCATCAGCTGTGCTGACCGCGGTGTTGGTAAAATTCCATTCCCGCGCAGCCTTTCATAATGATACGAAACGGTGCACTCTTCCACGGCAGGGCAGCCGTGCAATTCCATAATAACCAAACGCCCGAAAGCTTGAAGTATGCACTCACAGCTGACGTGAGCCTTGCGGTTCAATAACAACGAAGACCAGCAATAACAATTCCAGGCTTCTTTATTAGTGCCAACGCGTTTCGAGGCTCCAGCCTCTTCTTCCTGGGCAACTGGTAAGATACGGCATAGATTTTCCAAGTCTGCATGCTTCCTTTTATATGTATAGCCCCCAGTGGGCCACGCTTCTTTTGCGCTAATTCTCGAGGTGCATGCTGGGAATTACAGTCCCTCATGGAAGTTCATTGTTCCCCTTAGTGGGTCCCATGCCACATCTCTTTTCTAAACAGCTTTCATCAATTAGAAAACCAACACCGCGGTCAGCACAGCTGATGACGAAATACTGACCTGGCTGACATGAAAGGGGCCCACTAAAGGTACATTAAAATTGATGAAAGCTGTTTAGAAAAGAGATGTGGCATGGGACCCACTAAGGGGAACAATGAACTTCCATGAGGGACTGTAATTCCCAGCATGCACCTTGAGAATTAGCGCAAAAGAAGCGTGGCCCACTGGGGGCTATACATATAAAAGGAAGCATGCAGACTTGGAAAATCTATGCCGCATCTTACCAGTTGCCCAGGAAGAAGAGGCTGGAGCCTCGAAACGCGTTGGCACTAATAAAGAAGCCTGGAAATGTTATTGCTGGACTTCGTTGTTATTGAACCGCAAGGCTCATGTCAGCTGTGAGTGCATACTTCAAGCTTTCGGGCGTTTGGTTATTATGGAATTGCACGGCTGCCCTGCCGTGGAAGAGTGCACCATTTCATATCATTATGAAAGGCTGCGCGGGAATGGAATTTTACCAACACCGCGGTCAGCACAGCTGATGGCGAAATACTGACCTGGCTGACATGAAAGGGGCCCACTAAAGGTACATTAAAATTGATGAAAGCTGTTTAGAAAAGAGATGTGGCATGGGACCCACTAAGGGGAACAATGAACTTCCATGAGGGACTGTAATTCCCAGCATGCACCTTGAGAATTAGCGCAAAGAAGCGTGGCCCACTGGGAGCTATACATATAAAAGGAAGCATACAGACTTGGAAACTCTATGCCGCATCTTACCAGTTGCCCAGGAAGAAGAGGCTGGAGCCTCGACAGCGTTGGCACTAATAAAGAAGCCTGGAAATGTTATTGCTGGTCTTCGTTGTTATTGAACCGTAAGGCTCACGTCAGCTGTGAGTGCATACTTCAAGCTTTCGAGCGTTTGGTTAATATATATATATATATATATATATATATATATATATATATATATATATATATATATATATATATATATATATATATATATATATATATATATATATTATCTACTGGCGGTCGCCAGTAGATAGTTATAGTTACAACCTATTATCCATAGGAAATCCGCGACATTCTATTTGAAATAACTCTCTTGCCGGTTGACGTATCTTCGCAAAATTTTCAAACTTTGTAGGGCGCTCTGGTCCGCTCCTACCCTGAAAGTCTCGGGGGATTCGTCAAGCGGGGGCCGAGAAAAAGGGGGGTCCCAAAACGTGTTTTCCCCATGCAATTTTCCATAGGAAACTTTAGACACGGCTACAGCCCGAACTGCTGAACGGAATTACACCAAATTTGGCAAAGTGGTAGTTCTTGGTTCCGAAAGAACCCTTTTTGTTAAATGGTGTAAATCCGTTCAGTAGTTGCTGAGAAAATCAAAAGTAAAAGTACATATATATCTATGGGCACGGAGGATTCGCGCACCCTGAGCGCACCCTGCGCGCACCGTCCCGATCACGAGCTGCATGTTAATTGGCTGTCAGCTGGCTGTCAACATTCCATTCAGGAAATGTTGGCAGCCATTTTATCCTCGGTAGAACCGAGGGACAGAAACAAGTGCGCAAAGCGCACAAAGGGCAGGGTAGAAACACCCTGACCCCCTAGGTTTGCTCAGGGGTCCCACAGGACCCCTGGGCAAAACAAAAAAAAAAATTTTTTTAAATCGGCAGGATGCGCTCAGGGTGCGCGAATCCTGCCGAGAATCGAAGCGCGGTCTCCCGCGCTTCGGTGTATTTGCCCCGGGTGGCCCAAGTCCCGGGGGCATGGTGGGGGTTTAATTTTATGTGTGGGGGGCCTCAAGGGCCCCCAAGCCCGGGGACCGCCACCCCCGGGGCTTTCTTTTAAAAATGGTGCGGGAGGGCTCTGAGCCCTCCCGCAGCCCCGAGGACCACCACCTCCCCGGGGCTTTTTTAAAAAAATTAAACAACCTGTGTCGGGGGCTCCAGCCCCCACACGCCCGGGGACCGCCACCTCCCGGGGCACTAACAAATTAAAATGGGGGTCCGTTTTGGACCCCGAAGCCCAGGGGACAACCACCTCCCCGGGGCTGTGCTGATGTAGGGAGGGGGCCGCGCGGCCCCCTCCTGGAAGCCCTTGATGGCCCTGGGGACCACCACCCCCCAGGGCCGGCTCCTGCAGTGTCCCGGGGTGCCTACCCCGGGACACTGTAGTTCTGCTATGGCAGGACGGAGCCTCGCGGCTCCCGTCCTGCCATAGCAAACTGCTTTGGATATTGGAAGAGAGAGCAGGAAACCTGCTCTCTCTTCCAATATCCAAAGCCGATGCTTTTCCACATGGGGAGCAGCATGTCAGCTGCTCCCCATGTGGAACAGCAATGCTCGGCTCCCAAGGGACGTGGGGAGCCGGCGGGACTGTGGGGGGATTGGGGACCCCCACAGTCCCCAACGGAGAAGGGCCAGCCCGGGGGATGGGGTCCCCGGGGCAAGTAGTGGCCCAGGAGGGGGGCCACGCGGCCCCCATCCCCAAAAAAGAAAAAAATAAATAAATGGAAAGGCCGGCCCCGGGGGATGGGGTCCCCGGGGCCTTAAATGGCCTGAGGAGGGGGGCCACGCAGCCCCCTCCCAAGAAAAATAAAAAAAGGCCATGCCCTGGGGGATGGGGTCCCCGGGGCCAATACAGGCCCAGGGAAGGGAGGCCACGCGGCCCCCTTCCCGTTTTAAAAAAAAATTAAATTAAAAAAAAAAGGGGTAAGGCCCTGGGGGATGGGGTCCCCAGGGCCCAAAAACAGGAAAAAGGAAGGGGGCCACACAGCCCCCTTCAGGGGACAAAAAAATAAAATAAAAAAAAAAACGATCGGGCCCGCAGGCCCCGCCCCTTCCTTCACCACTCTGCAAACGCGCCCCTGGCGCGTTTGCAGAGAGAACAATTCCCCTTGAATACTGGGGGTCCCTGGGGGCCAACTAGCCCACCAGGAACCTCCAATATGCGCCAGGGGCTGCGTTGCAGAGACGTGTAGAGAGGCCACACCCCTTTACACCTCTCTGCAACGCAGCTCTGTGGCGCTTTTGGAAGGTATATGGTGGGCTAGTTGGACTCCGGGGACCCTCAGGATTCAAGGGACTTAATCCCCAACTCAAAACGCCCCACGGGGCGCGTTTGCACAGTGGTGAAGGGAGGGGAGGGGCTTCAGGTGACATGTGTGCAAACAGGCCCCGTGGCGCGTTTTAAGATGGGGAATTAAATCCCCTTTAATCCTGAGGGTCCCTGGGGGCCAACTAGCCCAACAGGTACATCCAGAAGCGCCACAGAGCTGCGTTGCAGAGAGGTGTAAAAGGGGTGTGGCCTCTCTACACTCTCTGCAACGCAGCCCCTGGCGCATATTGGAGGTTCCTGGTGGGCTAGTTGGCCCCTAGGGACCCTCAGGATTCAAGGGGACTTAATCCCCCAACTTAAAACGCGCCACGGGGCGCGTTTGCACAGATGTCACCTCAGGCCCCGCCCCCTCCCTTCACCATTGTGCAAATATTCTTCTAAAATCATCCGAAATACGAATTCCGATTTACTCACCTGTTATCAGGAGAGACCTCAGTGCTGTATCTTTCAGCCCAGTACTGGTCCTGAAAAGTAATTTTAACCGTACTTACCAGTAACTTGAATTTCCTTCCATAGGCTAACATTGACTGGTTTCACTTGGAAATTCTTCTAAGTGTGGAGTTTTGGAACTTTAAAATATTCCTCTAAAATCAGCCGAAATACTGAATTCCGATTTACTCACCTGTTATCAGGAGAGACCTCAGTGCTGCATCTTTCAGCCCAGTACTGGTCCTGAAAAGTAATTTTAACCGTACTTACCGGTAACTTGAATTTCCTTCATAGGCTAACATTGACTGGTTTCACTTGGAAATTCTTCTAAGTGTGGAGTTTTGGAACTTTAAAATATTCCTCTAAAATCAGCCGAAATACGAATTCCGATTTACTCACCTGTTATCAGGAGAGACCTCAGTGCTGCATCTTTCAGCCCAGTACTGATCCTCAAAAGTAATTTTAACCGTACTTACCAGTAACTTGAATTTCCTTCCATAGGATATCATTGCCTGCTTTTTGCTGAAAAAGTTTCTAAGTGTTGATTTTTGAAACATACAAATATTCCTCTAAAATCAGCCGAAATACGAATTCCGATTTACTCACCTGTTATAAGGAGAGACCTCAGTGCTGTATCTTTCAGCCCAGTACTGGTCCTGAAAAGTAATTTTAACCGTACTTACCAGTAACTTGAATTTCCTTCCATAGGCTAACATTGACTGGTTTCACTTGGAAATTCTTCTAAGTGTGGAGTTTTGGAACTTTAAAATATTCCTCTAAAATCAGCCGAAATACGAATTCCGATTTACTCACCTGTTATCAGGAGAGACCTCAGTGCTGCATCTTTCAGCCCAGTACTGGTCCTGAAAAGTAATTTTAACCGTACTTACCGGTAACTTGAATTTCCTTCATAGGCTAACATTGACTGGTTTCACTTGGAAATTCTTCTAAGTGTGGAGTTTTGGAACTTTAAAATATTCCTCTAAAATCAGCCGAAATACGAATTCCGATTTACTCACCTGTTATCAGGAGAGACCTCAGTGCTGCATCTTTCAGCCCAGTACTGATCCTCAAAAGTAATTTTAACCGTACTTACCAGTAACTTGAATTTCCTTCCATAGGATATCATTGCCTGCTTTTTGCTGAAAAAGTTTCTAAGTGTTGATTTTTGAAACATACAAATATTCCTCTAAAATCAGCCGAAATACGAATTCCGATTTACTCACCTGTTATAAGGAGAGACCTCAGTGCTGTATCTTTCAGCCCAGTACTGGTCCTGAAAAGTAATTTTAACCGTACTTACCAGTAACTTGAATTTCCTTCCATAGGCTAACATTGACTGGTTTCACTTGGAAATTCTTCTAAGTGTGGAGTTTTGGAACTTTAAAATATTCCTCTAAAATCAGCCGAAATACGAATTCCGATTTACTCACCTGTTATCAGGAGAGACCTCAGTGCTGCATCTTTCAGCCCAGTACTGGTCCTGAAAAGTAATTTTAACCGTACTTACCGGTAACTTGAATTTCCTTCATAGGCTAACATTGACTGGTTTCACTTGGAAATTCTTCTAAGTGTGGAGTTTTGGAACTTTAAAATATTCCTCTAAAATCAGCCGAAATACGAATTCCGATTTACTCACCTGTTATCAGGAGAGACCTCAGTGCTGCATCTTTCAGCCCAGTACTGATCCTCAAAAGTAATTTTAACCGTACTTACCAGTAACTTGAATTTCCTTCCATAGGATATCATTGCCTGCTTTTGCTGAAAAAGTTTCTAAGTGTTGATTTTTGAAACATACAAATATTCCTCTAAAATCAGCCAGAAATACGAATTCCGATTTACTCACCTGTTATAAGGAGAGACCTCAGTGCTGTATCTTTCAGCCCAGTACTGGTCCTGAAAAGTAATTTTAACCATACTTACCAGTAACTTGAATTTCCTTCCATAGGCTAACATTGACTGGTTTCACTTGGAAATTCTTCTAAGTGTGGAGTTTTGGAACTTTAAAATATTCCTCTAAAATCAGCCGAAATACGAATTCCGATTTACTCACCTGTTATCAGGAGAGACCTCAGTGCTGCATCTTTCAGCCCAGTACTGGTCCTGAAAAGTAATTTTAACCGTACTTACCGGTAACTTGAATTTCCTTCATAGGCTAACATTGACTGGTTTCACTTGGAAATTCTTCTAAGTGTGGAGTTTTGGAACTTTAAAATATTCCTCTAAAATCAGCCGAAATACGAATTCCGATTTACTCACCTGTTATCAGGAGAGACCTCAGTGCTGCATCTTTCAGCCCAGTACTGATCCTCAAAAGTAATTTTAACCGTACTTACCAGTAACTTGAATTTCCTTCCATAGGATATCATTGCCTGCTTTTTGCTGAAAAAGTTTCTAAGTGTTGATTTTTGAAACATACAAATATTCCTCTAAAATCAGCCGAAAAACGAATTCCGATTTACTCACCTGTTATAAGGAGAGACCTCAGTGCTGTATCTTTCAGCCCAGTACTGGTCCTGAAAAGTAATTTTAACCGTACTTACCAGTAACTTGAATTTCCTTCCATAGGCTAACATTGACTGGTTTCACTTGGAAATTCTTCTAAGTGTGGAGTTTTGGAACTTTAAAATATTCCTCTAAAATCAGCCGAAATACGAATTCCGATTTACTCACCTGTTATCAGGAGAGACCTCAGTGCTGCATCTTTCAGCCCAGTACTAATCCTGAAAAGTAATTTTAACCGTACTTACCAGTAACTTGAATTTCCTTCATAGGCTAACATTGACTGGTTTCACTTGGAAATTCTTCTAAGTGTTGATTTTTGAAACATACAAATATTCCTCTAAAATCAGCCGAAATACGAATTCCGATTTACTCACCTGTTATAAGGAGAGACCTCAGTGCTGTATCTTTCAGCCCAGTACTGGTCCTGAAAAGTAATTTTAACCGTACTTACCGGTAACTTGAATTTCCTTCCATAGGCTAACATTGACTGGTTTCACTTGGAAATTCTTCTAAGTGTGGAGTTTTGGAACTTTAAAATATTCCTCTAAAATCAGCCGAAATACGTATTCCGATTTACTCACCTGTTATCAGGAGAGACCTCAGTGCTGCATCTTTCAGCCCAGTACTGATCCTCAAAAGTAATTTTAACCGTACTTACCAGTAACTTGAATTTCCTTCCATAGGATATCATTGCCTGCTTTTTGCTGAAAAAGTTTCTAAGTGTTGATTTTTGAAACATACAAATATTCCTCTAAAATCAGCCGAAATACGAATTCTGATTTACTCACCTGTTATCAGGAGAGACCTCAGTGCTGCATCTTTCAGCCCAGTACTGGTCCTGAAAAGTAATTTTAACCGTACTTACCGGTAACTTGAATTACCCTCATAGGCTAACATTGACTGGTTTCACTTGGAAATTCTTCTAAGTGTGGAGTTTTTGAACTTTATAATATTCCTCTAAAATCAACCAAAGTACGAATACCAATTTACTCACCTGTTATCAGGAGAGAACCCAGTGCTGCATCTTTTAGCCCAGCACTGACCCTGAAAAATAATTTTAACCGTACTTACCAGTAACTTATATTTTCTTCCATAGGAATCCATTGTCTGGTTTTCAGCAAAAAAGTTTCAAAGTGTTGATTTTTACAAACTACAAATATTCCTTAAAAATCACCTGTATGACTTAAACGCATTCTTTCAACTGTTTACAGGAGATGCACCAGTGCTGGATCCAGGATCCAACACTGAGTAAGAAAAAGTAACGATAACAGTTTTTACCTGCTAAGTGAATTTCCTTCCATAGGATAACATTGGTGATTCTATGAGAAAAAGTTTCTAAGTGTCAACTTTTAAAATACAATAATATTCCTTAAAAATCACGACTGTAACCAAAACGCTTTTACTCAACTGTTTACAGGAGATGTACCAGGACTGAATCTAGGATCCAGTCCTGTGGTTAGAAAAGTAATCCATAAAGTAACTAATTGCATTTAACTAGAAATTCACATTGAGGTGAATGTTGCATTGTGTTTGAAAATGTGTTGCCCATTGCAACAACTGTAACTACTGTACTTAAAAGTCTATTGCCTATGTGCAAAGTATTTAAACTAAAGTAATTCATTCTGAGAAAGTATTTTTTGTAATGTAATGTATAATGTAATTACAATGTAATTTAAAAAATAAAATATGTAAAATAAAATTGTTTCTAAAAATGTAGTAAATCAGTATGAAAAAAGTTAATATAACAATTAATACATTTAAAAATTGTCATTTACAAAACCTTTGAAATTCACTGAAAAAACTGTAGGTATCAGGCACGTTATAGTTAGAAATTAGCATTTAAAAAACCTTTGAAATTCACTGAAAAAACCATAGGTTTCAGACACGTTATAGTTACAAATTAGCATTTAAAAAACCTTTGAAATTCACTGAAAAAACCATAGGTTTCAGACACGTTATAGTTACAAATTAGCATTTAAAAAACCTTTGAAATTCACTGAAAAAACCATAGGTTTTAGGGACAGTTATAGTTACTTGGACATTGCACTCGTACAAAACCCGTGAAATTCCCCCGTTATAGTTAGTTCAGCTAACTATAACTCGCGCCCCGCAATGCACTGCTGATGACGTCACATATTACATCACTCATGACATGGTCAGTGACATCACTGATGACATCACTGATGACATCTCAAATGACATCACTGATGACATCATCCACGTGATAATCTGATGCACCTCCTCACACCCTAATATAATCTTTGATACACCCACTCTAAATTACAGACTGCCATTCGCAAAACCATAGACACTCCAACACCAATAACTACATACCCACTCACTGATTCTTAGGTCTACACCCACACATCCACTCACTCACCCGTACAGTCACTCATACTTACGGTCACTCAGTACAGGACTATCATATGCACTCTTACTCCTATATAGACACTCAAACAACGCCACTCATCCATAGAGATACTCAGACACCTAGTCAGTCATGCAAATAATTAAACACACTGCCATTTACTCACCTATACAGTTATACACACACCAGCTCACTTACTCATACAAATAGTAGCACATTGTTACGCTCTTATACAATCACTGATACAAGCACACACTCATCCATACAGCCACTATCACAATCACTCACTCTTGCTTATAGCTATTTATATACTCCAACACACATATATACTGCCTTTCACATATGTAGTTACTCACACATGTACCACTGGGACATACATTCACTCACTAACACACTCTTACACACACTTACCCACCCATACAGTCTATCACAGATGCACTCTTGAAACCATCCACCCAGTGAATCACCCACTCACACATCTATGCACAGAGTTGCACACACCCCTCCCACACAAACACTCAGGCACCCATACAGATACTCAGACAAGCATTCAATAACTCATATAGACACTCATTTAGCTATTCACAAACACATGCAGCCACTTACACAGCAACAGACAGACGGATACAGACATTCACCCAGTTTAGTCACTAACCCATGCATTCAGTAAGATACGTTAAATCACTCACTTATAGAGTCAGTCACGCACCTACTAAATCATCCTTACAGACACTTACACACCCACTCATTCTTCAATACGTCTTTTCCTATATATATTAAAAATATTTAAACTTTACAGAAACACACAGTCACTGGATGTTGTCATCAGTGATGTCATTTGAGATGTCATCAGTGATGTCATCAGTGATGTCACTGACCATGTCATGAGTGATGTAATATGTGACGTCATCAGCAGTGCATTGCGGGGGCGCGAGTTATAGTTAGCTGAACTAACTATAACGGGGGAATTTCACGGGTTTTGTACGAGTGCAATGTCCAAGTAACTATAACTGTCCCTAAAACCTATGGTTTTTTCAGTGAATTTCAAAGGTTTTTTAAATGCTAATTTGTAACTATAACGTGTCTGAAACCTATGGTTTTTCAGTGAATATATATATATTTATATATTTATATATTTATATATTTATTTGTTCGCTGAAAAAACTAAAGTTACAGGGACATTATAGTTTGGAAATAGAATTTTTAAAAACCTTAGAAATTCACTGAAAAGATTCAAACGTTACAGGGATGTTAAACTTAGGTTCAGATTTTTCCTACACACAAAGCCATACAAGTTCAGCAGTTATAGCTATATCAAGTAACTGTAAGCTGTGCCCTTAGGTAACTATAACTCACGCCCTCGACATGCACAGTTTTCTCATCAATAATTCCACTGCAAATGTTGCAGTGATATTATCAATGATGTCATAGAAGATGTCATGAGTGATGTAATATGTGGGATAATTAGAAATGCATGGCGAGGTCACCAATTATAGTTACTTTACGGCACAACTTATAATTACTTGCGATAACTATAATCGCTGAAATGGGTATGGTTTTGTGTGTGTAAAATCTGAACTTAACTATAACGTCCCTTTAAACCTATGTTTTTTCTGTGAATATATATATATATGGATATATATATATATCTCCACGCACTGCTTGTGCATTCCCCACCGCTTCACCATACCAGAGGGCGCGTCGGCGTTCTGGACCTCCCAAGCACGGTCCAATTGTATTTGCCACTCGACCTCACGCAGTAAGGATGTCGACGCCGTGTCTTTGACAAAAATAGATTTAATTGTCGGCTGTTGACAACAGCCGACAATTAAATCTATTTTTGTCAAAGACACGGCGTCGACATCCTTACTGCGTGAGGTCGAGTGGCAAATATATATATATATATTTGAACACATACATACATACATTTTTATTGTAGACATTTAATAATTAATCATATTTATAATAATATAAATAATATTTCATCTGATTTTGCCATTAGATATATTATTATTAAATATAAAAATCAGCACTTGAATGTTGTCTGTGGATGGTACAGCAAAACCAAAGGGGATGATGGACGGAGTGTTGAACATTGCAAGCACTCACCCCCAGTCAACTGATCTGGGTTTAATCCATCATCATTCTTTAGCTCACTCCGCCACCCCAGTTCAGACATGGCCATATGCAAATCAGTCTGACCCTGTGCCTCATGGAAACAGTCCAGCCCGAACTGCCAAGCCATGTCTTCCCTGGACAGGAAACAAGCATCCTGGGACCGGTTTCTGGCTTACAGCCGTCATCAGCCAGGCTATCTTGAATCCAGTGGCAAAGTGAGCAAGGGACCCACGTCTGGGCATACCCTGCCAACTTAAGGCGAACATAGCAAAACCAAAGGGGATGATGGACGGAGTGTTGAACATTGCAAGCACTCACCCCCAGTCAACTGATCTGGGTTTAATCCATCATCATTCTTTAGCTCACTCCGCCACCCCAGTTCTGACATGGCCATATGCAAATCAGTCTGACCCTGTGCCTCATGGGAACAGTCCAGCCCGAACTGCCAAGCCATGTCTTCCCTGGACAGGAAACAAGCATCCTGGGACTGGTTTCTGGCTTGCAGCCGTCATCAGCCAGGCTATCTTGAATTCAGTGGCAAAGTGAGCAAGGGACCCACGTCTGGGCATACCCTGCCAACTTAGGGCAAACATAGCAAAACCAAAGGGGATGATGGACGGAGTGTTGAACATTGCAAGCACTCACCCCCAGTCAACTGATCTGGGTTTAATCCATCATCATTCTTTAGCTCACTCCGCCACCCCAGTTCAGACATGGCCATATGCAAATCAGTCTGACCCTGTGCCTCATGGGAACAGTCCAGCCCGAACTGCCAAGCCATGTCTTCCCTGGACAGGAAACAAGCATCCTGGGACCGGTTTCTGGGTTACAGCCGTCATCAGCCAGGTTATCTTGAATCCAGTGGCAAAGTAAGCAAGGGACCCATGTCTGGGCATACCCTGCCAACTTAGGGCGAACATAGCAAAATGAAAGGGGATGATGGACGGAGTGTTGAACATTGCAAGCACTCACCCCCAGTCAACTGATCTGGGTTTAATCCATCATCATTCTTTAGCTCACTGCGCCACCCCAGTTCAGACATGGCCATCTGCAAATCAGTCTGACCCTGTGCCTCATGGGAACAGTCCAGCCCGAACTGCCAAGCCATGTCTTCCCTGGACAGGAAACAAGCATCCTGGGACCAGTTTCTGGCTTACAGCCGTCACCAGCCAGGCTATCTTGAATCCAGTGGCAAAGTGAGCAAGGGACCCACGTCTGGGCATACCCTGCCAACTTAGGACGAACATAGCAAAACCAAAGGGGATGATGGACGGAGTGTTGAACATTGCAAGCACTCACCCCCAGTCAACTGATCTGGGTTTAATCCATCATCATTCTTTAGCTCACTCCGCCACCCCAGTTCAGACATGGCCATATGCAAATCAGTCTGACCCTGTGCCTCATGGGAACAGTCCAGCCCGAACTGCCAAGCCATGTCTTCCCTGGACAGGAAACAAGCATCCTGGGACCGGTTTCTGGCTTACAGCCGTCATCAGCCAGGCTATCTTGAATCCAGTGGCAAAGTGAGCAAGGGACCCACGTCTGGGCATACCCTGCCAACTTAGGGCGAACATAGCAAAACCAAAGGGGATGATGGACGGAGTGTTGAACATTGCAAGCACTCACCCCCAGTAACTGATCTGGGTTTAATCCATCATCATTCTTTAGCTCACTCCGCCACCCCAGTTCAGACATGGCCATATGCAAATCAGTCTGACCCTGTGCCTCATGGGAACAGTCCAGCCCGAACTGCCAAGCCATGTCTTCCCTGGACAGGAAACAAGCATCCTGGGACTGGTTTCTGGCTTACAGCCGTCATCAGCCAGGCTATCTTGAATCCAGTGGCAAAGTGAGCAAGGGACCCACGTCTGGGCATACCTTGCCAACTTAGGGCGAACATAGCAAAACCAAAGGGGATGATGGACGGAGTGTTGAACATTGCAAGCACTCACCCCCAGTCAACTGATCTGGGTTTAATCCATCATCATTCTTTAGCTCACTCCGCCACCCCAGTTCAGACATGGCCATATGCAAATCAGTCTGACCCTGTGCCTCATGGGAACAGTCCAGCCCGAACTGCCAAGCCATGTCTTCCCTGGACAGGAAACAAGCATCCTGGGACCGGTTTCTGGCTTACAGCCGTCATCAGCCAGGCTATCTTGAATCCAGTGGCAAAGTAAGCAAGGGACCCATGTCTGGGCATACCCTGCCAACTTAGGGCGAACATAGCAAAACCAAAGGGGATGATGGACGGAGTGTTGAACATTGCAAGCACTCACCCCCAGTCAACTGATCTGGGTTTAATCCATCATCATTCTTTAGCTCACTCCGCCACCCCAGTTCAGACATGGCCATATGCAAATCAGTCTGACCCTGTGCCTCATGGGAACAGTCCAGCCCGAACTGCCAAGCCATGTCTTCCCTGGACAGGAAACAAGCATCCTGGGACTGGTTTCTGGCTTACAGCCGTCATCAGCCAGGCTATCTTGAATCCAGTGGCAAAGTGAGCAAGGGACCCACGTCTGGGCATACCCTGCCAACTTAGGGCGAACATAGCAAAACCAAAGGGGATGATGGACGGAGTGTTGAACATTGCAAGCACTCACCCCCAGTCAACTGATCTGGGTTTAATCCATCATCATTCTTTAGCTCACTCCGCCACCCCAGTTCAGACATGGCCATATGCAAATCAGTCTGACCCTGTGCCTCATGGGAACAGTCCAGCCCGAACTGCCAAGCCATGTCTTCCCTGGACAGGAAACAAGCATCCTGGGACTGGTTTCTGGCTTACAGCCGTCATCAGCCAGGCTATCTTGAATCCAGTGGCAAAGTGAGCAAGGGACCCACGTCTGGGCATACCCTGCCAACTTAGGGCGAACATAGCAAAACCAAAGGGGATGATGGACGGAGTGTAGAACATTGCAAACACTCACCCCCAGTCAACTGATCTGGGTTTAATCCATCATCATTCTTTAGCTCACTCCGCCACCCCAGTTCAGACATGGCCATATGCAAATCAGTCTGACCCTGTGCCTCATGGGAACAGTCCAGCCCGAACTGCCAAGCCATGTCTTCCCTGGACAGGAAACAAGCATCCTGGGACCGGTTTCTGGCTTACAGTCGTCATCAGCCAGGCTATCTTGAATCCAGTGGCAAAGTAAGCAAGGGACCCATGTCTGGGCATACCCTGCCAACTTAGGGCGAACATAGCAAAACCAAAGGGGATGATGGACGGAGTGTTGAACATTGCAAGCACTCACCCCCAGTCAACTGATCTGGGTTTAATCCATCATCATTCTTTAGCTCACTCCGCCACCCCAGTTCAGACATGGCCATATGCAAATCAGTCTGACCCTGTGCCTCATGGGAACAGTCCAGCCCGAACTGCCAAGCCATGTCTTCCCTGGACAGGAAACAAGCATCCTGGGACCGGTTTCTGGCTTACAGCCGTCATCAGCCAGGCTATCTTGAATCCAGTGGCAAAGTGAGCAAGGGACCCACGTCTGGGCATACCCTGCCAACTTAGGGCGAACATAGCAAAACCAAAGGGGATGATGGGTGGAGTGTTGAACATTGCAAGCACTCACCCCCAGTCAACTGATCTGGGTTTAATCCATCATCATTCTTTAGCTCACTCCGCCACCCCAGTTCAGACATGGCCATCTGCAAATCAATCTGACCCTCTGGCTCATGTGAACAGTCCAGCCCGAACTGCCAAGCCATGTCTTCCCTGGACAGGAAACAAGCATCCTGGGACCGGTTTCTGGCTTACAGCCGTCATCAGCCAGGCTATCTTGAATCCAGTGGCAAAGTGAGCAAGGGACCCACGTCTGGGCATACCCTGTCCCTTGCTCCCTTGCTCCCTTGCTCACTTTGCCACTGGATTCAAGATAGCCTGGCTCATGACGGCTGTAAGCCAGAAACCGGTCCCAGGATGCTTGTTTCTGGTCCATGTTTTCATCACTACTGTAGTGAATGTCAAAATAGGCGCTGCAGTCCACAGGTAGCATCTAACTTTCCATGCCAGGTGTGTATTTCTGCACCATTTACTACGGCCTTATAGGAAAGTTAATTGCGCCAATCAGGGTTAAACCATTTTCAACATGTTTAAAGGGGAGCACAGGCACTTTGCTCCTGGTTAGCAGCAGTGAAGAGCACAGGGTTCTAAAGCCAGGAAAATAGGGCTCAAAAAAGCAAAAATCTAGGGTGACCATATAGAAAAGAAGACAGGACTGACAAACTTCTTATAAACTTTTATAAGTGCTTTATTGAATTTCTAACCTCTAAATCAGGGTTCCCCAAAGTTGATCCTGGAGGGCCGAATCCATGCCAGATTTTGAGCATATCCACATTTAGATAAATGTTGTTATCTTAAAAATCTGGCATGGATCTGGCTTTCCAGGACCGACTTTGGAGAACCCTGCTCTAAATAAGCTCTTATTTTTAACAAGACCTCGAAAGTAGCACACTCCTAAGCCATTCTGTATTTCATACAGACAAATATGACTAGTAAATGCAGACAAAAAGGTCCTGGAAAGATGCTGAAGTATGAGGTTAGAAAGAATACTTTATAAAATGGTGCATGAGAATCAGACAATTTAGCAGGGAACAACTGGAATTCCTGAGGAGTTGCTCGCCGCTTTCCATGAAGACATGAAAAGAACCCTACCTGCGCTACCTATATGGGTTCAAGGGAGTGACCGCCTTCCCCAGAGTGACAGCTGTGGTGAAACAAAATCACCACAGCAGCAACTGGGTGGAAGGGGAAGATGACCAAGCTGAACCTGCTATGGATGGGGACAATGTTGAGTGAGGTGGTGGTACTGACTGGCTTCTAGAGTTGAGATCTCATAGGAATCTCTAGTCTTGGGGAAGTTGCAGGAAAGGGAGATATGACATTGTTTACCTTATGCAGACAAAGTATGAACTAGCTACTGCTTAATACTACGAATATCTCCAGCTACTGGATGCGCTCACAGTCAATGCAGCATTCTGGTCAGGGCTGACAGACAGTAACACTCTTGAAAGAGACAGCATTGATAACATCCTCAGGTTAAGGGCACAGTGTCCTCAACATATAAAACTGTCCTGCACTGGACTGTCTGTAAGAACTTAGGCCCAGATTTACTAAGAGTTTGCATCAAGATTGCATCACCCTGGGGCAAAATCCATTTTGGGATCTACAAAGCCATACAATTTCCATTTCGGCTTTTTAAAAAAAGTAATGCAATGCAGCACATAGCACTATCTTGCGTTACCTGGCAGCAGGTAAGCGTTTCCATGCAGCCACCAATGTATATTGATGCAAACCCAAATTTACAAGAATTTGCAACCATGGGTTTGTGCCAAAATGGTGCGCCTATCTGAGGCTGGTGTAATGGGGAGAAATATTTTTTATTTCTCCTCATTATTTTTTTTTTATTTGTGCAGCCTTATGCAGCACATAAAAAAGAGGGAATAGCTGCAAGTGAAAGTTTTTTTGCAGTAATGTATTCCTTCCTGCACAAAAACTATCCTGACCACAATGTAGACACCCTTCTGCCACAATGCATAGGTGCCTGCGTTGGCACTACACAGCCACAAGTGCACCAGCACTAGGAAAGTGGAAAACTGTGCCATATCTTTGAAAATATGGCATTGTTCTGCTTTCTCTCTTTCATGCAATGCAGCAACTTCATTTGCTGTGCAGAGATCCAAATGTTCTGGCTTGAGGTTTTTAAAAGAATTATTCAGGGTGCTAGCTATAGAGATCCCCTCACAGTCCCACTTTACAATTCTGTGCATCCTGAGTGATGTTGCTATGATCCAAGCTAAACTGACCCTTTGCTCCCTAGAGATGATGGTCACCGAGTAGGAACCAGCGAGGATCAGCCGCGGCCGGTGCAGGTAAGAGCGATGGGGCCCGGTGGGGGGGTATTTTGACAGACAATGACAAGGGGAAATTAAATAAATAATTAATTTTCCCTCTTCATCATCCATCAAAATCCCCTCACCCGGCCCCACAGCTCTTACCTGCACGGGCCGCGGGCGAGGATGTATGGGAAGAGATGTCAGACGACAAAAGGGAAATGTGTATGGGGATGGACGATTGCATCGAAGTTGAAAGATTTGCTTATAGGAGTAGAGGGTGCCCCTGAAAGTGTATGAAAATGTGGTGATCCTGGAAAACATTTACAGTATGAAGAAAGGGACTGGAGCATTAGAAAGGGACACTTCGATGACTGAACAGCAAGTGGATTTACTTAGGCCCAAAAATCCAGAAAGACCTGGGCATTCAAACACTACAGATGGACAGTAGACAGAACATCCAGTGTGTTGAATGTGTATGATCTCATGTGAAATAGTAATGGCTGGTTACTAAAAGAAATCCAATGGATTGTTATCTTAGAATGAGTTAATATCAAAATAAAAACAATAAAAAATGTCCCTAAAAAAATAGAGAATCAGGACATTTTAATTTGGTGAAAATATTCTTCTGACACTATGTGCATACCCTTTAGGTTACTAGCAAATGCCCCTTACCAGCAGCTGTAACTGCTTCCCTCAATGCCCAAAATACTTCAATTGGGTCCTTTGGGACCTTATGATATGCTCAAAAGCTTCAAGATTGGTGGTCTCTTTGTTAACAAATAATCCATACTCCAAACCCTCATTCATATCTCTATAGTAAACAGGTAGGAATGCTTAATGTCTCACCGCCTTTATATTTTGACCAGTGAACCACTCTCCTGCAAAATCAAACAAAAACCCTTGATAAAATACAGAAATGTTTTGGGGACCAGATTTATTCGTCATCACACTTTGGCACAGAACAAGAGAAGGAACAGCAGGAAAGGGGAAAGAAAAGGAAGCGAAAGAAGGGTAAACAGTGGCACAGGGAGGAAGCAGGGGTGAAACCTGCAAGAGTGTGATAAAGCGACAGGTAGTGTGTGGTGATGGCTGAAAGACAAATGAGGTGGAATCAAGAGTACAATGCATGGGTATTCGGCAACTCCAACATTCAGCAGTGCCGACGGTGAGCTTCTGAGAAAAACTTTGGGCCCCAGAACCAATACTTTTACAAATTAAGCACTGATAGCTAGTCTTAATTTCACTTCTTAACTTCTCACCTCTTTCTTCCAGCACCCTCCCTTCTACTCTGCATCAAAATATGGTGATAAGAAATAAGTCCTAGTCCCCAAAAATGAATGTCAGTTCCCACCATCTGCCCACCACTCAAACCACAGAACCCATTAATCTTGTGTGCTCCTGTTCACCAAGAATGTATCATTTAATACCTAAGAATCTCAGGGGCTTTTTTACAAGCCCATTGAGCTGCCGGTGCGTCACAGTTTTTGACGCACTGGTGGTGCAGTGGGCTCGTCCTTATTTACAAGGCCACGTAAATTCACCCTGTGTGACTTTTCATGGCCTTGTAAATATGGGCCTCAGTTCGTTTCTCTCTTTATGCTCTGTACTGAATTCATTTCTCCAGGATTACAGCCCAGATTAAATCTGACTTGTACTTGTGAAGTAAACAGTCTCTCTCCTCCAAAGGTCTCACTTGGACATAAAAATTAACAATTGACCCAGACTTGTATATCTATTCCAAATGTTTGTGATTCTGACAGGGGAAGCTGATAATTTCAGATCACGCTTCAATAGTTTTAATTGGAAAGACATAAATGCTTGCCCCAGTCCTTATGGAAACTCATCATACAGGGACAGAGGGACTTGGGCAAATCATTGGGTATCACTTCACTACCCAAACGGTTTATCTTAAATGCAGTAGTGGCTGGTATCTCAGAAGAGAGGCGGGTGGGGGGGGGGGTGGCGGGGGGTTTACAGATAATACAAATTTTTAAAAAATTAAAAAACGAACCTGTTGCATTACTAGATTGCCGCATCGCGCTCTTCTAAGCTTCTCTCCTCCGCAGGCACAGGCTCCACTGGACAATCCTGATGCTGCTCTCATGCTGCTGGTGGCAACATGAAAGCAGCATCAAGATTGGCCTGAGCGCCGTAAATTTGCACTTCCAGTTAGACTGGGAGCCTGTGGCTGCTGTCTCCAACCCGGCAACACAGCTCGGGTTGGAGACAGCTTCAGTGCACATGACAGTTTGGCTGGCCTGAGACGGCCGGCCAAACCGTCATGTGCACTGATACCAGTGCGAAACACTTCCTCTCGTGCCTGTCCCTTCACTCAACCCTGCCCCCAAACTCATCCGCTAGGAAAAAAAACAATAATAAACCTGGTTAGGTATTGTTTTATTTTTCATGTTTAAGGCTGCTGGCGGGGTCGACACTCCTCCGCCATAGCGGAAGAGCCACTGCTGCCAGTCGCGGCAGGCATGGTTCGTGGGTGGTGGGGCAGGCGTGGGGGGCGATTGTCGTGGCGGGCGGAGGGGGTATCGGAAATTAAAAAAATTAAAAATCTTACCTCGAGGCCGGGTCTTGCATCTTCTCTGCTCCTGCTCTCCTACCTCCAACAGGAACAGGAAGCAGGCAGCCAGGCTCCCTCCCCTAAGCCAATCACAACGCTGCAACGCAGCATTGTGATTAGTCTGAGCTCTGTGACACAGTGCTCAGCCAGGGGCTAGAGGGGTTTGCATGTTCTCCATGCAGGCTGTAATGCAGCCTGCATGGAGAACTGGGAACTGAGCGTCACTGGTTTGGGTGGCCCGAGAGGGCCGACCAAACAGTCATTGCGCATTTAGGAGTGGGCAAACCACTTCTTCCCTGCCCTGCTCGGAGAGCAGAGGAGCCCCGCCCACCCGCCGCAAAGCAGCAGGACACGAAACATAAAATGACAATAACTCTAAGTTATTGTCATTTTATGTTTCTCACTGCTTAAAAGCAGTGGGGCGACGCTCCTCCGCCATAGCGGATGAGCCACCCCTAGCTGCCGCTTAAACAAGAGATTTAGAAAATATTAAAGAACATTGAATAACTCTATTTGACTTTTTCCGTATTTCCTCCACCTACATGTATCTCAACTAGAAATATGTACCATCCCACAATTTGCTTCAACCTGAGTTGTTCCTATAACAGAGCTAAAGTCGAGGAGAAAGTGGGCCTGTATCCTACCTACCAGTTGAACGCTTGTCCCTGAAACGTGCGGTGATCAGCAAACCATGAGTTGGAATGCAGGCAAAGCCAACCCAGTCTTCCGTGTTGGTGATGGCTTGTAAATTAAATACTATAAATTAGGTAATGATAACCTCTGTTACAGCACTTAGAAAAAGCAAATGTATGAAATGAAGCTCTATAAAAAAAGATATATAATTTAAACAGTCACCAACCATAGTGTCTTTTTCCTTACCAGGTCCTCTTGGGGCCTGATTACAGGTGGCCCATGAAATTGCAATACCTCAGCAAACACCTGTGTGCACAAGGATTGCAATCCAAAGAGAATCGGGGTTTATCGCATCAAGTAATTACCAGGTGCAATAAAGCTCTCACCCAATGTTAAATTCCGGAAAGTCAAACCTGCCATAATTCAACAGGGAAAAATGCTTGTATGTATTTACCAGGACACGCGGAATTTTGTCCGATAAGCACGTTACTCTCAAAACACCCGAATAGGTGATAACTATTCTTCCCAATAAAGTCTGAAGACCTCGGTGTCAGGTTTTATTGAGTACGATATTTATCGCACCTGACAAGGACCTCCTATAATCAAGCTTCCAGGTATTAAAAAAATACTTGTATGCCTCAGTCTCGGTCTTGAAGCAGAGGTGCTGGATAACACTACTTTTTTTAATGCAGCTGATGTATCCCCTCAAACCATTCTACAGAAAGATTATTCCTAGTAACACAGAGTGGGCTCAAAGCATTGCATGTGCATGAGCTAGTAATATCTATGGGGCAGATGTATCAACATTGTCTTTTGCGAGTCCTTAATAGCGAATTTTACCGATTCGCTATTAAGGACTCTCAAAATGCAATGTATGTAGGTTTCGCAATTAAAATAGCGATTCCTACGCATTCCTTATTTGCGACTCGCAAATTGCGAGTCGCAAATAAGGAATGGCTTCCCATTCATTTCTATGGGTCAAGAGGTACTCGCAAATTGCGCATGCAATTTCAAGGGTGCAAGGGTGCCAAAAGGACACCCTGTTGCACCCCTGAAATATGCCTGTGTGCACATGTGGCACACATACATGCCCTAAGGGCATGTATATGCGCCACATGGCACTTTGAAAAATGCAAAAAAGTGCATTTTTCCAGGAAATCGCAGATTACCACCAACTTGAAGTTGGTGGAAATTTGTGATTCCTTAAGGCCAGATCGCAAATTTTGGGTGCTTCCAAAATTGCATTTAAGGAATCGCAATTTGCGATTCCTTAAGTGCATTCGCAAAATAGGGAATCGCAAATTTAGCGATTCCTTATTTTGCGATGGCCTTTTGGGATGATACAGCCCAAAAGGCTTTTTCCCGTTCGCAAACGGGCCGATTCTGAGAATCGGCCCGTTTGCGAACGGGAAAAACACTTCATACATCTGGCCCAAAATGTCTGCCTCCCTATCACACTGTGGGAGAGCGACTGAAGCAGTGATTTAATTGCAAACAGAGACAAACTGGTACTCACTACCCAAAGTACCTGTTTGCTCATGAAAAGTGCCAGTACTCTCTTCTTAAATGTTTTGTAGCAGTGTTGAGGAGTGTAGGTACGCTCCCTTTCATATTAAGGAACAGCAGGTGCTCAGTACCGGACAGCACCTGCCCATTTAAAGCACTGGACTGAAGGAAAAAAAGGGAAAACGGACAGTGTGTGGTACAGAGGGCTATTCCATTTCTGTTTTTGCGTAGCGAGCCAGTGAACAGATGTGATAAATGTTTTTTCACCCCCTTTGGTGATTCTGTCTCTATAAATGAATTTCAAAATTGAATTCTAAAGGAAAACGCAAAGAACGGCTTTCAGGAGGGAGCCTGTGCCTAAAAAAATGTGCAAAGATTCACTAACACGTACATAACAGTAGTACACATACATCCAAAGATGAAGCAGCACCACGGGAATCAGCAGTTTAGCTGAACGCGGCAGTGTGAAAATAAACTGAACCATCTCTTTCATCAGCTATATTTATGTGGTAGAAATAAAACTGACTACATTTTGAAACAGTTGCAAGAGGCGCGTCGATATGTTTCTGTGAAAATAAAGGACACTTGCACCATCTGCTGGTTAAATGAGTAACTGACAGGTTTTTTTTAAAAATGCTAACATATCTACTTCATGTTTCATCATATTTTAGTTGCCAGTGCCATATAATTGTAATCGCAATTGCATGTCTATAGCACTTACTACCCCTTAGGAGGCATTTAAGCGCTTTGCAGCAACTTGTACTCTATTCCGGAACCCAAGCTCAGTAGTTAGACCAGTGGTACTTTTGGTTATTGAAATTATTCGTGTGCTCTCAAGTAGAAAGAAAAAAAAACATACATTTGCTCCAGTTTGTTTTTGTGGTAGATTAAAACGTAGGTGTTTTCAAGAAAATGTTTTACGAGAGAGATAAATAGGCTGGCGGAGATTAAGAATTGTTATGTTGCAGGGATAGGGCTTTAAAGAAGGAGAGGTTGTGATCTTTAAAATGAGGTATGAGCAGTGCTTAATTTGAGCCGGTGCTTTCCGGTGCTCAGCGCCGGCACTTAATTGGTTTCCGGTGCTCGGCACCGGCACCTAATTGTCAACACCATACTTAGAACAGTGTACCACATGGTGGCGCTGCTCATCTAATTTAGAGATGAGCAGAACAACGGTTGTTTAGAAATACAATATACATTACAAATTGGTAATACCTGCCTCCCCTGCCATTCCTTTAGTTTTGAGGACCTGGAATAATCTGAACTGTTGCATTTAAATGCGAGAGAGATGGTTAGTAGTTGTTTTGGCAGCGAATATAAGGGCGATGGGTGGTGCAAGCTGCAGTGGCCTCCTGGTCAGAGCCCTGGCACTTAATATTTTACAAATTAAGCACTGGGTATGAGCCATTTGCAGAAATACATTAACAGAGATTAAGACAGACCGACATGTGACTCAGAGAAGGCTATGCTCAGAATTAAAATTCATGCAGAGGATTGAAGGTAAGGAGAGGGTCACTCTGAAGAAAGAAAGGCTGCCAGCTAAACAGTGCAGAATCACTACTATTAGCCAGCAGCCGGGTAAAATAGTGAAGTTTCACTACTGCCGGACAAATACAAGAAAATTGTGGATAAGTCTAATCAGCAGTTTCCAGGGGCAGGGGTTTGCCAAGACACAGAAGTACACACATTTAAAGCAATTGGAAGCTCTATGAATTGGATCACATAATTTACATTTTGTTACTCTAGATGACAAGTATATGAATTCATCCGTAGTAAACAGTGAAACTGAGAACAAGTTTCCTCCATTGTGTCTAAACATAAAGCTTGGTAACTTGTTATTTTACACAAACAGCATTTTTCCAAAATGCACCACTCAGTTTCCAAACACAAACACAGTCTTAATGAAAGATGAGGGCATCCGGTTAATGGATTATGAAGGCCTAATAAAAATATGGCCACAACAGGTTACCAGATTAGGCTTCAGATTAATTAAATGTTGTCAGCAGCAGCATGTCATACACAGTCCATACAGATACATGTTGTAGGAGAGTAGGATCTGCCTCTTATGTTGCCCCCACTTTTTTTCTGATGTTAGCACTGGTTTCTGGCTATAGTCTGGCTGGGTCCCTGCCAATCAGGGCCCCAGCCTCTCTGTTCTCTCTAAACGACATGGAGTGCACTCTAGGTGCACTAGTGATTGGATACTGTGGTGCCTTATGAGTCCCTAGTATATGGTACCTTAGGTGCCAAGGGCATAGGTACTTCACAGGCCTACCAGGGGCTGCAGCATGTGTTATGCCACCCCTGGGAAGCAGTCTAAATCTGACACCACAGGCCTGCTACTGCAGCCTGGGTGAGGTGGTGCTAGCACCCCTCACTGAGATATAGGTTACCTATATCTCTCCTGCACACACATATAAACCTATCAGTCACCCCTAAGGCAGGCCCTATCAATCCTGAGGGCAGGGTGCTTGGCTTCTATGTGAGGGGGTGCCTCTGCCTGAGCAGGGCCCCTCTGCAGCTCTCAGAGTCTATTCTCTGGTGCTGTTTGTGGATGCGGTTAAACCATATACTATTAAGTGCATTATATCCTCGCGGTAAATGCTAACTTTGGAATGGCTGCATCAAAACATGTCGTGTTTGGTGTCAAACATCTTGGAATACTACCCCCCGCCAATCTTGGCGGCGGGGGTAGCATTCCACCCTTCTAGAGGGATAAGACATGTACCTGCTGTGGAAACGCGGTAGAATCCTAAAGAGCCCTGGCATCACAAAATGGATGCCACCAGTCACAGACACTGGGCTGCCCTCCTGCTGATGACCGAAACTCGCAGTGGAGGAAGCCCAACAATAGGCATCCTGTCACAGGGAGGTGTAACCACCTTCCAGACAGGGTTTAGTGTATTGGGGCTGGGTGGGTGCACTCTTAGAGTGCTTTGAAGTCCTGCACTGGGGGAGCAGAAGGCTCCTCTGTGCATATGCCAGTTCAAACCAGCTCAGGGGCTACCTGCCCCTGCTCTGGCGCGAAACTGGACAAAGGGAAGTGGGTGTAGCCACCCCCTCCCTTGACCCTCCCATAGGTGGGGTCATAGAGCTAGTCCATCCCCTCTTTTTAGTATAAGAGGGGGAACCTTGCCATTGCAAAGCAGATAACCCCTGGACGACACTCTACAGAAGAATCCTGGCCCTTCGACGTTCCACTACCTTTGGAAGACAGAAGAATCTCCCTTGGAGTCAAGGAGTGACTCCCCTGCTTGGCAGGCACCAAAAACGACAACGACGGTCGCAAACTACGCCGCTCCCGCCGGAGTCCGAAGTCCCTGCAGCCCAAGAAGTGGATTTCCTGACCTCTCCCAGGCCATCGTGAGTCCCCAGCGAAGCTGAGGCAAGTGGACCCCACGAGTAACGAGGAACCGCGACCCCTGGGTACCGTGCACTATTGTCGAGTGCAACCCCTTCACAACGTTCTACGAACCTGTGCTTTGGACCACGTGTGGTCCCGACCTCCAGCAGGAATCCCTCCGAAGATCAGAGGCCTACACCGTCCCGAGTGACCGTGGGCCCCTGTTGAGTGATTCCGCCCGAGGTGTCTTTGCGATCCCTTGCCCGCCGGCTTGTGGGTCCCCAGAAGACTTCTTAAAGAAACCAAAGGGCTTCCCTGGTTGCTCCAGGCCTGCCCTGACTTACCCTCGCTGGGTGAGTTCCACAGACCTTGCTGGTCTGCGCCATCGACTTTTCTCCATCTCTCCGAGACTTGCGGCTGCCAAGGCTTGTTGGCTCCGATCGAGTTGCCGACACCGCAGTCAGCTGCAGACGTCGAGGGACACACCGAATCCAGCTCCTGGTCGTCGTCGACGCCTCCTGGACCACGTGGCTGAAGAGTCAAGGCACCCGCAACCGACCTGAAGCGACCGACGACGGTGGGCATCCATCTTCCTTGCCCCGGGTCACTGCCAAGTGACTTTGAACACTGTCCCCTCTGCTTTCAGGTCATCCTTCTTCAGAATCCAGGCTTGGATTCCACCGGACACTTCTTCAGCTCCCGCAAGCAGCAAGTCTTCTTTGTTCGCCATTGAAAACGACGCCGCGACCCGACACCAAAGGACACCTGTGCACCCGGCTTCCCTGGGTGAGGTAACTCCAGCACTACGGTGCTCCTGTGGGTGTGGGCCCTAGAACTACTTACCCTGTAAGTGACTTGCTTGTAGGTTCTCCCGAAGTATCCTAAAACTCTTTATTTCCAACCGCGACTTGCCCCATTGAAGTTAACGGCGATTCGCGCCTGTGTATCCACACTGCACGCGTCCCCCGTGGGTCCTTTACTTACCTGCCTTGGGTGGTTTCGTGAGGCCCCAGCACTTCTGAAGGCCCTAGGCCTTGTCTCCTTGCAAGTCGTTGTTTCTAAGTCTCTTACTTAGTATATGGTCTGGTACGCCCCTAGGGCCCCAGCCATATCTTGTGCTTAACTTATTGTGAAACGTTGATTTGTGCATATGTTTGTCTTCTAATCTCATAAAGAGATTAGTAGAGAGTTATTTAGAAATAAATACATATATATTTGATATATATACCTGTGTGGTGTCTTTTCATTTGGTGATTCAAGAGATTATATGGTAAAACAAGCTGCTTTACATTCCTCCGAGACTTAGCCTGAAGGCTGCTCTCCACAGCTACCACTAGGATAGCTTTCTTTAAAAGGTTGTCTTAAACCTATCTACCATAAGAGTCGATTTGCCCTGGTGCAAGGTGTCCACTTTAATTAGTGAACAGCATATACCAGGCCAACTTCTCACATTGGTGGGCAGCGTGTGGGATTCCAGCTTGCCATTGTTTTACCAGAAAATCTCTATTTGAATTACTAACTGAAAACCATTATAGGTACTCAAGGTACATATAAAGTCAAGCTTAGTATCAATAAGTTCTACTGAACTTAGAGCTGTGTGCCAAGGGATAGCACACCCTTTCCACAGCTCAAGCTAGGATCAGTAGGCCACAAACTAGTGTAGGTAGTACAACACTGCACAACACTAGAATGTCCTTAAGGGGTGGACCCAGTGGATCCACTCAGCCTCAGTATAAGGACATGGCTTTCTCTGACTTGAGAGCCATGTGTGTTGACAGACACCTGAGACTAGGACAGAGTCCCTCAACACTCCACCTGATAGATCTGCTGACAGCAGATGACCTTAGATTGGCTCTAGGAGCTAAAGGGTTTGAATCAGTGGGTGGGTCAGTCATAGTATCTGGGTCAGATGATGAAAATCAGAATGACCAAGACTCTGTGATTGAAGGGCCAGGCTCCAAGGAGCCTGAAAAGGACAGAGGAATTCTCCCTAAGAGAACTGACAGAGAGGAGGAGAGGCACAGATCCCCTTCCAGGGAATCTGACCACTCTTATCACTCTGGCAGAGAATTTGTCCAGCAGAGGAGCTCATACTTTTCCTTAAGAGAGACCTCCTCTGAGAGAAGGTGCAAACTGCTCCAGTATGAGGAAGCCAGAGTGGCCCTCAGAACCAAGCAGTTGGCACTGGATAGAGAAGCCCTGGAGATCCAGAGAGCTTCTAGAAAAGAGGGGTTAGAACCCCCTGGTGGCAGCAACAGTGTCCCTAGAGGCAGAGAATATATTCCTGACCATAGGAACCTGAGCAAGGTTGTTCCTCCCTACCAGAGTGGGGATGATATCCACAAGTGGATAACTGCTATGGAGAGGGCCTGTAGAGTACAGCAGGTCCCCCAAAAGCAGTGGGCAGCAATCTTGTGGCTCTCCTTTTCAGATAAAGGAAGAGACAAGCTCCTCACTGTTAGAGAGGAGGATGCTGATGATTATGAGGTCCTGAAGAGTGCACTGATAGATGGGTTTGGCTTAACCACTGAGCAGTACAGGTTGAAGTTCAGAGATACCCAGAAGGCACAGACTCAGGACTGGACTGACTTTGTTGATTGTGCAACCAAGGCTCTAGAGGGTTGGCTGGTTGGCAGTAGGGTTACTGATTTCAAGGGATTGTATAATCTGATGATGAGAGAACAGATCCTAAATAATTGCCAGAACCAGTTGTTGCATCAGTACCTGGTGGACTCTGATCTGACCTCTCCCCAAGAATTGGGAAAGAAGGCAGACAAATGGGTCAGAACCAGGGTGAGGCAGAAAACCCAGAACCAAGGGGGTGACACTAAGAAGCAAGATCCTAAAGGCTCTGAGAAAGGTGGGGATAAGTCAAAAGACCAGAAGTCTTCACAAGGGCCCCAAAAATCTGCATCTGGTGGGGAGTCACAGTCCAACAAGGGAAAAGGCCAAAAGAAGCCCTGGTGCAAATTCTGTAAACAGAAAGGGCACTGGACTTCTGATTGTACCAAGTCCAAAGACCAAACCACCACCACTCCTGCCCCTAAGGCAACTGTGCCCCCTAGCTCAGCTACTGGTGGAGGTGGTACGCAGAATAAGGGTGTAGTAGGGTTGACCCTGGGTTCTGGAGTGGATTCTGACCTAGTCAGAGTGACCACTCAGGCAATGCTGATTTGTGAGGGAAACATTGATATGTCCTTCCTAGTAAGCCCCAGTAATCTGGGCAAGTACAAACAGCAGCCTTTGATAAATGGCAAACAGGCTTTGGCATTTAGGGACACAGGTGCTAGTGTCACCATGGTGGCAGAGGACCTAGTGGACCCTGGACAGATCATCCTGGGTGAAATGTACCAGGTGACCAATGCAAGCAATGTCCAGACCAACCATAGTCTGGCAGTTGTGAATTTCTCCTGGGGAGGGGTAACTGGCCTCAAGAAGGTTGTAGTCAGTGCAGACCTCCCTGTAGAATGTCTATTGGGCAATGATCTAGAGACTTCAGCCTGGTCTGAAGTAGAGTTATGGACTCATGCTGAGATGTTGGGCATCCCTGCAGAGGTATTTGCTGTGACCAGGTCACAAGCAAGAATGCATGACACTGAACCAGCTCTGGATCCTGGAACAATGGACCAGATGCTTCCCAAGAGGAGGAGCAGTAGGGTTAAGGCAGTGCCTTCCCCTCTGTCTCAGATCAAGGATTCACTTCCAGAGGGAGGTGAAGCAGAACCTGAAGAAGGAACTGCCCCAGAGGAACTTGAACCTGACCAGGTTGAGTTCTTGGGGGCAGGGGGCCCTTCCAGGGAAGATCTGAGCAAGGAGCAACAGTGCTGCCCCTCTCTTGAACCCCTCAGACAGCAGGCTGCTGCTGAGGCTGCTGGGAGTGCTAGTGGGTCCCATAAAGTTTATTGGGATGAGGGACTCCTATATTCTGAGGGTAGAGACCCAGCCCCTGGAGCCACCAGGAGGTTGGTAATATCTCAGAAGTTTAGGGGTTCCTCTTGACCTTAGCACATGATATCCCTTTGGCAGGACACTTGGGCCAAAACAAGACCTGGGACAGGCTTGTTCCACATTTTCATTGGCCACATATGTCAGAGGACACAAAGGAGTTTTGTCGCTCCTGTGTCACTTGCCAAGCCAGTGGTAAGGCAGGTGGCACAACAAAGGCCCCCTGATACCACTACCTGTGGTGGGGGTACCCTTTGAAAGGGTAGGGATTGACATTGTTGGTCCCCTTGACCCTCAGACTGCATCTGGGCACAGATTTATCCTGGTGGTAGTGGATCATGCCACCAGGTACCCAGAGGCAATTCCCCTGAGGACCACCACAGCACCTGTGGTGGCAAGAGCCCTCATTGGAGTTTTCTCCAGAGTGGGTTTTCCAAAGGAGGTCATTTCTGACAGAGGTACCAACTTCATGTCAGGATATCTGAAAGCAATGTGGAAGGAGTGTGGTGTAACTTATAAGTTCACCACCCCCTATCACCCACAATGCAATGGTTTAGTTGAACGCTTCAACAAGACCTTGAAAGGAATGATTAAGGGACTCCCAGAGAAGCTTAGGCGGAAATGGGACCTTCTTCTTCCTTGCCTTTTGTTTGCATACAGAGAGGTTCCACAGAAGGGGGTTGGCTACAGCCCATTTGAGCTTCTGTTTGGGCATCCTGTGAGAGGTCCACTATGTTTGGTAAAAGAGGGCTGGGAGTTACCTCTCAAGCCCCCCAAACAAGATGTGATGGACTATGTACTTGGTCTCCGCTCCCGGATGGCAGAGTACATGAAAAAGGCAACCAAAAACCTGGAGGCCAGCCAAGAATTGCAAAAAGCTTGGCATGACCAAAAGGCTGTGCTGACTGTATACCAGCCAGGACAGAAAGTGTGGGTGTTGGAGCCTGTGGCCCCAGCAGCCCTCCAGGACAAATGGAGTGGCCCCCATACAATAGTTGAACAGAAGGGAGAAGTCACATATCTGGTGAATCTTGGAACTCCCAGGAGCCCCCTAAGGGTGCTTCATGTCAACAGATTAAAGCCATATGTTGACAGGGCTGACATGGGCTTGCTCATGGCAACTGATGAGGACCAGGAGGAGGAGAGTGACCCTCTCCCTGACCTGCTCTCTCAGAACCCTGATGATGGGTCAGTAGATGGTGTTGCTTTGGCAAGCAGCCTCACTGACCATCAGCAAACTGAGTGCAGACAAGTTCTGCAACAGTTTAGACATATGTTTAGCCTGACCCCTAGTCAGACTACCTGGTGCACCCATGAGGTGGACACTGGGGACAGTCTGCCTGTCAAGAATAAAATCTACAGGCAACCTGACCATGTCAGGGACTGTATCAGGACTGAAGTCCAGAAAATGTTGGAGTTAGGCGTGATTGAGCCTTCAGATAGCCCTTGGGCTAGCCCAGTAGTCCTGGTACCCAAGCCTCATACCCAGGGTGGTAAGAAAGAAATGAGGTTTTGTGTAGACTACAGAGGCCTCAATGCAGTCACTAGGACTGATGCCTATCCCATACCAAGGGCAGATGAGCTGATTGATACTTTGGCCTCAGCCAAGTATCTAAGCACATTTGACCTAACAGCTGGCTACTGGCAAATCAGATTAGCTGATGATGCAAAAGCCAAAACAGCATTTTCGACTCCCTGGTGGGCACTACCACTTTGTGGTGATGCCCTTTGGATTGAAAAATGCACCTGCCACTTTTCAGAGGTTGGTGAATAAAGTTCTGGCAGGGATGGAAACTTATTGCTCAGCTTATCTAGATGATATTGCTGTCTTTAGTTCCTCCTGGCAGGATCACCTGGTCCACCTCAGAAATGTTTTGGAGGCCCTGCAGAAAGCAGGCCTCACTATCAAGGCCACCAAGTGCCAGATAGGGCAGAGTCAGGTTGTGTACCTGGGCCACCTTGTAGGTGGAGGCCAGGTTCAGCCTTTGCAGAGCAAAATCCAAACCATACTGGAATGGGTTGCTCCAACCACCCAGACACAGGTGAGAGCCTTCTTAGGCCTGACTGGGTACTATAGGAGGTTTGTCAAGGGATATGGATCTATAGTGACCCCCTTGAATGATCTTACCTCTAAGAAAATGCCAAAAAAGGTTCAGTGGACAGCTAGCTGTCAAAAGGCATTTGAAGACCTAAAGCAGGCCATGTGCACTGCCCCCATCTTACAGAGTCCAGACTACACCAAAAAGTTCATTGTCCAAACAGATGCTTCTGAGCTGGGTGTGGGAGCTGTACTGTCTCAACTGAATGATGAAGGTCAAGACCAGCCAGTAGCTTTTATTAGCAGAAGGCTGACCCCTAGAGAGAAACGTTGGTCAGCTATAGAGAGGGAGGCCTTTGCTGTGGTATGGGCCCTGAAGAAGCTGAGGCCATACTTGTTTGGTACTCACTTCATAGTTCAGACTGACCACAAGCCCCTCCTATGGCTAAAGCAGATGAAAGGTGAAAACCCAAAACTTTTGAGGTGGTCCATTTCCCTACAGGGGATGGACTATACAGTGGAACATAGGCCTGGGACCCAACATGCCAATGCAGATGGACTCTCAAGGTATTTCCACTTTGAACACGAAGACTCAACTGGTCAAGGTTAGTTTAGTGTCCCTACGTTTGGGGGGGTTGTGTAGGAGAGTAGGATCTGCCTCTTATGTTGCCCCCACTTTTTTTCTGATGTTAGCACTGGTTTCTGGCTATAGTCTGGCTGGGTCCCTGCCAATCAGGGCCCCAGCCTCTCTGTTCTCTCTAAACGACATGGAGTGCACTCTAGGTGCACTAGTGATTGGATACTGTGGTGCCTTATGAGTCCCTAGTATATGGTACCTTAGGTGCCAAGGGCATAGGTACTTCACAGGCCTACCAGGGGCTGCAGCATGTGTTATGCCACCCCTGGGAAGCAGTCTAAATCTGACACCACAGGCCTGCTACTGCAGCCTGGGTGAGGTGGTGCTAGCACCCCTCACTGAGATATAGGTTACCTATATCTCTCCTGCACACACATATAAACCTATCAGTCACCCCTAAGGCAGGCCCTATCAATCCTGAGGGCAGGGTGCTTGGCTTCTATGTGAGGGGGTGCCTCTGCCTGAGCAGGGCCCCTCTGCAGCTCTCAGAGTCTATTCTCTGGTGCTGTTTGTGGATGCGGTTAAACCATATACTATTAAGTGCATTATATCCTCGCGGTAAATGCTAACTTTGGAATGGCTGCATCAAAACATGTCGTGTTTGGTGTCAAACATCTTGGAATACTACCCCCCGCCAATCTTGGCGGCGGGGGTAGCATTCCACCCTTCTAGAGGGATAAGACATGTACCTGCTGTGGAAACGCGGTAGAATCCTAAAGAGCCCTGGCATCACAAAATGGATGCCACCAGTCACAGACACTGGGCTGCCCTCCTGCTGATGACCGAAACTCGCAGTGGAGGAAGCCCAACAATAGGCATCCTGTCACAGGGAGGTGTAACCACCTTCCAGACAGGGTTTAGTGTATTGGGGCTGGGTGGGTGCACTCTTAGAGTGCTTTGAAGTCCTGCACTGGGGGAGCAGAAGGCTCCTCTGTGCATATGCCAGTTCAAACCAGCTCAGGGGCTACCTGCCCCTGCTCTGGCGCGAAACTGGACAAAGGGAAGTGGGTGTAGCCACCCCCTCCCTTGACCCTCCCATAGGTGGGGTCATAGAGCTAGTCCATCCCCTCTTTTTAGTATAAGAGGGGGAACCTTGCCATTGCAAAGCAGATAACCCCTGGACGACACTCTACAGAAGAATCCTGGCCCTTCGACGTTCCACTACCTTTGGAAGACAGAAGAATCTCCTTGGAGTCAAGGAGTGACTCCCCTGCTTGGCAGGCACCAAAAACGACAACGACGGTCGCAAACTACGCCGCTCCCGCCGGAGTCCGAAGTCCCTGCAGCCCAAGAAGTGGATTTCCTGACCTCTCCCAGGCCATCGTGAGTCCCCAGCGAAGCTGAGGCAAGTGGACCCCACGAGTAACGAGGAACCGCGACCCCTGGGTACCGTGCACTATTGTCGAGTGCAACCCCTTCACAACGTTCTACGAACCTGTGCTTTGGACCACGTGTGGTCCCGACCTCCAGCAGGAATCCTCCGAAGATCAGAGGCCTACACCGTCCCGAGTGACCGTGGGCCCCTGTTGAGTGATTCCGCCCGAGGTGTCTTCGCGATCCCTTGCCCGCCGGCTTGTGGGTCCCCAGAAGACTTCTTAAAGAAACCAAAGGGCTTTCCTGGTTGCTCCAGGCCTGCCCTGACTTACCCTCGCTGGGTGAGTTCCACAGACCTTGCTGGTCTGCGCCATTGACTTTTCTCCATCTCCCCGAGACTTGCGGCTGCCAAGGCTTGTTGGCTCCGATCGAGTTGCCGACACCGCAGTCAGCTGCAGACGTTGAGGGTCACACCGAATCCAGCTCCTGGTCGTCGTCGACGCCTCCTGGACCACGTGGCTGAAGAGTCAAGGCACCCACAACCGACCTGAAGCGACCGACGACGGTGGGCATCCATCTTCCTTGCCCCGGGTCACTGCCAAGTGACTTTGAACACTGTCCCCTCTGCTTTCAGGTCATCCTTCTTCAGAATCCAGGCTTGGATTCCACCGGACACTTCTTCAGCTCCCGCAAGCAGCAAGTCTTCTTTGTTCGCCATTGAAAACGACGCCGCGACCCGACACCAAAGGACACCTGTGCACCCGGCTTCCCTGGGTGAGGTAACTCCAGCACTACGGTGCTCCTGTGGGTGTGGGCCCTAGAACTACTTACCCTGTAAGTGACTTGCTTGTAGGTTCTCCCGAAGTATCCTAAAACTCTTTATTTCCAACCGCGACTTGCCCCATTGAAGTTAACGGCGATTCGCGCCTGTGTATCCACACTGCACGCGTCCCCCGTGGGTCCTTTACTTACCTGCCTTGGGTGGTTTCGTGAGGCCCCAGCACTTCTGAAGGCCCTAGGCCTTGTCTCCTTGCAAGTCGTTGTTTCTAAGTCTCTTACTTAGTATATGGTCTGGTACGCCCCTAGGGCCCCAGCCATATCTTGTGCTTAACTTATTGTGAAATGTTGATTTGTGCATATGTTTGTCTTCTAATCTCATAAAGAGATTAGTAGAGAGTTATTTAGAAATAAATACATATATATTTGATATATATACCTGTGTGGTGTCTTTTCATTTGGTGATTCAAGAGATTATATGGTAAAACAAGCTGCTTTACATTCCTCCGAGACTTAGCCTGAAGGCTGCTCTCCACAGCTACCACTAGGATAGCTTTCTTTAAAAGGTTGTCTTAAACCTATCTACCATAAGAGTCGATTTGCCCTGGTGCAAGGTGTCCACTTTAATTAGTGAACAGCATATACCAGGCCAACTTCTCACACATGTGAAAAACATAGGGCCTCATTTATATGTCGGTGGTATGTATACTCCATCACAAAAGTGACAGAATATACATACTGCCAACGTGATGGTGCTCCTGCCCGATTTAATTGAGGACGGACCTTCAGTTTGGCTACATTGGTGACTACTCTGTCACCACCATAGCCAAACCTCCCTGACGGAGTAAGGGCCGTCAGAGAAAGGGCTACATGTCCGCCTGCCCAATCAGGATGGGCAGACACATACCCATATTTTTACTGTCCGCCACCAACAGGCAAGCCCTGGCAGTGAGGGACAGTAAAAACCAAATAATGCTCTCCCCACCCCAGGAGATGGCTCCCATGGCCAGGGGAATATTATTTTTTATTTTCAAAAAAAAATCCTGTTTAGTGATTTTCTTTTTGAAAAGAAAAAAAAAGATTACTGTTTGGTGCAGGGTTGCGCCATGCTGACCCAGCCCTACACCAAACAGCAGATTACATTGACAGGGACTGCCGTGATTCATAAATGACCACCAGCTTGGTGGTCATTTATGAATTCATTGGTTGGGACCTCTACCAAGGCGACAGAGGTATTTACTCTGTCATCCTGTCAGAACAATGGCGCGACTGCCGAAAAAGAAATCTGGCCCATAGTGTGTTATATGGGACATAGCCGAGATAGAATGCCGCAGGAGACACATAAAATTTTAAAAGTTGTGAGGAGCTCTGTGTGCAGTCAGTGGAGAAGCAACAATTTGGGCTTTGCCCGGCACACAAACTTCTAGTAGGAATGCAGTTCAGCTATAAGGTGTTACTTTGAGTAAAGATGTGCAGCCATTATAGATGTTCTACGAAACGCATTTTGATCAGGATAGAACACATCCTCTGCCTGCTTGTGTGTGAACAGGATGTTCCCAGGAATTGTTAAGACCAAACAAGTTCATAAAACTGAATTTTGGACATGGATTTGTGAGAACAAAACAACGTTTAGGGTATTGAAGGTAGGAATTTGTTCATATTAGTGACTCAGTATAGACCCTTAATGGTGTCACAGTGCCCAGCTGCCTGTCAGAGAGCTTGTCCACTCCTGTGAACAACTTAACGGTGGCTGGGATACACGACTATATAGTGGCAGGGAAAGGAATAACAGGAAAACTAGGAATTACATAGCATTAATGGCACATAGGTCTTGAACAAATCTGTATGTATCTTCACTGGACGTTTTGATCAGCAAAATGGAAGTGGTATATGCACTTATGGTGATCATTAGGACCCCTTGGTTAATAAGAGCACTAATAACAGGTCAAATTCCCACTTCTCCTTCTGGGCAAAATGGAAATGATCGAATACCAGACATTTTTTTCATGGGGTTTACTGGTTCGGCCATCACACAAAAAGAAGGCACTTGATTTAGAATATAGCAAAACCAAATGGGATGATGGACGGAGTGTTGAACATTGCAAGCACTCACCCCCAGTCAACTTGTTTCCGGTCCAGTGAAGACATGGCTTGGCAGTTCGGGCTGGACTGTTCCCATGAGGCACAGGGTCAAGACTGATTTGCATATAGCTATGTCTGAACTGGGGTGGCAAAGTGAGCTAAAGAATGATGATGGATTCAACCCAGATCTGTGACTTGGGGTGAGTGTCTGAAAAGTTTCAGCTCTCCATCCATCATCTCCTTGTGTTTACTTGATTTAGAATGCCAGCGATTGATTTTGGCATAGTAGTTTTACAGTTTAAGATGTCATCAGTGATGTCATCAGTGATGTCACTGACCATGTCATGAGTGATGTAATATGTGACGTCATCAGCAGTGCATTGCGGGGGCACGAGTTATAGTTAGCTGAACTAACTATAACGGGGGAATTTCACGGGTTTTGTACGAGTGCAATGTCCAACTAACTATAACTTTCCCTAAAACCTATGGGGGCATATTAGCAAGACCCACGTTAAAATTATCGCCGTTTTAGCGGCAGGAAACTGCCGCTAAAACGGCGATAATGGGCTTGCTAATATGCGTTATGGAATTCAATAGAGCCCAGGTTAGATGTCCTGCACATCTAACCTGGGCTTCTATTGGAATTCTATATCGCATATTAGCAAGCCCATTATCGCCGTTTTAGCGGCAGTTTCCTGCCGCTAAAACGGCGATAATTTTAACGTGGGTCTTGCTAATATGCCCCATGGTTTTTTCAGTGAATTCCTAAGGTTTTTTAAATGCTAATTTCTAACTATAACGTGCCTGAAACCTATGGTTTTTTCAGTGAATTTCAAAGGTTTTTTAAATGCTAATTTCTAACTATAACGTGCCTGAAACCTATGGTTTTTTCAGTGAATTTCAAAGGTTTTTCAAATGCTAGTTTCTAACTATGCCTACAGAGGTAGGACATGTGAAGAAAGAAGAAAAAACGCACAGAAAGAAGCAAAAGAAATGCAGAAAGAAGCAACAGAAGTCCACAAAGATGAAGAAAAGTGCAGGAAGAAGCAAGACATGTGCAGAAAGAACCAACAGAGGAGCAGAAAGAGGCCTTGTTCCAAAATCATCCTGTGCCCACAACTTTTTCAGACGGGTACTGGTGATAACTGACTCTGACTAACCAGGCCTAGAGCCAGTGCTATGCTAAAAGACACTTAGAATACAGTGAAAACACCTACATACACTAGGGAACACTATGCGTTGGGGTAGCCTTGTGATTAGCATGACCTCCTCTGTAAGTCCCTAGTACATAATAGGGCAGGGGGATTAAAACTACCTCTTAAAACGCGCTACGGGGCGCGTTTGCACAGTGGTGAAGGGAGGGGGGCCTGAGGTGACATGTGTGCAAACACGCCCTGTGGCCGCTTTAAGTTGGGAGATTAACTCCCTTGAATCCTGCCGGTCCCTGGGGTCCAACTAGCCAACCAGGTACCTCCAGTAAGCGCCACAGAGCTGCGTTGCAGAGAGGTGTAAAAGGGGCATGGCCTGGACCACCTCTCTGCAACGCAGCTCTGTGGCGCTTACTGGAAGCACCTGGTGGGCTAGTTGGCCCCCAGGGACCCTCAGGATTGAAGAGGAATTAATTCCCCAACTGAAAACGCGCCACAGGGCGTGTTTGCACACATCACCTCAGGCCCCGCCCCCTCCCTTCAACACTGTGCAAACACGCCCATGGAACATTTTAAGTTGGGGGATTAAGTCCCCTTGAATTCTGAGGGTCCCTGGGGTCCAACTAGCCCACCAGGTATCTCCAGTAAGCGCCACAGAGCTGCGTTGCAGAGAGGTGTAAAAAGGGGCATGGCTTGGACCACCTCTCTACAACGCAGGCCTCTGGTGCTTACTGGAGGTACCTGGTGGCCTAGTTGGCCCCCAGGGGCCCTCAGGATTAAAGGGGACTTAATTCCCCAACTTTAAACACGCCACAGGGCGTGTTTGCACACATGTCACCTCACTCCCCGCCCCCTCCCTTTACCACTGTGCAAAGGTGCTCTGTGGCACGTTTTAAGTTGGGGGATTAAGTCCCCTTGAATCCTGAGAGTCCCTGGCTCCAACTAGCCCACCATGTACCTCCAGTAAGCACCACAGAGCTGCGTTGCAGAGAGGTTGTCCAAGGCCATGCCCCATTTTACACCTCTCTGCAATGCAACTCTGTGGCACTTACTGGACGTACCTGGTGGGTTAGTTGCACCCAGGGACCCTCAGGATTCAAGTGGACTTAATTCCCCAACTTAAAACGCGCCACAGGGCGCGTTTGCACACTTGTGACATCAGGCCACGCCCCCTCCCTGCACCACTGCGCAAACGCACCCCCTGGTGCGTTGTAAATTGGGGGATTAAGTCCCCTTGAGTCCTGAGGGTCCCTGGGGGCCAATTAGCCCACCACTTACCTCCAGTAAGCGCCACAGATCTGCGTTGCAGAGTGGTGTAAAAAGGGGCATGGTCTGGGCCACCTCTCTGCAACGCAGCGCAGTGGCGCTTACTGGAGGTAAGTGGTGGGCTAGTTGGCCCCCAGGGACCCTCAGGATTGAAGAGGAATTAATTCCCCAACTTAAAACGCGCCACAGGGCGTGTTTGCACACATGTCACCTCCGGCCCCGCCCCCTCCCTTCACCACTGTGCAAACGCACCCCGTGGCGTGTTTTGATTTGGGGGATAAAGTCCCCTTGAATCCTGAGGGTCCCTGGTGTCCAACTAGCTCACCAGGTACCTCCAGTAAGCGCCACAGAGCCTTAGTTGCAGAGAGGTGTAAAAAGGGGCGTGGCCTCTGAACACCTCTCTGTAACGCAGCTCCCTGGCGCATACTGAAGGTACCTGGTGGGCTAGTTGGCCCCCAGGGACCCTCAGTATTCAAGGGGAATTAATTCCCCAACTTACAACTCGCCAGGAGGCGCGTTTGCACAGTAGTGAAGGAATGGGGCGGGGCCAGAGGTGACATGTGTGCAAACACGCTCTGTGGCGCGTTTTAATTCGGGGAATTAATTCCTCTTCAATCCTGAAGGTCCCTGGGGGCCAACTAGCCCACCAGGTACCTCCAGTACGCGCCAGGGAGCTGCGTTGCAGAGAGGTGTTCAGAGGCCACACCCCTTTTTACACCTCTCGGCAACGCAGCTCTGTGGCGCTTACTGAAGGTACCTGGTGGGCTAGTTGGCCCCCAGGGACCCTCAGGTTTGAAGAGGAATTAATTCCCCAACTTAAAACGCGCCCCAGGGCATGTTTGCACACATGTCACCTCCGGCCCCGCCCCCTCCCTTCACCACTATGCAAACGCACCCCGTGGCGCGTTTTAAGTTGGGGGATTAAGTCCCCTTGAATCCTGAGGGTACCTGGGGTCCAACTAGCCCACCAGGTACCTCCAGTAAGCGCCACAGAGCTGCGTTGAAGAGAGGTGTAAAAAGGGGCATGGCCTCAGACCACCTCTCTGCAACGCCACCCTGTGGCGCTAACTGGAGGTACCTGGTGGGCTAGTTAGCCCCCAGGGACCCTCAGGATTGTAGGGGAATTAATTCCTAAGCTTAAACCGCGCCACAGGGCGCGTTTGCATAGTGTTGGTGGGAGGGGGCGGGGCCTCCAGCGCGATGCCGGCTTTTTTTTCTTTTTCTTTTATAGAAGGGGGGCTGTGTGGCCCCCCTTCCTTTCCTGTTTTTTGGGCCTTGGGGACCCCATCCCCCAGGGCCTGACCTCTATTTTTTTTTTTTTTAATTGGGAAGGGGGCCGCGTGGGCCCCCCTCTCGAGGCCATTTTCGGCCCCGGGGACCCCATCCCCCGGGGCATGGCCACTTTTTTTTAATTATTATTTCTTTTTAAATATTTACAAAGGAGGGGGGCTGCGTGGCCCCCCTCCTGAGGCTTCTTTTAGCCCCGGGGACCCCATCCCCCAGGGCTCTGCCTCCTTGTTTTTTGTTTTTTTTGGGGGGAGGGGGGCCTCGTGGCCCCCCTCCCAGGCCAATCCTTGCCCCGGGGACCCCATCCCCCGGGGCCTGGCCATCCTTTTTGTTTTTTGGGGGGGAGGGGGGCAGCGTGGCCCCCCTCCTCAGGCCAAATACGGCCCGGGGACCCCATCCCCCGGGGCCTGGCCTCTCCTTTTTTTTTTTTTTAAACAGGAGAGGGGGCCATGTGGCCCCCCTCCCGGGCCACTTCTGGCCCCGGGGACCCCATCCCCCGGGGCCGGCCCTGTCCGTTGGGGACCGTGGGGGGGTCCCCAATCCCCCCATGGTCCCGCCGGCTCCCCGCGTCCTATGGGAGCCAGCATTGCTTTTCCACATGGGGAGCTGCTAACATGCAGCTCCCCGTGTGGAAAAGCAATCTGCTTTGCTTCATTGAAGCGAGAGCAGTGTCCCGGGGGTGGGCACCCCGGGACACCACAGGAGCCGGCCCTGGGGGGTGGCGGTCCCCAGGGCCATCACTGGCTCCAGGAGGGGGGCTGCGCGGCCCCCCTCCCACCATTTGCAAAGCCCCGGGGAGGTGATGGTCCCCGGGGCTTGGGGGGGGCTCGAGCCCCCCACACAGGTATTTCTTTAAAAAAAAAAAAGAAGCCCCGTGGGGTGGCGGGCCCCGGGGCTGCGGGGGGGGGGCAGTGTACCCCCCGCAAATAATTAATCAAAGCCCCGGGGGTGGTGGTCCCCGGGGCTGCGGGGGGGCCGTGTGCCCCCGCAAATATTTATGCAAAGCCCCGGGGGGTGGCGGTCCCCGGGGCAGTGTGGGGGGATTGGGACCCCCCACACTTATTTTTTTCACTGCCCCCGGGACCTGGCCCACCCGGGGGCTAAATATTAACGAAGCGCGGAAGCCCGCGCTTCGTTTTTGTTATTTTCGCGGCCGGATCCGCGGATCCTCCGCGCATCTTGGCGCTTTTATAAAAAAAAAAAGCTTTTTTGGGCCCTGGGGGTCCTTGTGGGACCCCCTGAGCAGGCCTAGGGGGTCAGGGTGTTTCTACCCTGCCCCCTTTTCTTGTTTTACGTGACTGTTTTTCTGTTTTCTTGTGACTCGGTTCTACCGAGTCACAAGATGGCTGCCAACACTTCCTGGTTTGGAGTGTTGACAGCCAATTAGCATGAAGCTCGTGATCGGGAGGGTGCGCAGATCCACCGCGGCCATAGATATCGAAACTTTTATTTTTGATTTTCTCAGCAACTACTGAACGGATTTACACCATTTTTAAAAAGGGTGCTTTCTGAACCAAGCACTACCTTTTTGCCAAACTTGGTGTAATTCCGTTCAGCAGTTTTGGCTGTAGCCTTGCATAAAGTTTCCTATGGGAAATTGATTTTTTGACTCTTATTTTTTGAATTTCTCCGCAACTACTGAACGGATTTACACCATTTAAAAAAAAGGTCGCTTTCTGAACCAAGCGCTACCTTTTTGCCAAATTTGGTGTAATTCCGTTCAGCAGTTCGGGCAGTAGCTGTGTCTAAAATTTCCTATGGGAATTACCATGGAGAAAACACGTTTTGGGACCCCCCTTTTTTCTCGGCCCCCGCTTGATGAATCACCCCGAAACTTTCAAGATAGGAGCGGACCGGAGTGGGCCATAAGTTTGGAAAATTTCGCGAAGATTCGTCAACCGGCGCCAAAGTTATTGGGAAAAGAATGTTACAAATTTCCTATGGATAATAGGTCCTAACTATAACTATCTACTGGCGACCGCCAGTAGATAATATATATATCCATCACAACATTCTTGACTGTCCAATGGGAAAAGGGCAGTGATGTTTATAAAATGTGGAGCTAATGAAATTATATTAATGAAGGCATTGATAAAGGCGGAATCGCCGAAACGCGTTTGCCATTGACAAATGAATAAAGAAATTGAACCGGGAGTGCTCCATTGTCTCCATGGCGGGGGCATGTTGTTGGTGTGAATATATATATATATATATATATATATATATAGATTTCTCTTTTGCTAATACGCATTATTAATACTTTGAATTGGTATGTGGGCAGATTTCCTTTAAGAGACTTGACACATTTGTCAGAAAGTGCCTATGCTTAACCAGAAGAAGAAAGCAGAGCTGGACTGGACTCCATTAGTGACTCCAAATCTGAATGTAAGACAGAGAATTCTTTGGGGGAACTTGGGAGGAGGATGGCCATCATGTGACTCTCTGGTTAGGTCAGAAAGCGATACCACGCTTCAAAAGCTTATGGAATGTCAGGTCTGATTGTGTTTATTGTAGGTTTGGGCGTAACTCGTGGAGTTTTACTCCGAGGAATTCCATGGAGATACATAAAAACTCAGCAAGATTCCTCAGAGTTTCGACCGCCCCTATAGTGATTGGTAATCTGCGAGGCGCAGGTGCTCCTTTTTAACAGAAATGAAATAGTAAGCAGCTCACTCGCAAGTTGTGTGCTGAAAGCATATGATCGTACTTTCCCATGCACACGCTGGTAATTATGAAGAAACCCATTCCAGCAAACACATCAGAGTTGATTACAGACTGGTGGCATATTGGTTTCAGTTAAATACACAGAGTCCTGTAAAATATGTATTGGCTCAATTGTACACACATTGATCTAAGCAAATATCCGCTGTGGAAGCAGCACTCCATTCCTAAGGTAACACTATAACTTCTCAGCCCCTTACCCATCACTAGGCAAACAGCAGCGGCCTCATACTGATTTCCTGTTATAGGAGACCTCAGACCAGCCTGCATGGTCACTCACTGCCAGAATCCTACCGTCAGCACAGAAGTGCCATCAGAAAGATGCAGTATCCGAGCAGGCATAGCCGCTCCTGGCCCATCATCCTCCAGGGCGGGGAACCCCCATGCACACTAGTTCAGCAAAACTCAACCTCCCCTCGTCAGTCTGCCATGCTAGTTGAGCCCCGGGATCCACCATGACCTACTGCAACTCGCCTGTGAACCTCCACTGATTCCTGCTTCACTAGTTCTAGCCAACCCCAGCTCATAACTTCCCCACTGCATCTCCCCCTTAGCCAATAGAAAGCTTTCTCTCGAACATCTGGCCCAATCGGCCGGCCTCCAGCCTCATTGTGACGGGGTCAGACACTCTACCATGAGACCTGCGCGGTGGCCTGGCCCCACTTACCGTTTTCCTGATAAGAGGTGGCCAGTCTTTGGTGTAGAGAACATTAGGTCAATAAGCTAGTTTGGGGGAAGAGACTGTGACATTCGAGGTGCTCTGAATGTGATGGTGCTAGGGTGTCTCAAGAGTGCTATCGGGCCATCCTTAATGTACACAAGGAACGCCCTTGGATGACTAATAAAATAGCCATAATTGGGATGCCCTGGGCCCCTCACACCCCTAGGCCCTGGCACCATTGCACCTGCTGCACTATTAATAGATATGCCGTTGAGGGGAACAGCTATTTACGAGTTAAGCAGGTGTTTCTGAGTGACTTATGTGATCCTGTCGGAGTTTAAGGAGACTTAAAATTCTGTGCACACCACTTTACTTTTCAAACATTATTTTTAGATATTGTCTTGAAAAAGTCTCAAACAGGGATGAAGCACGTCGGCTGAAACCTTCCATGAAGCATCTCCACCAACATTTATGCAGTTGATCCAGCAAGGCTAATATAAATTTCTCCTTATGTCATCAATCCAGAGTAAAATACTTACGCACTCTTTATCACTTAAAAATTTATGTCGGTGGCGCCCATGACACCGCATACATACATTCATTCAATTTCTGGATTAAACGCTAAAGAGAATGAGCTGCTGGACAAGCGGGATACCTTATTAAAACGACAGAATTATAACCTATACATTATATACATAAACTTCGGATCCTGTCGGTTCTAAACATCAAGGCACTCCACTATTCGGTCGATGGACCAACTAGTAGAATTAGTTGATGGTGATTAAGACCAGCTCAATCACAATTAAAAACTTTAACATTTTATAATTTACAATTTTATTTAAAGAACCACAGACTCATTTAGTGTTAGCATAAATTGTATCGAAATTCTTTAGGCAAAAGTAAAACTCGTTATTAGGCAGAAACATTTATTAAATCAGTAAGCATTTAAGTAAAAGTTAAAATAAGGATGAGAAATATTCATTACCCTCGGCCTTAGGGCGATGACAAGAATGGTTCATTAGGAAAGAAAGATGAACCGCAGATCACAGGATAGGACTCCCAAACTGACTGACTGTCCCGCTAACCTCCTCGGACGCAATCCTCCCGGGTAAATTCCCGCAACGGTCTCGTTCCTTCCCCAGTCAAAGTTCAAAGTCCAAAATGTCAGAGTCCCTCGCAGCATCAAGGTGGAAAATGAAAAGCAAGGATCTTTTCACAATGTAAGAGCAGACTCTCTTATACCCTATTTTCTGGCTGTCTACACTTAAAAGTTGCAATCTTTAGGGGCAAGAATCACGCTAATTGGTCCATTGGAGGGGTGGTGATGGTCACCTCATCGCCCTCCTTGTTCGAACCGGTTTGGGGACAATAAAGTACACAATAAGTCTCATGATCATGGTGTCAAAAGTAGTCCAATATGTTAATCCATTTTGTAACGATCTTTGATGGTCACACGTTAGTTCATCCATTGTCACTCGGCTTTTTCCCATCCATTCCCAGGCATATATGCTGAACACTTGGCACGCTTCCTCGTTGCAGGTCAGATTGGCCTTGACATCTCTCACTCCGAGCACAGGCCGCATACACGTGACTGGAGCATTCATTCTGCGTCTGCGCAGGGGCCATTTTATTCAACGCACGCGATCTCGTCCTTTCAAGCGGCCATTTTAGAAACATGGCCTAGCAGGCCCGAACGAAACTAGTATAAGAACAAACACAATAGAAATTAAAATATGGAAAATAAGCCTTTCTGTTTACCACCCGCCATTCTAAAGACCCGTGTTAGATGTTACCTAGCAGAAGCGACATTTAAAGCCATTTAACTTACCATCTGCATTATTTGCCACAATACAATTCTATTATGCACCACAAATCATGCAATTCACTCTAATTACTGCGCAAATCACAATACTCACATTAATTAGCTTCACATTATTAAATAAATTAGATTTTGCAACATTTTGCATATTGCCCACGTGTAATGTCTACTAAAAAGGTGTATTTGTTGATTAATTCATGCATTTCAAACGGTTAGTATCATTAATGGTTATGGGGTCATTAATTTCCAAGGGGTACAAAAAAATTTCGTTTCCCCTGCTCCATCACAGTTACTGTTGAAAAAATTGTAATCACAGTTATGAGAATGTATGCTTCTTTGTGATATCAGAACCAAGTAAAAATATAATTTATATGAATATTTGAAGCTATGATGGAATTGTTTTGAGTATCTGATTAGAGTGCCCAATGAAAAATGTTCTGTGCATTACAAATATATAAATAATTGCACCAATTGACCTAGACCAATACAACTAATATCTGACACATGTGAGGAGTGCTCCGCTATTCCTTGTTTTGTTTCTGAAAGTCCTCTGTGGCATATCAGGGGCCCTGAAGGCTTGGGGCCATGTGCAAGATTCATTGACAGGTCGCGGTCTCTGAAGGAAGGGAGGGCTGGGGGAGAGTGATTGACAAGTTAGGGGCTTGGGAAGCTGGTGGTCCTGTGGTGGAGTCAATCATATGATAAGCTAAGCGGATGGTAGGGATGACAGTGCACGATCGCTGTGTCATGCTGGTTTTCAAGAAAAGCTTGAGAACTACATAAACCTTAGTATTTGCTGCCTACATGGGGAGTGGTGCCTACTCTGTGATCAAACTCTAGGAGCTACATTGAAGATAAAGATGTAGGTCTGCACTCAGGTCCACTCAGATTTGACGTTTCCATTCGAAAATGTCTTACAGAGCTGTACCTCCCGTTCTGTGTTTGTTTCCTTAATACTAATTTATCCCATGCAGATTCACATACATGGGCCTCAAAGGTTGAATGCTTATGTAAGCGCTCACCCCTGGTGCCATGTTAGTACAAAATATTTTAAAGAGTTGAACTTTTCGTGTTTACATTAGCATGTCTCACATTCAGAATTTAATTAACAGCCAACGAAATTAAAAGCTGCAATTTCAAAATAATATCTATCTGCATCTGAACTTCATAAGCCTCAGGGAGCAGGGATGTGGACACTGTTTCCCCACTGGGAGGTTGATATACTGGGGAGTAAATGCGACTGTGCCGGAGGCAGATGCCGTCTGTGATCCCAGGAGATGGTGGGGACCACCCATGTATCGCTTTTGGCATGGTGGGATTTTTGTTTATGACTGCACGTAGGCACAATGCATTTGTTTTCTGATTTTGCTATAATACTTTGGGTTTTTCAGTGTCTGTAGTGATACACTCGGTTTACTGACTCGCACGAGTTGCTTGGTTGATATTTTTAGGCTTTACTTGTTCTTGCTTCTGTAATGTACCTTGGAGTTCACATTCTGGAGAGCTTCAACTCACTGTTGTCTCAACACATTATGCTGAGGAGGGTAAGAACAGAGACCACACCATGTGCTGGCTCAGTCATTAACCTTTCTGTTAACTAACAGCACAGGTGCCAGAGTGATTTTAACGGGCACCCCTTCACACAAGAGAACTGCGCCGCACCAACTCAATCCTCTCGGCTTAACACTAGGGGTGGGCACAGCTAAACTCTGCCACGCCGTGGTGAACTCTGCTGGCAGAGCAGAGTTCACTGCCCACCCGTAGTTTATTCATTGTAAAATTTGAAGAGAATTTTCAAAACAACTTCTACACAGACTCCAGGCCATCCAGAACACAACTGCAAGACTCTTACTTCTTCCATGCCGCATCCATATCGCACCGCACCTCAGGAACCTTCACTGGCTCCCCATTCACAAGTGCGGTCAATTCAAACTTCTCACACACACATACAAAGCCTGACACAACACAGGACCAGAATACCTCAACAGCTGCATACACTTTCACTAACCCACCAGACACCTACGCTCTGCCTCACTCAAACCCACACATTGCCAGCATCCACAAAAGCAAAACTGCAAGCTGCTCATTCTCCTACATTGCATTCAAGACATCGATCGACCTCCCTCCACACCTCAGAGCCACCTTCTCACTTTTTGAGTTCCGCAAGAAGCAGAAGACCTGGTTCTTCCTGCACCTTGGGGACCACAAACTTACACATCTGCCCAAGTGCCTGGATACCCTCTCAGGTGATTAGTGCCCTATACAAATCGAAATAACATAACATCTGGGCAGTTGATGATAGGATAAATTGGGTTTGGGAGGTTTGAGGGAAGAACTAGGATACTAGGAGTTAGATGTGTGTGTGTGGAATCCATGAAATAGAGAAGGAGGTTCTAGAAAGGGTTCAGAAAGCAAAGAGTGTCAAGAGCACCTAGGACAGTTTCTAATGGATGAATGAGTGACTATGTAAAAGAGGGACCTAATCCAGCTTCAACAGAACCCTTGGTGAGAATTGATAGGCTATGAATAGTAATTTCAAAGGCAAGGAAGCCAAAAGACAAGCGTGAAAGAACTCCCCTTCCTCCTTCTATGCGAACAGAGGGCAAAGATCTGTGAGTCCTACTCTAACCTTTTGTCCTTCTACCCTACTTCCCCCAGGGAATCAGCTCACAGTCATGTTAATGTAGTCCTGGTTGTGAATGGGGTTATAATCAGGGAAATGGAGTCAGAAACGTTGTAACAAGAAAAAGCCATGGCTAAAGGGACTCCCGCATATGCAATGAACCGCCAGCATGGATAAAAAGCATGTCAAGTATAATAGTGGATTGGACTCACTAATGAGTGTGGGAAGAAATCCTTACGCTTGAGGTACCTCTGACCTAGAATGCTTAAACAATAACAGAAAAAGATTAAAGGAACCTTAAAGCAAGGCAGATGCTAACCAATGTGTAGTTTTCCCCTACGTTGGTATGTGAAAGCATGTAGACATAATCAAGAGTCTAGGATGTGGGACATGGAAGAAACCCATGAGAGACTGAAATACGAAATTACGTACATGAGAGATAAGGTAAAGGCTCCATTGCACCACCTCCTTCTTTATTTCCCTCAAAAAGCATCTGAGCAATCACAGATAGCAGAAGGAAATGAGCAGGACATATTAGATGTTTTGATTTTCTCTGTGCGACGTCATTGGTAGTACCCGAAAATGGAGCACCACAAGCAGTTCAGCCGTAGGAAGACCTACCAGTAAATGATGCTTAAGTGGGAGTAGTGGGCTCAGCAAGCAATCGCACAACAAAATGTCAAGATTGCACTAACCTGGCAATCTGGATTCAACAGGAGTGATTTTAGTATCTTCACATTTGTGAGCCCACTGATGCCAATGCAAAGCAGAAGATTTGGTCTAAGGGAATCAGACAAGGAGCGAGAGGAACAGAGACACTGGATAACTTCACTTTTAGATATTTGTCAATGAAATTACAATTCACTATTTCCACTGTCATCTTATATATTGTGTGGCAGTTTCTTCATGACCCATACTCTGAGATTGCTGACAATGTTGAGGCCGACTTGGAGTTTGGTGGAGAGGGTATTCATTGACGGAGTACCCTCTTCTTCAACCCAAAGCTCTGCCTGCCTTATTTAAAGGCAGGCAGCCCTTCATTATGTTGAAGGCTGAGACTACTCCTCTCGGCTGCCAATATAAACTTCTGATGGCCCAACAGAGTCAGGGCTGTTGGAAGTTTGGCCAGGTGTCTGCCCACCCCATTTAGAGTAGGGGAACACATGGCCAGTTTTCACTGTCCGTCACTGCCAGGTAAGGGGCAGAGAGAACTACAAAATTCCCTGTCTGTCATGGAAGAAAAAAAGGATAATAAGGGGGGCATTGTGTTTTTTTTTTTCCCCCCAATCAAAATCCCACTTTGGGTTTTTGTTTTGGAAAATAAAAAAAATTGTAGGTTTCTCTTGCAGCTCCATCGTATTGACGGACCTGTCCATCACACTTAGTGTGCATTGACAGGTACCACCATGACGGCCGTCCCAGCCAATGCTAGAAAATTCCGCTGGTGCCAGCAGGCATTTCAAAATTTGTCAGGTCAACAAAGTACTTTAGTCTGTCACCCTGATGGAGTAAAATCCCATCCTCAAACTCTAAATCATCCCATTCGATTTCCTGGAGCTGAAAGAGAGAAATAGCCTTTCTAAACACTGCAAAGAATAGCCAACCTAGAAAATATGTTTTTATATACAAATACATAACTACCTTAAGTAATCTAGAAGTCAAGTGAGTTGAATAATTCTTAACACACATAGGATCAGATTTGCAAAGATTCCATGCAATGCAGCTCTGCTGCATTGTGTGCAAGGGAGAGAGCAGGAAGTGCCATATCTACTAAGATACGGCAGTGTTCTGTTCTCTTACTAACGTTGCTACTCAATCAAGCTATCTACCGCCATGCACACACATTTGCACCATAGTGCAAAGCTGTCTACGTCATATCTAGCATATGTTTTGTACTCAAAGGGGACATTTCCAGTACAAAATACCGTGCCTAGATAAACATTCAAACTTTTCACACTTTGGCTGTGTGCCACACACCCACTTACACACTAACACACCCACTTATATACCCACACAATCACTTACACACCCACTCACACATCCATACAGTCACTCAAATACCCACTCACAGACCCACAGACCCACAAAACCACTCCCACTCCCACTCACAGACCCACACAGCCACTCACACATGCACTCAAATACCCGCTCACACACCCACTTACACAACCACTCACACACCCACTCACACAGCCATACAGCCACTCACACACCCACTCACACACCCACAAAACAACTCACACTCACTCACAGACCAATAGAGCCACTCACACATGCACTCACACACCCATACATTGACTCACACACCCACTCACGGACCCATAAAACCACTCACACACCCTCTCACAGACCAACTCAACCACTCACACAACCACTTACACACCAATACAACCACTCACACAGCCAGTCAGACACTCACTTACAGACCCATTAGACCACTCACACACCTACTCATACATCCACACAGCCACTCACACACCATATAGTCACTTACACACCCACAGTCACTCACACAGCCACGCATACACCCACACTCAAGTAGACATATACTTGTAGAAATTGCAATAGCATATGTTTGTATTAAATGCGTAACTTGCATTGCTGCCATGCACTGCTTATGACCTCACACATGACATCACTGATGACATCATCCAATGAGTGTGCGAGTTTGTTTTATAGTTTACATAGAGACGGGTAACTACCATAATAATTTTCTACCTAGTTTTGCACAGCCTATGTCCAGCTAATCTGTATAAGTGTTTAAAAAATGATGTGCTCCTAATGCACAATAGGTGTGCAGAGGTATGGAACGCATTTTTAATCTTTGTATTGAAGAGAACTCTGTGTGCTTGTGACAGTTGACGCATATTCATTATCTCCCACACAAATTTTTGGGTACTGCAGTAAAAGTTTCCATCAGGATAAAGATTCTATGTACTACATACTAAGTATTGTAAGCAGCCTTGAGTAATTAGACACAATCGTCTTAGCATGACAATTTCTACTTAACATAGAAGACTGTGTGCACCAGGTACTAACATATGTACACACGCTTGTTTTGCTTCAGAAGATGGCCTATCTGTAAAGTTTTCATCACAGTATGAAGGCTGCATGTAGTATGATCTTTAGCACCTTCAGACCTTGGTTATTTTAAGCAAATAGTCGCTCTTTGGCTACGTTTTACATAGAGTGTACACTGTGCTTAGTAGATACTTTTTAATACTCTGTGGGGTATATCTCATGAGAGTTTCACTGTCTGCAAACAGTGTGGTACAGAGTAAACTCTCTCCATAGAGTTAACACTGTTAACAGTACCCACTTTTCTACTCCTATCCATTTCATTTCTCAGTGTAAGTTCAGTGATTGTCAGGAGTTTGATAAAGGTAAAAAATGTCCATAGTAGGGCATTAGTTATGTAACAGGGCTTGAGTATCTGGAGGAACTTGTATTCCCTGAACAGTTGTATACAGATTGGACACCGTGTAAATCAATCAATCAGGGGCTTGTAAAGCACAGCTACTCACCAGTGAGGGTCACAAGGTGCTGGGGGTGGGGGTGGGGGGGCTGCTGGTTGGACTGGGTGGTGGATCATTCGAAGAGCCAGGTCTTGAGGTCCTTCCTGAATTGGGTCAGTGACACTGATTTCCTGAGGTGCAGGAGCAGGGAGTTCCATGTCTTGGTGACAAAGTAGGAGAACGATCTTCCTCCGGTTCTGGTCTTGTGGATCCTGGGGATGGAGGTGAGGGTGAGATGGGCGGATCGGAGTTGTCTGTGGGTACGTGGAATGTGAGGCAGTGGTCCAGGTATGCTTGTCGTTCGTTGTGTAGGGCTTTGTAGGCGTGAGTGAGAAGCTTGAAAGTGACTCTTTTGTTGACTGGAAGCCAGTGGATTTGTCGGAGGTGTTGCGTGATGTGGCTGCAGCAGGGATGTTGAGGACCAGTCTGGCGGCAGCGTTTTGGACGTACTGTAGTTTATTGAGCTGTTTCTGGGTCATGCTGGTGTAGAGTGCGTTACTGTAGTTGAGTCTGCTGGTGGTGAGTGCGTAGGTGACTGTTCTTCTGGACTCCATGGGGCTCCATCTGAAAGTCTTTTGGAGCAGGTGGAGCGTGTGGAAGCAGGCTGAGTAAACTGTGTTGATTTGGCGGTCCATGGAGAGCGAAGAGTTCAGTATGATGCCATGGTTGCGTGCATGGTCCGTCAGGGTAGGGGGGGAAAACCCAGGGCAGCTGCCCACCAGGAGTCGTCCCAGGCTGACGCGGTGGGTCCCAATATGAGGACTTTGATCTTGTCCAATTTGAGCTTGAGGCAGCTGTCCTTAATCCATGTCGTGATGGCCTTCATTCCGCTGTGGAAGCTGGTTCTGGCAGTTGAGGGTTCATTGGTGAGGGAGAGGATCAGCTGGGTGTCATCAGCGTAGGAGAAGATGTTGAGTCTGTGGCTTCTGACGATGGCTGCGAGGGGCGCCGTGTAGAAGTTGAAAAGGGTAGGGCTAAGAGAGGAGCCCTAGGGGACTCCAAAGCTGATCTCCGTGAGTTCTGAGAGGAACGGTGGTAGTCTGACTCGCTGGGTTCGACCGGTGAGGAAGAAATGGATCCAGTCCAGAGCCCTGTTGTGGATGCCGACGTCGTGGAGTCTGGTGATTAGGGTGCGGTGGGAAACAGTGTTGAAGGTGGCCAAGAGGTCTAGTAGGATGAGGGCTGCTGTTTTGCCTCGGTCAAGGGTGGAGCGGATGCCATCTGTGGCAGTGAGGAGTGCAGTCTCTGTGCTGTGGTTGCTTCAGAAGCCAGATTGGGAGGTGTTGGGGGTTGATGGCCTTGTCTATGACCTTGGCTGAGAAAGGTAGGAGGGAGATTGGTCTGATGGTCTTGAGATCTGTCCAGTCTGCAGAGGGCTTCTTTAGTAGGGGGTTAATCTTGGCATGTTTCCAGTCGTCGGGGAAGGTGGGGGTATCGAATGAGCAGTTAATGGTGTGGCTGAGCTGGGGGACGATGGCCGCCGCTGCTCAGTGGAAGATGTGGTACGGGCAAGGGTCTGTCCGGGCCCCTGAGTGGATGCTCTTCATGGTCCTGAGTGTGTTCTCTGTAGTGAGTGGAGTCCAGCAGGGCATGGTCTGTTGAAGGGCGGCTTGGTTGTCTACGATGGTGGTGGGTGTGGCGGCCGTGTCTAGGGTGTCGAAGCTTTCGTAGATCTTCCTGATCTTGTGGTGGAAGAAGGTGCTGAGTTTGTTGCAGAGGTTTTTGGGAGGAAAGAACGTCTAAGGTCTCGCTGTTGGGCCTGGCGAACTCCTTCATGATGGAGAAGAGTTCTATGCTGTTGTGTTCGTTAGTGTGATTCTGTCCTGGAAGGCTGTTTTCTTAGTGTCTTTGAGAAGGAGGTGGTGTGTGCTAACGGCAGACTTGAAGGTTGCATGAGTTTCTGGAGTTTTGTTGGTCCTCCATTTCTTCTCCAGATGTCTGCAAGCGCATCTGGATTCGTGGAGGGTGGGGGGGGTGATCCAGCTGGCTGCCTTTCATCGTTGTTTGCCTGGTCTTCTCTTGAGGGGAGCCAGGGTGTTGGCACAGTTGGAGATACATTGGTGGAGGTTGCGTGCTGCAGTGTTGGTGTCCGTGAGTGTTGGCGGAGTGGTTGTGCAGAGGGAGTTGACAAGGAGTTCTTCGGTGGCCTTGGGGGGGCGGTGGTAACGGTGGTGTGTGGTGGGCGTGCTGAAGGCGAGTTGTATGCAGTGATGGTCGGTCCAGGGGAGTTCGGTGGTGTGGCTGTAGCTGATGTTCCCCTTGCGCAGAAGATGGGGCTGAGCATGTGTCCAGCTGAGTGGGTCGGTGCGGTGACTATCTGCTTGAAGCCGATGTTGGCGAGGTTCTCCAGGAGGGAGGTGGTGTTCTGGTCACTGGGGTTGTCCATGTGGAAGTTGAGGTCTCCGAGCAGGATGTAGTCGGTGGATGCGAGGGCCTGGGGTGCGATGAGGTCTATGATGGAGTCGGTGAAGGGGGGTCAGGTGCCGGGGGGCCTGTAGATGAGGGTGCCACAGAGGGTGGTGGTGGTGTTGGGGTTTGTCCGGATCTGGAAGTGGAGGTGTTCAATGTTTGTCTTGAGTTGTTAGAGTGCATGGTAAGTCAGAGCGTGCTTTTGTAGACGATGGCGATGCCTCCTCCCGGGTGGTAGGGTGCTCCTTGTGGGTGATGGCGGGGATGACGATGGCGATGTCCAGTCCGAAGCAGGGGTTGGTCCCGGTTTCCATGAAGAAGACAATTTCAGGAGCGGTGGCGTCGAGGAGGTCCCAGATTTTTGTGGCGTGTTTGTGGAGGGATCGTACATTGAGGAGGATGCAGTTGAGGCGGAGAGGTACGCTGTCGGTTGGCTGGGCGGTGGGGGGGCGTGGTGGCTTGGCTAAAGGTGCGGTTGCAGTTCCGGCAGGCAAATGGTTCGAGGGTCTTCTTCAGTGAAGCTAGGTGGCAGGCGGCATGTCGTCCCGGGTTGAGGGCGAGGAGGGTCCTGGCGTCATATCAGTGGGGATCTGAGAGGCAGGGTCACTGGCATTGGGTGGGGTCCAGGCACGGATGGGCGCAGATGGCTTGGGTGTGCAGGATAGGTTATCCTTTCATTTGTGGTTTAGAGTTAACATGAACTTGGCTATCTATGAAGTGTATGGAATCGGGTCAATGTTCCAAATCTCACAAGCTTGCTTTATTTTTGGGGGTTGTATTTATAATAGCATTAAAGACGCTTTATATTATTCTGAGCTATTTTGCTTTTACTTTCATAGCTCTAATGGTATACCCGTTTAAAGAGCAATGTATACAAAAGATACTTGGATGATGGAATTAGTGATGTCCTGAATTTTGTCATTTGACATGTTATCAGTGATGTCATAAATTATTTCATAGAACATGTCATGAGTGATGTCATATGTGAGGTAATAAGCAGTGCATGGCTGGGGCGCAAGCTATAGTTTATAACTGGTGAATTTCTATGTTTTTTTAGTTCAAAACGGTAATGTCGTCATTGACAAATTCACCTAACTATAATGCTACTTTAAACTTTGGTTTGTTCAGTGACTTTCTAAGGTTTTTTTAAAGAAAAAAACCAGAACTTTTTATTCCACACATAACTATAATGACACTTTATCCTTTGCTTTTTTCAGTGAATTTCTAGAGGTTTTTTTTAATGTAAAGTAATATTTAATTACGATATGTAAATCCAACCACTCGCCGTGCGCGGTGGGGGGTTGGTTGCAGTGCCTGGCCTGCAGACAGGCCCTGCGGCCAAACCCCACATGCAGCCAACCACATGCTGCACACGGCCTTTGACTGTGCACAGTAGGGGGTTGGCCAAAATGCCTGGCTTGCGGCCAGGCCCTGTGGCCAACTCCCATAAAGGTAGACAACCCCACACTGTGCATGGCTTTTGCTGGTGCACTGCAGGGGGTTTGACACAGGCCCTGGTGACCCCACCCCAGGGCCATATGTTTTTAAAGGGGAGGGGGCACATGTACCTCTTCTCCCAGAGCCACATTAGGCCCTGGGGACCTCATCGCCCAGGGCTGTTGTTTTTTTATTAAAGGGGAGGGAGGAATGTGGTTTCCCTCCCGAGCCTCGTTAGGCCATGGGGACCCCATCCCCCAGGGCCACTCCTTTACCTAAAGTGGAAGGGGCACATGTGGTTCGCCACTTCAGGCCGATTTTGGCCCTGGGGACCCCATCTCCCAGGGGCCCACCATGATTTTCAAGTGGAGGGGGGCATGCAGTCACTGTCCTCTAGGCCGGAGAGGACCACAAGGTGTCTGTCCGAGGGAGCTGGACATCAGGGATCAATCAGCCCAATTCCTTATGTGTTCTTTACAGGAGGATGAGTAGAAGGGGTAGCCTCTCATAGAAGAGCAGGTGCTTCCTGTCAGGGCGGTCCTCTGCTGATGCGGAATGATTCGAGCATGATTCCAGCTGAATGATCCCCGATATCCATCTCCTTCAGACTGAAACCTCGTGGTCTTCTCCGACCTAGACTTGATTCAGCCCACTTCGCCCTCCACCTTGGATTCTACCAGAGACCTTTGCTAATCACCTCGCTGGGACTCACGACCCATCCACTTGCCCTTACCTAGCCGGATAGCCCGATCCAGACTTGCTAACACACCAGCAGTCTCGATATAAACTTGTGTAATGTCGTTGTGATGATGACCTGAAATCGCTCAGACTGAAATGCTGTCATCAAAGTACAGCGTTCCTATGGCTTCTCTGGCTCCTAACATGTTTCAAAGTAATTGTAGCCTCACTGCTCATGTTATGTACCATTTTCAATCATGCCTTTGGCGCTGTCTACATATCACATGCATCACTTGTGCCTTTTCACCCTTTCATGAGCACTATGTGTGCACCTTTGTGATTACACCTATATCGAAGAAAGAGTATTGCTGTCTGAAATTAATGTCTTTCCGCTACAACATCTAACACAGATTGTGATATTCAAACTTGGTGTCTCTCCCCTTTTTTGTCTCCTTCATTTATTTGTTTATATTTACTTAATTGTCCTTCAAATATTACCTGTTGAGAAGATGTTGTTTGTTACCACATTTCCGGGTCTCAACTGGGTTTACAAGATTCTTCCTGTTGTATTTTCTTGTTTCAGGGAGAGGGGGCTCTCTGCGCCACTACTGGGGCCAGTTTTGGCTTTGGGGACCCAGTCCCCAGGGCCAAGCATCATTTTTAGGAGGAGGGGGACATACGGCCCGCCTCCTTGAGCTGATTTCAGCCTTGGAGACCCCATCCCCCGGGGCCCTGATATTTAAAGGTAGGTGCCCTGGTGCCCACCCAGGGCACCCACAATTCTCTTGATGGGGGCAGCAGAGGAGCCCCAAGGTCCCCGTGGGCCCAGCTGGCTCCCTGCATGCAACGGGAGCTGGCATTTCTCCCGCCAAGAGGGAGCAGCTCGTAATACTAGTCCCTCTGGGCAGGAGCAACATTTTGATCTCTTTCCCTGCCCGCTTCAGTGCAGGCAGGAGAACAGATAAAAAGTCCTCTCCCAGTGGGCAAGATCATTTTTAAAGCTCCCACCTGCTAGAAACAGACTTGGTGCTTGCTCATGCTTGGCAGGAAAGTAAAAAATCCTCCTGCCAAGTGAGAGCAAACACAGGTTTCCCAGCCCACACTGCTGCGAGCAGGGAAACTGCTATTTCCCAGGGGAGGACTACTCAGGACATAGCTACTTAGCAGGCCCCAGGGATTGGGGTCTCAGGGCCTTTAATGACTAAGGGAGGGGGGCTGTGTAGCTCTATTTTAAATTGACGCTCCTCAAGAGTTTCTCGAGACTCTCACTGACCTAACTGCCAAAATATAAACCTTTCTCAATATCTCAAAAACTACTGAACAGATTTACATCAAATCTCAAAAGGCACAATCTATGAACCAAGATCTAGCTTCCTGCCGAATTTGGTGGAATTACGTTCAGTAGTTTTTGCTGTAGCCTTGTCTAAATAAGTCTATGGAAAATGCATGGGAATGTTGCGTTTTGGGACCTGCCCTTTATTCATGGCTCCTGCTTGATGGATCACCCCGAAACTTTCCAGGAAGGAGATGAGGCAGATGAACTTTTTGGGGGAAAGTTTTGGGAAGATTCATCAAACAGGGCCAATGTTATTAGCAAACCAAAAAACTCAGTTTCTATGGAAAAGCAGACCTAACTATGAGTACCTAGTGGCGACTGCCGTTAGGTAACTGTTAGAAATGGGGGTCTCTAGTTGGCAAAAGTTTGCATCTTTGTCCAAGAAGGGACCCTTCTTCCTAGTCAGGGTAAGGAGGATACACTTCTAAAATAACCCCTGCTCACCCCCTTGGTAGCTTGGCATGAGCAGAGAGGCTTATCTCAGAGGCAGTGTGTAATGCATTTGTGCACACATACAGTAATATAGTGAAAACACTACAAATGGACACCACACCAGTTTAGAAAAATACGGAATCTTTATCTAAACCAAACAAGAACAAAACAACAAAAATCCACAATACAGTCATCAAAATATGACTTTTAAAAGGTAGAAACAGTTCTGTCCATAGCAAACTATAGTTGCAACACTTTCAACACTAAGGGGCACATGCATCATTCTAAATACCGGTCGCAAAGAGGCAGATTCGCAGAATCTTCCCCTTTGTCACCGGTAATTTTGCATTTGGGATGCATCAACCCAAATGCAAATTCGCAATTTAAGTAATCGCAAAATTTGCGATTACTTAAATTGCGAATGCATTTAGGGAATCGCAAATTGCAATCCCTAAATGCAATGCATGATGCAATTTTAAATTGCGATTTTGCAATTAGGGATCGCAAATTACCATCAATTTAAAGTTGATGGTAATTTGTGAAAACTTTGAAAAACGCACTAAAGTGCATTTTTCATAGTTCCATGTTACACACACACATGCCCTTGGGGCATGTGTGTGCGCAACATGTGGTCACATGGCAATTTCAGGGGTGCATCAGAGTGTCCTTTTGGCACCCTTGAAATTGCATGCGCAATTTGCGAGTACCTATTTGGTACTCCCAAATTGCGCATGCAATTCCCATTCATTCCTATGGGTCTCTAGGCCATTAGGAATGAATAGGAAGCTATTCCTTAATTGTGAATTGCAATTTGCAATTCGCAATTAAGGAATATGTAGGAATCACAATTTTTTTGCGATTCCTACATGCATAAGGAATTGCGATTCCTAAATAGCGATTTCTAAAAAATGGGTATTAAGGAATCGCAATTCCTTATGTTGATGCATGTGCCCCAAAGTACCTTGGATGCGTCACAGTCACAAACAAAAACAGCCGCAGGGAAGGTGATGCATCGGTTCCTCACTCCCAGAGAAGGTGATGTGTTGGTTCCTTACTTCAGGGGAGGTCATGCGTCGGTTCCTTACTGCCACGCAGGGGAGGTGATTCGTCGGTTCCTTACTGAAGGGGAGGAGATGCGTCGGTTTATTACTGTGCGGGGAGGTGATGCATCAGTTTCTTACTGCGGCCCAGCGTTCTTGTAGACTTGGCGCCCCGGTGCAATGCGTGGGGATCGGGGATCGGGGATGCATCAGTTCTCGATGCAGCGGCGGCAACGGCACTGCGTTGGTTTCTCCAGCCGCGTTCCCACGATGCGTTGGTTCTTGCAGCCGCACAGCAGGGCCTGCGTTGGAATCGGTGCGGTAATCTCGGACTTCAGAGATCGGTGCACGGGATTCAGCGTGCAGCGATTTCTCCAGCCGTGGGTAGGCGCTGCATCAGTTTCTTCGGCGATGCATCGAAAACAGGTGCGGATGCGACGTGCTTCTCGTAATAGTGTTACTTTACAGCTCCCAACAGCAGGAACAACCTCCAGAGGCTCAACACAGTCACAGGCACCTCTTGGCAATTCAGAACTCCCAGCAAGGAAGATCAGGGGAGTTGGTGGTGAAGTCTTTGTATCCCTGAGACTTCAAAACAGGAGGCAAGCTCTACTTCAAGCCCTTGGAGATCTTCCTCAAGCAGGAGACACAGCACACAGCAAAGTCTTTATCCTCTCCTTGGTAGAAACAGCTAATGTAGGCCTACCCCAAATAGCACACAACAAAGGGGCAGTACTTCTCCTTCAGTTTCTCCAGCTCTTCTCCTTGGCAAAGGTTCCTCTTGAATTCCAGAAGTAATCTAAAAGTCTGGGGTCTGGACCCCACTTTTTATAGCACATATTCCTTTGTTCCCTGGTGGCAGAGAAGCTCTTTGCCCAGCCAAAACCAGTTCTTTCCTCTCTGGTGCAGCTTCCTGGCAGGAGGTGGAGACAGCATTGTCCAAGGCAGACCAGGCCCACTCAGGTGTGAAAGAAATCTCCTCCCCCTACTCTGAATGCAGCCCAGGTCTATTCGGCCAAGCCCTGACTCACGCTGGAAAGGCAGGACACACCTCACCCACCCATGTGGCTGTCTGAACAGAATGCACATCCCCAACCCCTGTCACTCCACAGCCAGTCAATACACAAACCTAGCAGAGGCACACTGGATGGCTAAGAAAGAAAATACCTACTTTCTAAAAGTGGTATTTTCAAACCCAGAATGTAAAAATCATCCTTACTAAAAGATGCATCTTTAGATTCTGAGTTCAGGCATACTAAACTTCATTTTCCTATCTTGTTCCCAGGGGCAGTTATACTTGTAAGATGTTATAAGTAAACTCCCAATTCTAGCCTTAGGGACAGATAGCCATTCAATAGTGAAAAACGAATTTGGCAGTATTTCACTATCAGGACATGTCACACACATCAGGGCATGTCCTACCTTTCACATACACCGCACCCTGCCCACAGGGATACCTTGACCCTACCTTAGGGGTGACTCACATGTAAGAAAAGGGAAGGTTAGGAACTGGCAAGTGGGTGCCCTTGCCAGGGTGACATGGCAGTACTAGACTGCACATAGACACTGCAATGGCAGGCCTAAGACCCCTTTGCAAGGCTGCTTGTGTGGGTGGCACAATCAGTGCTGCAAGCCCACTAGCAACATTTGGTTTACAGGCCCTGGGCACACACAGTGCATTTTACTAGGGACTTAACATTAAACCAAATAAGCCAATTATGGAAACACTTATCCATGACATCAAATTACAGGGGGAGCACTTGCACTTTAGCACTGAACAGCAGTGGCAAAAAGAAGTCCAACACACAGTAAAAACACAGGAGGCAAAGGCAAAATATACAGGGGAAGTCCACACCAAGGATGCCAGGTCTAACAGTAACACACATCATCCACAGAACCACTCATATAACCACTCACACCCCCATACAACCTCTTGTACGCCCACTCACACACCCACAGAACAATTCATATACCCACTCACAGACCAATACCAGTACTCACACACCCACTCACTCTTCCATAGAGCCAATCGCATACCCACTCACTCACTTGTACAGCCACTCACACAACCAATCACTCACCCATACAGCCACTCATACAACCAGTCATTCACCCGTACAGCCGATCACATAGCCACACACTCACCCATTCATCTACTCACATACCCACTTATTTACCTTAACAGTCACTTATTCACCCACTCACTCACCCATACAGCCTCACAACACAGCCAGTCACTCACCCATGCAAGCACTCACACACCCACACAATTACTTACATACCCATTCACACATACATACAAGCACTCACGTGTCACTCACTTACTCTCCAATACAGCCACTTACACACCAACTCACTTAACCAAACTCCCATTCAAACAGCCACTCACTCACCCATACAGGCACTTACACACCCTGTCACTCACTCATTAAGCCAATCAGACACCCACTGACTCACCCATACAGTCACTAACACACCCATTTGCCCACCCATAGAGACACCCATACTGCCACTCACTCATCCATATAGCCACTGACACACCCACTCACTTACCAATACAGCCACTCAAACAGCATTTCACTTACCCAAACAGCTAATCATACACCCACTTATATACCCATACAGCCACTTACACACCCATACACACAAGGATACATACAGTCACCCAACCACTCACATAATATATGTTAGTAATAGTATCACTCAGTAGGAGTGCACCTAGCATATTATTTTAACTTTTGTAGTAGGTTAGTATGTATGTTTAGCAACCAAAAACACTTAAAACACTTACACTCGCTAGATCATGTCATCAGTGAAGTCATTTGAGATGTCATCAGTGATGTCATCAGTGATGTCACTGACCATGTCATGAGTGATGTAATATGCGAAGTCATAAGCAGTGCATTGCGGGGGAGTAAGTTATAGTTAGCTCAAGTAACTATAACTGCTGAATGCAAGAATGGGGCGTGGCTGAAGAGTGCTGCCTGAAAATGGTATGCAAAGATGAGAATGCAGAGTGGGACCTGGAAGAATGGGGACACATGTTGGAAGAATTACACTCAGCAGCAGACCAGGCTGGAGAGGGGGAGGGTGCAATGCAGGTGTCAAATTCTACTGCCTACGTGCAAAATGTGGAAAGTGATGAAAACCCCTCACTCCCATATGCAAATAGATAGATAACATTGGAGGGAAGAAATAGGCACTTCCCTAAAACACCACTCCAGATACCCGATAGCCTAGCCTTAGATGGCTTATACTCTTTGCCCATAAGATGGTCCCCTCACCAGTCGCTGCCATAGTTTTTTTTTCTTTTCATTTGTATACTTAGTTAAATTGCCTCTTTTCACCCATCCTTTATATTTTTAATAGTTCAAATAAGAATTGTTGCACACATTACTCTGGTGTGGATAAGTGTCTAAGCACTGTCATGGCCATAGATATGTCCAACAAACGAAACTGTTGAGCAGAATATATGAACAAGTTAGCGTATTGCCAGGACATCCTATGTTTGCAAATAGATTGCTCATGATAAATTGTACCGTATATATATGTGGCACCATGTGAGATGTGATTCTGGGCACCCTTGCAATAAAAAATAAAAACTATAACTGCTGAATTTTGCTGGTTTTGTACTAGTGAAATCTGAGCCTAACTATAACGTCCCTGTAACCTGTGATTTTTTCAGTGAATTTCCAAGATTTTTTATATTCTATTCCCTAACTATAATGACCCTGTAACCTTTGTTTCTAAAGCGAATTTCTATGTTTTATTAACTAGTAGTTGCCTTTGCAGAGTGGTGGAGAAAGGGGGCGGGGCCTCAGACCAGCTCTTAGGAATTTTGCTGTGTCAGACTTACTGGAGGTAACAGGAGGGCTTCTGGGCCCCCAAAAACCCTCAGTATCCAAGAGGACTTCATTCACCAACCAGCAGTGCACCAGGAGGCACGTTTGCAGAGTGGTGGAGAAAGGGGGAATGGCCTCTGAAGACCTCATAAGAATTCCACTGTGTGGGACTTACTCAAGGTAACAGGAGGGCTTGTGGGCCCCCAAGGAAACTCTAGAGTCAAGAGGACTTTATCATCTAACTAGCAGTGCCTCAGGAGGTGCATTTGCAGAGTGGTGGAGAAAGGGGGCATGGCCTCCGAAGTCCTCTCAGCAATCGCACTCTGTGGGACTTACTGGAGGTAACACAAGGGCTTGTTGGCCCCCAAGGACCCTGAGCATCCAAGGGAACTTCATCCCCCAACCAGCAATGCACCAGCAGGCATGTTTGCAGAGTGGTTGAGAAAGGGGGCATGGCCTTTAAAGGCCTCTCAGCAATCCTGCTGTGTGGGACTTACTGGAGGTAACAGGAGGGCTTGTTGGCCCCAAGGACCCTCTGGAGCCAAGTGAACTTCATCCCCCAAGCAGTTGCACAGCAGGAGGTGCATTTTCAGAGTGATACTGAAAGGGAGAAGGGCCTCCAGCAACTTGCAAATCTGCTTTAAAAAAAAAAGTTTTTATTACGGGGGGGCTGCGTGGCTCCCTTCCCTGGGCCTATTTTGGCCCCAGGGACACCATCCCCTGGGACCTGGCCTTTTTTGAATGGGGAGGGGGCCATGCAGCCACCCTCCCTGGGCTGATTTCAGCCCCAGGTACCCCATTCCTGGGGCCCAGACGTTCTTTTCATGTTTTTTAAAAAATATAAAGGAGGGGGGCCGAACCAATTTTGGCCCTGGGGACCCCATCCTCTGGGGTCCGGCCTCTTTTTTTAATTTTATTTTTTTAAACAAGGCCGATTTCCGCCCAAGGGACCGCATCCGGCACGCACTCACCACTAATGGGGACTGTGGGGGGAGCCTGAAGGGTCCACGGTCCCTGCCATCTCCCCGCCTCCTGCAGGAGCCAGCATTGCTTTTACAGAGAAGGAGCTGCTAACATGCAGTTCCCATTTTTATGCTCTCGCTTGCTTAAAGTGGAGCACCGTTTGCTATGGCTTAACAGGAGCAGTAAAGCTCCCGCAAAGCCAAAGCAAACTGCTATGTCACGGGGTGGGCACACCGAAACATAGTAGGAGCCGGCCCTGGGGGGGGGGGTCTCAGAGTGGTAAACATGTCTTAGGTCTGCCATTGCAGCCTGTGTGGGCAGTTTTTAACTGCCATGCCGACCTGCCAAAATAAACCTATTACCAGGCCCAAGCCTCCCCTTTATATACATATAAGTCACCCCTAGGGTAGGCCTGGGCAGCCCAGAGGGCAGGGTGCAGTTAATTTAAAAGGCAGAACATGTACTTTTAAGTTTTACATGTCCTGGCAGAGAAAACTCTTAAATACGTTTTCACTGCTGCAAGGCCTACTTCTCTCATATGATAACATTGGAATTACCTTGTTACATTTTATAAGTGTGATTTCCACACTGGAATAGGTAACCAGTTCATGTTCGGTGTCTCTGTAATCACAATTAAAAATCCTAACTTATGGCAAAGTCGGATTTTAAATTGTAATTCTCAAAATGCCACTTTTAGAAAGTTGTACAAGAAAGGGGTTAAGCCCAGTTTCGGAAGCCAGATAGGGCTTTGGTTAAAGTTTTTGAAAAAGGGAATCCGGCTACCACTTTTAAAGCGCTGCTGTTTATTTAAGCAGACTATGGACCAATGCACTTTGTCTCCTTGGTCCTGGTTAAATTGCTTTACCCATTGGTTACAATAATATTTCTAAACATTAAACATTTTTGCATGCCTGAAAACATATTGACACACTGTTTGAAACATTTGTTATAAGTACATTCAAAAAATATTTTTGAAATAATTATGGTGCTCAAACGAAAACAAAGTATTGTGCTTCACCAAATTATACAATAAAACATTCAGATATCAAAATTTCTCTGGTTACACATTACACCAGTCTGTTTTTTACTAAGCAATGTCTGGACACTGAGCACTCTCACTGCGCTCTATTTAGTTGCATTTCACGAGAGTTGCTCGCCATAGGGAAAGCAAGATTTTATGGACTGTGGGGATAAATCAATGCTGTGTGTCCCTCTACAGTGCCTACACTGCGTTTGTGTAATAATCCCTCATGGCATGGTAGAGAAGAAAGTGCCGACGCGTTTCAAATCCCTATTTAACTTCTGGTATTATCCTCAGGGCATTGACACGGTGTAATCTGGATATTAACGTGGTACTGCCTCACTGCCGGTAATGGTTCCTGATTTTGGATTTGAGTTTAAGCAGGACTCATGTTTTTTTGGGGGTTTTTTTTTCCGAAGACAGGAAGAGCCCTTCAGTCAGCTGACTGCTGGATCAGAAAACCTGATTGGAAATTAACAAAGTTAAAGAAAATCCAACGTGACTGAAGGGCTCTTCCTGTCTTCGAAAAAAAAAAAAAAAATGAGTCCTGCTTAAACTCAAATCCAAAGTCAGGAACCATTACTGGCAGTGAGGCAGTACCACGTTAATATCCAGATTACACCGTGTCAATGCCCTGAGGATAATCCCAGAAGTTAAATAGGGATTTGGAACGCGTTGGCACTTTCTTCTCTACCATGCCATGAGGGATTATTACACAAACGCAGTGTAGTCACTGTAGAGGGACACACAACATTGATTTATCCCCACAGTCCATAAAATCTTGCTTTTCCTATGGTGAGCAACTCTCGTGAAATGCAACTAAATAGAGCGCAGTGAGAGTGCTCAGTGTCCAGACATTGCTTAGTAAAAACAGACTGGTGTAATGTGTAACCAGAGAAATTTTGATATCTGAATGTTTTATTGTATAATTTGGTGAAGCACAATACTTTGTTTTCGTTTGAGCACCATAATTATTTCAAAAATATTTTTTGAATGTAATTATGACAAATGTTTCAAACAGTGTGTCAATATGTTTTCAGGCATGCAAAAATGTTTAATGTTTAGAAATATTGTTGTAACCAATGGGTAAAGCAATTTAACCAGGACCAAGGAGACAAAGTGCATTGGTCCATAGTCTGCTTAAATAAACAGCAGCGCTTTAAAAGTGGTAGCCGGATTCCCCTTTTTTCAAAAACTTTTAGAAAGTTGGCATTTTCTTACCTTAGCCATTTAGTGCCTGTAGCCTGTCTCTGGTCACATGACTGGGTGTAGCTGACAGTTGAGCTTTGTGTATTCCTTCTAGACAGCCACACACAATAGGGAGCTCGGGAGTGCCTGGATGGGCACAGCCCCACTTACACTTGAATAGACTGTGTCCTGCTTCTACACAAAGGGCTGAATACCCTCTGTAGTTAGTCTGGAGCCTGGGCAGGGAAGGCAAGTTTCCTGGGGGCTTCACAGGGAAACCTCTAGAAGATTCTCCCCCACTTCAAAGGCACAACTGGGTATAAATACTTGACCTTAGACACCAACTCTTGAGTACACTTCTGGACCTGTCGATACCCTACCAAGACGAAGGACTATGGTGCTGCTACCAGGACTGCTACTCTGCTGGACTCCTGCTCTAAAGGAACTGCTGACCTGCTGTACTGACCTGCTGCCTCCTGCCTTCTTGCCCACTGTAAGAATCCTCCTTGAAGTGTGATGATTTTAAATAAAGTGTTTATTTACAGAAGCACAGTACAGTACAACCGCCAAGTATCTCAGTCCAAATAAATCTCCCTTACTACATTCTAAAGGTTCCTATAGTAACATTGGAACATCTAAGACTCCACAGAAACTATGTACAATAAAATGTAACACCCACCAAAGGAGAACTGGAACTGCAACTTCATCTTGAACCCAGGATGCCAGAGTGACTCTAAGGGCTAGTGTGCTGGCCTCCTGATCTGAGCCTCAGGGAAATAAAAGGCTCCCCAACATCCTGAACCAGTCCCTGGACCCAGCTGTAGCAAGTTTCTGACCCCTAAGTGGTGCCTTTCAGGTCCTGGACCCTTGATGTGGCTCTCGGGTGCTAAAATTAAGCTTTTGGCTCTTTGTGACCGAGAACGAGCTTGTTTGCACGAAGAACGCGCCTCTCACACCGGAAATCAGATCAAAGCACTGCCAACCCTTCTCTTCACGTTGCAGCATTGACCGCTGGCAAGGGACCACCAAAGTGAAGCTCCAGCCTGCCCGTCCGCGATGCCTGGGCTGCTCTTCGTGCCATGCCAACAGCCTCCCGCGACACTATACACGCTCCTCGAGGCCCTCTCCAATGCAAGCGGGACTCTTAGAAACAAACTTCAGAAGGTAAACCTTCAGCGCGACTAACCTGGGACTCTATCTGACCTGTGCTCCATTGTAGTCAGCCTGAATGTTTGTATATGACCTGGTCCAGAGCGACCAGATATCCCGATTTGGGGTGCTATTTTTTACTTTATTCTTTAAAAATTCATAACTCAGGTTCTACTGATTGGATTTTTGTCATTTTGGTCTTGTTTTATTTTTAAGGTTTGCTTTATTTTTCTGACTTGGTTTGGGAACTTTTTGTGTGGTGTTATCACTGTTTTACTGTTTGAAGTGCTGCACAAATACTTTACAAATAATCCTGACTGCTCTGTCCCAAGCTACCAGAGAGTTAGTTTGAGCACAGGTTAATTTAGGGTTTGCTTGTGCCTTACCCTGACAAATATTGTGGTTGCTGCTTGACAGGGGCTTACACCCCAGTCAAGCAGTAACCCAATATCTTACACTCCAGTTATAGAGTTCAGAATCCCAAACAAAATGGGCCTGATTCACGAAGGTATTTTACACTTTTGAGTAAGTTTGCTACTTTTCAGTATTCAAAACTCTGAATGCTAGTTACTTCTAAAACACTGGTGTTATGCCCAGCCCTAGACATGACTAACCACTGGTTCTGCAACACTTTCCCATAAAAAATAATGGAGGTAGGGACTAAAGCCCTGTAGCAGTGGTGTAGCTAGATCTGTTGCTGCCTGTGGCAGTCCCTGCGGGGGCCGCAGGTAAGATTGGGGGCTAGGCCACCGCCCCTAAAACTTGTGCTGCCCGGGGCAGCCCACCCCCCCTTGCTACACCAATGCCCAGTGGGAAATAATGTTAAATTTAATTAAATTATTCTATACTTACATATACAAACAAACAAATTAATGCTAAAACAAATATATAAAATAGTACATATTTATTTATTTATAAAATATTTTATTAACCTATTGCTTTTCATTGAAGTTATTAAAGATACAAGGCAATTACGCATGTACAGTAATATGTTCAATACCTTAGCCTAGTTGTACAGATGTACAGAATAGCAACTTCCCTGGATCGCTCTATGGCAAGGCTCATAACATTCAGAAACTTATTGACCTTAACGAAAACACAGCAGTCCAAACATAAGATATACTTGTTAGTAGTATTAACCTACAGTAGGTTGAATAGGGGTCTTCCCTCTGACACATACACAACAGGTACTATACCTATTGTGAATCCGGGTTTAAATTTCATTCCATTCAAATACGGGGATCCTAGCTTGGATTTAGGCTTGGCTCACCCTCATAAGCCCATCATACTATTTTATCTTGTGTACCATAGTCCTCAAACACCTGGGCCACTTCTCCCCACGAGCAGCCATAGGTCATCTACACAACCCATTGGCTTCCTCAATGCCTCCTCCTCTGTTCTTGGCAAGTATATTATGTCGGTTCTACACCTGGCATACACTGGGACTCCACACAGCCTTCCAGGTTATAGCAATAAGTCTGTTAACCAAGTTTAGCGTAACATCAATAAATCTATTGTCCACTTTTTTGTTTTAGACCAGGCAAACATACCTCAGTATACATGTAATTTTCCTGCCCAGTGTCTGCAGACGGTGATGCGCATCTCTGGCAAGCTTTGAGCTTGCCTGCGTAAATTCCACCTATTTTCCAGGGCTAGAGATACGGCTGATGGAGAAAAGGAAGTTAAACTGGGTGCAATTGAGCATTGTGTTCCTACACACCATCTGGGTGCATGCTAATATTCTCTCCTATTTCTTGTCCTCCAAGTCCGACCCATTCCATGTCTCCCATTTCACATTGGCTTTGTCCAGCATAGTATACACCATCCTAGTAGGACCCTATTAAATAATGTTACCATGGGGCAACCAGCCCAATTGTCATCAATAGTTGTAGTACCTCATGTTGCTGGGGCTCATCTGCACCAACACACCACAATTCCTCAAATGTCCATATAAAAGCCCCATACATCAGGAATTGCCCCAAAGCCAGCCCATGGTCAGTTATAGATGCTTTCTGGGGTATAGTTTTCCCATATGAGAAGTATTCTCCAGCTGCTAATATTCCTGCTTCAGTTAAATGGGAGAGTTGGCATGCTGTAAAGAAGAAAGAGGGTTCACATTGCAGGAGCCCAACTAACAATAACGCTGGGGAATACAGGGGGTAGCTTGTTGACTTTAAAAACATCTCTTCCAGGTTTCAGAGCAATGGAAAGTAGTAATTGGCAATTCTGTATTCTAATCTTAGTCTGCATTAATAAGGTTCTCTTCCAACTCTGCCCATCTCCACCATACCCGCTCCATCTAGATATCGTGCAATTCATTGCAGCTGTGTTGCCAGATAATATAGCTCATAGTCGAGTGCACTCAATTCCCCCTCCAAGATAGGTCTCTTGACTGCGTCAACCGAAAGCTTTTGGAGTCCACCGCCCCATTTCAAGTCCAGAAAGAGCAAGATCAGTTGTTTAAACCACCTACCTGGTACCAACACAGGAAAATTAATTAAAAAGTATAGCTGCCACCTGTGCCATGGCGAGTAGACGGAAGGAGCACCAAAAATCACATTAGACTTTAATGCTCTGATCATCTCTCTGAAGTTACCTATTTCTGAGTTCAGCAATGCTATGGAATATGTTCACTCCCAAATATTTGAAAGTATGGGAAGCCCGGTCGATCCCTAGCTCCCAAATGCCCACCATCCTGCTGTATGGTGCTATCAGGAAAACACAAGTTTTGGATTTATTAATTTTGTGGGCTGATACTCCACCATTAATTGCAGTATCTGCAGCAAATTTGTCTTGCTATTTTAACATAGATCAATCCATCAACAGTGTAGAGAGATATAGTATGTATGTCATCTCTCAGCATAATGCCCCATGCTTCTCCCCACATCCAAACCAACGAGGCTAAAGATTCAATTGTAATAGCAAGAAGGAGGGGAAAGAGGGGCACCCATGTCTGGGCCATAGTATATACCTTTTGTATAGTGAGAGCTGTAAAATAGTGACCACATATGTTAACATTTCACTAGTGACCACACTAAGCAGGATTATCGGTAGTGACCACCCAATCCTTTCAGGTGATCAAAAGCTTTAAATGTGTTTTGGAAATGCAACCTTTTGTCTTCCTCAAACTATCAGTGTCTGAAAAACACATATCTTTCCATCAAATACCACTTTCCATTTTTGGGCAAATCAATATTCCAGATAGCAAATCTTACATGAAAAAACAAATTTTTTCTTTCAAAGTATTACTATTAATTTTTTGTAAGTACAAAGCACCCAGACATCAGCTTTGCATTTTCATCGCATACTGACATGCACAATCCCTCACATGGACATATTCTTCTTCAAATGCCTAGGTGTTACAATTATAGGCCATGGATGCTCACCATAACACCATGGATGCCTATAGTATGCTGACCTGGCCCACCATTATACCATAGCCACCACTGTGCCAAGGATGAAAAACATAATGGACAGGAGGCCCATGTTTTTATGCAAGGGGGAGGCACCAATATGTCAGCGATAGATAAAATGAGGTCAGTCAAGCTCCAAATTTGTCAATGATGGCTGCCACTAGGTAACAACTAGACAAAAAATGACCAAAATATATCAAGGATGACCATTAGTATGCCAGTGTCATTGTTATTGTATGAATAGATGTAGCCGTGCCAGAGATGAACCCTTACGATGGGTGCAGCATACACTTTTTGTGGTCCTTAACACCATGTATACCTTCATGCATCAATACTGTTTTTAGGGAGGGACACACATAGACACATTTATAAAAAATATGCACATGTGCTTGGACACGCACAAACACATGCACTTGAGGCTTTTATTTGTCTCAGCTCTGAATCCTTGGCTGATCTTTCACCCAACTCGCACATTTTCACCCTGGCTCCTTCAGTCCCACAATTCAGTGAGCCCACACTGACTACTGCTGTAGCTACTGCTAGCACTCTTCTTTCCATGCCCATTGTTTACGCTCTTCGTAGTGTGACTCATGGAGCAGGGCCTACAACATGATCAATCTCCTTGTGACTTAGCTAGATTGCGGGTTGAAACAGAAGCTTGTGCAGGCTGATAGTGTGTGTTTGAATGCTATCATGAGATCCAGTCATTGGTTTGGTTGGCTACCATTCTAAGAGTCTTGAGATGATCAGTGCTTCCTTTTTGAATGAGCCCATATCTTCTGAATGAGGTCCTGGGTTTGGCTTCACCTCCTAGAGCTACTTCTAAGGTGTTTGTGAGCTACTAGAAGCTCCTTAGCTACATGTTGGAGACTCCAGTATATGCAGTATTGCTGTAAGATATAATGCCCAGTCTTCACACTGACTGCCGGGTTACTATTTAGTAATTAGATCATCGAGTCAAACCAGTCCCCAAGCTCATACTTGCCATGACCGCCTTAAGGTACTGCCAATGTATAGTGTCAAACACATTTTCAAGATAAGATCACCTATCCACTCTGGGCCATACATCCGTCTCCATCTCATTCAACACATTAACAGCTTTTGGAGCTGAGGGGATGTGCTGTGAGCCGCTATAAATCCATTTTGATCTGGGTGAAGCAGGGTGGTTAGATACTGATATAACCTGGTGGTTAACACCTTACTGCGCTGCCCTACGGCAAAACCTCATAAATGAGATGCTCAGGGGCATATTATCAAGCCCCTATCGCCACCACAACGTCACTTTTTGTGACGTTGTGGTGGCGATAGGGTCAGCTCCCTATTATCAAGGTGGCTTAATGCTGCCTTGATAATAGTGCCCCTTTCACGCTAAATTTAGCGTGAAAGGGGCGTGCAGTGGGTGTTGCGGTGGGCGTTCCACCGCAACACCCATTGAATTCGACGCTGCCACCTATTATCAAGGGTGGCGATAATAGGTGGCAGCGCCAAACTTAAGACCAGGAAAATCCTGGTCTTAAGATGGCGAAAAGAGGAGAAATGCTTTATTTCTCCTCTTTTTTGCTTTTTCCATGTGTGCTGCCTTGTGCAAAATGACTTCAGAGATTCCAAGGGTAGCACAATCAAGCACAAGTTTATTTGGGTTAAAGTGGCAGACTTTAAAGATAAATTGCCACAAACTCATGTTATACACACACTGAGTCACCAATGCGTGGGAGCACACGCTGTAGGGAATTCTCCGGCTGATAAAGTAGCCATATCTGCAGTAGCCACATCTAAAATTGCGGCAGTAACCCGCTCGTATCAACAATGATATCTTGGCTGCAGTGACTGCTTTTAAAAAAGGCACCCCTTTACTGAAGGGCTTTCCTTCAAAATATTCCTACCATTTCAACGACCAAAATGTTCCATTAGCTAACTATTCCTGGTTTTGGTGATCATGTGATTCCCAACGCTGACCTCAGACATGATTTAATCATGGCCGCACATAAACATATAGCTTTGGCGCAAGCTGGTGTGGCTGCCACCATCTCACTCTTAGAGCAAAGATATTGGTGGCAAGGTTTAGACCAACAATCCAAAAAAATATGCTTTATGTTGTGACATATGTCAACAGATTAAAAGTTCTACTGTGCCTCATCCACCACAAACCCATCTATTTATTTCCAACCAGCCTTTTGGCTGCATTTATTTAGATCACTGTGGTCCACTTATTTCTGATACTGCATTCAAATGTATTTTGGTTGCAGTTGATTCTTTTTCTAGGTTCCTCTGGGTGTGGCCACAGGACTCGGCTGATGGTCAAACTGTTATTAAAAATGTGCAAGTCTTTATCGGGACATATTCCTGTTGCGCATTCCACTTGGACCAAGGTCCGGCTTTCGCCTTCAAGGCATACCGCGATTCGATGAAGTCCATGAGCGTGCAAATGCATTTTTCTTCTCCATATAGACACAAGGGTAATTCAGTTGTGGAGAAAATGAACCGTGACTTAAAGCTATCCTTAATGGGTAAAGTATCAGGTACAGGGCGTGGTTGGTTAAACCATCTATATGGGGTTCAGCAAGCATTAAATAAGCTCCCTAAAAGATTTCTGGGTGGGCAGACCCCGTATGAAGTACTTTTTGGCATCAAGATGTATGTTCCAGACCTTGATAGTCCAGACGTTGTGGCAGCTGCCTTAACCTTTGACCTAGATAGCCATTGTGCTGTCTTACACGACCTGGAAAAGTTCTGTGACAATCAATCTCACAAACACTTGCCACAATCTTCCTGTGCTGTTGATCTAATTCCAGTTTCTGGCTGGCTTCCAAAAATTGGACATCTGGTTTGAGAAAAGGTAGCCATCAAGAAAGAATTTGGCCCAATGTAAAGTGCTCCTGTGCCAGTCCTTGTCTTCAAAGTACACAAACTGTGATTTTGGCACCTCTTCCTGGATATAAAGACAATCGTTTTGTCTCCATTGAACATGTCAAACTACACCATGTGGCCAATTCTTCATGGTATGCCACGGAATAGCAGTTCTTTCCTGCAAGACTTTTATTTGCAGCTTGTGATCACTACCATGCTGATACGCTCCGGCTGGGGGAGGGGGAGGCTGAGCCCTTCACTGACAATTTCCCTGATGCGATACTTGCTTCTAATATAACATTTTCTACAACAGATGTCATTTATAATGATCCACTGTTGGCGAGTCCATCGGAGTTGGCCTTTTCAAGTCCTACTGCTGAGTCCCACCCTCCTGTTTTTTCCGCTGAGTACCTCCATGTACTAAATGGATCAAGATAATTTTTCTTCTGACAGTTCTTCGGTTTTGTACACGCCGTCTGCACAGATTAGTGTTTTTGTTTCATGATTAAAACGTACTTATCTAGTACCTCCTTGGAAATATGTCTGGATCATACTCTCCTTGGTTTTCTTGTTCTTGTGGATTGGATTTGTGACAGTTTTTTTCCTACTGATATATGGCCATTATCTCCTGGAACTTTCTACTACAGAACTTGTCGACGGGGGTTGGCCCCCCATTCTTCATTGCATAAAATGAAAACAGACTTGTCCCTCATCAACATTTCAGCTGTTCCAGTGACTGATGGAACTGTTTGGGATAAAGTTACTTTCGACATATTCGGTCCGATGGAGATCCTGCAGATACTATATATGTTCAAAGTCTCTATGGGGGATGTAATAGTACTGGGGTTACATTCAGATGTTTGGGATGTTGACACTGTAAATTCTATGCTTTCTGAATTAGAATATTATCCTGTTTTTGAATCAGAAGATCTATACCTTAATTTCGCTAACTATGCTGATATGTTCTTTTACCATCACTATGGACACCATTTCCTACATAGAACAGGTAGACAGCATCCCCATTTTAACTAGACCCCATGGAAACATTGTTCAACTTCCCCTCCAGGAAGTTCTAAAAAGCAAAGAGATAAATATACCTATTTCACGGGATATAACGCTACAGACCCCATGTCATATTATTTAAAATTAACTCCAACACCACCAAAGAAATATATGCTTACTCAAATGAAGCTTATATATACTAATATGTTCATCAATCAGTTGGCCCTTAAAGGTTATGATTGCTGGAAGGACACCATTGATTTGAAATCGATTTGGGGTACGAAGTCCTGGCAGGTTCAGGGCACTGAAACCTTATTTCGAGCCTGTTTAATTCCCACACAAATGATTTTCCTGAATGAAACAATACAGCAAACTACTTGTCTTGGATTGGCAAAGATGAAAGAAATGAATGCCCCGACCATTCCTCCTGTTGTTCATTTTGATAACTGACAGAGTTCTACAAATTACACAGAAGAACAATTAAATAGCATGATGCAGAACGGTATATTTAATTATTTGATTTTGAGTCCTGGCGGTTGGTTATTATGGCCAATAGACCTCAATGGTTGTCATGCTCATTTTCTCAATTCCACTTCTGGATTTAAATCAAGTGGACCAGATCCCCGATACCCTCAGTCAACACATTCTGGTACTATTACCAGTTATTCGGTAGGAAAGGTATGTAAACAATGGTTGGAACATTCCACACTGTCTGCAGTAAAACAACATCTTTCTCTCTTGTCTACGGACATTAATTTATCAGGTTTTCTTTTGGGCCCCAAATGCCCATGTTTCTACAAGATTTATATATGCTACTTATAATGAAATTTGGAAATGATCCCAAATGGAAGCTGCTACTCGTTTAAGACAAATAGACCAAGATAATTTGGAAAAAGTGCTAGCTATTGTTGATAATAGTATTAATACATTGTCACCTCAAATTTCTATTTAAACAACATTGTGTCGTCTGTTATTGATATTGTACAGTGTGGCATGCCAACGCTATATCATGGGCAAAGTCAGCTTAGATCTATTATGCAGTTTAGCTGGACACTTCGAACACTTAAAAATGGGCGCGTTCCATACCATTACTTGAATTGTACGGATTTGTTTTCACCTTTTAATTTAACACGTAAACAGCAATTGATAGCCATGAATGATGCGATCTATACAATGCTGCATTTAGAAAAATTAGAACAACTCCCATTTACTATAGCTGAAACGCCTTCGGAGTTATGGTTGATACACGGAGTTATTTCATTGCCTATATTGACATTTCAATTCACAGATTCTATGAGACATTTCCCTGTAGGTAGATACGAACCCCTAGGTAGCAGTTACATACATTAAGTATGGTCACCCTTCTTTGCCTATCGTTGTGAATGTAGAGACAAGGAAGTTTTTATCACTGGTGAAGAATGTGACTCTACTGTCAGACATTCACTTGTTTGTAAACACATAAAAATTCTCAGCGCAAGTAACACTTACGCACCAAATTTAGCTTGTTATTTAAAAAGAATCCTGGTTCCTGCAATTCTCCCTTTCATTACGGTACTCTCTAATGGTAGTTTTCTCATGCTTAGTGATCAAGACTGTTGCAGAATGCGGGCTGGAGTCCCGTATATTTTGTCCATTTCACAGTTCGTCACTTGTTGCAGCAATGTCTTATTCCCCCTCCGCATGGGATAGTAGATAGCTCATTGTGGCCTTCCATTCCAACTTTGAAGGCAGACTCAAAGCATTATTGTTTCAGCAAGAAGTAGCTCTTACATCTGCTTGTGAGACCTTTGAATTGCAGCTTGCTAGAACGTCTAGTGAAATACAGTCATTTTTAAACACTAACCTTCCCCTACATTTCAAAGAATTAGTACATCAAATCTTTAATTCCTTCGATACGGTCGGCCTGGCACATGTTTTTAAAGTTATGGGCTCGAGCCTCTTTAGTTTTTTTCAGACCATCTCTGGAATAATCCTGGCTTTTATCCACTCCATTTCCTCTGGTGTAGTCGGAGGATTCCAGTTGCAGTTATTCCTCATTTGCGGACATCTCTTCCTGTTCTTGTTTCTCCACAATGGATGCTCCTTTTGCGAGCGCTCCGGAACTGGCATCGCTCCAACAGTACAGTGAGCGTATGAATCAAATCTTTGGAATGCGTCTTCTACAAGACCTTGATCTTAATTGGTCTTTGACATTCCGGCCTGCCTGGTTAACCTGCATGCAACCCATGTTCCACTGCATCTGGTGTCCCCTTGAATGGGCACTGGACATATGCCTGGCTTTGCAAACATCTGCTGCCTTGGACTTTGGACTGCTAATGAGTCCCTTAGCGACTCATTTTCACAACTATCCTTTGGGCTTGCTTCTTCTACACAATGCGAAGTTTGAACCTTTGGCCTACAAGGAACCGTGTGCATCGGTGCATGGATCACAAGATACAGGAACTGTTAACATGGACGCAGGTTACCCGGGAACAGTCTTGGCATCGGCTGAGACCGGAAAGCATGCTTGTTCTTTGGCGCTCTTGACTTGGGCTGTGGAACAATCGTTATGAGCAGAGTCAAGTTCCTTCATGGAGTCTTTGGCCTACAAAATGGTGAGTAACATTATGGACTCCTCCGAATCACATTGATTTTATAATTTTTTCTAAATTGACAGGTTTTTTATCTAATTTTACTTTTAAGTTGTTCATATTTCTGGAACAAGGCTTTGAGTGTGCTTACTTTCATATTACATTTATCATATCTAGGATCTTTTAAGTGCTAGTATCCTAACTAAAGGGACAGTGCTGTGTGGTTCCTGTGGGGCCTATTGTAGTTTTCCCTATGTTAGCCTAACTGTGCATGTTGTAGGCCTCATTCTCCTTTGCACACATTCCTATTTAAACACGTTTTACTTTTGTGCCGCAATGTACTTTCACATGGAACCTGCATATGTTTTCGCATTTTGTTATTTTCCTGGGATTTAGTCTGAATAACATAGACAATGTCAAACAACAATGCCTCTTGTTATTCTTTTTGGCAGGCACTAGCACCTAGCCATAACACAAGAATGCAGCTGTTGTTTATGTGCACAAATGTCCTATCATATAGATGAGCATATGAGCAAAAAACACAACCATGGGATGAAGGTTCTGAGGCAAGAGCACTGTGTCTGCTGAGATGTAGAGCGTCCATCTGTGTATGCTAAGGTACGGGGTCTGCCAGTAATCCCAGAGATCTTTCTTATATAATCATCCAGCTTTAGTAGCAGGGGAGGGGGGATTTCGGTCACTCTGTCCTATAAAAGGACAGGGCTTTTTATGGTATATGGATTATTAACCATGCTAACAGTATTTTTATTTCTAATTGTTGCACATATACTGCATTTCAGAGCAAAATAGTCTAAATAAATATTCTAAACTTCCTTTATGTCTCTTGGTTATCTTATTGTGGACAAGTACAAGTGAGAGAGCGAAAGGGTGTGTCCTGTTACCACAATCCCTGAGAGGGTTGTGTTCTGGGGGTGTCAATTCACTTGTTTCTCTGGTAAGTTTAGGAGGGCAATTGGGGCACTATAGCTAGTCGGACTCGGGCTCATGGATACTGAGGTGGTATGGTGACTCAGTCCCTACATACTGATGTTCTATGATTCCAAACATAGTTTTGTTCCACAGTAGAATCATTGCAACAGCTGCACATGTTATAAATGGACCAGCACAAATCCCATACCACACCTGAGATCATCAAAAGCACTAACGGTGCCATATTCATATAGTTCACCCATTCTTCTGGGTTCAGCCTCTGCCCAAGGCTGTCTATCATATGTGTATTGCTGCTTACCAAATCTAAAATATACCACATTGAGAGCTATAAAGAGTAAAGTTGCTGTCTACCAACTTTTTGCCCATAAAGCTCCCAACAGTTTTGGCTACTCTTAGCAGCCTAAGTAGGTCCTGGTCACATGCTGTCAGCAGCCTCATGACACTTTACTTTGTCTTGGTACTTTTTCTCTTGAATTTAAAAAAAAAGAAAACATTCACTGGTTCCCTTTATTGGATTGCTGTGGTTTTGGTGTCAAATGTCACTATTTTTATAAAGCAGAGTGGCTTTTTTAATGTGTTATGTGGGGACTGTAGCCTGAGAGTCCTACCAGAACTTTATGAGTTCTATGGGGCAGGAGGACCCTCCCAGAAAGAATTCTGCCAAGGGCAGACAGAATACTCAACCAGTTGAATCCAAGGGATCTACCAGGAAGAGGGTGTCCTGTACAGTGAGGCTAGGTACTCAAAACCTGGGGCACCCAGAAGACTGCCAGTTCCTCAGCATTTCAGCCATTCCTCTTGGACTTAGCCCTTGACAGCCCCCTGACTTTTGCGGCAGACCAAATCCTCGGACAGGTTGGTCAACTATTTTTACTGACCCCAAATGTCTGAAAAGGTTATGGTCAAGCCAGTGGGAAGACAGGAGGGTGTTTGAGAGTTTGGGGATTGACATTATGCAACCCTAGACCCCAAGAAAGCCTCAGGGAACATGGTGGTGGACCAAGCCACTGGGTACCCTGAGGCAGAATCTCAGAGGATGGTGACTGTGCCGGTGGTGGCCAGTGCAGGCCCTGATTGATATATTTACCAGAGTAAGGTTGCCCAAAGAGGAAATCTCACACAGGGAGGGCAAATGTCATACCAGCATACCTAAAGGTTATGTTGGATGAGTGTGGGCTGACTGATAAGTTCACCACACCTTATTACTGAAAACTAATGGGCTTGTGGAGACATTCGACTAGGGGTAGGCAGAACTTGCAGAGTTTCATTCGGCTGAATTTTGCGGAAGTACAGAAAAACTCTGCAAGATCCTGCGGAATTCCACCAATGGGTGGAAAATATGCAGCTTGCACTGCAATTTAGCACCATAAAAACTCTGCAAGATCGTGCAGAATTCCACCAATGGGTGGAAAAAAAGCAGCTTGCACTGCAATTTAGCACCAGTAGCGCAAGCAGTGCAAAAAATTAGCGCAAACGACACCATACATTGCACAAGAGCGTGCGGCCACTGGAATTGATTTTGCTACTGCTCGATCAGAAAATCTACTCGAAAAGATGCTAATCTATTCAAACAGCAGCCCTCAGATCATGACCGTTTGCAAACACCAGTGACCGTCCGCGTTAGAAAATCGCACTAGGGGAAGCAAAATCTCACTCGCACTCGCCAGCTCTCATATTCTTGAGCCTCACAGGAGAAAAATCCCATCATACGGCGATTGGCAGACGTAGGCCAGAACTCCCTGTTAAAGAGTTGCACGGAGTGGTCAAAATTTCGCAAACTCGGCAGGTGGAACGGCACATTCCGCCCACCCCTACATTCAACATAGACCCTGAGAGGCGTGACTATGGGGTCAACTGAGAAATTCAAACAAAAGTGGGACATCATGCTGCCATTCCTTTTGTTTACCTACAGGGATGTACTGCAGACGGGAGTGGGATTCAGCTCCCTTGAGCTTCGGTATCGGCACCCCCCCCTTACTTTTTGCTCCAGTGCTGATGATTATGACTCTGAAAGTGCACAGGAGCCTGCTGCCCAGGCCCCATTGCCAGTGATCTCACTGAAACTGTTATTTGTAAATTGGCAACCCCAATTGACAAGGACTTTATCCCCCTTATAAGTCCCCTAGTATATGGTACCAGTGGTACCCAGGGCGTGGGTGGTAAAAGAGTCCCCAGGGCTTGGACTACTGTTTGTGCTACCCTGATTGACCAAAGTAAACTACTGACTGCAGGCCTGCCATTGCAGACTGCAGGAACAGTGTAAAGTGCTCCAATCTGACTTTGCTTCCACAATGTGTGGCAAAGTCAAAGCACTGCTTTTAATATATGTCAGTCACCCCTAATGAAGCCTCCTTCAGCACAGGAGACAGGGTGCAATATATTAAAAGTATGTAAATGCGAGCTTATATGCCCCTATAGTGGTCTTTACCATTAAAGGACACTATAAGTGATAATTGGGACGGCACCCGGGCTAACACGAGGTTGGAAGTTCCATTATGGTACTGCCTAAATATGTCATGTTTGGTATCAAATAACTTACCTTCTCACCCCTGACACAAATCTTGTGTCAAGGGTGATGTGGCACGCACCCAGGTCGCTACCTTAGAGTTTGCCCACCTGGTTGTGCCAGCTTCTCTGTGCTCTAGCTGTCAGCCCGCACATGCTGCCACCAATACAGTATTCTGATCTCCTGCCAAGTAGTTTTATCACTCCCAGGAGTCAGGAACAAAGGCTTGGGCAGGAAAAAGGTCACATCTTCTCCTTCCCAGGAAGGCTAGTGAAATTGCACATCAAGACGGTGAGCTTCAAAGGAAACATCGCCTCTGATATGCATCAGGGCTGACTGCCAAAGGAGCAAACAGCCCTCCCTCCTGTCCCAGGCACATTTGCACCCAGGCAGGTGGGAAATTAGGTATGGAGGAGGTGTACACCCCAAAAGGCTAGCCACACCTCTAGGGTGGGCTGCCTGGTCTGTACAGCTTTGGAAGACTTCTGCCATTTTTAAAAGTAGTAGAAATAGTGGGTTCTGAGTAGAAATGGTGACCTACACCCCCGGATGTGGTCAGCTCAGGGGCATATTAGCCACTAGGACAAGCAGCCCACTGGCCACTTGCACCTAAACCCCCCAACACTCTTAAATCTAGGATTTAAGGGATACCCCTGATACTAGAACCTCAGTTCTGAACACCCTGCATCAAAGAGGACAAAGATGAGACCCATGTCTGCTACAACAAGACTTGCACATACCAAAAGAGGGATACTCTGCACCTGTGCCAGGGCTCCAGGAGCTGCCTGATCGAGACTCGTCCTAGGCATAATCTCAGTTCCCCCAGACAGAGGGATCCCTGTGAGAGCCTGAAGCACCCTCAGACCACCCTGGACTAGTGGCACTAGTCCCCTGCAAACTGCAAGTAACACAACGCTCAGAATCCAAAGAATTGCTGGCCATCAGGCCCTCCGAGGCCATTGGGAGCAGCAACCCACAATAAAAGAAGCACCAACCTGCCCACTCACTCAGGTGGAGAAGCTTTTAACAACTTACCAGGGAACCAAGTGGTGGATCTCAGCCCTCTATACGTTTTTTTTAATACAGTGTATAGATACTTCATGGGCCTACATGACAAGATGAGCTATGGCACAACATAAAGATACACCTCAAAATAGATGTGCCACACTATGAAGGGACGCATGCAAAAACAACATCTTGACTCGTCACAGAGAATACAAAACCACCTACTCAGATGCAAGGCCAAATTGGCTGTACCGGGCATTGGGCATTTCCCCAAGAGGCTGGAAGGGTGTGGGGAGCTTTTGTTACTGGCGGCCGGTTTTTTAGAAGTGCAGCAGTTTAAAAAGAACAGCAGAATTCCTTGTATATCCAACAGTTTTCAGGCGAAAATAAAATTGCCAAGATAACTCTGGTGATTAATGTACCTGCTGGAGAGGGATTGGAGTTTTGTCTAGTGGCAGTTTTGACTCATCTAGGGTAGCGCAGAAGGTTAATACGCCTGCTGCAAAAAGAATATACTATGCAGATCACAGAACAGTATTTTATTTGCGGAGCTCAATGTGTTACTGCTTTTGTCACAGAGATCCCTTTGTTACTGTGCAGTTCATAAGTTACAATGGTAATATAGGTAAGAAAGTTATGGTTTTTCCCAGTCTTTCATTATCATAACTTTGCTAAAAATGGTTTTTGGAGAAATAAATTCTTATTAGTAAAGTCAACCCTAGCCACTGTGTTACATTCTGAATCTTGAGTTTGTACTTCCCCAGTCAAAGCACTATTAAAAAATGCCTACCAGTATGGATGGCATGTGAATCCTACACCTTTGTCTGAAGTAACATTTTCAGTACACTGATTTACACACATATGATTCATTGTCTCTGTATGTGCTTGTTATGTAAAATGCTCCGACACCCTACACTTGTATTGGAGGCACTATAAAACAAATGAAATACATGTGAGAGTGGGGCTACGGACATATGAGAGGCACTGTTGGAGGGTGATAGTGAGGGAATCATTGAAGATCCCCAATAAAGATTGCTGTATCCTGGTGTACTGTAAGGGCATCATTTACTATACTTTAAAAACAAATACAATTGAATATATGATGTAAAATGTGTTGTAGAATGCACCGTTTTTGCCAAACTTTTTTTGGGGGGAGAAGCCCCTCAAACTCCCTTGTAGTGGTCAGGCTTGCACGCTGCGTTCAGTCGCTAGGCACAGTATGGGGACTGGTCTGACAAAATTAGCTAGAGCTGCTTTGGGCTCCCATTCCAGCCCTGCTCTGATGCCACAGTCCTAGGTATGTGACCTCCAGAGTGGGAGGAAGCAATGCTAAGACGTTAGCCTACCAGTGACTGTTAATGGCACAGATGAACATGACTAGGCTGCGGAGACAAAAGGCTTCGCCACAGGTGCATATGTGGTACTGATGCATATGGTAAACAATGGTGATGGAAAGGTTGATGTCCCATGCTACTAAAGACAATTTTCTACAAACTTGGGAACCTGTGCTGAAATTTTTGGAGTGGAAGTGAGGAGAGTTGCTGTGACCTTGAAGACTACGAGCCCTATGATTGTTTGATTAATATATAATGATAATGCAGGACCAGTCTACAATATGTGAGAGGGCTATCGAGCGCACAATGACATGGTTTGAAGGCAAGTTCCATAACATAAAAGGGGTCATATGGTGCTATGAAATGTGTTGTCTAGGGGAGTGGGAGGGACAGTTATTATTTCTTTATTGTTGTGTTTTCTTATATGAACAATTTTCTTGTTTACTGAGCTGCAGTAAGTTTATAAATGTTAAAAGAAATGGCTTTGTTAGCCGAAGAAAAACAAAATTTTCAGGTGAAAGCCTACCAGACAGGGCAGCGGTCTATTTGCAAAAAGTCTTCTTGTGGGCATTCTGGAAGCTTCCCTGGGAATGCATTCTATCCATTGCTTACCATTGGCTTTGGGTTTTCTAGCTCACATTTTCTGGCTTTCTATTTGTTGGCTTTATTTGTTTTAGGCTGGCCAGCATGCCTTTGTCCCTCCCATGGATCATTGCCTGTTCACTGTATTCTTTCATGAATGCTCACTTTCTGTAAACAGAACCTTAAACTTTGTTCTTATCTTGTCACATTTGCTGTGTGTTCAAAGGCAGAGGTCGAAAGTCAGACTATGTCTTCCAAGGGAGCTCGGTGTTTACTTTTCTTTCTCTGACTTCAAAGTGAGAGGAGTTATCTGACAATCTTGCTGGGTACTGGGAAAGAAAATGTTTTTTCCAGCACACAACGAAATCTAAATGTCTGTAAATGAATGGTGCAAGCAGTTCAGAATATATCAGAATTAGAAAAGTGCAAAAGAAGCACAGTTCGTAATTCTGAAGTGTGGTGGAAACAAATACTTTAATACAATAAAAACAAATCAGTACACTAAATGATGCTGTTTCCACACATTATCGTTTGTGCGCTGTATTGTTTTATCAGTAAAACTGTATGTGCAAATGTAATGGTCATTTCAATTGAAAATGTGTTGTCTGTAATGGTTGTGCGCTAACACACCAAGCATACTCCAGTCCAAGCCACTCTACGCCGCTCCCCTCTATGACACTCCACCACTCTTCACTACACTCTATGCCACTTCACTCTAGACCACTCTAGGACACTCTAGAATACTACACTCTATGACACTCCACTCTACGCCATCCCACTCTATGACACTCCATGACACTCTATGCCATTCTACTACACTCAACAACACTCTACTCTACTCCACGACACTCTACTCCACTCTATGCCTCTCCACTCCACTCCACTCTGTGCCGCTCCACTCCACTCTACTCCACTCTATATCATTCCACTAAGCTCTACTTAGTCCCACAACACTCCACTTGACTCTACTTCACGACACAACACTCCACTCCACGACACTTCACGACACTCCACTCTTCACCAATTTTCGCCACTACTCCACTCTTCGCAACTACTCCACTCTATAACACTCCACTCCTGCCACTCTTCTCTACACCACTAGCTTTTGTCTATGCTGAACAGAAGCTACACTGGTGTACAACATGGCTAAAATATACATTACAAAGCCAATAGCTCTTGCATAGGCGAGACCTATTGGCTTTGCCAATGCTTGTTTTAAAAAGAAATCCAATTAGCCAATGCTAAAGGCCCTTTTGTGACAAGCCTTCCTTTTCTAGCTTCCAAGAATTCTTACACAAGGCCTGAAAAAGAGCGGGAGGAGTTGGCTTAGACTATCCCTTCCTTGTCAGAAAGGTGTTAATTGTTTCCAATGCTTTTAGCTGTTGCTCCCTTCCAAAATTCTGTTCTCCCTTCTCTATGCTGTTGTTGGTATTACTGGAAGATGTTGGAATTCCGTTGTAGTGGAGAAGAACTGGCTTGGTTGCCAAGAGGCGTGCTTGTTATTTGGAGGGAGCGCTGACATGTTGGGAAGGCTTTCTACTGTGAGGAATTTTGCCTGTGAAGGCCTTATGGATATCCACTTCCACAATGCCCTCTTCCGGAGCAGGAAAAGACATCAGTTCTTAAGAAAGGTGCGATTGTTACAAAGGCACCTATCAATTTCATACTAGTTTATGCTTTATTAGAGCATGAAACTTCAATCGCAACAGGGGAAACTGTGAGGCTGACCCAAGTCTCTGACTCACTCCCTTCCATTCCTGCATCTATTTCTAGTCTGATAATAGAAGAAGGGCTGGGGAGACAGGGGCTGACAGGAAATTTATCTAAAAAAACACAATAAAATCCTTACAATCCTGTTCTCAACTTGGATGGACCTAAGAATGTAACAATCAAGCATTACTATCTACTAGAAACACTAGGTTCTATTCATGTATGTTACAAGCTATCAACAAATTGTATTTGATTGGTAAGGTGTGGTTTTGTTGTCAGGCCGTAGGGAATAGTGATGGATGTTGTGCAAGAGAATCTACGGGGTGACCTACTCATAGCAATGAGTATCTTACAGATGTACTGATGTCTCAAGTGTGTTGCATATGTGATGAGATCTGTGCCTAGACCAGTGCAGAGAGCAGTACCAAGAGGGAACCAGAGGAGGGAGTGTGGCAAGTGCTGTCCAACAGCACATTGTTGAATGCCTCAACTCATGGCTGGGCATCCTTACCATCTGGATTGTTCTGGCGTCTCTGCACTGACAGTCACCCAGAGGAGTGTTCTGTGAGTTGCTTGAAAAGGGAACATAAAGGGCAGCGGCTGCACTACAGAATTCTCTGTGGCGCAAAGGATGTCAAACTTGGGTTTCTTCTTTGGTTGTCAAACGAATGTCATGAATTTCAGAAAAAAGGATACTGTGAAACCTTATAAACAGCTTTTTCCAAGGTGGTGGTATGTTCACAGGTCCATAGATTACCAAAGATTGCCAAACCAAGATGCAGAAGAGTATTATTCTGTGTTGTCAGTTCCTGTTTGAAGCATATACAAAGGGGGCAATCAAAAGAGGAAGATGCTTCGAAAAAATGAATTCCCTTATTTTTCGTCACATTCTTTTAAAAAACACATCATCAGCAGCACATGTTATCCTAACATGAGACTTTTACTATTGGGTACCTGAATACTAATACCCTCATTACAATGAAGCTTCAATTCCTGGGAACAAATTGTGCTTCTACTAATCACCACTACTGTGTGGTGGAGTAATTAGGGATGCTCTGTTTGCACCCTATTCCAGGATGCACACCCTGTAATTGGAAAATACAACTAATGTATGCATGATTCCAGCTAGCCCAGAGAAAAACTACCAGAATTGCCTGCAATTTACATCTCTACTTAGCAGCAGGTTTTACTTCTGGCAAATCATACAAGAGAACTCACACACATGTCACTATTCACGCCCATGCACTCACACACCCCAGGAATGTACCTAAGGTAGGGAACTAGAGGCTGTAGGGTCTCAAGGGTGAGCTGGTCTCAAATATAATATTTTCACACAAAAAGAGCTACCCAAAAATTTTTCTTTTCTGGTTATGTATCCCTCATGGTTCTACACAAAATAGCATCTGTTACTGGACATACACTATTTGGAATTTCTTTGAGTTTGACGGGGTGATATTGATCCAGCGATATACCAACAACAGATACTCCACTACCATATACTCACCTGGGCCCATAAAAACACACAATTGAGTAGACCGCTGGGGTTTAGTTTAAAATTTCATGTTTCTCAGGATTAGTTATTTCACTTTTCCTAACTAACCTTTCACTGATCAAAAGTTCTTTCCTCTGGTCGATGGACCATTAGTTAAACTAATTGATGGTGATAATTAACATAACTCTTAACTATTCTTTAATTTTAAAGTAAATAACCACAGACTCGGGAAGTTTTTAAAACTTTATCTAAATTAAATGCATGTGAACCATCTCAAAATTACAGTGCATTCACCATCATTTTAGAAGAGAAAAATTCAATTGATTAAACATCAAGCATATATTTCGGACTCATACAATGACTAATGCACAGAAAAGGAGAGGATAGAGAGAAAAGAACATCTACAGATAACATGAAATTATAATTACCAAGAATGGTGTGAAGACCAAACCCCCTGGCCAAAGGGCTGGTAAGGGTCCCCCGGGACAGATCAGGAACAAAGACTTCAGGACATGATTCAGGACAGGATAGTTGACCTCTCTAGTATACCGACGGTTGTGTCGCACCCCTCTCTGACACTCTCTTCCTCCTCGAGATTCTTCCGCGATCTTCTGATCTAACCCAATTAAGTTAGGATAGAAAGTTCTGCTTCAGGTTCTGCATTCGATTCTTCATTAGTATCTCTCTCAGCAACAGCATCCCCGACTCCCAGACAGCATCCCGAGCTCTGCAGTCTTCGCTCTCCCTAACGAACTAAAGCTACCTCAATTATACCTTTCGTTCTTCATGTACCACCCACTAAAGTTTCAATATCGTAAAAATACGAAATCTAATTGGTCAGGCTAGGGGGAAAGATCATCACACCATGCTTACATATCACTTTATTCTGTTAAACTATTGTTCGCAAAACCATCCCCTTAAATGTTATTCATCTCTTGCGTTCCCATACATGTCCAAACTTTATTTGCAACATTTTATTAAAAGAATGAATAAGAGTCTTCTTTGCTGAACTCTTCACCCTCCGTTCTCAGGGCACATCGTTCTCGTCCTTGGCTTGCATTCAAAACTCCTGTCATCCTTCCGGGTTAACTTTCTTGTGGGCATGCGCAGACTTTGAATCACTCAGCTCAATTCGGCTATACGTGAAAGGCCCAAATGCGCACTAATAATAAAGTCAAAAAGACAAATATTAATTTCACAAATAAATGGTTACACTGTATACCTCCCACCTCTACTCTATCCCAATTCATTTATTAATACTTTCCCCGCATTAGCATTAGTAAAATAGCTTGTTTTAGTTTCAGCTGAGCACATGCCATGCACGCGAGTCTTCAAGACTCCATATTAGTATCTTCTGCTCATGCGCTAAATATTTCCCTCCAAGCGTTACCTTGTCATATTGCATAGATGCAATTGACGCATGCGCACAACAGTTTTTCCCGTTAAAAGCGGTATTAGTCTGTTTTCATTATTATCCGCATTAGTACACACATAAGCAAGCTTCGCTAACCCTCGTGTTCGTGTGGTGCGTGTTATTTATTTACTAAACAGGGTTAGTAATTTGTTAATGAATTAAACGAGAGGATCGCCTCCGAACAAGTCTCTTTCTTACGAGACCTTGCTCCATCAATCCCCTCTCTGATGGCATTTTGAGCCATCACAAAATTACCCATCCCTTCCCAGATGCCAACTTTAGCACATCTCAGTTTTCTCTTTTCTCTTTCATCAATTCGTCAGTTACTTCTTTTCCTTCTAAATTTTTCATCTTTTTGTATAGTTTTCCTTTCATTTCTTCTAGTTGAATTTCTTCATATTCTCTCTTTTGTTTCTTTCCCTTTCCTTCCCTTTCTACATGTATCCTTCTCTTTCCCTTGCTTCTGCAACATTTACATGTGATCATTACTATCAAGACTATCGTCATTATCACAACTACTGGTAAGATTATTTGACCTAGAAAACGTTTTCCAAAATTAGTAAACCAATTCCCTATTGATGTTATACTCTTTGTTAATCTTCCCCATACACTGTCAACCTCCAGTTGGGTCAAGTCATTATGCATTCTTGTAATATTTCAAATGTACCCTTTAATTTCCTTACTTTTGTCCGAAATATAAGTGCAGCAATGTTTAATTTTCAACATACCACAGACTCCGCCCTCTTTTGCCAATAAAATATCAAGAGCAAGACGATTTTGTAAAACCATAGACCTTATTGCAACAATCTCTGTGTTAATCATTAAGAATCCTCCTGCAGTATCTGTAGAAAGACGATCAAATATGGTTGATAATTTGCAAATTTTACGCGAGTTTAGAACGACTCACTCCAACTGAAGGTATCAATGCACTAAATATGTCACCTATTATTTCAGAAAAACTAGCTCTTCTTCTCCGTGTTAGTCCATTAGATCTTCCATTGATTCCATTGATTCTGTCCACATGATTGATTTTTGGAAAAACTATTCCAAAATAACAGCTTCCGTACCATCTTGCAGGCAACCTATAATAGGCATTATTCCCGCATACATAATACATTCCTGGAAATACAGGATCGGTTCCCCCTTTTAGTCCCCACCCTCCTAGAATTAGGAAGTTGTGTTCACATTCACTGGAACCAATGAAATTGTTATTATAATCTGTCTTTAATCTATGGAGGCAGAATTTTCCCTTTTTCACAAAGTCTAGGGACATCCCAGCATGAGCTTCGCCCTTTGCATAAATTCCCTCTTTCTCAGCCCATGGAGGTACATGGGATTTCTGTTCAGCAGCTTTCTTTGTTAAATCCTGTCTCCTTTCTTCTACTAAATTCAAAAATTATTTTTCTTCTTCACGTAATATACATGTTAAATTATCCTTGCATGCTTTAACTATATCTATTGAACTCATTGTTAAAAAGAATTCACCCATGAACTGTGCATTTCTACTACTAATCACTGGATTCATATTCTTTCTAATAGACAATTCTGAAAATACTACATCTAAGTTTGAATAAAAATACTGAACTTTCCCTGTTATGTAAAATAAACTTGATAAAACACTACATGATACATCATATGTTAAAGGTATATGGTGATACGTCACCCCTTCTGATACCGATGAGGGTAACTTCATACAAACATACCAATTACTAATCTCCATTGTATTAACGTACTGAAATAACAATTTAGTAAACACATTTAAAGACGAATCATTTTCTGATTCATTATGATAGTTTATCTCATCTTCTACCCCTATTTCTATTTTAGTTCCCTTTATTCTATCTACCTTCTCATTAATAATTGTACTATTCTTGTTACTTGTTTCCATCAATAAAGGTACTCCTATTGTTAAAAATAAGCATACTAATACTACTAATAAAATACTACATAAACATTTTCTTTTTGAACTTCGTTTCGGTCTTTCAGTGTCTTTAACTTCTGCCATTTTAATCTGAGAAAATTTCTTTTCTCTTTTTCTTGCTTTGTCTGTCTAAATTTTCTTTTATTTTAAGGAGGTCTCAATTTGTTTTCATCAATCTGTGCAACATGAACTCTCTCTGGTTCTTCGTGTAAATCTAAGTTTTCAAATTCTTCTAGTATCACATAGGTCCACTCAGGGGCCTTGTATTTTCTGTTCAGAATTCTCAATCTTGGGCTTCTTCGTGTAAGCTTTACTAAGGTTTGTTTGGATTATGTCTGACTTGTAACTTCATTTACTTGCTCTGGTTTATTTTCTGATTTTCTTAGATAATATTTTAGTTTATTTACTCCTCCTGGCCAATTATCTCCTTTTCTAACTCTTTTGACCTGAACTGCACTTTCACCTTCTCTGTCTTCTTTTAAGGTTCTTTTATTTTCACTTAATTTGGGCACAATCTGTTCTTGTTCTGCTTCCCTTTCTAATGGTCTTTGTTCTGTATTTTCTGTATTCGGATCTTCTTCTACTTGTTCCTGTTCAGGTCTTACTATAGTTTGTTCTTCTTTTGCCTGAACTTGTTCTTCTAGATCTATCTGTTCCTGTTCAGGTCTTATTTCAATTTGTTCTTCTTCTGACTGCACTTGTTCTTCTAGATCTATCTCTCCCTGCTCAGGTTTCTGAATGTCTTTGTTTGTTTTTACCTGAGTGTGTTCTTCTTTCCCTGTTTTCTCCTCTCTACCTTCCTGTCTCTTTAATTCAGTTGTTCTTCTTGTTTCGACAGCAGCATCGGGTATTTCAATTACTGGTATCCACTCTTCCTGACTTGTACTTGGCTGTTCGTCATATAGCTGTCTTTCATAATCTATCACTCTCGATTCCTCAGCTTCACAGCTTTCAACTTCTAAGGTTTCAGCTTGTTCAGTCAGTGGCTGCTCTTGTTGTTCAGATGGGCTCGGAACTCTTCTGGTATGACTAGCATGAATCCAATTGGGTAAGCCTGCACACTTCACTGCTGTGGTAGTGGCTAGTATGACTTGACGTGGTTTATCCCACCTGGGCGCTAGGCACGACTTCCTTGCGTGTTTCTTCACTAGCACCCAATCTCCAGGATTCAAATCATGTGCTTGGTCTGGCTGTCTTTCAACGGCGTCTTCTCCAACCTGGTGAGAGACAGAACGCACCATTTCAGCCAATCCTTTGCAATAGTCCAATACCAGATCATCAGTTATATTCATTAATTTATTTCCAGGAATAAATGCTTGTCTCATGAGTACCTCATGTGGACTCAATCCTGTTTTCCTGTCAGGAATACTTCTGAGACCCATCAGTACAAGAGGCAATGCATCTGGCCATTTCAGCATTGTGGATGCACAGACCTTCCCTAATCTTGATTTGATTGTGCCATTAAGCTGTTCAACTATTCCAGAAGCTTCTGGACGATAAGCACAGTGCAGTTTTTGTTCAATGTTAAATGCAGCACAGATTGATCGAATTATCTCATTATTAAAATGAGGACATCTATCTGATTCCAAAGTGACCGGAAAACCAAAACGAGGTATCAACTCCCTCAACAGTAGTTTAGCAACTGTAAGACTGTCATTTCTTCTAGTGGGGTATGCCTCTACCCATCTTGAGAACAGGCACACTATGACTCGCACATACTTCAATCCGTTGCAAGGAGGCAACTCAATAAAGTCTAACTGCAATCTGGTGAAGGGTCCTTCTGCCTTTCCAATCTTTCCCCAACTGACCACTGTCTTCCTGCCTGGGTTTTGCTGCTGACAGATTAAGCATCTTTGGCAAAGGCTTTCTGCGACTACCCTAAACTTTGGATTGTACCAACTCTGTCTGAATAATCTGATCATCGAATCTCTGCCAATGTGTGTTGTCCCATGGTATACTCTTGCCATCTGAGAGAGTAAACAATCTGGCATGACTGGTCTACCATCTAAATACACCCACACTTCATCTTCTGTTCTTTTTGTACAACTTGATTTTATCCAGATTTCCTTTTCTTTTTCCTCAACTTCTTCCTGCAACTGTCTGACCTCATCCCACGTTTCTGGAACTGAGAAAAACATAAGTTGGCAGCTGGTTTCACCCGTTTCAATTTTTCTGTTAATTGACATTGTATTTCTTGCACAGTATCGGGCAATTTGGTCGGCATATCAATTTCCGGCCACCACATAGTCATCTCCTGACTGATGTGCAGCGCATTTAACAACTGCTACTTACTTTGGCAATTGTAATGCTTCCAACAAATCCTTTACATTTTTACTGTTTCTTATAGGAGATCCTGAAGAAGTCATAAATCCCCTTTGCATCCAGAGTTGGCCAAAATCATGCACAACCCCAAAACCATATTGACTGTCCGTAAATATGGTTATTCTCCAATTTTCCCACTTTTGCATGCCTTTGTTAAGGCCACCAATTCGGCTACTTGTGCAGATTTGACTCCCGGTAAACAGGATGCTTCAACCACCCCCGTAATTTTACATACAGCATACGCAGCACTTAATCCTCCTCCTTCAGTTCTTAGACAAGACCCATCCACAAACAATTCATGATCAGCTTCCTTCAATGGTGTTTCCTTTATATCTGGACGGGGCTTAGTACACAATTCAGTCACATCCAGACAGTCATGATCAATCTCATCTTTCACTTCTTCACAACATGGATCTGGCAATAATGTGGCAGTATTCATTATCCTACATCTTATCACTGTCACATTCTCTGCTCCCAAAATCACTCTTTCATACTTAGTCAGCCGACTAGGAGTGAGATGTTGTGTTCTTATTCTTGTCAAAAGAATCTCAACTGAGTGTGGAACATAAACCTTTACAGAATGTCCCATCACTATTTACTCACTTTGCTCCAGACTCATACAAGTAGCAGCTACTGCTTTTAAGCAGCCAGGTAAGGCTGAAGCCACTGGATCCTAAGTGGCAGAAAAATACGGCACTGGACGTCGGCTCAGTCCATGTCTCTGTGTTAAAACTGAAAGTGCACAATTTTCTCTCTCACAACAAAACAACGCAAATTCTTTTGAATAATCAGGCATGCCTAAGGCAGGGGCCTCACATAAACAATTTCGTAATTTCACAAAGGCTTCCAAACATTCATCATTCCAATCGATGGGATCTTTTGCTCTTTTTCAAGTTAATTGTATAAACGGCTTTGCTAGCATCGAAAAGCCATTAATCCACTGCCTACATTACCCAACCACTCCCAGAAACATTCTCATCTCCTTTTGTATCTGAGGTAGCTGCATTTCTTTGATTATTTTTACTCTTTCTGGTGTCACTTTTCTAACTCTTCTTTCTATTCTATGCCCTAAATATCTAACTTCTTGTTGACAGAACTGCAATTTTTCTGGAGACACTTTGTGTCCTCCTTCGGCCAAATGGTTCAGTAATGCAATTGTATCGGTGACACAATCTTCTTGTGTTTTTGATGCCACCAATAGGTCATCAATGTACTGAACCAGAACTGATTTCCCGGGCATAACTAATGACTCTGGACACTTTTTCAGTATTTGATTGAAAATTAAGGGACTCTCTGTGTACCCTTGAGGAGCTCGGCACCATGCCAAATACGATCCTCAAACCGGAAGGCGAAAAGATACTGGCTGTCTGGGTGCAATGGAATAGAAAAGAATGCTTGGCACAAATCAATTACTGTAGACCAACCTGCATTCCAGGGTATTTGATAAAGGATCACTGCTGGATTTGGCACTACTGGGCAACAAGGCACTACAATTTTATTAATCTTTCTCAAATCTTGTACTATCCTATATTTTCCACTAGGCTTTTTGAGTCCCATTATTGGCGAATTTCAAGAACTACCCATTATTTCTTTTAAAATGCCTTGTTTAATCATTCGGTCAATTTCTGGGGCAATTCCTGCTTTTACTTCTGGACTCATTTTGTACTGTCGTGTGTTCGGATAAACTGCACCTTCTTTCACTATCACTTTAACTGGATCTACATCTGACATCAGTCCAATGTCTTTTCCTGTGAAATCACACACTTCGGGGTTCACTGTGGTTCTCAACTCTTCTGGCAATTCACTTTCAGTCATCAATGAAAACATTCCATCTACTTCTGTACCTTGCTTAGCTAGCATCATTTTATATATTACGTCTTCATCAGGGGTTTGGAAAGCGACACCATCTGGTGTACAATAGATCGTGCAATTCATCTTGCACAGTAGATCTCTTCCCAACAGATTTACTGGACTGGAATCACAAACTACAAATCGATGCATTTCTTTAAAATTCCCGATATGTACCTCCATTGGTTTTGTAATTGGGGTTCTAATCTGTTGATTTGACACTCCTACAACTTGGATGGACTCTCCCGAGAGGGGTAGGTTTGGGATGTCTGCTGTTCTCACAGTAGACCGGGTAGCACCAGTATCCAATAGAAAAGTGATGTCATTACCTTCAACTTTCCCATCAACAAATGGACCTGACTGATCTACCGGCAAGGATGCGCCAAGCACGCACTCCTCTTCCTTCCCCCTCAGGCACCGTCATTGCACATTGTCTGAATTTTCTTCATCATTCTGCAAAAAATATTGTGTAACCACTCTGTTATTCTTACCACTTTCTCCCTGAAATCCGGTGTTCGCACTGTACTTTTGTGAGTTCACAACGTTTGGCATAGGAGCTGGTGGCACCTGATACTGTGGAGTAACTACCTGCTGCGGCTGATTCATAAGCACTTCATTCTGCATCTGTGGAATTAAATTTTGGTTTGGCCCATTATTATTCTGAATATTCTTACACTCGTTTTTACAATGTCCAATCTTTCCGCACGCAAGACAAGGAAACTTCTTCTTCGCTTCCTCTCTATTCATCCGTCCTCTTACTTTACCACCATTCGCCGCTTGATCATTTTGACTCTGCTCCTTCACCTGATTATCGGTCTGAATATTAGATTTATTCTCCTGTCGTTACGCTAATTTTACTTGCACCCACATCATTTTCTCTTTTAGCTTTCTACGCCTTGCTTCTATGTCATCTCCACAGTACTTTGCATATTTTAAAATCTCATCAACTGTCTTGCTCTGCCAGCACAACATGTGCTGCTGAATCATTTGACTAATCTCCGGTTTCAGACCATACACAAACCGATATACAAAATGTCCCATATCCTTGTCACAAATGTTCTCAAAACCACTATACTGTTTAAACACCTGTAACAACCGCTCATAATATGCATGAACGGACTCATTTGGCTCTTGGGTTGTTCTGTCTATTTTTACCCAATCTGTCTCTTTAGGAGGGATTTTCCCTTTCAGGAAAGTGATTACTTGATGATATTTCTTCATCACCTCCTCTGAGGGTGCTCCTGTCTTTGAGTCTCTAGCATACTCCTCACTTGGCCAGTCAATTGTGATCTTACACTCTGTCCATAAATCAGCAGGTACCACAATGTCAAATAAACCATCCAGATATTTCAATAGAACCTTTGAAACCTTTACAAATCTTTCCACCTGTTTATACCATTCAACTGTTTTTTCTCTCAACTTGGGAAAATCATTCGTAAATGACAAAATATCCTGTCTACTCCAAGGAACAAGAACATATGCACCACCAGGAACTTCTCTCATCGGACACATTTTCTCAACCTTATCTGATTCTCTCACTGGAAATGCAGCTGATGCTTCTCTTGCTTGTACCTCCTCTTTCTTTCTTATACACCTAATTCTCCATTTGTCAATGTCTCCCCATTTTCGCAAAATATTCATTATCTCTTTTATCTGTAATCTCTTTCCAGAAGCATTTACACTTTCTAAATCCTTGTCAGTAAAATCCACTCAATATGGTTTCTGCAATAATTTCGATTTCCCTATTTCTATTCCAATTTCTGAAGCAACTTCTGTTAATTTCTCATGAAATACTCTTGCTCTTCTGGTTATACTCTTACATAAAAATAACAATTCCTCATCATTATAAACGCTCAGTCTTTCTATACTCACATTGCCAGTTATCATTTCTTCCAATTTTACTTTTAATCTACTGATATCTAAAATTTTTGGTTGTGGGTTTCGGTTGTCTATTTCCTGTGTCCATCTCTCTATATCTTCAGAGGTAACTACTGTTGAACCTCCAGTTCCTATAGGAACCAAAGATCTATTTTCTCTTGAATTTGCGGGTATAATTCTTTTCGGAGTTTCAGTTAAAGGTTCTACATTCAGGAGATCCATTAATGAGATAATTGATTCATTTTCACTGGCCTGATCATCCATAATTATTACTTCTTTTCTGGGGCTAGTTAACGGAACTGTCACAGTTTGAGGTTTCTGACAAGTCTTTTTATCTCCATATAATGGGATTACAGGACCAATAGTCACAGGTACTGTCAAAGCTTCAGCATTTAAATTCAATTGGTTTACTTTCTGAACTAATTCTTCTCTAGTTTTATTTAAACCCTCTCTCTCATTATCCTGCAAAACCCTATTAAGTGACGCATCATGCAAAATTTGTGGGGTTAAAGGCATTCCTATCACTGGTGCACTCGGGGTAACCTTACTAGGTGTTTCTTGGTATGGTGGAAGGTTTTTAATCAAAATATCCTCTAATAGCTCATCATCTGATTCGCCATATCCTGTCGCATTCATGTGTTTCGTTTTTTCCTTACACTTTCCTCCTAACTGTTCTTCGGCCATTAACACTGGATATAAACCCTCGGTTACTACAGCTCTTCTCCAACGCTTCATTTGATTTTCACTTGACTCATATGGATATCTAGGTAGAAATCCTCTGAATCTCCGACCACTTCTGTATTTCTCACGATCAAATGCCTCAATTTCCCATTCTTCCAAGGCTTCATATTGTGTCATTCTAGGACTCGGTTCTAGCATATTCATTCGATCTCTCAAATTCTGAAGTATCTTCAAATTAAAAGTACCATGCTCCGGAAAAGCTAAAACTCCATCACCTTTAGTGTACTCTATCCAATTTTCCAACCATACACACGTGTGATATCCTTTCTGCATCATCATCATAAAGGAAGCAGGTGTTTTGGGTGGCGGAATAGGGATTCCCTCTCTAGTCATTACAGGCTTGTCTTTCTGAAAGAAATTTTTAATTTTCTTCATTAACGTCATTTTTTTTGGCCTTCCGAACATTTCAATCGGTCGATATAGGAAGGAGTCTTCCGTATATCTTCTAGCTCTATTACCTACATCGCATCCTATGTCAGCACGACACACACCCGAAGTCAAATCAGGACTCAGCATACAATTCTTTCTCCCACTAATCCTAGCGCGACTTCTATCTATTTACCAATCAGACTCAGGCTCACGCTCGTGGTCTGACCAATGCTAGCATGGCCTTTTGTGACGTCAGTATTACTCCTCACTACTGACCCCTCCTTTACAATCTGCTTTTGTCACACGCCCGCTGTTTCAACCAATCCCAGCGCGGCTCTCTGCGACGTCAGTGCAACTCCGGTGACTGACCCTCCCTTCACAAGGTAATATGAAAACTTATTTCCTTTACTTTTCTAAAATGAAAACCGTTAGTAACAACATAAAAACATTCGCTACTCTGTCTGTTCCACAAAACAATAGATTTCAACTTATTCTTTGAGTTTCAGAAATTACTCTTCTTCTACTGCGAGTAAAACCCCTGTTTACTCTTCATTCAAGCTCAGGAGAACCTGTTACTTCCCCAGTTTCACCCGTATTGGGAAATGAGACCAAAGTTTCACCAGCGAACCCCTTTTGCTACCATTCACACTCTACTTTTATACGAAATAGTCCCTAGTTTAACACTGCCAGCCCTACGTAGCTTCTCAGTGTTATTCCAACAGACGAGTAACCTCACTGCAGTGTGGCTTCTGTCACCACCCGCTATTCATTTTCCCGGGATTTCTGGACAACATTTAACAAAACACTAACTCTTTTTTGTTAATCATAAATCAATAATCAATACTTATCACCAAACTAGTCAATAATAACCATAACTCTGCTACCAGAAAACTGATCCAGCGATATACCAACAACAGATACTCCACTACTATATACTCACCTGGGCCCATAAAAACACACAATTGAGTAGACCGCTGGGGTTTAGTTTAAAATTTCATGTTTCTCAGCATTGGTTATTTCACTTTTCCTAACTAACCTTTCACTGATCAAAAAGTTCTTTCCTCTGGTCGATGGACCATTAGTTGAACTAATTGATGGTGATAATTAACATAACTCTTAACTATTCTTTAATTTTAAAGTAAATAACCGCAGACTCGGGAAGTTTTTAAAACTTTATCTAAATTAAATGCATGTGAACCATCTCAAAATTACAGTGCATTCACCATCATTTTAGAAGAGAAAAATTCAATTGATTAAACATCAAGCATATATTTCGGACTCATACAATGACTAATGCACAGAAAAGGAGAGGATAGAGAGAAAAGAACATCTACAGATAACATGAAATTATAATTACCAAGAATGGTGTGAAGACCAAACCCCCTGGCCATGGGTGGTAAGGGTCCCCCGGGATAGATCAGGAGACAAAGACTTCAGGACAGGATTCAGTACAGGATAGTTGACCTCTCTAGTATACCGACGGTTGTGTCGCACCCCTCTCTGACACTCTCTTCCTCCTCGAGATTCTTCTGCGATCTTCTGATCTAACCCAATTAAGTTAGGATAGAAAGTTCTGCTTCAGGTTCTGAATTCGATTCTTCATTAGTATCTTTCTCAGCAACAGCATCCCCGACGCCCAGACAGCATCCCGAGCTCTGCAGTCTTCGCTCTCCCTAACTAAAAAGCTACCTCAATTATACCTTTCGTTCTTCATGTACCACCCACTAAAGTTTCAATATCGTAAAAATACGAAATCTAATTGGTCAGGCGAGGGGGAAAGATCATCACACCATGCTTACATATCACTTTATTCTGTTAAACTATTGTTCGCAAAACCATCCCCTTAAATTTTATTAATCTCTTGCATTCCCATACATGTCCAAACTTTATTTGAAACATTTTATTAAAAGCATGAATAAGAGTCTTCTTTGCTGAACTCTTCACCCTCCGTTCTCAGGGCACATCATTCTTGTCCTTGGCTTGCATTCAAAACTCCTGTCATCCTTCCGGGTTAACTTTCTTGTGGGCATGCGCAGACTTTGAATCACTCAGCTCAATTCGGCTATACGTGAAAGGCCCAAATGCGCACTAATAATAAAGTCAAAAAGACAAATATTAATTTCACAAATAAATGGTTACACTGTATACCTCCCACCTCTACTCTATCCCAATTCATTTATTAATACTTTCCCCGCATTAGCATTAGTAAAATAGCTTGTTTTAGTTTCAGCTGAGCAGATGCCATGCACGCGAGTATTCAAGACTCCATATTAGTATCTTCTGCTCATGCGCTAAAAATTTCCCTCCAAGCGTTACCGTGTCATATTGCGTAGATGCAATTGACGCATGGGCACAACAGTTTTTCCCGTTAAAAGTGGTATTAGTCCGTTTTCATTATTATCCGCATTAGTACACACATAAGCAAGCTTCGCTAACCCTCGTGTTCGTGTGGTGCGTGTTATTTATTTACTAAACAGGGTTGGTAATTCGTTAATGAATTAAACAAGAGGATCGCCTCCGAACAAGTCTCTTTCTTACGAGACCTTGCTCCATCAATATACCATCAAGTTTGAGGGACTTCCATGGGGAGGGACTTCACCCCAAGTATAACCTTCATATATGTACATCAGTTTGAGGCAGGACATATATTTATCCAGGAAAACCCATCTAAAGACCACATTAAATTGTGGCATACAGATAATACAATGCTCAGTGAGGAGTTAATTCCAACTTCAGAAATTAGCTCCACCTTCAAAAATCAGTAGGACAAAGTAGTCCGTATCATGGGAGTAGTACTCTACATGTAGATAATACAGCACTTAGGGGGATATTATTTCAAACTTTAGAAAATATTTCCTCCCTTAAGAATCAGTATGACAAGGTGGTCCATTGACTGGGACTACAATTCCCATAAGTTCATTAATGAGAGATCCGGTCATGTCCGGCATGTACACCGCAGGCAGGATACTGATCATGGACACACCGCGTAAAACTGCCAGCATTAGGAGAATATATTGTGCACATGCACACGGGTTCTTAATCCACCAGTGTAGGAATTTGGGACTACACATCCCATGAATCTTCCTCTGCTGAGTGGAAGTGACCGGCTATGAGCGTCACCGTAATGAAGTCAAGAGCCTGGATGCCTCCGTGTGAAGGAGCACGTCAGAAACTCTAAATACAAATGCTCCCGCAAGTGTGGCCAATTGCCCCTCAGCAGTGAAGCACTGTGAGAAGTGACTACAGATGTGTTCTCATGGTGCCTTACTATAAATACGGGTCCCCACCCCCCTTTGGCACACTGTTGGAGGAAGGAGCAGACGTGGGGTGGATATGTTTAGGGATTATAAATCCCTTGATGTTTGTGAGCGCGAGTGGGATAGATGCAATAACAAATTGATATTGAACTTTTAGAGTGTGACTACAGGGTTTCCTGAGCCCTTCCTCCATGGGGCCCGGATGACCTGCTAGTGGGGTAAGACTGTGAGCTGGTCTCATACCTAGTCAGATGTTTGTTTTGTGTTACCTCACGTGTGCAGTGCCACTTATCACTGAGAATGCGAATGTATCATGCCTGCGGTTGCCTATAATTGTTTGTATCCCGAATCTACACACTAGGAAAATCTCAAATATCTGTTTACAGGTACATATGGGCCAGATATAAAAAGAGGTTGAGACAGATCACCCTTTGGTTTGTAGTGGCAAAATTAGTGTATATTTGCCATACTAGGATCCCGTGTTTCCATCCTGAAGAATGCCACGGACTCGCCTGAGCCATCAGGCAGAAACATGTTGTCGGTACAGCGCTGGTGGGGTACTAATTACCATTGTCCCCACGGTTAGTTTTAATACCAAGTGTCATTTCTAGTAAATAAAAGGGATGTTTAGGATGTCACATTGGTTTTTAGTATATCTAGATCACGGGCCCACTCTTAGATAGAAGTGCCTCCCTGATTCCAGGTGAAGGCCCGCTCTCCATCAAACCAGGTTTTTGGAGAGTGTGGGTTGTCCTATGATGAAGGATGACACCTGGTGGTGTGTGAGGACATCCTGTTACATTTTTGTGTATGTCCAATAATGGATGTTATGCTGAGTAGAACCATGAGGGATACATAACCAGAAAATAGAAAATCTCCGGTAGCTCTTTTAGTGTGAAAACTATTCACATCCAACCTTTATTCCTGTTTTGAGTACAAGCATGAGTTTGTGCAGAAAACAAGACTATTTCCCAGTTGTTAACAGAGCTTAGTGCTCGTTCATAGGTGAACAGCATTTATTAGCTGACATACAGAGATGTGAAAGAATGCATATGCTGTGTCATACATGAGTGTTAGTTACAATTTACTTTCACTGCATTCTCAGGATATCATATCTGAAAAATCAGAGTGAACTTACTTTTCTGAAGAATTGAACTTTGAAAAGAAATGCTAGAAGGCAGATCAGCTAAATTGTGTTAGTCAGTTATATGGTATTATTGGGGGCTAAGGATACAGCACTAAGCGCATTCTTAGACTCCAAAGTGCTGCTCCCCTCCGTCCTTCCCATCAGCACTGTGCCTTTATGCTTGCCCTGGGCTGACCTAGAGCTCATCTCCAGTGTGGGTCCTCCTCGTTTGGCCCCTGAACGTCAAGAGGATGCTCCTGTAGAGGAAAAGAATATATCACGTTCAAGCTGCAGCAGGTAGAGGTCTCAAAAAGGTCTGAAGCTGCAGCATATGTACACGTGAGAGGGTTGGGGAGGCATGGAAATGTTGGAGGAGACCAAAGGAACATTCAAGAGTTAGGAGGATATGTCACTTTTAAAAACTCTGACAGTTGCACCAATGGTATGGTCCTTTTTTTAGGTTATTAGAAAAAGCATTTGTCACAAGCTTAAATAAGAGATTTAATCACTTTTTTTCTTTCCTGCAGATGTATTTAGTGCGAACTCGACCCGAAAGTATTGGAGGCTTTACATGAGCACCAGTTATGTTACACAAGAACACATTCATTTTTTAAGTAGGCACGGGGAGATTGCGGCTGTCCGCGGCCCCCGCAGGGGGCCAATTCAGCAGGGCGGCCCTTTAGTGCCATTTTGGGCACCGCCCACCCGCTCTAGTCGTTGGGGGGGGGGTTCTGTGGAACCCTCTAGCCAGGTCGCCACTGTGGCGTTCTTCCGGTGCGCCAGGTGGGGGGAGGGCATATAAGCCGCCCCGCCCCTCCTGGCGGTCTCTGTTCGCCAGCCACGCCGTCTTTTCGCGTCGTTCGTTGGACTCGTCGTCGGTCGGGAGATCTGCTGTTGCGAGGTCAGTCGTCCCCCCCCTCTCCACCCCCGATCCCAATCGCAGGCCACCCAGTGGCAACCCGTCCCAGCGGCAGTTACCCCCCACCCCTGGTGTTCTCGGTGTGGCACCGCTGGGTGGCTGGGGCCTGGGGCCGGGGTGCAGCGTGGGATCGGCCGGGGGTTTGGGTGAGGGGGCCTAGTCGTGGCTCTCGATCGCGGGCCCGCCCTTACCGAGCTGCTGGCTCAGTTAAGTGATCTCGTGGCCCACAACCCAAATGCATGGGTTCGATTATACATAGGCCACATTAGTTGTTGTTCTTGAATTTTCCTGTGGCCAGCCTCACTCCTTTCAACTAGGCAGGCCTCCCGCCCCGGCGGCGTGCTGGCAGCACCAATGCCCCCCCTGCCGTTCAGCCTGGTGCTACGTCCCCGGGAGTGGGCCGAGCCTCACGGTTAGAGCACCGAGCCTCGGCACACCCGACATGCTCGGTCTCTGGGTGCATCACTCCCTTCACGTGTCCTGACTATCCCGGGGGGAAGACTCAACCCCCCCAAGGGTTACTGGTCGCAGGGGCACACAGATTAGCAGTGCGGTCTGGGCGATGCAGTTCGATCCCCGGCGCTCCTGGGGGCGGGCACGGGTATAATGGTGCTCGCTGCCCGAACAATGCTGCGCTACTGAGGCGTACCACCGCGCGACCCGGAATGAGAGCGGTGGATTGTAAAATTGTGGACACCATGCTCAAGGGGCGGGTAAACCAAGGGTCGGTGGTCCAAATCTCGCTGGGGCTTCTTGGCAGCTAGACGGGGCGTAGGACTCGGCGCGAGGCCCCGGGTTCACCCCCCCCACCCACCCACATTTCAAATGTTGCCTCTGACGGGGAGATTAGCTCTCCGCGTTTGCCTGCAGTGCTGCAGTGCTGCAATACTGACGGTGTGGGTTCGATCCCGGGCCGGAGCTAGAAACGTACGTGCTTGTGTCAGATGCATGCTAGCAGGGTGTTTGTGAGGGCAGCAGGGTAGGGAGAGCCCGCCGCCCGATCGGCCCGTGCTGGGGGGGGCCATGATGTTGACGGCCTGCTTGCTCACACCCCCTCTTCCCCCCCCCCGGTACAGGATGGGTGCCGGTGCGTCACTGCCAGGGGTGCAAGGGGGGGGTTTTACTGCCCACAACAGGCAGTGCAGCGGCACCGGAAGTGCGGTGCGTGATCACCGGGGGCGCAGGGGGGAGGGCATGACGTTATGGTGTCGACGGCCGGCTTGCGATCTGAAATAGAAATAAGTAATATTTTACATTTCCCGTGTTCCCCCCCCCGCCCTGCCCGTTTTTGCGTGCGTGAGGGGAGACCGACCTACCAGCTAGCCGATCGTCGATGCTAGGGCGCTGTGGCTAGGGTGCGTTTAGGGGCCTGGGGCCCATGTGGGGCCTATTGCTTTTGTGGGATCAACAGCACAATCCCGCAGGGGCCATGGCAGCGCCAGCTGGGGCAATGGTTGGCGTCACGGACCCTCAGGCAGGGCGGGACGCGGAGGGTGGTGATCAGTAAGCGGTCTCTTTCTTATTACCGCTTCAGTGATGGGCTGAAGGCACACTTAGGGGAGGGGCGCTATCTGTGAGGCTCGTTTTCAGCAGTGCATATTGGATACAGGTTTTCATTCGCGGTTGAGAACCATCCCCCCGGTTCTCCTACTTGTCATTCTAGGAGCCTTTAGGTGATATGGCGTGTGGGTGTTTGAAAGTGGTGCATTCTTGGGGAGCAACACTTATTCTAGACTGACAATGGTTTGATTTAAAGTACAGTCCTTCAAGCTGGTTGCTCCGTAGAGGTTGATGGTGTGCCATCGTCAAGAATGGGACCTCTCAGGAGGGTGTAAGTGGCCCGCGGTTCGAGCGGTAATGATGGGTGGGGACCATGTTCGAGTCCCGGCACCGGTTAGCCACTTTTAGGGCACACAAATGCAGGTTCCTTTCGCCCAAAGTCAGTCTGGCCTTGGGCCCTGTTGATGCATGCATTGGCTCGTTGCAGCACAGGTTGTGTTACGGCGTCTGGCGCGGCAGATTGTCCTCGCTGGCTTTGCCATGCTAGAAAGGAATGCCAGACACAAGGTTACAGTTTTGATTCAGTAAAGAATGAGGTAGGCTGAGTTCGGTTTGGTGAATGTGGCTGGGGTAGGGACGGAGTACCAGGTTTTTCCTTCCGTTCCATCAAGATAGTGGGAAACCACAATACCCCTAGGGGTTGCTCTTCCTGATAATTTCCGGCCGGTGGTCCGGGGTAAGAACCGTGTGGCAGCAACCAGACACGGAGGGAAGTCTGGTCATTATTAAGCCATGAGCCAGATAGGGTGCTGTGACCACTCAGCCCATGATTCCGTACATGCTGCAAAACATTGCAATTAGGAGGGACGCACCTGGATTGGTGAGCGTAGCACATTTCCACTGAAGGCCATGCTTTTCATTCGCGGTGAGCATAAGGATAGTTGTGCTGAATATGTAATGTAACTGGCGCTCATGTATAGCGTTTTTATACCTTGGCGTAGCTTCATTGCCCAACAGTTTAAAGGAGTGTGGTGCCAAACCTGTGCAAGGACCTTGTGCTGGTTGATTGTCTACAGCCTCTTATAAATAAGGGGGCCCCTACCCCCACTGTTTTGTTAAGTGTAAAGGATTTCAAGGGCCCGCCCATGATCAGCATCAGCGTGCTTGCTCCTCAAACCGGGTTAGCAAGATGTTTGTCCCTGATGGAAGCATTGTTAACTGTGCCCACTGCACTATCCCTCTCCCAGTTTGAGAGCAGGGGCTTAATTTAAAAAGCATTAAGTTGCACAAGAGTAATTCATACTCTGGTGTCTAGTCTGCTCTTCTATGTATGTACGGAGCAGGGAGTGCACTGCAGTTTGCTAGTTCCCCTGTGGTGAACCCCCCTCGATCATTGTCATTGCGGCCTTGTAGATTGTGTAATAATTGGCGGGGCCTACTGCCACGTAGATTTATCTGTGCCTGTAATGTGGCGTAAGTCATGGTATAACGTGACGGGTGCTCATGTAAGGCGCCTCGATACCTTCAGCTCGAGTATGTGCTAGATAGAACTGTGAAGAGTCAACCAATAGCACGTTGCACTTTTGCGTAAAAGTGACTGTTAAACAAGCAGACATGTGAAGATTTACTAGTGTCACTGAAATGTGGGAGCTAGTTGAGCACAGGTTCGGGATCTGTCTCTTTTCCTCGTTCTGTTATTTGTTACTTTCGGATACCTCCCGGCCGGTGGTTCAGGTTACGAACTGAGTGGCAGCAACCAGACGCAGAGGGAAGCCGGGTTCTTAGTAGGACATGAGCCAGTGAGGGTGCTGTGACTTCTCAGCCCAAGATTCTGCACAGGCTGCTAAACTTGGCGTATGGTGGGCTGCACCTGGAGCAGCGAGTTGCCCTGCGCAGTTCCATGGACAGCCATGCTTTCATTTGCAGTGGGCATGAGGATAGTTGTGCTGAATAGGTGATGTAACAGGCACTCATGTATAGCGTTTCAACACCTTTGCGTGGCTCCACTGTGCTACATTTGAAATGATTGTGAAGCCAAACCTGAGCCAGGTGGTATGGGGTAAGGGCCCGATTTGTGGGCAAAACAAATGTGGATGAGATTTGCAGGGGCGCAGGTGGCTGTGTGCCCAAGGGGATGGGGATCTGTAGGCTCCCACGCTTGACTCAATACTCAGGGCACCAGTGTTTTTAACTGGTCCGGTGATTCAGGGTGCAGTATGTGCTTATGTGGTTTATGGGGGAGGCTCCAAAGTCTGGCGGTGGCAGCACGTGCATCTTTCTGCAATGGTGGCCTTGCGGCTGACCAGGCGATGCCATGCAAAGATAGAGCATAATGTTATGTCTTGATCAAAGCAAGAACGTTTTGGGTGCCATAATGCGTTAGGTCCCATGGTTGCACAGCATCAAGAGTTCCTTTAAATGTGCAAGAGGACTATGGGAAGAATGCGTGCGCACCAGTCTTGATTGTCCACCCTGCCTCAGGAGAGGGGACAAGGTGATAGGAGTGGGTCGGTCTTTAAGTCTGGGGCATAGTGTTTTCTTAAGTTATGATGTTCTTGACCACGAATAGACACGGGGTGGCGCTGTTGGTGCTGTGCGCTTCGAGCAGTTGGTTCTGGGCGTTCAGGTGTTCACTTTGTTAGGCCCGAGCTGTTCACTTTACAGCACTGGTGATACTACAAAGCATCTATATCACATAGGAAGCCAAGCTTTTGAATCATTTTCATTTAGGTAAGGAGTTATGCGTAAATTTCACCCCAGGGCACCACGCGGAATCAGACATCCGGCGTGCAGCTAGTGTGGAGGCATTATAGGTGGAAAAGTGAACAGTCGGGTTCTCAGGTCCATATTTGGTGGATGCACTATGGTCAAGGTGTAGGTTTAAGTAGTTGGAGTTGTCACGTTTATTTGACCAGGGGTTCGATGTTACACAAGGGCATCGCTGCGTTGCGGCCAGAGCACGGGCATTGTGTTTCCCAGGGGGCAGCAAGTGAAGGCAAGGCTCTCCAAATCTAGCACCAGAACACAGGGTAGTCAGGGCCAACCTGTCTGTTGGGTGACTTGTGTAGGCGAAGACTCATTACAGTTCTGGCACAGCCCAGCACTTCAGAATTGAAACGTTGCCTTAGGTATCCCTTGGCATAAAGGAAGGCCACACAAGAATGCAGGGTTTCACGGAGCAAGTGCACCCTGTCCTAGCATAGCATATGCGGACTCCAGCACCACAAGAAGAAATCAAGCATTTCTTTAAGTGTTTGATGGACCCAGACAGGACAGCAAGGAATAATCTAGCCAGGCTGACTTGCCAGGGCAGATAATTCATTAGGGAGCGATTGAGCGCTTCTGCTGGTGAAGATCATTTTATCGGGGAGCAATTTAGCGCTGCAGTTGGCCATTCCTTTGGAGATAGATGATAGCTTAGGTCCCTGATAGTACTCACATACTGGTCCAGTGGCTACCATGCCATCGCATCCCAGGTTGGGGGGGTCAACCCTGTTAAATCCTAGGGTGGACTAGGAGGGTACGGGACTGGTGTTTAGGAAACCCTGCCGGAGCAGGGGAGATGCTGGCAGTAGGCTCAGCACTTCACCTGTTCCCCCCACCAGTGGTATTAAAAGTATCCCCAATTTTCACCATGTGAACTACACATGGGAAGGCTTGGGATACAATTTCACCGGTCCGCTGAGCTACAGCGGGCCGTTCGGTTTAAGGAAAACTACAGCAGAGACTGGTAGGGGAGGTCCCCCAACACATCCTGGCCATCCTCTTTGCTGTTCACAACAACTGCGCACATGGGAGTCCAATTACCTGTGCATAGTTCATTCAGACACGCAGTATCATTGCAATTAAACAATCGCTGTAGTTACAAGTTGCAAGCGTGGGATTCCCCCAAGGTAACTGGTCACATTATCAGCAATAAAGCTGCCTGGGTAGTCTGGATGCAGCCTCCACAGATCAACCTGAACAGGCAACAGTCCGGCAGGAAAGGAGGGATGTTGAGTTGATTGCCCACTTAGCAATGTGACTATTGCACAGGGGGATGGAGGGTGATTCAAGGGACCCAGGTGGTGTGGTGGCAACGCTAGACGATCAGCTTATGCTGGGTAGGAGGTTCCGCATCACCAACCAGATGGGTGCCAAGTGAGAAAACCCAGTAAATAGGTTTAATAAATGTGTGTCTCTGGCCTTACAGCTGTGTGGAGCCTGTCTCATTTAGAGGTACGCCCAGGTGAAAATTGTGTACTTAAGGTTAGCATGACCAATGCGGTTTGTGGTATCTCCTAGCGGATCCACTGAAGGTGTACTGCAGCTAAACTGGGAACTGGGAATCTTGGTTTCCGACACTTTAGCAGGTTTAAAGCATCCAGGGTCGGAGATGGACAGTAGATACTGTGCATTTGTGATCCGACGGCAGTTAAGCAAGCGGGGTGCGCTGCGTAAGTGGTCACTGCACGAAAGGGTGAGGTGCCTCCAATAGTGGGTACAAGACATATATTGTTTCAAACCAGATTTGACACCATTAAGGTGTTCCCCAGGGTTTAGCAATCAAAGGGGTTTGTGCAGCCGTCTGGGCAACGGGGCGAAGTAAGTGCACCCCAGAACCAAGGGTAGGCGACATGTTCCTGCAGTTAAGCTCAAATGCCCGCCCGGTTAGCCACATTGGCCCCGCTGGGTTGTGACGCTGTCAGCCAACATAGTGTGCTGCCGTCCCAAGAAATGGGGAAACAAGGTCTCAAGCACAAAAGGCTACTATGTAACGAACATTTGGCACGTCCAGTGAGCAACAAAATAAAATTTAACGGAGCAGGTAATTTTCCACCGCTGGGGTTGCCCAAGGGTGGGCAGTGTGAACGCCCCTGCCCCCCATTCGGCAATATTCTAGGATGGGGGTATGGTAGGATACGTACAAGATATTATACAAGTTTGTAAAAGGTGGCGTCCGTTTATTCACCAGGTTCCCGAGTGTGGGTGATCGGCCATTCATACGTGGCCAGGATGGCTCAGTGGGCTGCACGCAGGAATTGGACGCGGGGGTTTACACAAACGCAGTTTGTCTGGATGGTCTTCCCTGGAATGAGATGGAGCAGCATCAGGAACAGACTGGAGCAACAGTTGGCTCTAGGGGGCGCCCCCCCCAGCATCGTGGTGATCCACTTGGGGGGCAATGACCTTATTCCCATGGGGAGGAGGGCACTATTACAAACCATGAAGTATGACTTGGGTGAAATCAGCAAACGCATGGGTCAATGCGAACTCTGGTGGTCGGAAATCATCCCTCGCAGAAACTGGCGCTGGGCCAGGTCTAGCGGGGCGGTGGAACATTCGCGCAAAAGGGTCAATGGTGCCATGCGTAAGTTCACAGACCAGAGGGGCCTGGGTTTCATCAGGCACGAGCTGATTCAGTCCAGAGTAGAGGGATACTTTGAGAATGATGGGGCCTACTTATCTCCGGTGGGGATGGACCTGTTCCTGCTTGACCTGCAGGAGGCACTGGAAATAGCAGGTTGTAGGTGACAGTGTAGCTCGCCTGTGGGGGGGCTCTGGCGACGACGGGAGCCGCCTCCAGAGCTGTGGCGGAGTTACAGGGCGATCTGGAAGCAGACGGGTACAGTAAGGGTACCTCTGCGGCAGACCGGTACAGTAAGGGTACCTCTGCGCGGCACAGTAGGGGTGCCAGAGCCAAAGACCAGGAGCCTCAGGGCAGGTTCCTGGAAAACCGCGACGGCGCCCCGTTAGTCCTTCGGGCGGTTGGGGGCCTGACCAACCGGGGCTTTGCCCTGCTACGCTCCGCCCTGAAAAGGGCGTGAGTAGAAGAGACCAACGTGTCACGTGATCCGGAAGAGGATCACCAAAAGTAGCACTGACGGCGTGTCCCACAGTGCTGGCTCACCAGGCGGGCGGGGGCAGCATAGGTTGGCACAGCTGCCCGCCCTTGGATCGCCCATAAGATAACCCACATATTGCATACTCTTGTATGGAATAAACCTGCAGCAATATTTTCCCATAACAAAAGTTGTCTTGTGTATTTATTCATTCTTGCATGCTCAGTCCGGGGGTGGGAGAAGTTGCCGATAATGGCACTATAAGTGATTTACCCAGAATCACAGGATGTGGAGTCGACACAGAGGCTCGAACCTTGGTTTCCCAGCTCAAAGGTCGGCAGTCTAGCCGTGAGACCACATCCTCCCCCTTAAAGCGAGCACTTGGAATGCTAAGTTAAGACAAAGTTTTTGCCTCACTTTTGGGCTGGCCGGTGTCTTAAGTAGTCGAGGAGCTGAAGTAGCGCTACTTTACCACCTTAGGCAGTGGTAAAGCAACTTTAAAGGCATGTGCTGCTTTTAGCTGGATATATAGCTATATTTGAGGAGCTATCTAAAGTAAACAACAGAACATAACACCACAGCATACACAAAGCAACATAACAACTCAATGAAAACGGGGCACATCACAACAATATAGTCAGAACAGAATGCCACATAACAGTTACAGTACAATGCAACAAAAACACATCAGCACAAAAAAAGACATCATCACAACTAAATGCAACAGAATAGCCTTAACTTACTACCAAGAAAATCATATCGCACTAGCCAGAAATGTTCAGTCATGTCAGAGTAGATAAATTGGGTGCCTGTGCAAGATGACACATATTCCGAAATAAGTACATGGTCGAGCAAGACGCTAATGAAGTCATCGTTCCTGTCTTGCAAATGACCTACTGTTGGTTTACGTACTGGACACTAGGTGGCACCACAAGTCCACAGATCATCATCTTCTACGTTATCCCCAGTTTGGTGCTGAAAACCCACGACTCTCTTTCGAAACGAAGTAGGATAGCTGGACTTGTCACGTACATACTCCACCAGCGCAGGCGAAGGTGACAATAACAGAACACGAAGAAAAATTTTAATTATCGAATTTGCACACTATTTTAACGTTTTGCTGCTGTGCTTAAAATAATATGTTTTCGAATCCTGAGGCGCAGTGGCCCATTCCCCATTTCACTCCATTCCCATTAGATGTCCCAAATGTTTTTATTACCCGCCTGGGTGAAAACCGTTCTGGAAGTGCTTGATGGATTTCATTAGATTATCATAATTAATGTACAGATATTTTAAACACGTTCGAGATTTTGGGGGAGATTTACAAAAAAAAGCATGCAGCGCAGCCCCCGGCGAAGCTGTGCTGCGTTGCGCGACAGGGAGGGAGCAGCAGAGTGCCATATCTTCAAAGATATGGCTCTCTCCTCCCCTTGCCAGGGGCGTAGCTAGGCCTTAGGCTGCCCGTGGCGGCCCCTGCGTTTGCCGCCCTCGGCAAAATGATAGAAGAGCGGGGGTGGGGGGGGGTGGTAGCGGCCGATTCTTGCGGCCGCAACGGCCGCAGGTAAGAGCGGGGGAAGGGGGGCCGGCTGCCGCCCCAAAACTCGTGCTGCCTGGGGCGGTCCGCCCCCATCGCCCCCCCCTAGCTACGCCACTGCCCCTTGCCCTTGCACCAGCGCTGATTACATCTGCCGTGTGCCACACACACACCTTAGCGCCATATCGCTAGGGTGTGTGCATTAGTCTAGCACATGTTTTGTACAGGAAGGTTAACCTTCCTGTACAAAATACGATGCCCAGACACATGCAAAGTTTTTCCCACTTTGCATGCGTGCTGCACAGATGCAGCACGCATGCAAAGATTGGAAAAGGAAGGAGAAATGAAAGCATTTCTCCTTCCATGGAGCCTACTGAAAAGGCGCAGTTTTCTCACGCTAAACCCAATCTACTTTATTTAGTAAATTGGGTTTCGCGTAAGAAACCTTGGGTGGTTCCATGGGAACGCCCATGCACCACCCTTGGTACGCCCTGGCGCAAAGTAATGCGAAGCAGCGTTATGCACTGATTCACGTTACTTTTCTGTTATTTCCAGCGCTAAACAAGTTTAGCCCTGGAAAGTAAATAGGGAAAAAAGATTTTGCGCTGATTAGCATCACTTTTCTGAAGCAAACACAGGCGCAAAATCTTAGTAAATCTCCCCCTTTGAGTCCGCGGAGGATTTTGCTTCAAAGAGCAGGGCTTCGACTGGAGTAATAGTTTGCAGTTTCTCACTTACAAAGTTCACAACACGTCTACATGCATAATGACGAGCATTCAGAAATCTACAAATTTCATTACCTAAAATGGTCTTTCTTGTCCTGCAATGTATAACAATTTTATAATCAAACATCGGCACTGTGGGTGAGGGGGGCTGGGGTGGGGTGCTTAGCACCCCCAAAATAACAATGCTGGAATTCAGAAGGTGAATGAGCAATAAAGCTATGGGGCATATTATCAAGGGCTTTATCGCCGCTTTAGCAGCACTTTTTGCCGCTAAAGCGGCGATATTTTTATCGCCCTATTAGCAAGCTGTCGCTAACAGGCGTTACCGACAGCTTTTAGGCGTTAGCGGCCGGTTTTACCATCGCCTTGCATGTCAGCGATAATTATCGCTAATGACATGCAAGGTAGGCGTTCCCCACTAAAAGCGACTGAAAACAGTCGCTAACACAACTAACCCCTATTAGCAAGGCATGCGATGCGATAAAATAATTCGCGCTAAGCGTGTTTATCGCTAGATTTTTACACCTGCTACTGAGGGTGACTTACCTGTTTGTAGCATAGGGGGTGGATTGTCAGGCTGAATCCATCCTTGCGTTAATGCGAGAATATCGCTGGTTTTCCAGCGATATTTTCACATTTTGCCGCTATCGCTGGAAAAATTATCGCTATGGAGATAAACCTTACTAATAGGGTGTTATCTCAGCAATATTTTCCAGCGATGGGCGGCGTTAAAAAAATTCGCGCTAAGCGCGGTTAGCGATAAATATCGCAATTCCTTGATAATATGCCCCTATGTCTTTTGACAAATTGCCTCTAATTTTGTTAATATGGAGCTTAACATGTTTCGTTTCTTTCTCTGACTCCAATGTTAGAGGATATTACCTGAAAATCTTGCTGGGGTACAGAGAGGATTAAAGGAAAGGATGTAGGATGTTCGTTTTTTTCTTTCTAACAAATAGCAAAATATAAACACCTGTAAATAAACTGCACAAATATTTCAAAATATATCAGCAGTTAGGAAATCACAAATGGGGCACATTCTTTTTGGAATTCTGAACTGTGATGGAAACAAAGATTTTAAATGGATCAAAACAAATCAAAGCACTTTATTTGATGAAGAGCAAATTATAAATATTTGCTGAAACCTGATTTCCACACATTAGTGTTTGTGTGCTATATAGTTTTATCAGTAAAACTGCATGTCAGTGCATGTCAGTGCAAATTTTGTGCCTATTTCAATGGAAAATGTGCTGTCTGTAAACGACGCTTTAGTTCAGGGCCGGCGCTAGGCATGGGCAGTGTGGGCAGCTGCCCAGGGCCTCGCGCTCAGCTGAAAGACAGGGGGCCCCGCTTCACTGTGAAATGCCACACTTTCACAGATTGCCCACCTGCTCCTCCAGGGCCCCCTCCCCACACAATCACAATACACATGCGAGACGTCTCGAGTCGACCTTGCTGGTCAGGGCGTGTAGGCATTCCTGGGGGTGCAGGGGTGGGGGGAAGGGACAAACAGAGTGGGGAAGGCACAGCAGCCATGCCAGCAATTATGGCTCACAGTGTCAGGGGCAGGGCAGCACCTCTGTTAAGTACCGGCCATTCGCTTTCTGCATTTTGTTGCTAGGTGACAGAAGGCCCCTTTGTTTCCAGGACCAGCCGGACACAGGTAAGGTGAGGTGGGTGAGGGGAGGAGGGAGTAGCCAGCTCAACTGGCTTTTGTTAACTTTTGCATCACCAATTTTCTTTGATGGGAATGTGTATTTAAAATGTATGTAGAACTGCCGGTGCTAGGGCAGTGTTTTACGAAATGCCTCGTTACTGCTTCGAAGGCCCAGGGGAGGGGGCCCCCCTTTCCCTGGGCCTCTAAGCACTATAGCAAGCTGCAAGGTCCAGGTGTGGAGGCCCCCTTCCCTGGGCCTTGTAGCCAGTACTCCCTCTTTCCTTTCCTTTATTTGTTCCCCTGTGAAATGAATCCAAAAAATAAAAACACTTTTGCTGGAAAGGCTGTCTTTTTTCTGACATTTTTCACTTCCAAAGTGCAGCCTTGGGATGGAGAGAAATAAAAGGTTCAAAATGTAAAAAATAACTAAAGCAAGACAGAGTGGGTCGAAAAGGGGCCAGATTGATTTTATTCACACCCAAAACACATTAGTGCCACTTTACAGAGTTTGCGAGTGAAGTGCTACTTTTGTTTTCTTGTCTTTCTCTGAACAGCATTGTTTTCCCCAGGTGGGGAAGTGCACCATTCCAGGATGTACTGCAATACCTGCTTGATGGGCGGATTAGAAAACAAAATGCATACCGCAGCTCTGTATTCACGAATGTGGTCTTTTTAAACCATATTGCTTACGTTTTGTAAGGATATAAGCAATGGACATTGAAACTGGTCCCTTCCGGCCCTGTAGTCATGGCCTTAACTTTTCATGCAAAAGCACTCATTGATTTCTGAATAATAAGTGCAACAGCGTTAAGGTAACCATGTTGTTCCTGCTTACATTTCACATGCTTTTACTTAATCTTACATTCCTTATGAGTGTTTGCTTTTTCCAGGATGTTGTCACTTTTTTTTTGTAGGCAGCATATTGCTCTTGTCTAGTGCCTAATTTGAATTGAGTCGCCTCCATGTGTTTATAGCGGGGCGCAATTGCGATGTCGTTGAAGGCAGAGCGAGTTTCTCTCAGTGGGGCAGTATGGTGTTCAGTGGGGGAGAGGATGTGGCACTATGGTCAGAGCTGCCGAATTTGGAACTGGGGAACCAGGTTCAGCCTTCATGACCAGTCCACCAGACCACTCTCCTGAGAGAGCACATTTCCATGCTAGACCTTAGAAGGCCCCGAAAGACCTTAGAAGAATGGTGTCTGAGCACCAGCAGGTGGACCATAGCGGTGGCAAGTGTGGGTTAACCTTGAAGGCATGTCCACTTCAACCCCTATTGAAGCTCACCTCAAGTCTTTTGGGCAGGCCTACGAAGCAGCACACCCTAGAGCAACAATGACCCTGTAATTGAGGTCACAGGACCCTTGAGCAGGAAGGCTCTAGGGCGGTGCGACCGATGAGATCGCACTGAGCGCTGACTTCGGGTGGGGGCGTCATGTTTGCGAGTATATTATGTTTCTAAAAGCACTTGCTGCCTCCTTCCTGGCCTCCAGCAATTTTCGGCAACAATAGAAAATGTCATGATAACTCCGATGATTAATGTTCTTCCTAGAGAGAGATGGAGTTTTGTCAAGTGGAAGTTTTGACTTGTGAAAAGGTAGCACAGAGGGTTAATGTGCCTGCTGCAAAGAACATGTACCATGCAGATCACTAAGTCCACATAATGTAAATAGGCCAGTGGGTTACTGCTTTTGTCAGAGAGATCCTATTGTTGCATGCAGTTTTTAAGTCAAAATCCTAACATAGAACAATGAGCTATTAACTGTCATCTAAGAGCTGCATGCAAACTGCAAGGTATAAATTACAGAGTTATGGTTTTTTCCCCAGTCTTTGATTATCCTAATGTTGCAAAAAGGGTTCATTTGGACAGAAATCAATTCTGGTTATTAAAGAGAACCCCCAACCATGGTATTACGTTCTAAATTCAGAGTTTATGTTTCTCCAGATGAATCACTATTAAACTATACTGCCTACTAGTATGATTGTCATGTGACTCCTAGTCCTTTGTCTTATGTAACATTACCTATTGTGATTTACACACGTATGATTGATTGTCTCTGTGTAATGTGTGATATAAAGTTCTCTGACACCCTACACTGGTATCAGTGGCGCTGTAAATCAAATTAAATGCATCTGAGCGAGAATGTGGTTATGGAGACTTAAGGAGCACTGTTAAAGGGTGGTAGTGAGAGAATCCGTGGCAGAGCGAGTCATTGGGGGGCACCAACATTGTTGCACAGGGCTCCACCAGCGCTAAAGGCGGCCACTTCTACTTCCTACAGTTCTAACACCAAATCAAAAACGTTGATTTGGAAACCCCTTGAATTTGAAGCATACCTTCAAGTCAATGTATGATTTAGCAGTGGTCTCGGTTGTTCTAAGTCTTTTTTTATTTATGTACAATCTTTATTTGTTTGCAATGGTGTCTTGTAATTTTGTACTATATGTGTTGTGTTTTTGCACTTAACATAATTCTGGCGAGTAAAGAGCCCACACACAAAAAGATTGTCCTACGTCTCTTAGCATGTGCGTGTGGGATACTGGTGAGAGGATTTACGTTAAAACAAATTACTAAGTATTAATGTCATCCTAAGGTAGCACAATAATGGCACAGAAAGATAAGGGAGCCTTTTGAAATTTGCAATCATATCCATGGTGTGAGAGGTTTTCTCTTGTGTCATTTTATATTTTGAATGATCCGCCCCTCATTACCTCAACAGGATCTCCCCTTTATGAGGCAGAACTGGAAATTGTATCATGCACTCATCTGGAAACAATCAGTTAACGAGAGTAAATAATATACATCTTTGTGAGACCTGCACCTAGCTTTTCCATCCAATGTGACAAATGTAATCCATTTAATACAGTTTTAAAATATATGGACTTATTTCATTTGTATATTTATATTTTTGTCCATGTTACTGATATCCACGTTAGGTCTCTTCAGGGATGCCAAATAAGATCAATAGTCCTGCGATGTCACTTTCTGTGATGTCACTTCTTGTGATGTTACCAGGGGCGGCTCCTCCACTAGGGCGTAGGAGCGTCGCCGCACTGCTTTCTCACAGTGCGAGAAGCAGAAACACAAAATGCTAAAACTACCATTTTATGTTTCTGCTTCTCGCACTGCGAGAAAGCAGAAGTGTTTGGTTGGGGGCGGGAGGGTCTGCTTTAGGGCAGGGGAGGAGTGCCTTGCCCACTGCTAAGGGCGCTGAATGTTTGGTCGGCCCTCCGGGGCCGACCAAACCAGTCATGCGCACTCTGGCCTTTCTCCATGTAGGCTGCAATGCACCCTACATGGAGAAAATGGCCTCCCCATAGGCGCCTGGCTGGTCGGCGTCCCGATCAATCACAATGCTGCCATTGCAGCGTTGTGATTGGCTTAGGGGAGGGAGGCTTCCTGCTTCCTGTTCCTGCCAGAGGCAGGAAAGCAGGAGAGCAGGTCAGGAGCAGAGACGACGCGAGACCCGGGAAGGTAAGTTTATTTTATTTTTAAATTACCCCCCCCGCGCGAACCCCCGTGAGACCCCCCACCCGCGAGTCATGCCGGCCGCGACTGGATGTTACATGCAAATTTGAGGGGCCTCACATCTTCCCTTTCGCCCGGGGCCCCAGAAGTTCTAGGACCGGCCCTGCTTTAGTTAAATATTTTTTAAAAGTGTACTCTAAAACGCACCACTGCCTTCAAACCACACCTTTACCACTTACTTGCTGAATGGACGTGGCTTATTTGCTTGACTTCTTCTTTACAAAATACTTGGATTTGTCATAATCCCTATGACTTCAGTGATGAAACATTGATGGCAGCAGCCCCATTCTGAAAACTGTTCCAGCACCACTGCAATCATGCTAATTGGCACCCTGTGCTGTATGTTTAATAAGTTTGGTGATTTGTAGTTCCTACAGGCGTCAGTAAGGTCTCCTCAATGCTCTGATCGTTCTCTTTCTTTATGGGTGACCCTCTGAGGTGGTCATGGCTGGACGTGCCCACGGCGAAGAGGGAAAATTTCCAGACAGCCTGGAGCCTCAGCAGGGCTAGGACAAGTCAGTCATACGTCAGGCGAGCAGACAGGGTCACACAAGAGTGCAGACAGCACTTTTTGTATTGCAGAAAACAGAAAATCAAATTTGCAATTATACAGGGCCCTGCACCAACCTCACAAGATGCTGTGCTTTTATTTAAAGTAAAATCCAGTTCGAAAAATGCCTTACTCCTTTCACCCCTATTGTTTTTGTACCAGAGATGTCTAAATTTGACTATGGTAATCCAAACTCATGATCTATTTTCATTAGATCGAATAAAGATTAATTTGAATTTGAATGTGACTATGGAAATCATGGTCCATATAGAGATGTGGTAGGTGCCATGTTGAATAACCCACTCAAAAACACGTATAATATACACCTGTCGGTATCTCGAGTGAAAATTGAATGCAAGGGCCTTTCAATCAAAAGTCATTAAAAACAGGTCCGAGGAGAATATGTCTCCTGGGAATGTTATCAGGAAGTCATAAAGAGAAAAACTAAGAGCCAGCGTATTTTCTGGTTGCAAATACTTGTCACAATTTGTGACCAGTATTTTTGTGACCTGAAAGTTTTTCTGTGAACCAACTTATGTACTAATAGATGAGTTCACAAAAAAAAAAGGATTCAGGCAGGGTGACAATCCGATATATCTTTTTAATTTTCAGGAGCTAGGTTGAAAATGCGTTTCACTGCGATTGGAGAAAATCACATGGATGGTGGCCTGCAAAGGTCAGCAGACCTTCAGGTCTGTGATTGACATAAAATAAAGGGCCTCTTTTTAGCAAAAACAAAAAGCATCCCAATTTCCTTAAAGGAAACAAGGCTAAAGTTTTCTTTCTTAAAAACGTCTTTGAAGGTTGGCAGTGGTACACTGGACCCCTGATTACTCACCCAGAATCTTTTTCCAAAATACACAATAGGAAAGGAGTCCCAGAAGGACACCCTTCCCATTTGCAAATGGGTTACTTTTGTTATTTGGTAAATGGTTTCAGTTCATAGGTGAAAACTGTTTAGCAGTCACATACCTATTTATTTAGTTAATTGCTGGGTTTGCAACCACTAAAAGTTTTTTCAATGTGGCACTAACTCTATGAACTTAATGAAAATTGTCTTTCCTCCCCACTCCTCCACCCACCTTCCCTTAAAGATCATAATCTTCAGTCATAAAATAACTAAAAATAGATGCTGGAGTGGTACCTGGGAAAGGTAAAAGTGGAGACAGTATCGTCATATAAATACCTAGGAGTCTGAATCGACAAAAAAGGGCATGCCTAGGCATATTTTAAAGCTCTAAAGTGTTTGTGCTAAGCTTTACATTTTAAAGACTATGGAAGAATATGACGGGCCCAGATACAACTGCCTTATTCAAGGTAATTGGAAGCAAATTAATGCTGACATTGACACACGGAATATTTTTTATTTTTTACAGAGTTTTATATAGCTCGAACTTGACCCGTAGGTATCGGAGCGCTTTACATAGCACCAGTTGCGTTACATGAGGACACATTCATTTTTGTCAGGTACGGGGAGATTAAGTGATTTGCCCAGAATCATAGGATGTTCAGCGTCATTGCCGAGACTCCAACTCAGTTCCCCAGATTCGATGTCGACCACCCTAGCCGTTAGGCCAACTCCTCTCCCCAATGATTTCACTCAGGAACAAACTCAACAACTGGTTGGATAGAGCTCAGTGCAAGTGTCACCAACAACTATTCCATCTTCCAGACTCCACAGCATTATCACAAATTTGCCTGGAATTCAATTTAACAAAGGCAAGATTTGACATTTAACATACGATTCTTATTGTACTGTGCAAAACTAAAAGAGGTCGGCCCAGATGCCTTGTAATATCATCTGTAGCAGTCTATGATGAAGGACCTGTCCCCGTGGAACAATTATTTCAAGAACTCACTCCGTCACCTGGAAGCCAAGATGTTATGGGAGACCAATATCTCAAGTAAACAATTGGAAAAGGTTTTATTAAAGCAAGCAAAACATTTTCAATGGGCCTCTATATAAAACATGTCGGAAAGAAATCGCATGCAAGACTGACTTTAAAGCTATATGAGCCACCAAAATGGCTGCTGTATTTGAAACAACCAATCACATTAGAACGAAAAAGGCAAATAATGAGATTTAGACTAGTTCCAGCACCAGAATCATTAAGTCACACTGTAAACTGATACACTGAGCAAACATTAGTTGCATCCGATTTTTAGAATCAAACATTCAATCATGCACAGAAACTGAAGAGTGCTGTTTAAAGGGTAAATCTAGCCAATTATAGCGTGGTTGTTAAAACACATATTTATAAGCCCCTATCGCCACGGAAACGTCACTTTTTGCAACATTTCTGCGGCAATAATCTCTTTGTCTTATTTACAAGGTGGCTTTAAGGAGCACCTTCCTGCACATGAACAATCATTCCCCCAACGTAGGTACTCTTGCACAATGGTGCCAGGGTGCCTGCGTTGGCGCTAGGCAGCTGAATTTAGCCACAGCGCAGAGAGACACGTGGGGGTGCACCATATTATTGTAAATACGGCGCATCCCTGTGTTTCTAAAGGGACGGAGCGCGGCGTTAGCAATTTTGGAGCTACCCTGCGCTCCGCCACTCTGTTATACATACGCCCCAAAGTTGGCCATTAACAAACTGAACCAAGAGAAGAGCCTGTCTGCGTGTGTGGAATAAAAACATTTGAGACACAGTAGTGAATCAAGAGAAGGGCCCAGCTCCTCGCAAGGAATAAAATAATTTAAAGCGCAGTAACGATTCAAAGTGCAACCGGCCCGCAGCACTGCAGCACAGGCACAAAATCTGGGGGCCCAAAAACTGAAAACTAAACAATGAATCTATGCTATTTTAAAATGGTACTAATGTCTAATCTCATTAATTTATAGTACATTGTAGTACGTTAATTTTTTTAAAATCCATTTCTTTTAAGGAATCTGTACGGGTGACATTTTATAAGGGTTTTAATTAATCGCACAATAAAATATATATCTGTTTATCACCCACTCTACCATTGTGCTGGAAGATTAAGTTAGCTGTGAAACTGTGCTTCGTCCATTAGAGCGCTTGTGTGTGTGTGTGTGTGCGTGCGTGCATGCATGTGTGTGCGTGCAAATGTACTGATGTTGCTTTAATCAGATGTTTTTTCTGCTTTCCCATGGAAATTCAAGCAACAGCACTTTCAGCCTTCCTCAGAAATTGGTGCTGATGCATAAACAATGCAACATGGACTCGCTCTTATTTTTTCACTAGCATCAATTCAGAGATTCTCACTTGGAATAAGCCCTTTCTGTGTCTACAATTTTTATAGATAGAGAATGAAGATAACAAACTAGAGGCAGGTCTGTACACAAAACCAACAGATAAAAACACACTACTACACATTGGTCCTCATTGCAAATCAGGTGGAACAAAATGATCGCAATTCTTGCATGTTTCATTTTCACTGCGCCTGATTATCAGTGGTGTGGTTTTTCCGCGCATGAGAATTTGATTGCAGAGCAGACATGTCTCAGGCAGTTGTATTTTTTACTTCGCCTGCTAAAAAAAACGTGTATTCTGTGAAGGAAAGAATTTGAGAGAGACTATAGGAAGGGCAATTAGAGATTCTAATGGTAAAATAATTACAGATGCGAAAAAGTAGTCCTAACCATGGGGCCTCCATAAATGTGGCCAATGCAGTCTATGTAAAATGACTAACAACAGCGAAGAAATTGAGATCAATGGAAGAAAATTATATACAACGTTTTTTCAGATTGCAGCAGTAGATATGTAATTTACGGCTTTACATGCCCATGAAAGAAAATGTATAGAGAGATGACTTCCCAGGAAGTGAAGAAACACATTATCCAACTTAAATCTAGAGTAAGATGTAAGACACCCAATCCCCGATGGACACTGCAATCAATGGACCACACACCTGAACTTAGAACAGAGACAATCCTGGTTAAATTAGAAAATGACCCGAGAGGTGGATCATTTTAGCAAAGAAAATTCATGCCGGAAGCTATATAAGAAGACAACAGAGAGTGGTTATTGGGCTCAACGTATTAGTGAGGTACACAACCTGATTATATGCCATGAAATAGTCAGAAGAACCTCAATGCTCTCTGCCCAAATCTGAATGGTACCATATGGGGTAACACAACACACACTAAGAGATGTTGCCACATGTTTATCCTGAAGTGTAAAATTACACCACTTCTGTTCTTCATGATGACTTGGTTTGAAATGCTGCAATCACTTGTGCAATACAACCGGAAGAATTTTACTTGTAATTCTAAAATGTCTACTGGTGGAGATGTTACGTGCACATGTGATACATTATTGTAAAAGTAGAAGAACAGATCTATGGCTACACGTCTAAACCAGATTAGATGTTACACACACGTGCAGCATGGACTGTAAGACATTTGCCTGTGTTCTCAAAAAAATATTATTTGGCATGTCACATATGCACGTGGTAAACATTTGTAACCGTCTAAGAATAGACTACTGAACATACATTTATGCATAAGAGTATATACTATAAAGTTAATCATGTAAATTTCTGTCTTTATTCAATATCTCAATATTGCATAGCAAAGAAAAGTTAACATATGAGAGATGAAATGACCCATGGTGATTAAGAAGTCCTAGCAGCATTACATTTTACTATTTATAAAAAGATATTAAATTATACGTAAGCAGCTCTATCAATATTCTTCAATATTGCACTGAGTAGGATGGTGTAATACATGCAAGAGTTGAAGCAAGAGATCATGTCTTCATTGGTACTCAGTAACAATTTAGAGTTGACTGCAGGGTAACAGAATGTGGAAAGCTATCTAAATAACGAGCATCAGTATGAGTATATATTCTCAATATAAGTCCTATATGTACAGAATATCTCAATACCCATCGAAGATGACATGCATAGCCAATAGACAACCATAATTAGAAAGGGTAAATATTGATAAATACACAAATATGGTAATTGGCGAATTAATCGTTTCTACACATTACAAGGTTGACAACAACTTCTCCTCTAAATACCACACACACACACATAATGGAGTATGACATGATTGCCATCTTGTTTTAATTGAGAACAACATCCTCCCCATACGGCTTTATGCAACCAGACGCATCGGCATGAAGGCTGCGCTATTGAGATAAGGAGGCCCATGGAATCTGGACACATAATTTATCTAACATATTCTTGGCCCAAAAGTGATATATATATATCTTATTTCACGTCCAATATGGAAGCATTTATGTAGAATGCAAGATATACCAAAAACTAAGAGCTTATTGCCACATGTAAATATAATAGTGATTGGGTGAATTACTAGCAGGCTTATTAACAATGCAGTAGCTACTTAGGCTATATTATGTTTACAGAGACAACCCTCTATTAACATACAACGGGACACCAAACAAATGTAGTTAGATGACACACAAGTGCAGTAGAGTATAGCTCTTTTACCAATGGACCGGCATGTCCATTCCTTACAACTACCCAGTAGCGGCCCGTGGTGGGAGTGCTGCCGGGCGCTGATGTGGGGCGGGGGAGGGGCAGGGTGGGGGGGGTAGTAAACTACGGATTACGGCCGATTAGAGGTAAGTAAACATATAAATAAATAAAACGAATTTTGCTGCGCGCGCTGCGTCGCATTTGGCGATGCAGCGCACGCAACGAAATTCGTTTTATTTATTTATATGTTTACCTCTTATCGGCCGTAATCCGTAGTTACTACCCCCACCCTGCCCTCCCCGCCCCACGTCTGCGCCGGCAGCACTCCCACCACGGGTCGCTACTACAACTACCAATATGGTAGACAGTCTGTTTTGAATTATGAAAGTACCTTGTTGGATAATCATCAAACCCAACAGTTGTGCAGAGAAGACACATATGAACACACAGATGTATAAGGAAAGGCCTTTTTGATACAACTTACAAAGTGTAGAAGAGTGTAAGGAGAAATATGCAACTCGAAAACAGGTTATAAAGTCTGAAGCTTTTTTTCAAACTATGTAAACCAAAAAGGAGTGTGAATAAGTAGCTCACAGGTCATATAAGCATCAGTAATATATGTACAAATGAGTTCTAATCCACAAATAGTTGGTATTGATGCTGTATATGAGGATCTAAAAAAAGGATAAGCTTTGTTAACTTCAAATTATTCAGTTCTAAGCTAAATAAAATATGTGGAGTATCAAGTCTGTATAGGGGAAACAGCCTTTACATCAAATGCGCTACAACGCATTCCATTACAACGCGGGTGTTACAACGACCGCGTTGTTTCAACGCAAACCATTACATCGCAAGTCGTTTCAAAGACTTGCTGTAGGGGGCGCGCTGGTGTTGGATTTACAATCCAACACCTTCCCTGTTGTTGCACAAACTGGAGTAGGAATAGTAAATTATACTATTCCTAAGTCCAGCGCGCCCCCTACAGCAAGTCGTTGTAACGGTTTGCGATGTAATGGTTTGCGTTGTAACAACACGGTCGTTGTTACGACCGCGTTGTAATGGAATGCGTTGTAGCGCATTCGTTGTAAAGACATATATTCCTGTATAGACCCTAAGTTGTTTTATATTTAAAACCTGTTGTCTCCACCCATTTCCATCGTGAGAGATACTTTTAATATATGAAAACCATCCTGAGCTACTGCCTAATATGTGGAGTAGCTAGAGGTACATAAAGGGAGCAATGGAGTGAAGATGAAGAAGAAGAAGCAAGCAAGAAAGGGGCAGAAGAAAGGGCTGAAGGAAAGAAAGGTAGGAGAGAAAGGAAGTAAAAAGGAGAGAAAGAATGGAACAATGGAATAAATGAAATTGAAAAATGTAGGCAGCAAGGAGAAATGCAACAGAAAGAAGGAAGGAGAGAAAGAGTGGATGAAGGGGTAAAGAAAAAGAAAGGAAGAAAGAATGAATGAATGCAAGAGAAAAGAAAGGATTGGAGAAGACAATGAAAGAAATGAAGGAAAGAAAGAAGCAAAGAAAGAAAAGGAGAAAGTGAGAGAGCAAGAAAGGAACAAAAGAGAGAGTGAAAAGAAAGAAATAAGAGTAGAGAAGGAAAACAAGAAATAAAGAGGAAATTAGGAAAACAAGAAAAGAAGAGGAGAGAAAAAAGAAAGAGCGAGAGAGAGTGAAAGAGCAAAGGAAAGGGATAGAAAACAGAAAAGGAAAGAAAGAGAAAAGAAAATAAGGAAAGAAAGTACAAAGAGAAAGAAAGAAGAATGGAAAAAAACAAAGAAGCAAAGAAAGAAAGGCTAAAAAAATAAGTGGCCCAATATACTCCCATTTTCATGCACAAGTGTAAAAACTGGCTCCAAACTCAGCAATTACAGGACACAATCAATGTCTACGTGTTCTAACATTGCCAATATTGTCCTTGCTGTTAAATGCACTCTATGCTTTTTGTGCGCTTGCATAAAGCATTTTGGTAGATGTACGAAAGTCCTGGTTTAAGATTTCCAAATCACGTTTTTTTTGTGAATCGCTATTAGGAAATCGCAAATCAGTACGTACGTGCTATTATATGATTTACGGTCACAATTTGTGACTTGCAAAGTAGTTGCTTCTTTATTTTGGTAATCGCATTTCGGTTACCAAAATTGCGATACCAATCACAACTTGCAAACACGACCGCATATACAGAAGAGCACTTCCTAGTTCTGGGTAATGACCTCAAAACCAGGACGTGCTTCTCATTTTAAGCCTGGAAAGCAGTCATAGAGGAGGCTGTGCACAGATTCCAGTGCAAATTGTGACTTGGACCAGCAAGCCACATCTTTCTGCTCGAGAATGGCCAGGCAAGACACAGAGAAGAAATCAGGGGGCAGAAGAAGAAAACTCGAGTTTTCAGGAAAAGAACTTGGGATTTTGACAGAGGAGTGCTCCAACAATCATGACCTCTTGTTTGGAAGGTCATCCATGACTGTCCTGGAGGCACACAAAAAGCTAATATGGCAGGAGAAGCAGCAGAAATTCAATGCTGTAGGAGTAACCCAGCGTTCCATTGAAGAAATCAGGAGGAGGCGGTAAGATCTCAGATCGTGCACAAAAGAGAAGGTTGTGACATGGCTGAGGGGAGTTCTGGGCAACAGGAGGTGTCCCCTCTACTGTCCTCCCAACCACTACACTGGAGTCAATGGTGGAGACTACCTTGGAGCCAGAGGCAGTTGTGGGATTTGCAAGGATTGATACATCAGTACCTGCAACATCTCGAAGTAAGTGTAAAACGTTTTGTATTTTAACATCTGTTACCCTAAAACTGTCTTCTACATGCATTAATCAAGTAACATAATACAGTGTTTTTAGTAAAGAGTCGTAAAAAGACTATCATAGTGCATTATGGGACATGTAGTCAATAATTCACTCACTGTAGGCAGTGGTAGGAATGTATTAAACAAATTAGGGCAAAAATGTAAGAAGTGCTATTCACTCAGACCAAAATTAATTGTAAGTCCATTCTTTAAACAGATCAGGCTAAGGAAGACAATGATCGCACAAATGTGGTGGGACAGGAAGACTCACACATGGTGGTGGAAGATCCCATAGAAATAGACAGTCAGCCAACCATACCTCAGCAGTGCTTCATACTCCCCACAGCCACCATCATTAAATGAGGATGATGTCCAACAGCATCGTAGTCCAATCCTGCAGCCAGTTCTGACACCACGACAGCAGCGAGTCCCAGTGCATGCTCACAGTCGGCACCATGAGGCGTCTCATGGCAACCAAGCATCGCTGTCGGAAGTGATAGCTGCAAATTTCTGGTTGTTTGGTGGCCGTAAGTGTTCCATGCTGCAGGTTCAGCATCTGTAACATAAGCAGATGAGTATATTTTTTTTAAAAGTATAAAACATGTAGCTATGCATTCCATTTGGCTTCAATAATGTGGTCCATCATTTGGCTCAAAACCAAGCAAAGATGGACACTAAAATGGACAGCCTAACCAATTCCCTTGAAAAATGATGGCAACAAAAAAATGATACCAACAAATGTCAGAGGATAATGCTAATCAAAGCGTAGAGCAGGGTTTTTCAAAGTTGGTCCTGGAAGGCCGGATCCATGCCATATTTTTGCATATCCTCATTTAGATAAAGTAGTTATCCTAAAAATCTGGCATGGATCTGGCCCTCCAGGACCGGACTGACTTTGGAGAACCCTGGCATAGAGAGAGAAGCACTGCAGTAAGAATGAATGGGTTAACCTACTTATTTCTCTTGTTGATATTCTTTGATATCTCATTCAACGTTGCAAATTTTGTGCCTCTACATGCGCCATAAGTTTGGCTGCTCTTTTGTTACTTTACATGTCCTACAAGGTGGGTTGCTGCTCTTGTTTGATATTTGTACTTGTTAAGTTACTTTTTGCAGTTGCTTTTATGCCTTTACCTCCTGTTCGCTTCTGCTCCTCTGTACAGCGCTCTGATACCCTCATGGGTCATGTTCGTGCTTTATAAAACTTTTCAAATAAATAAATTCAATTGCGAGATTGGCACAAGTCGCTTCCATGTTATTGAGGCAGACAGTAACCCTCCATGTGGAAATGGGTCACTTTACTGGGGACATCTCAAGGGGCTTAGGGCAGACTACCTCTGCAGTCGAGGCATTGAAAACTGCCAAAATAGCTAGTGGGCTGCTGAACCACAAAATAGTGAGGAAATTTCCAGTCAGCAGCATCTCTGCAACAGATGCACACTCACTGAGATGCAGCAGCAGGCGTATTTCTGCTGCACAACATGTGGGCACAACCCATTCAGGACACAACTGCAAGAAGCAGTGAAGGGCACAGTGGAGTAAGTAACCATAGGGCTGTATATTTGGGTTTTAGGTGATGTAACAGACATTGGATGTGAACATTACGTACCATTTGCATATGAAAGTTAACAATTTTTTTCAACAATTTTAAAAAACCTGACAATAAAGGTTGCTTTACTTTGAAGCATCAAACAAGCATTGCAAATTTTATTATGATTGCACTTTCACATATGACTGACCTTGAAAAGTGATTGTTGGCAATGTGGTCCTGTTGCCATCTCCCCTCCACTGCTCTCCTCTCCTCTGTTGGCTGCTGAACAGGTAGCTCAGGATCTTCATCCTGTGGATCCTAGTCGGACACAGTGATATGTATGCCTCTCATAGTTGCAATATTATGTAGAATGGCACATGTTGCCACTATCTTGCATGCCGTTTCCGGACCATATTGTAAGGCGCAACCACTTTTATTAGGCACAGGAAACAGCTTTTCAGCAAGCCAAATGTCCTCTCAATCACACCCCTGGTGCGTCGATGTGCTGTGCTGTATCACCTTTCATTTCGAGTTGTGCAAGATAGGTATGGTGTCAAAATCCATGGAAGTAGTGCATATGCACTATCACTAAAACAAACAAATAACTGTGAGCTTCCTTTCGTTTTGCATTTGATTATCACAAACATATGTGTCATTATATTTAATGTCATTACCTAATAAATGACCATCATCAAACTCCCCTCCTTCCCGCCGTCTGTATATTCCACTGTGCCATATTAGCTTTTTGTGTGTCATGGATGACCTTCCAAACAAGAGGTCATGATTGTTTCAGCACTCCTCTGTCAAAATCCCAAGTTCTTTTCCTGAAAACTTGAGTTCTTTTCTTCTGCCCCAACTCCTTCTCTGCGTCTTGGCTGGCCATTCTGGAATAGAAAGATGTGACTTGCTGGCCCAGGTCACAATTTGCACTGGAATCTGTCCATGCCTCCTCTCTGGCTGCTTTCCAGGCTTGAAATGAGAAGCACGTCCTGGTTTTGAGGTCATTACCCAGAACCAGGAAGTGCTCTTCTGTATATGTGTTCATTTTTGCAATTTGCGACTGGTAATGCAATTTTGGTACCCGCAAAATACGATTTCCAAAATAAAGAACAACTACTTTGCAAGTTAGAAATTGTGACCGTAAATAGTACAATTGTACATACATACCAATTTGTGACTTCCTATTAGCGATTCACCAAAAACGTGATTTGGAAATCTTAAACCAGGACTTTCGTACATCTACCAAAATGCTTTATGCAAGCGCACAAACAGCAGCAAGTGCCTAAACATGAAGGAGTCATGGGTGCTTCCTGGGAATTGTGACACAATATCAGTGATTAAATAGTTTGCTTCATACACCCCTTGAATATTGAGAGAATGTGTTTTTTCCTGTTTCTTAAAACATATTCGAGATGAGATGGAGGACAAATAGGAACGTGTGTTTCATCAATACACCCTTTGACATGAGGAACTTTGCCAACCCTGTAAAATTTTAATTTAGTGGATTGAATTTCCTGTGTATTTCTGAGTAAGTATAGGTAGCGGTTGATATAGAGAAGCATGGCATCTAGAAGTCGGTGGAAAGAAATGCACAAGTGCACTTTGAGAAACCCCACCAGCAACATCAAGCATATCCTGGTAACTGCCATGGGCCAACAGGTGTAAAGAGTACAACACCTGAACATGGGTGGAGATAGAATTGCTGCGCAGAGAACTGCTTTCTAGATGTGGCTTTAAAAGTGCAACAATCTCTAATATTACAGTGCTACTTAGACTGTATTTGTCAAAAAACTCAACCTGACTCCGAAAATCCTCTCATGTCTCTGCCTCCAACTCTACTGAGCAGCCAGTATTCGCATCCCCCTTTCAATCACATACAATGCAGCCATTGTGGAAATCTCTGATGCATTCTGGGCCAGCTTTCTATAGTTTGCACACAGTTACCCCCTGAAATGAATTGGTGGTAAATTGCATATGCAAATGGAAATTTTAACGGCAAGCCACTAATTGCGACATCCTTGAACATACAGGGGCAGATTTACAAGAAGGTGCCACTGCGTGGCACCGCAAGCCCTTTGGCTGCGCCACGCTGCGGCACCTTCAGAGCACAGGAATGCGACATATTTACAATGATATGTCGCATTCCTGTGCTCTCCCCAGCGCTGGCGCACAAACAGCTGCCATGCGCCGGCGCAGGCACCCTTGCACCATGGTGCAAGGATGCCTGCGTCATGGGGAGATTGTTTTTGTGAAGGAAGGGGCACCTTCCTCCACAAAAACAATCACTTCAGGCATTTTCCTCCTTCAATGCGTGCTGTAGAATGCAGCACGCATTGAAAGAGGAAAAAACGAGGAGAAATGAAAACATTTCTCCTCGTTGCGCCTCGCTATGCCACCCCTAGGGTGGCGTAGCATACTGACGCATTTCCAGGTTTACGAATCCTCGCAAATCTGGAAATGTGTCTTGTTCCATGGGTGTTGCGTGGGAACACCCACAGCAACACCCATGGAACGTCCCTTTCACGCAAAGTGCTGCGTGTAAAGGGGCCGTATTTACAAGGACAGGAAAAGGGTGGCTTTTCCTGTCCTTGTAAATATGGGGCAGTAAAATACGCTGCCAGTGCGTCACAAAGAGTGATGTACTGGCAGCGCAAGGGGCTTGTAAATCTGCCCCACAGTTTGCAATAGGTTCTATAATTGCGAATCGCAAACTTAGGATGCAAAAAAAAATGATTCGCAAAGCGGTTACATCACAAAAAACAAATTGCGAATGACTTTCGCACATATCAATAGCCACTTTTTCAGTCGCAAAGCCATTTGCGACCAATTTGCGAATCGCAAATGCTTCGAACATCTAGCCCTTTGTGCCTTATGTTCTCCATAAGAATGTTGACAGAAGAGTTTTTGGAACCTATCTTTGCACAGGGCTCTAAACATCCTCCCAGGTGTAAATGGACCGCAGCTCTTCATGAGAGAGAGTCCTGATGGGCAAAGCAGTATTGACATCCAGCTGCATTTGGGGCATATAATTTGCAAAGTGTTCTGAAATATATTTGTTACTGCTGAACAGTCACTTTTGAAATAAATGTAGTTCACTTAAGTACTTTTGAGGATTGCATGTCCTAAAAGTAGCCCCTGACATGTTTCAGCCAGATGGGCTGATATCCTGGACCACCCTTATCTGAAATCAGAGCAGAGACGCACACTTTTCTTCTCAGCTGGTTAAAGCGTTCTCTTTTAACATTCAACTCATTTTATGGAAAATCGCCCTGACTCGAGGAGCAATTCATTTTTGTAGGTGGTCGCAGATGGTGGGCATCATCACTTATAAATGTGTATTGGGACTTATTTTTCATCATCAGACTTTAAGCAAAAAGAAGAGAGATAAAGGCAGAAAGGAGTAAGGAAGAGAAACATAGGAAAACAGCGAAAAATGAGGCCTGGTTAAAATTTGCATAATTGCTTTGAGGAAATTAGGCAAAATGCCACAAATATTAGCCGAAATTGAGTGTTCTTACTCAGCATGCGGCATGTTGCACTATTTTTTATGTCCATTTATGATTCAACAGCACATTACATGCAAAAAATGGCTCAAAAACATTTGACACGAACAACAGCTGCTTGAGTCTGGTTCGTGCGTACAATTCCCGTGCTCCTGCAATGGAGTTTTTACCCAATTGAAGTCACATTTTTCTCGAGCCTTTAAAAAAGAAGAAAGCAGGGATGGAAAAAAACCAAATGACTGAGATAAGGAGACAAGAAGTGTAGGGTGGTGGAAGAAAGAGGTACGAGTTTGCATCAAATTTGGCATCCATGATATTTCTCTTACTTTTTCCCATTTTGGTCTTTCTCTCTCCTCCTCCTCTGGGTTGCAAAAATCCTGTTTGTTGTATTGGGCGAACGCCTAAAATTTGTGCGGCTTTGAATATACTAGACATGACATGCTGGTGATATAACTAGTCATGCAAACGTCTATAATGCAGTGTCCGTTTTAGTGCTGCGCCATGGCAGGGCGAGGAGACTTTTACTTGAGGAACACCCTTGAGTACAATGATCTTCACATAAATGACCACCCCAGGGTATTTTGCGTGGTATGTGTCATTTGTACTAAAATGACATGTATTACATGTGGAAAATATGACACACGTTTCTTTTGCCCGTAGTTTGCAACTGTTTTCATTTGGCAATTCCATGCAAAGCGAGGTCACAATACTTTTCGTAGATTTAGATGGCAGGGCCCTTTGTGGAATGCTTGGGCTTTTGCGTTGTTCCCACCCTGTAAGGCCCATCAAGGGTTTCACAAACCAATGTAGGTTAGCACTGCACTCACTTCAACTTTAAGTGTAAAACTTCTTTGGCACTCGAAAGTTGAGCTACAGTATTGTTTGTGTTGCTATTCAACTGGTTGTATCACATGAGCGGCCTGCACAAATAATAGCAGATCTGGGCCGTGTTGGTTAATGTGAAGTGTAGATTATGATGACCTTTTAGGTAAGGACTGGTGTGACTTAATTTAATTATGAAAAACCTTTGTATCCTTCACAAAGTTGCAAAGTTCTCCACAGATTGCTGCGAAAGTTGCAAAAAAACTGGGTAACACCCCTACTGCGGTGATGGGGCAATAAGGTGAGTTGGAACCTGCAAATGAAAGCCAGGTGCAATACTTGCAAAACACTATCCCAGACTCAGTGCTTATCAGACTATGCACTGCACTATAGAATCACTGTGACACAATTGGTGGCTCTGTGGAAGTGTAGCTCTGATTAATTGGGTCTGCAGAATGGTGGAGCTTTGAGTTCAGTGGACATTGTCCTGCAGGTACGACACACACTGTGAGAGTTCATATTTTCCCTCAGCAGCAGTGGCTGAATGAAACTGGTTGATGGTTAGGTGAGTCATACCGTACAACAATGGTGGCTCCCACCATCCGACACCGATTTTTTATTGACTGGTTCTGGTTCCTGTGTGGTCGCGGCAATGGTAGATAGCAGAACTGCAGCAGGCCGGGCTCGGGATCAAGTGGACTATGCAGGCGCATGTCGGGGGCCTGGGAGCTGCGAGTGCAGACCAGGTGAAAAAGGAGCAAGCGAACGGGGAGCAAAGAGCATTAACAGCCTTCACAGCCAAGCTGAATAACAGCTGAGCAACGAGTTGTTGAGCTGAGAGCCATGAGCTGTGAGTGGAGCGCATCTCGACTCAAGCCCTACCCATTCTGGGTGATGCAAGCTCTCCTGATTGACTAAGGAACTGGGAGTTCCAGGATCCCAGGGCAAAAGGAAAGCCAAAGAAACATGGAAGCCGAGGAAGGCAGGACCAGAGGTAGGAGGGTTCTTGTGGCTGCCAATTGGGCGGGCCTGACTTTGGAACATCCGTATCTGTCCTAGTTACTCTCTAACTACCCTGTGCCCTTGTCTGGCCTTGACCACCACCCTTTTGTCAGTCCCTGCATTGGGAGAGAAACAAACTGCCCTGGCCTGGTTGGTTAGCCGTAGTTTGTCCTGGTGCTTGGGACTTGTGACATCATTTCGACTGTCAAAGAGGCAAGGGGTTGCCAGAGAGGCCGAGTGAGGAAGTTACAGTAGTTAGATGCCGAGGACGCAGGGTTGACCACCATTAGCGGAGAGGCGGCCAATCTAGGCACATGAGTGCAGCTTGTGCCAGAGGTGCCCTTCCCCCACTTTTTCTCTGTCCCCCTTTTCTGGGCGCTTATTATTGTTATTGGATATCGGACCGCTGGTCGCAATGACTATAACCAGGCTCCGCTCACATACAACTGTCCCAAGAAGGTCACTGCAGATTTATAATAAACTGTTGCCACTACTACCAATACTTTCCAGTGGATCATGCACTATGAGAGGCAACAGAGGCCATTGTGTGAGCTATAGAGACCGTAGAGAAAAATTGAGCCTAAAGGCAGGTGAAGTGAAACGCTCACTAAAAAATTTGACTCAATCTCCAAGCCTCAAAACTAGGGCCAAAGTCCCATCAAATGAAATAGAAACCCTAGGAGAAACCCTCCGAAGCAAGTCTAGGGCAAAATTATTCATGGACTACTATTCAGCAGAGCTTAGTGAGGCTACTAATGCCCGTTTGGGCCATATGATCCCTCCCAGCACAATCAAACACACCGGCGCCAGTGACCAGCAAGTTTTATGCATGGCGGAGACCACATTATGACTACGACTGCTGATGCACCTCTTCAATCTGTCCATTCTCCTCAAACTGGTACTGTGGCTGCTGCATCCTGCTTTATACCCTGTACAGTGACAGCCCAGATGTGTAGTGCCAGAAAACTTGTGCATAATGAAACCACCAGTGACATAAAGAACAAACCAATATATGTTGATTCAGCAGTACCAAAGAAGGTAGCAAATCCTGGGGAGTCGAAGATGGATACAAACTTCCTGCAAGTACTTAACTCCCAAGAGGGATATGCTTCACCAGAATCCTCTGTGTGTCAACTAGCCCAGAGCAAATTGCAATCTAGTGGGGGCAGCTAGTGTTACAGCAACTGGCATCACTGGAGCGACACACATGGCATAAATAATACAGCATTCCCACCTACCTCTTCCTCAGTGTATCTTCCTCTCCTAGTCTAGATCTGCCTGACCAAGAGAATACATCAAGTATATCAAACACCCAAAAACTAGCAAGTAGCATCACAAGTGAATTCATCTCTGGTAAATGATTTTACCTTCCCAGATGTTCCCATCCACCTATTAAACATAAAGACAAATGCGCTCAACTGAAATTCCATTATTGAGACCCGAGAGAGCACAAACTAATATGGACCCATCAGCGAATCCAGCAACAGTGCCAAGATCTCTAATGCATTTTTCATCTGGAGCCTTGTTGTGAAGTTTATTAGTCCACGGTTCACCTCAGTAAGTGGAGCAGGACACTATTGTTTCTAGATCGTTGCAAGCATTTGAGATGATCCAGTACTCTATGTTAAATCTACTAGAAACTCCAATACAGGATACTGACTACAACTGCTAACACTTGTGTTGCGAGCGTTACACATAAAAACAAACTTGGTAAAGGCTGATATGGATGCCTCTACCTAGACCAGCTAACCAGGAGAACTCTCCTTTTCTCCACATGTGCACCATGATGTAGGAGCATTAGGGAGAATTCGGAGCAAACCCAAAAGAAGGTGTTGATAAAACCAGCTCATGGTAACAGGACAAAAGCAACCCAAGTCAATCTCTTGGGCAATGGTATGAGTGATACTGTGCCAAGGTCAACAGTGGAAACGATGGAGCAACTTGAGCCATCTATTATGCATATGAAGTTAAGATAGTAGATACGACAAGCGCAGAACTGGGAGTAATGCGACTAATGCTGGAAGTTCAATAGGTAAAAGGAGCAAATGATGGATGGAATGCTGAACAATGCAAACATTCACCCCCAATCACAAAGATCTAGGTTTAATCCATCATTCTCTTGCTCACCACACCACTCCAGTTTGGACTCAGCCATATGCAAATCAGCCCTGACCCTGTTCCTCATGGGAACAGTCCTGCCCGAACTGCCAAGCCAGGTCCTCCCTGGACCAGAAAAAAGCATCCTGGGACCGGTTTCGGGGCATCACCCCTCATCAGCCAGTCTAGCTTGAATCCAGTGGCGCAGTGAGCACGGGGGCCATGTCTGGGAATAGCCTTCCCATGGTAAAATGAAAGGAGAGGAAGTAGCCCTCAAGAAAATCCAGGTCCAAATTCAACCGAACTAAAGAATGGTGAAGCACCAGCACAGTGCGTACAGGCAATGCAATCAAGAACATCCTCTTTTTTGGGACACAGAAGCTCTCTAAATCCAACGGTGGCTGAGTTCCAGCAGAAGCATCCAGGGGTTAATGCTCCACATAATGACTAGTACTAAAGCAGCACTTCCGCCGCCTTCGAGGTCCCTACCTGGGCAGGTGGCTTTTTCCCAGTAGCAGAAATGGGCAACAGGTGGTGAGCTAAAGAAAATCAGAAATCTCTTAAGGTCTCCATGGGACTACACAGTGTGCAGGTCCCATTTCCCAGTTGATATATAGATTTTGTGCAAACTTTTCAAACCTAGATGAAAACACTGTCTCTCCATGCTGTGATGTACATGCTTAGCCTTGGTTGATGGGCTCATGTGACACTTATTCACCTCTCTTTAAAACCTGATGTGCTGAGTCAATGAGGCTAAGCGGCACAGCAGAAAACTCTTTAAATAATTCAGCTTGTCCCTGATGAGAAGAAGGCCGATGAAAAGTTGAGCATGCACTAAACTGTAATTATTGAGCTCTCTCACAAGTCCCTTTCTAGATCACCAGGACATATATTCATTTACAATAAAAGTGTTGCTTTTTGTTAAATTTTGTGTTCAATTTCTCTTAAATTTCCTGGAACATCATATAAATTCACGTAGAAAATTACGGAATTTAGCATAGTCCAATGGGCCCATACTCTATGAATTGCACCATGAGCTATACCAGAGCACTTGCAGTCCTTTGCAGATGTGTGGGTTATCAGCCAGGTTCTTCTTGGCCTTACCAGCACAAATAAGAAGGCTAGTCCTGGTTGGGGGCATCACCCACCACACAGTCAAGGAATCAACTTTTGTGATTGACAAAGCAGGAAATCTCACAGTAATCTCTCTTTAGAAAATTTAGGAAATGTGACACGATTACCTTTGATTACCATTACCCTTGCTTCCACTCAATGTGATGGATCTTTGCCACTGTATTTTGAACAAAAGAATTCCTTTATAAACATGGGAAAATAATCAAATGCAAAATTTTCAAATTAATATTTAAGATTCTCTGACTCTTTATTCATTAGTCATGTATCAATCAAGTTACAGAACTGATAATAAACAAATAAAGTTAGTAAAGAGCATATTATAATTTCCATACAGTGTGATCCATAAAGGAAAGAATCCCTATTCTAAGAAAATGAGGCACAAATGATGTCCGTCAGAACTCATGAAGACTTCAAGAATAGAAGCAAAAGTGAGATTAGCATGAAGCTAAATCATTAATTATTAATTGCAGAATCTCCCCTAAAGAGAAATAAAGCATAGGGCAAATAAGCCTTAGCAGAGCCAATTATTCAAAGCATAAAGCTTGGGGATTTTAATAAAAGTCAGAATGGAACAAAACATGCATCTAATCTGGCTTCATCTGCCTCAGTTCTGCTTTCCATCAACTTGTCTGCTCTTTCCTTCCCTGCATCTGCAAATCACATCTGCTCTGCTCCCTTCAGTCCTGCTTCAAAGTCTGAAACTCCTCTGCAGCCTCCCATCTCTAAATCTGTCTGAGTCTGCCTCTCGCAAAGGTCTCTGCAGGGGTTCTGAAACTCCTAAACTAGGAACGCGTTTATATAAAAAATAAGGTTACAAAGCATGTGGCGTGATTTTCGTTCTGCATCCAACTGGAATCCAGCATTCTCCAAAAGGACACCTCCATCCTCTGCTGTCTGCGCACGTCTTTAATCAGGCAGGGGAAAATTCTGTCCACAACACAGTCTGACTTCATCTAACCTTTTTTAAAGAAACATTTATTTTAACTAAACACAAAACATTAGCTGCAAAAGAACTATGTAATTTAAGCAAGAAACATTAACATTAAAAATAACATGGTAATGCACTTTTAAAATATGTGTGTTTTCTATTCTCTCTAAAGCAAAGAATTAAATGAGGCTTTGTTTAAACATTTCCAGCAACTAAATAGATAAGGCTTCAAGCTTACATGCTGTAAATTATGCCAAGCGTTCTTCTGTCACACAGAAAGAGAAAAATTCCTTTGCTTATTTCGAAAGCCAACTGGAGCTTACAGAGCAAGAGCTAAATCATGAGCTGTTTCTGTGTTTCTACATTTTAAAATGTTGTGTTAATTCTAATACAATTTATATTCTACTAATACACACATTTAACATTTTTACAAATTAAAATCACATTTCCATAGTGAGGACAAAATCCAAACTAGCCATATTAGAATCAAGCTATTAATTAATTGTGCAATATTTTACATGGGTTGCTAAGTGGAAAGCATCTGACTAAAAGCTCGTGAAAATCAAAGCCTCATGTTTTCATTTTGCAGCACCAAAATGTCTGCGTATCACTTTTAGAAAATGCAGTTTCATTTCTGAAGCCCAAGGCAGGTTTGCCATCAGTAATGCTAAATTCTATAGGAAATGTTTACGCTCTTTCATGATAAATTTTGGACTCCCTCAGTGCAAGTGGGATTTATAAAAGCTGTGGACAAGGTCTTCACCAACGGCGGTGGTGATTGGACCAGAAGGGAATTATCTCCCTGGAATCTCTGTCGCCTTTTTAAGGGGCGCATCCTTACAGAACAGAATAATAACTTTGATTGGAAGAAATGAACAAAACAGTGCTGAAAGCTAAAGTGTGAGAGACATTTATTAGAGTGCAATTAATAAAAGGCACCAGCATCTAAATCCTTCCTTTTGAGTAAAATGTTAATGCATTTAGAATAGAAATATAACTTCCCAAAATTCATAAAATGTATCAGTCAACAAAATGATTTTCTTTTAAGTCTGGCATGAGAGCATAGCTGTCTGCCAGACCTACTGTTACAAAATCTTTAAAATATACATATGGGGCTTGGCTACACCTAGTGGAATATTACTCTCTCTCTCTCTCTTGCCATTGGCTGCTGGCTGTATCATTTCCACTTCTAAGCAGTGTTTAATTTGCAATGTGTTAGACTAGAGACTGTTTTAATTCTAAAACCCATTGATTTCTTCCTGTTATACGTGCACTGTATTTAGAAAGCAACGTTTTTGTTTTGTTTTTTCACTCTAACAGGATTTTTTTATATTGGTTATGTAGCACTCACCTGTACATATGCCTCATTAGTAAGAATTGTCAAAGCTAATTTGACTCACTTCAATATGCCAACACTGACATGCACAATGGTTCTTTGCATATTTGAGCACATTCAAGCCAGACCTATTGGCTTCGCCAATGCTTGTTTTTTGAAGTGACCAAAACTGTATAGCTTAGAGTTTTTTTAAGAGGGAATTTTTAGTAGACACACATCATACCACTGGAAGGATGGCATGGGCTACGTGGCTACTGACATCCTTTAGTGTTTTTAAAAAATATACGTCTTTTGCCAGGGACACAATGGAGGAAGAATTTTATATGGAGTCTCTTTGTAGAAGGAGGAGCAATATTTTGAATTCAACAATATGGAAATTTCCATAAATGAGCAGCATATCGTCACTTTCATGTCACCGCATTTGTCTTCAAAATGGAATGTGTCAGTGTTTATTTCAAGAATTTTCGACAGATCCAGATGTGACATTGGCACAATGGAGGACCACAGGGAATCTTATCTAAGGCCACACTGTGGGACGATTCACAAAGATGTGAACAGGCTAAAGTGGAGGTTGTGTCTACAAACATGTAATACATCACACATAAGTAGTGTAGGCATGACTCTAAAATGTTTTTACATATGGGAATGGCAGCTAAGTGTGTGTGCTTCCATATGTGTGCATGCGTGCGTTCACTTGTGTGTGAACACCCAGTGCTTTAAATGGTCCGGTACTGCCCGGCACTGAGTACCGGCACTTTTTTATTTTGAGAGGGAGAGTACCGGCACTTTTCAGAAACAAGCAGGTACTCTGGTTCAGAGTACCTGCACTTCTATTTTTCCATTCCAAGCACTGTGTACACCACTCATATGTATATTACAGACTTTTTTTTACTTAGATTCATGTTGTAGCTCATCGAGGGAATAGCTAGAGGAGAAGTCGCTGGCTGTTCATCTGCAGTAGTTTTGATGGCTTGACTAAGTAGGTCAAATGTAAGGTGTGCACGTGGAACAAGGGAGGAGGTTGCTTCTGGAGATTTCCATTCCGCACAAGCTGGACTGCTCTAATAAATATGCTGCACGTGCACGTCTAGATAGTTTTAGTACTGATTACGAGCATGGAGCACAAACACATGCTTGCACGGTGATTTGGAATTTGTGAGCCCTGTAGAGTTGACTGCATGTGGAAATACCCCAATAAGTACTGCACGCCCAATTTTTCCCAGGTCATTCCTGCCGAAAGTTGCTCAGGGAAAATGCTCGGTAATTACCAAGGCGTGCGAACTTTCGGCAGTCCAGCACCAAATACCACATGTTATTTCTCATTTCCGCAGTGTCGGAGTGTACTGGGCCTATAAATACCACAACTCTATCAAGGGTACTCGTAATCCAGGCCTTAGTCAGCATTCTAAAACACTGCACTAAGCATTTCCCAAACTTACCTGCACATTGAACATGTTGTACTTATAAATGGATCATTTATGAGTACTGCAAAAAGATTGGGGAAAGTGCATAAGATTTCAATTTTCATTATATGTTTATGAAGACACAGACATTTACTGAAAATATATTTAGATTGAAGGAAAAAAATCAAGCCAAGAGCAATGATAAATTCCACCAATTTCCTAAACCTAAGCATCTACAAGTGTAGGTGAGGAAAACAGTGTGGAATCCGGAATGAACTTTAATATCATGTACTTACGCAAGGTTCTCAGGACATGCGTAGTCTATGCATACGTAGGTCAAAAATGTTGGATGAATCAGCAACTTCCAAACTTCAACGTTGCACAGGTCTTTATACCATGTTCATGATTTATATATGTCTATGTAATTCGACACAGAATAATTGAGTACAAGATGGGGACTGTCCTGCCATTGGTGACTTTGCTATTGTCTTTTACAAACGAATGATTAATTGTAATTCCCACATGGGAAAAATGCTAGTAATGCTCGAGAGTAGAAAAAAGCGCGGTAATTGAGTTATCCACATCACCACATGGTTGGGAGAATTACAATAATTCCTGGTGATTACGGTGAAGTGTCATTTATAGAGCACTCCTCTCTTTAGTTACACAACTGTCTCTGACAACCATTTGCTGACAGAGGAGATATGCAGTGAAGACCAGCAGGAACAATTTTGACATTGTTTTTCCTGGGCAGTTTTCCCAGCAGCTTTAACATATGACGGAAAGTGTTGCAAGTAATGTTAATAGGGACCTGAAATGTCTGCTATATTTTATTGGGTGTTCTACATTAGCTCAAAGTGCTCAGACACACATCAACTTGTGCAGGGCTTTAAGTGGGATGAAAAAACTTGGGGCTCTCTCAAAGGGGAGTGGCCGATCTAATAAAGGGCGTGGCTTAAAAACATGTAAGCTAAAATTCTGCGCTTAGCATAGTTTGCCGCCTGACTGGTATGTTGCTGCTTCTGTCATTGCATCCAGATATATAATACAACAAATAACATTGCATCTACAACAAGCCAGGACTATTGGTGATTGTTAGTTGAATAAGATAAATAACCAAGAACTATGGCTTCGTTGTATAGAATACTGAAAATTAAGCCTGGGCTTAGTTCGCGTAGTAGCGCTACGCGTAGCTACGCGAAGTGCAGTTCGCACTACGCGAGCTACGCGTAGCTACGCGAACTGCGTAGTGCACTGTGCAAAATGCTGTTCGCACTGATTGCACAGTGCCGGATGCTTGTCCGCACTGTGCAATCAGTGCAAACCGCATCTTGCACAGTGCAATCGGTCGTTTTCTGCCGCTCGAGTAGATTTCTACTCGAGCTGCAGCTTTCTCAACGCGGACTGGTAGTTTCTCATCGCGAGCGGTCGCGAGCATACGCGACCACTCGCAATGAGAAACCTGACCTCCCCGCGTTGAGAATCTCGCGAACGAGGAAAAAGTCTCGCCGGGATGTCATTTGGCTTGTTCGCGGTCGCCAACTTGACGTTGAGGACCGCGAGCAAGCAAAAAATGACCGCTACGCTACGCGTGTTTGCACTGTGCTACGTGCAATTCGCGTAGTGCGAAGTAGCGCAAACTTCGCAAACTACGCGAGCGTAGCGTAGTTCTTCGCCCAGGGTTACTGAAAATACTTCCGTTCTGAAATGATGAGACTGTGAAAGTACTATAACGAGTCTCTTTGAAGTTACATCACAGGCAGTGAAGGGTGATAATGCTGCAGAGTTCAGATTTGTTTTTTTCACCCTGATGGTGCGGGCATAAATGGAGTGCCCGACCGGGACCCGCCTCAGCCCCTGCTTTTTTAGAACTGCCGATGCTGAGCACCGGCAAGACCCGGCCCACTTAAAGCCCTGAACTTATGCAAGAAACAAATCCATCCGCTCACTTCAAGGTAAGATCATGCAGTTCATTTTGTTTAAATGGCAAGCAGATTCTGGCATCTCAGCAGCAATATCCCACAGGAGTAAAATGTAAACAGATATCAGGCACGTCGTCGATGAACATTCAAGTCGGTGGTTTCGAGGCATTGAACACAAGGATCACATTGATTTGATCGTTCAATCCTACAGTTGCTATCCTCATTTGTAAGATGTTCAAGTTTCATTAGCCTTGACACTACCCAGGCCCCCCACCGGCCCAGGCCCCCCACCTCTGTGCACAAGCAGAGTGGAGTTAGGAGGGGGGAGGAAGGCTACACTCGAAATTTAAATGGTCAGTTCTTACTGGTATTCTTCATGACTCCGAGTTCTGGTCTTCCTCGTCACAGTCATTACATACATGGGAAAACTAGGACTGCGATGCAGAGGGTATTTTCAGGTGATAAAGTGGTTTAAGTAACCAAAATTGCTGTCTCGTATGTGCCTGAGAAAAACAGGACTGTAACCTAAAGGTGTTTGAGGTAGTAAGGTGGTCTAATAGCTAAATTTAAGTCTATGTTCTGAATAGCTTCCCCCCTCAGGGACATCTTAAGAATTTCGGGGGTCCTAGGCCAAATGTATTTTTGGGGCCCCTGTTCAGAACAGCTTTGAATGTACGATCACATTTCATGTCTTTCATGCCCTTTTGGCAGGGTCAGTGACAGTGCAGAGGCACACTGATCCACATTCTAAGTGTGTTTGCATCTAACACTCAAGGATAGTGATATGTTATTAATATCGTAATGAAGCAGCAGCTCATGAATATTATTGCAAAAAATCTCTATGACACCCTCTCTTTCCTCATCTGCGAGGTCCTGTTTCGACCTAAAATTTAAAACAATTATGGATGCTGCATGGTGTTGAAAAGCAAACATAACATGTTCTGCAAAATGTCTGTAATAACGTCTCACAGTTCACCTATATTAAACATAAATGAAAGGAAAACTGATTTTAAAATAATTTGTTTAAGAATAATTCAAGGTCATCAGGGCAGGACTGTCTAGGAACAGAGCTGGCTGTATCAGGCCCCCCCCCCCCTGAAACGCTGGGGGCCTGAGCCAGAGCCCACTTTGCCCATGCCTTAAAACGTCTCTGTCCCTAATCGACCAAGTCATGTGACGTTGGGCAATTTTTTTTCATCTTTCTGCACCATGTTTTCCGTACTCAACCAAACATTAGGAAAATGTCGAAACTTGCTTACACATAGCTTAAAAAGTGTGTTAAAAATCTAGTCAATCTTCGATAATTAAATCTTGACCTCCTCGGCTCCCGTTGACGGCCAGTTCCGCCCCTTTGCGAGATGCGTCACTCTCTAGATTGGTCGGATTGCCCTCCTATCCTCTGGGGAGTTGCCCAGAGCCGGACAGGACTGCTTACCGATCAGGACACGCGCGATAGATTGAATGCACGCATCGACCTGCACTTCCCAGGGTTAATTCTTTTAATTGTCTCCCTGCATCTTTCCCATTAGGCTGATAGAGCCTGTTTAAGCGAACGGGGGGCTGATTTATGACAGCGCCCCGGACGTTCATCATCCTGCTGCCTCGCGCCAATTAAGGCACTCTCTTTGAGATGAATATTGCCGCGAGGAGGAGGCAGGGCGCGCTGCCCCCCTCCTCATCCTGAAGTACCATTCTCCTTAAGTGCCGAGAAGAAAAGCCGCCCTCCTCCCCTCGACCCCAATAGTTGCGGAGGAGAACGGAGGAGGGGCTGGTTAAAGTTCTCTCCAAGGACCGACGCTACTATGCTATTGAAAATATAATTCTCTGATCCTTGTAGAAACTTGGGGTCCGCTAGTTGCTCTTTGATGTCACCCCCACCATAAAAGTTAAGTGGGACCCTATCATACCTGCATCTTAACGACTCCTGGCTTTTTAGACAACAGCGCATTGCCTTCTGGTACTTGTAGTTTCATTTAAGGCTGGACTGGGAAACACAGCCAGCACTGGCAAAAATGTTCTAGCCCAGCCCCTCACTTTTTCTCACTCTCCCTCTCCGTCCATTTCCTGTCTCTCTCCTCTCCCGAAGCGGCCCTGTGACTTCAAAACGAGCCTGCAAGGGCTCCAGCCCACTTAGGAAATGTCCGATTTCAATTACAACATTGCAAGCATTGGCCAACAATTTTCAGTTTTGCCAAGTGTCACGTGGCACCAGTAGTATAAAGACACGGGGCTACTTGTCAACTATGGATGCTTTACTGAAACACAGGACCTTTTGACTGAGTCCAAATTTCTCAAGTTTTTACACTTTTTCTTTTAAATGCTGGTTTTGTGTAGTATTTTGCTACATGTAAAGTAATGCGTTGCAATGGAAGTAAATAGACCAAAATCGACATATCAATTCTAAAAGACTTTGTGAGGCATGTGTAAGGGTTAATTGTTTCAGAGGCAGTGATGCCTGCATTAAAAACACATCCCAATGTCAATCTGTTAAATTGATGCGCGATGAACTAAATGGTTCACTACAACGTTAGGATGTCCAACCTTTGACTGAACTACTGTATATAGTTTTAAATCGCCCTATCCCAAATTTCAGAATCCCTGACTTTTCTTTTGCAAGTTATCAAGTGGCAAATCAATTGGTTCAAGGGTCGCATCCCATGGTTACAATTCCCAGAACACACCAGGATGCCAAAGGTAAGCCAGGACTGGAGTCAAGGTGTACTGATGTGGAGAGGTGTGGTGCAGCGCCCAGGGCAGCTGACTTCGGAGCACAGGGTTCACTGTTCGATCCCTGGCTCCGGCGGCAGCTCAGCTCAGCACCATGTGACTCTGGGCAATAGCTCACTTAATTTCCACTACGGCCCCCAGCGCCTTGAGACCCCTAAGGGTGAGTAGCTGCGCTATATAAAAACGGACTTACTTACTTACTTACTGATGACACAGTAGCAATGGTAGTCATGTTAATATTGAGAAAGGCGATGTCATTATGCAGTGCTGGAGTCGAGGGTAGACGCGAGTAGATGGCGCCTCCCACTATTTTCAGAGGGTAGATGATATCTACCCTGCTGCAAAGCTGCCCGCTTTCAGCGGAGTTCCACCTTCCTTTCCTACTTCACCCGGATTTACATGAAAATGCTGAACTCGTCCCGGTGTCATTTTCTGGCACAGGGACACTTTCAGCAGCGGCTGCACGTTGTCTGCTTTCGTTCGGAGCAGCAACGTGCAGGCGGGGAAGGGGCTTATCAGATGTAAGCTGGGCCCATAAAAAAGGCAGAAGTTAGGGGGCCATTTGGCCATTTTTTCTTGGAGTATCCTGGCTGGGAGCCTCGCACCTAGATGCAATGGAGGGGAAACAAAGTCATCACTTCACAGGTACTTATTACGAGAGAAATGTTTTTGCCTTTGTTCAGTCCCTGTATATAAGGGATATACATGCATGCACTGTAAGAATGTCACATGTGTTGGTCGCCCCAATACTTAAACAAATAATTTAAATAACACTAGTTTTTTAAATTCCTTTTATAGCACTTTAGCACTACAGTGGTGCTAAAGCGCTATAAAAGAAAGAAAACAAAATAGTGGAATTTAAATTATTTGTGATCATGTGATGTAAAGCGCTCTGACACCCGGCATTGAGATGAGTAGTGACACTGCTCGTCCCAATGCAGGGTGTCAGAGTGCTTTACATCACATGTACCGATTATACATTGACAATAAATCATGTGTGTACATCAATATAAAGGATGTGTTACATAAAAAAAGTGAGGGGTACAAGGTGTGGGAGCCACATGTCCTTCATACCTCACTGTGCTGTATTAGAAGGACTACAGTTTATGAACTGCAAGTAACAAAACGCTGTCTGTCTTAAAAGCAGTAACCCACTTACCCATTTACATAAAATAAAAATCTGTCATCTGCGTGTTACATAATGTGCTTTGCAGGAGACATATTAACCCTCTATGCTACTATGATTCAAAACTAGGAATAGGTTAAACACAGATATCTCCAGCAAATACGTTATCCTCCAGAGTTATCTTTCCACTATTATTATTCCCTGAGATTTAGCTGGCACACAAAGATCTCCACAGCAGATGCCTTAACCCCATAAGATATTTTAAAATAGAGACATTGCAACCAATTAAGCAGAACAGATTTACAGGCACATTTCTCCTTGTTGTCAATTTCTTTGTGGCAGGGTTTAAAAAAATAAATGTATAAGTTGAGACCCAGATTTTGCATCTGGGTTGTGTCATTATTTTGGCACAACCCTAATGCAAAATCTAATTAGCTAAATATTGTAATGCGCTCATATGTACTCATGATGTGAGATCTTGAGATTTCTTGTCACTTCCTGTGAGGTCATGGGTTTTGATGCCACATCACTCAATCAGGGATTTGTGAAGCGCGCTACTCACCCTTGAGGTTCTCCAAGCGATGTCACGCGAGGTTATGTCACACCCATTCTGCCTAACTTGGTAAGTCCCCCCACTTCTTTTTTTTTTTTTAAGACTTAAGCCCTGCATTTATGTATAAAAATTAAATTGCATCTTTATGAACAAATCTGCCTGTTGTGAACTCCACGGAAACCCGACTCAGAAATACGTAGTCAGGCAGGCTCTGAGACATAGGCCTAAGAACACTGATTGACATGTCACAGGTTGGGCGGCACGTAGCCAGCAGACAAATGCAGGAACAAGAAATCCAAGATCAATTCCACAGTTAGGTGCTGCGACCAGGGACATCTCAAGGATTAAGGGGGCCCTGGGCCAAACATATTTTGGGGGCCCCTGTTCAGAACATCTTTTAATTTATGATCCAATTTCAGCTTTTTCATGCCCTCTTTGGCCAGGTCACTGAAACAGCTCAGGCTAACTGGTCCAAATTCTAAATGTGTTTCCACCTAATATTCAGGGATAGTGATGTTTGTTTTTCAGTATTGTAACACAGTAGCAGCCTACTAATATTACTGCAAATAATCTCTGTGATCCACTGCCATTTCTCAAATGTGAGGTCCTGTTTTAGTCTAAAAGGAACATTTTTATGGCTGTTGCATGGTACTGAAAAACATAAACACAACTTTTCTCTGCAAAATGCCTGTAATAGACTCCCACTCATTACTCGTATTAAAAATAAATTCCAGTAAAATGGTATTTGAAACAATCCATGTTAAAAAATCATTCAAGGTGATGAGGGCAGGACTGTGTGGAGATCAGAGCCTCATCTATCAGGGGGCCCCTTGAAAGGCTGGGGCCCTGGGCCAGAGCCCACTTTGCCCATGCCTTAAAACGTCTCTGGCAGCGACACCACAATGGTCCAGGGAGATTGGCCCCTATAAAGCACACATGACCCGAGGGGTAAGTACTCTCCCAAAACACCATAAAGTCAGATGCCACATAAGTTAGGAACGAATAGCCAATGGGGACACAGCACACACAGTACATGGAAGTGATCATGCGCTCCCCCTGCCAGACATCGGGACACATTACCCACTGGCTGTGTAGTGTCCATGCAAGGTCGATGCCCACTTGGATTCCCCATCGAATACATTAATTTATGACTCCAAAGACAGCAATTCACATTCCTTACCATACAAGGATCGGCAGAACCGTTTTTGGCATTCAATGAATTGTATATAAAAAAAATCAGTTTGATTGTAAGTTGAGACAGTCCTCAGACCCCATGCCTGTAACTGTTCTCCCAGCCGCATTGTTTAATAAAACAAACTATTCCTGTTTTGCCAAACGCCTTGTCTCTTGTTTTTTCAAGGTATTTTAAGTTCAAGCAGCAGTCATACAATTTAAGCTTACCACAACACCCTCCACCCTCCTAACACCCATACAATACACAACCCACTCAACAAACATCAAGACAATGATACACAAGAATCCTACATTTGTTTCAGCCAAGCAGGTAGTTCTCTTTATATCAAGTATTCAGAGAAGGGTGTTCTTCTTGGCTCAAAAGTGTTAATTAGGATAAAACCACAACTTTTGTTTTGTGAGAAAGGCCCGTGTTATGAAGGCCTCTTTGGGCCTAGCTAAGAAAGATATCTCTAACATACTTCGAACAATGCACTCCAAACATGTGACAAAAGTAGTGCACTCATTGGTATACATTTCTTATAAGCAGACAGGAATGCCACAGTTACTTACTGGAAATGTTCATTATGTCTACCCCATGCATCCTCCTCCCAATCTTACTCACAAGGCTTATCCTACCTTGAGACTGAAAACTCCAGAAGTATGATAAAAATGTGGTTTACCCAGTATCTTTTTGGCATATTCAAGCTAAATTCAAAGGTGGACCAGTCAAGGGAGGGCAAATGAGATGTAAGGAATGGTACGAGGACAAGTAGGACTAGGAGTAATTTAGATTACCAGAGAGTATTTATGCCATAGCTGTACTTCTCTTGGCTCGTCTTAGTCCTTAGTTATGATAAAAAGCAAAGTCCTACACTCAACTTTGGAGAAAATCTGAAAGAAAACACTTCAAGTCATAATTTCTGCAAGCCAAATTGAATGTTAAACAAAATCCATGACAGAATCGAACTGAGGACATCAACACCAAAAGTCATCCTATCGACATCTAATCTCTAAAGTCTGTACAGCTGAACAAACTGATGGGATGAGGACCAGGTGGCTGCCCAAAAGATCCTGGCTAGAGGGATCCAGGAAAGGCTTCTGCCAGTGCCCCCCAAAGGCAATAATCAATCAAGCAGTCCCTCACTAGCAGCTCCCACAGCAAGCGAGCCTGTGTCAGGCCCATGCCAAGCAAAGGGGCTCCACCAGTCACACAGTGCAAGTCCATAAATGGCCTCACTGCATTCCTGAAGCTCCTCATCTCAGTCGGAGACAGATGAACAAAACAGGATGGTGCTAGGAACACCAGCTATGTTATGGTGCACAGTAGGGTGCCTAGAATTTATGTTTTCCGCATACGCCTGGAGTTTCCTGTCTTGAGGTAGTATTCATCTCAAGAGTAATGACTGGGACAAGGATGAGGAACATAGAGGTAATGGCTTCATTATGTTTCCTGGTGCAAAAGCCAACTTTGGCAAAAGCCTTTACCTTCCATATGGAAAAAAAAAGTACCTTCTTAAAAAGCACCAGCATATTATATGTAGAAGCCTCTAGCCACCAATTGATCTTACTCTGACTATATTTTTAGGTCTATATTTATAGTTTTTGGATTGCACTTGAGTCGCTAGATGTCCAAAAACTGGATTCAAGGAATGGAAAATAGCACAAAAATCCAGAAAACTATATCTAAAAATTATTTTTATGAAGTGAATGAGACTAAATTAAAGGTTATTGGCCACACCAGAGAGAATTTAATTTTACCTTGTGAAGAAAGTGTGTTATTATATAGTGTGGCTATGCGACCTCACTGTGTAATAAAGGCACAGTTCCCTCTTAGGTCCAGTGAGGTTTGGTTCTAAAATCTTAGCTCAGTCCTGGTTAACTGTGGTTTAGAGCAGTCAGGCTTTATCAAAGGAACAAGTGTAAAGCATTAAGAAGTACCAAAACAATTGAATAAGAAGAAAATGCAACACAACAAAAATCCAACACCACTTTATAAAACTAGGCTGTACTTTTATCTTTAAATAGACACCTCTATTACAAAAATCAATTGGAAGTTTCCAGAGATATGAACTTTTAAAAGAACAATGCATCACCACTTTTGACTTGGCGCAATAAATCATTGTAATCTACAGCAGCTCATGGTTTAGGGTTAGTCACACCAGTAACTTGAAAATGGCTATAAAGGAAAATCTGTGTGTGCAGTTTTAAACTGCTGTTTCGACCGGCAAGTGCACCCACTGCCAGGAGGTGACCTTCCTTTTTACAGCATTTAAGTTACCCTTAAGTTAGGCCCAAGGCAGCCCCATGGGCAGGGTGCAGTGTATTTAAAAGGTGGGACATGTACTGGTGTGTTTTACATGTCCTAATAGTCAAATGCTGTTAATTTAATTTTTTACTATTGCAAGGACTGTCTCTCCCATGGAGTAACCTGGAGATTGCATCAAAATATCTTTTAATTGTAATTTCCTATTGGGAGCAGATAGACTTTGGGATTTTGAGGTCTCTGAACTCACAATTTAAAAATACATCTTTTGGTGAAGTTGGCTTTTAAATTGCATGTTTGAAAATGCCACTTTTAGAAAGTGGCAAAACCAAAGGGGATGATGGACGGAGTGTTGAACATTGCAAGCACTCACCCCCAGTCAACTGATCTGGGTTTAATCCATCATCATTCTTTAGCTCACTCCGCCACCCCAGTTCAGACATGGCCATATGCAAATCAGTCTGACCCTGTGCCTCATGTGAACAGTCCAGCCCGAACTGCCAAGCCATGTCTTCCCTGGACCGGAAACAAGCATCCTGGGACCGGTTTCTGGCTTACAGCCGTCATCAGCCAGGCTATCTTGAATCCAGTGGCAAAGTGAGCAAGGGACCCACGTCTGGGCATACCCTGCCAACTTAGGGTGAACATAGCAAAACCAAAGGGGATGATGGACGGAGTGTTGAACATTGCAAGCACTCACCCCCAGTCAACTGATCTGGGTTTAATCCATCATCATTCTTTAGCTCACTCCGCCACCCTAGTTCAGACATGGCCATATGCAAATCAGTCTGACCCTGTGCCTCATGGGAACAGTCCAGCCCGAACTGCCAAGCCATGTCTTCCCTGGACCGGAAACAAGCATCCTGGGACCGGTTTCTGGCTTACAGCCGTCATCAGCCAGGCTATCTTGAATCCAGGGCAAAGTGAGCAAGGGACCCACGTCTGGGCATACCCTGCCAAACTTAGGGCGAACATAGCAAAACCAAAGGGGATGATGGACGGAGTGTTGAACATTGCAAGCACTCACCCCCAGTCAACTGAACTGGGTTTAATCCATCATCATTCTTTAGCTCACTCCGCCACCCCAGTTCAGGCATGGCCATATGCAAATCAGTCTGACCCTGTGCCTCATGGGAACAGTCCAGCATATGGCCATGTCTGAACTGGGGTGGTGGAGTGAGCTAAAGAATGATGATGGATTAAACCCAGATCAGTTGACTGGGGGTGAGTGTTTGATTTGCTCTAACGCTCCGTCCATCATCCCCTTTGGTATCGCTTTGTTCGCCCTACGTTGGCAGGGTATGCCCAGACGTGGATCCCTTGCTCACTTTGCCACTGGATTCAAGATAGCCTGGCTGATGAGGGTTTTGAACCCGAAACCGGTCCCAGGATGCTTGTTTCCGGTCCAGAGAAGACATGGCTTGGCAGTTCGGGTTGGACTGTTCCCATGAGGCACAGAGTCAGACTGATTTGAAATGGCCATGTCTGAACTGGGGTGGTGGAGTGAGCTAAAGAATGATGATGGATTAAACCCAGATCAGTTGACTGGGGGTGAGTGTTTGATTTGCTCAAACGCTCCGTCCATCATCCCCTTTGGTATTACTTTTAGAAAGTGGGCATTTTCTGCTTAACCATTTTTTTGTCTCTGCCTGTCTGTAGAATCCACGTCTGGGCTGGCTGACATTTGAGCTCTTGTGCTTTCACTCTAGACAGTCGCACAAAGGGAGCTGAGGTGTGCCTTGCATATCCTGATGGGCCTTCACCAGGCTGATGGGCCTTCCTGAGCTAGAGTGGTGGGTGGAGTTGTCACTGACACCTGAATAGGGCTGTGCCTGTCCTCACACAAAGCTGTTTCCACCCTCCTGTAGTGTGTCTGGAGCCAGGTCAGGGAAAGGCAGGGTCTTGTGCACTTCAAAGACTTTCCTTTGAAGTTTGCCTACTTCAAAGGCAGAAAGGGGTATAAGTTTTGGACCTCTGACATCCCAAAATTAGAACACTTCTGGACTAAGGACATTCTGCCAGGAAGAATAGCTGGATGCTGTAAGAGAGCCTGCCAATCTGCCTATTGATTTGTTGTGCTGGCCTGCTGCTTTCTGCTTCTGTCCTGGGAGTGAAAGGGCTGGACTTTACTTTCTGTATCCTGCTTGCAAGGTTCTCCATGGGCTTGTAAGTGCTTGCCTCCTGTTAAGAAGTTTCAGGGCCATCAAAGACGTCACCTACCAGTGCTTGGACCCTTCTGCTGAGAGTCCTGACTTGCCAAGTGGTGCCAAATCGAGTTCGGGGCCCTAGGAAGTGTAACCTGGTGAGAAAATCCACACATCGACTCTAAGCACCCATTTTCTCGACGCAGCACTGCCGTGCGGCTAGAATCAATGCAGCACCTACTTTGTGGCTGAAAAACCACCACAGCCCAAGTCCCGAGCACTGTGTCACCAACGTCCGTGGCACCTGCTCCAACCCCGACGCAGCCCCTGCTTCGCCGCTGAAGAATCGACACATCGCCTGCTTCGCGGCTGTGAAATTGACGCAGCACCTACATTGACACAACGCATCTGGATTTTCAACTCATCATTCCTCAATGCCGTCTCTTCATCAACGTCAGCCCGCAGTAAGGAACCGAGGCCGCGAGTCCGGAGATCAACGCATCACCTACCCTTCCAGTAAGGAACCGATGCATCACCTCCCTGACAGTAAGGAACCAACGTATCACCTTCCCCGCCTGGCAGTAAGGAACCAACGCATCACCTCCCCTGGTAGTAAGGAACCGATGCTTCACCTCCCCTGGGAGTAAGGAACCGATGCATCAATTAGTTTTTCTGGTGCCTCACCTCCTCTGCGCATGTTTCGTCTTTGATTTTTCATGCATCCAAGGTACTTTGTGCTAAAAGAAACGCAACCATAGATTTCTATGGACTGAACTTATTTAACATTTGAAAAGTGATATCTTAACTTGTGTATGTTGGATTTTTGTTGTTTTGGTCTTGTTTTACTCAGATAAATATTTGATATTTTTCTAAATTGGTGTGGACTCATTTTGTAGTGTTTTCATGGTGTTACTATGTGTATATGTACAAATGCTTTACATATCGCCTCTGAGATAAGCCTGACTGCCGTGCCAGGCTACCAAGGGGGTGAGCAGGGGTTATCTTAGCTGTGTGACTCCCTTACCCTGACTAGAGAGAGGGTCCCTACTTGGACAGGGTGCAATGCTTGGCAAGTAGAGACCCCATTTCTAACACTGAGCCTCTCAGTATGATATTCATCGGACAACCTTTCTGACCAATAAGGCATCTTCCTCTTTGGTCGCCAGTGACAGTGTTTTGTGACTAACATTGAAGTGGACAGTCTCAATATATCTATGCCAAAACCAGAGTGCCTGTCCACAAGATGTTAAAAGTGCAGATGTTGTTAGTGGCTGCTCTTACCACTATTGCTGACTGAAAGGAAAAAATTGATATTAGCATATTGTGCGTAGATTCTCTCAGGCAATCAGAAATCTATAAATGCTGGCATCAACTTTTGAGCTTGTCTGCTTTCTAAGTTTAGTGAAAGTGTGAAGTAAGGTCATGGCCAATGGCCAACACCTGCACACCCTCCCCAGTGCATTTATCGGCCATTGGCCATCACTGGGGAGCACTAAAAAAGCTTAGGTGTCATCCTCTGCCCTCCCCCCTCGCGCCCATTTATGACATCGGCGAGGCACGCTGACGTCACAGTTTCCTCACCGGAGCAGCAAGGAGGACATGAGTGGTCTCTTCTGCTCAGGTGGGGAAAATAGGCCAAAAATGGCCTCCCCACGTTTCAGGGAGGCCTCATTGGAAAGGGGAAAAGGCTCCACTTTCCAATGGAGGCCTCTCTGAAACAATTTCCTGTCTGTAGATCGTGATTGACGATCTACAGCCAGAAAAGCCACTAGGCCAGTAGAGATTTATGTTAGGCGGTCGGCCTTTGTGGCAACAGGCAATTGTGCCCCAAAGGGAATGTGAAAAAAAAATAATAACTCTCCATACAGGCCGACCCCCTGGGGGCACTGAACATTTTTTGGGGTAATGTGTATTCCCTGGGGGGCTGATTGCATCTCTCAGGAAATCACATCCCCCAAAAAAGTATAGCAATGTTGTTGGTATGGGGTTGACCCTCAGCAAATGGGCCGACCTCCTTTGGGGGCCATATATATATTATTTCAAATGTGTGTTTTCCTCCGGGGGGCATATTGTGTCGTTCCCACCCAGCCCCCCTCCCCCCTGGAAAAACACACTTAGTAAAAAAAGAATGTACACTATATATGCCACATAAGTCTACCATTTGCAGGTTATGCAGAAGATGGCAGATTTATGTGGCATATGCAGCACACTGCAAAGAGATAAATGCATTGCACGCAGTGAAAGGGCATGCGTAAAGGAAAATAGACATCTTTCTGTTGCTTATTTTTGCATTTGGTTGCTAAACTGGCACTAATGAGGTGAAACGTTTGCCCAGACAGTATTACAGTATTACCCTGTTTGCTTATCATGAAATAATGAAGTCATGCTATAAAAAAAAGTGCCACATTATGCTACATAATTTAATCAACCCTGTGTCATTATTTGGTGCTCTTCTGTGGCACAATTCCATTGGCCCTGGTGATAGCACTGTGAGTTTTCACAGGGAGAGCACCTACACACAAATTTGCAGGGCCTATGTGAATGCGTGCTTTTTGAGATCAAAGGTAGATTTGGGGTGTTAATTTTATGCTGCCAATGGTCCAGCAGCTCCCCAATAATAAAGGTTTGCATAAGTTAAGACATAAGTATGCTGTGGTATTGGGTATGTGGCAAGGTGAGGTATTAATATGTTTTTTTGCCTTTTTTGAGTGTCTTTGGACAATCTGCAGATTCACCATAAAGGAAAGATGTGTCTTTTTAATTGTATTCACTGTTGCACACATCCCACAAACGCACACACCCAGCTACTGATTTAGAACATTACTTTTGCCTTCTACATAGGACAGAGTTTTAGAAGGAAAATTTTAGGCAGTCAACAAAGATGACGTCTCAGTGGATGATTGCTGCCCAGGCCCTAACCCAGGGTATGGAGGACAGCTCTGAAGCAGGATCAGAGAATGAGACAGCAGATATTGCAGACAGCATCTGAGGGAGAGAAAAATGAAGCAGAATCTGGAAGTGATTTTTCAGTTGGTGGAGTTCCATCCGACTACTCATCTTCCAGCGATTATGAGGGACAAGATGATGGCAGTCCTGCTGTCCCTTTGCAAGCACAATCTATGCAGCGGGCAAGCATAACAGGTTAGACCAACTCAGAAAAAAGGCACGTGCCGCGGCAAGAACATGAAGAAGTATGTTGACTTCCTTGAACAAACTGTGCAGCCAACAATTTTGCAGCAATATCTGAGGAAGCATGGAGATTCCCTAGGGTCTCATTCTAGGGCACACCAGTGAACTCCCACTTTACTTGAGGAGTTTAAGATTTTGGGTCTTACACTCAAAATGGAGTTAGTGCACAAACCAACCTTGCAGTCCTACTGGTCTACTCGCACAGTGTGGTTAACCCCCATCTTCGCACCATACATGACAGAGATTGTTTTTCGCTATTGCAACGTATGCTGCATTTCAATGACAATTCTGCTGATTTGCCCCAAGACCATCTAGACCATGACAGGGTGTTAAAAATTTGGCCTGTCGTCGAACATTTGTCTGCCAGGTTTCCAGAGATTTATACTCCTGGAAAGAGTATAGCCATCAATGAGATTTGTTCATAAACTAGACACAAGGGGGACGCCACAGTGGTGTGTCTTGCGTAGATCCCACAAGGTTTTCTTACCCCAAAGCCCTTGCAATCCTCAAACATTGGCTAAAAACACACACTATCTTCATATTTTTGTTACTCAAAGGTCTAGAATCTGCGGGGAGCCATAACTTTCCTGCCACCAAGAGTTCCCACATGTCTCTTGGCAAAAATGGTGCTTCACCTGAGTGGGTAGGCCTAGCACCCACTGATGGAGCAGAGAAAATAAAAAATTTTAACCCCTAACAAATTTTATAAATAATTAATAAAATGTTCGTTTAAATGTATTAATCAACACTGTACGTGTGGGAAGGGTAATACGCTAATAAATGTGCTGAATAATATATTAAAGGATGTCCATGTGTCTAATTTTAACATAAAAATAAATGCGTACTAATTAAAAAATAAATGCATGTTTTTGTGCTTCATAGAAATAAACGTGTCGTTGCAAAAACAATAGTGATGGTAAGTAAGGAACAGCTTAAATGTTGCTTTCTGCTAGGTAATAACTAATTTGGGTACGTAGATGACGGGAGGGAAACGAAAAGGCTATTTTTCTCTATTTTAATTATGTTTTGTTTATTTCAAATTAGTGCTTCTAAAGTATAACCGAGTGGCGATATAAAATGGCTGCCAGTGGGTGATGTGCACAAGCGCAAGGGGATCAGGTGACATGGGAGAGAAGTCGGAGAAAAGCTAACCTCGTGATGTTGCTGAGAGGCTAGGATGCGAGAAATGGTCAAGGCTGATGTGACCTAATTGAACTGATAGTGTGCCGTGGTGATCAGCAGAGACCCGTGGGAAACCAGTTTAAGAGAAAGGACAATGCCTGCAGAGTTTTCGAATGTATCGAAAGAAGTTACAAATGTACTGATCGAAGCGGATGGAAACATGTCTTAAACTGTGAGAAAGGAAATGATCCAAGGACCATTGGATCCAAGAGAACTTGATTAAAAGAATGAATAAGACGACATGTATGGACCAATGAAAGAAAAGCGTGTTATTAATGTTGCAACAATTAGTTAGCAAAGTTAGAATTAGGGTATAAGAGGGCCTACTCTTAGTGGGAGGGGGTCAGTCGCAGTCGGAGTCGCAGTCACAGTCAGGAGCGGAGTTGGAGAGTCGTATTGGTGTTGGTGGCTTCCAGTGCTGGGTGGTCCTGATCGATCCCTTACTGAGCGGGAGATGCTGAAAGACTGTTAGATGAGACGGGTTGCAGGTAGCTGATGCTGACGAGCTGAAGTTTCTGTTTCTGTCTTAATTTTCCAGTTGAGTATGAGAATCAGGTTATTTCTAATTCTTAAACTTAGGTTAGAAATCATTAGGCTAAATTAGGAAGGTAGGCAGGTAATTAGGGTTTTGCTTCATGACAGAAGATTTCCTTTCTGCAATAAATTGATTATGTTTAATAAATATTTGAATTAATAATGAATGAATAATTGAACAAAAGTTTAAATTCTTTCTCATGCTTTTAAAAATTATATAAAAATTAAGATTCTTTAAATCAAATGACTCAGTGATTATTTTCCTAAGTAATTGTGACATCAGTAATTGGTTATTGTGATTCAGCTGGTCTTAATCACTATGAACTAATTTCTTACATGAATGATTCATCAACAAAACAATGAGCAGGAATATCTTAAGAAATAACTAAAAGAAAGCGATAGGTTAAGGTAACAAGATATCCCGGCTCCTTCCAGCGGTACATAAATGGTGTTTTCCATTTAGTTCTCATGCTTCTCCTAGGAATACAGATTTTCGTAAAGGTGTAAAGGAAATCCAGGTGTGTGCGTGTGTGTTAGGCGATGTTTATGGGCCCCATCGTCATGTGGAGGTGAGAAAATATAGTTTGCCCCTGGATGACCTATAAGTGACCTAGGAGGAGAATAGTTTTTATTGTACGCGCTGCATCACCACCAACGGCCTGGGTCCAAGACGCAATGCGGCAACATCAACAAAATGGGTAGCTGAAGTTTTTGGGCCTGGGCCTTCCACCCAGTGAAATCGACCAAATCCAGGCCTTTTCTGAAAACTAAACACCCGGAGGAGTACAGGGTGTGTGTTTTCTTGCTCACAATGGCCTGCAAATCCCAAAATGTGCCTAAAATTACACTTGTCCGTGTTTTTTGTGACGTATTCTTCCAGAATCAGAAGGAATCCATAAAATTCCTACCACCCAGCATTCCCCTACTTCTCTCAATAAAAATGCTGCCTTACTTGTGTGGCTGGGCCTAGTGCCCATGACAGGAACAGACCAAACTAAGGTCAATGGGAGTCCTCACAAAGGGACTCTCATTGACCTTGGTTTGATCGGTTTCTGTTGTGGGCACTAGGCCCTGTAGCGTCTTCACAGCCTGGGTACCCTCGAATGACCACGCCACACACGGACCATAGTATTACACATCTTTATTCTGCTGCATGTACCTGCAAACTCAACATTCAAAAGCAAGCTGTCATGGCATTGAGCTCTGACAAATGCATCACAGCTCAACAGAGTGCGTTGGGAGTCAATTTCTTTAGCAAATATATAAATAAATATAAATATATATATATATATATATATATATATATATATAGAGAGAGAGAGATATTCACTGAAAAAGCCAAAGGTTACAGGGACATTATAGTTAGGCTCAGGTTTCACTCTTACAAAACCAGTGAAATTCAGCAGTTATAGTTAGCTGAGCTAACTATACGCACCCTGCAATGCAGTGCTTATGACCTCACATATTACAGCACCCATGACATGGTCAGTGACATCTCTCATGACATTTCAAATGACATCACTGATGACATCATCTAGTGACTGTGAAAGTTTAAAAAAAAGTTTATCATGAGTGTTAAATATATATACCAAGGTGTACTGGTGAATTAGTGGGTGTAGGAGTGCCTGTATGGATGATTCAGTGGGTGCATGACTCACTGTATAAGTGAGTGATTAGGTGTCTCAGTGAATGTTAGGGTATAAGAGGGCCTACTCTTAGTGGGAGGGGGTCAGTCGCAGTCGGAGTCACAGTCAGGAGCGGAGTTGGAGAGTCGTATTGGTGTTGGTGGCTTCCAGTGCTGGGTGGTCCTGTTCGATCCCTTACTGAGCGGGAGATGCTGAAAGACTGTTAGATGAGACGGGTTGCAGGTAGCTGATGCTGACGAGCTGAAGTTTCTGTTGCTGTCTTAATTTTCCAGTTGAGTATGAGAATCAGGTTATTTCTAATTCTTAAACTTAGGTTAGAAATCATTAGGCTAAATTAGGAAGGTAGGCAGGTAATTAGGGTTTTGCTTCATGACAGAAGATTTCCTTTCTGCAATAAATTGATTATGTTTAATAAATATTTGAATTAATAATGAATGAATAATTGAACAAAAGTTTAAATTCTTTCTCATGCTTTTAAAATTATATAAAAATTAAGATTCTTTAAATCAAATGACTCAGTGATTATTTTCCTAAGTAATTGTGACATCAGTAATTGGTTATTGTGATTCAGCTGGTCTTAATCACTATGAACTAATTTCTTACATGAATGATTCATCAACAAAACAATAAGCAGGAATATCTTAAGAAATAACTAAAAGAAAGCGATAGGTTAAGGTAACAAGATATCCCGGCTCCTTCCAGCGGTACATAAATGGTGTTTTCCATTTAGTTCTCATGCTTCTCCTAGGAATACAGATTTTCGTAAAGGTGTAAAGGAAATCCAGGTGTGTGTGTTAGGCGATGTTTATGGGCCCCATCGTCATGTGGAGGTGAGAAAATATAGTTTGCCCCTGGATGACCTATAAGTGACCTAGGAGGAGAATAGTTTTTATTGTACGCGCTGCATCAGATTTCTTGGTAGCAGAGTTATGGTTTTCTATAGATTAGTTTAGTGATTATTGTTTATTGATTATTGATTATTTTTGATGACTAACACTATATGTTGAGTCGCGTTATGTTATATGTGAGTTTTCACGCTTCTGGGATGTAGGAAGTGGAACACGTGTGGCAAGAGAAGTCACATGGAATTTGGTACATGGTCTGAATTCAAATTTGGTAATAACACAGGTTGTGTTATATTAGGGATTTTCTGTACGAAAAGTGTGTAATTGAAATAGCAAATCACGTTTTCTTGTGAAACTTTGGCCTTAATTCTCAGGAGCCTAGTCTCCACATGTGCCTTATCCCCAGAGAAACGAGTAAATTGTTTGCTTGAAAGAAGGGTAAGGTAGAGGGAAGTGCTACTTTATCGGCGAGAGTTAATAATTCTGTGGTAGGGTAGAGGTAAGCGCTGCCTACTGGAAATACAGGATTCTTGTGTAAAAAGACAAAGCTGTCACTTTTGTTTAGCGAATCAGACTATGGAATTGTTTTAATTGTTGTAACTAACGGAGAAAACAGTGAAAAGAAAATTGCCGATAAATTTTGTAAAGGAGGGGTAAAAGAGCAGAAGTGACGTAGAACAGTGCCGTGCTAGGATTGGTTAGTGCGCCAGTCATGTGAACCCAGAGTAGGAGTGACGTAGAAAAGTGCCGCGCTAGGATTGGTTGGTTCACGGACTAAAGGAATTGTTCTGATTGGTGCGTTAGTGTGAGTCGCGCTGTAATTGGTTGAAGTTCCGTACACAGAAACAGCGTTAGTGTAAAGAAGAGAAAAACAAATTGAAAACATGCCGTATTACGAGTATGAAAGGGAAAGAACGTCATGGACGACAAAACTAAAGAATTTCTTTAAGAAAGACAAAAAGGTCGTGACTAGAGAGGGACAAGTAATTCCTCCGCCGAAATCAGCAGCTTCACATATGATGCTGAAATATGGATATCATACGTGCATATGGTTGGAAAACTGGGCAAAGTATACAAAGCATGATGGTGCTTTAGCTTTTCCTGAGAATGGTTCGTTTAGTGTAGCGGTTTTGCGAAATTTACGAGAAAAGATGACAAATCTAGAACCTAGACCTAGACCGACACAGTTTGAAGCATTGACGGAATGGGAGGATGAGATGTATGAGCGAGAGAGATTCAGAGGTTTAAGAGATCATGAGTTTATGCCAGGAAGAATGTGGGGAATAAATCATGAGGATAGAATAAAACGCTGGAGATGTGCTAACATGACAGGAGGTTTGTTTCCAGCTTTTACAGTTGAGGAAGGGACTAAGAAAAAACGTACTGAGAAAAAGAAACATATGGAGGAGGAGAAATATATGCATGAGAGCGAAACGGATGATGAATTGCTGGAAGATATTTTAAATAGAAATCCACCTCCGTATCAGCAGAGTTCTACAGTGGTGACACCAAATGCGCCACTAATAGAGACTATGCGAAATAAAAGTCCGGAGAAAAGAATTGAAATAAATAGGTCACAAGATCAAATGAGAACTTCACAAAATGAAGGAATAGAAAGTGACAATGCAAGCGAATTAGCAAGGACAACGAAAGAACTAACTGAGAAGATTAGAGAATTAACGAAAAATATGGAAGCAGTTACTGTGCCTGTAACAATAGGTCCAGTAATACCAGTTTTTGAGAATCAGAAAATTGATGAGCGATCTTTGGTGATTCCCATGAGTTCACAATTTCAGAGAGAAAAAGAAAGAATGGAACAAAGTCCAAGTACAAGTAATTTGGCTAGTACTTACAGACCAAGTCCACCTACAAATTTGACTGTGAATGAGTGCAATGGTAGGAAAATGCATATGGTAACAGAATCTGCAACAGAAACCCCTGAAAAGAGTGGTAATTGGGTAGAACTAAATAATACACCCATAGGTCCGACTCCTGATGAGTTAAATGAATGGATGAAGGCATTTAAAATAAAAGAACCAGAAGAAAAACCATTAGATGTAATTAGATTAAAAATTGACATGGAAGAATTAATTCTAGGAACAATTGGTACAGAAAAGATAAAAAATTATCAGGATGATGAAATAATGTTTTTGTGCAAAAGTATTACATGGAGAGCAAAGAATTTACATGACAAACTAGAAGAAGTAGCCAGTGAAATTGGAATAGACTTTGCGAAAGTGAAAACGTTGCAGAAACCATATAGAGTAGACTCTTGTGAAAAGGATATTGAAAATTTGAACACGGCAGGAAGGCTGACACAGATAAAAGAGTTAATTGTGTTGTTGAGAAAATGGGGTGATGTGGACAGATGGAAGGTTAGATGGACGAAGAAGAATGAGAAAACTACAGACAAAGGTTCATTGGCTTTTATGATAACTGAAAAGGAACCTGTTGCTAGAGAATATCCTATGAGAGAAACTCCAGGTGGTAGTTATGTGCATGTTCCCTGGACTAGACAGGATATATTGTCATTTACCAATGACTTTCCAAAGCTAAGAGAGAAACCAGTTGAGTGGTACCGACAAGTAGAGAGATTTGTAAAGGTTTCAAAAGTGTTGTGGATAGATTTAGATGGATTATTTGACATAGTGGTATCAACTGATTTGTGGTCAGAGTGTAAAATCACAGTTGACTGGCCAACTACAGAATATCCGAGAGATCCAAAGACAGGAGCTCCAGGTCCTGAGGTGATGAGGAAGTACGATAAGGTGATTACCTTTTTGAAAAATAAGATTCCTCCTAAAGAAACAGATTGGGTGAAAATTGATAGAACTACACAGGAAAGTAAGGAGTCCGTACATGCCTATTATGAAAGGTTGTTGTTGGTTTTCAAGCAGTATAGTGGATATGAGGAATTGAGTGAAAAAGATATGAGTCATTTTGTATACAGATTTGTGTTTGGGTTGAAACCAGAGATTAGTGAAATGATTAAACAGCATATGATTAATTGGCAGACTGGCACAGTTGATAATGTGCTAAGGTATGCAAAGTATTGCAGCGATGAAATTGAGAGTAGACAGCGTAAATTGAAAGAGAAGGCAATGTGGGCACAGGTGAAAGTGGCAGAAAAACAAGAAGCTCAATTGGACAATAATAATGGGAGTGAAACAGGACAGAATAAAACGCGACCTAACATTGGTAAAGGGAAAGGTCAAGTGAGTTTAGAGGAAGCAAAGAAGAAATGGCCGTGTCATAATTGCGGAAAATTAGGGCATTGGAGAAACGAGTGTAAGTTCCCACCTAAACCTAATCCGGAAAATCAATCATTAAATCCACAGGTGCAGAATGAGGTAGTTGTTCAACAAAGTCAGGTGCCGCAACCACCACTTCCCAACACTGTTAACCAACAAAGATACAGTACAGAAACAGGATTCTACGGAGGAGAGCAGGTAACACAGTTGCCGCGAGCAGCTAACATTTCTCAGTATTGGTTTCGTCAGAGTGAGGATGACCAGGATGAAAGATTCTGACGGTGCCCAGGAGAGGGGAAAGAGTGCGTACTTGGCGCAACTCTAGAGGTAGATCAGTCTGGTCCCTTTGTGGATGGAGAAGTGAATGGTGCAAATGTAACATTCCTTGTCGATACTGGAGCTACCCGTTCTACTGTTAGGTCAGTGGAAATTCCAAACCTTCCTCTCTCAGGTGAATACATCCAAGTAGTAGGAGTAGCAAATCAGCAAATTAAAACACCACTTACTGAATTGGTGGAAGTAAAAATTGGCTCCTTTAGCAAAATGCATAAATTTGTAGTGTGCGATTGTAGTCCTGTAAATCTTTTAGGTCGTGACCTTTTGTGCAAGATGAATTGCACAATTTATTGTACGCCAGATGGAATTGTATTTCAGACCTCAGATGAAGATGTCTTGTATAAAGTAACTTTGATGAATCAGGAACCTGAAATGAATGGTTTGTTTCCTGCATTTGATGCAGAAAAACTTCCAGAAGAACTAAAAAGTGCAGTGAAAGAAAGTGTGTGGGATTTTACAGGAGAAGACATTGGATTAATGAAAGAAGTTGATCCCGTAAAAGTAACAGTAAAAGAAGGAACAACTTACCCGAATACGCCACAGTACAAGTTAACTCCAGAAATAATTGAAGGAATAACTCCTGTAATAAATAAAATGATTGAACAGGGAATTCTAAAAGAAATAATGAGCAGTCCATGTAATTCACCTATTATGGGACTGAAAAAGCCAAATGGAACATATAGAATAGTACAGGATTTGAGAAAGATCAACAAAATAGTTGTGCCCTGTTGTCCAATAGTGCCAAACCCTGCAGTAATTCTATATCAAATTCCACACGAAGCTGAGTGGTACACTGTGATAGATTTGTGTCACGCGTTTTTCTCTATTCCTTTGCATCCAGATAGCCAGCCATTATTTGCGTTCCGGTTCGGAGAGCGTATTTTGGCATGGTGCCGAATTCCTCAGGGGTATACGGAAAGCCCCTCAATCTTTAATCAGATTTTAAAGAAATCTCTGGAAGATTTAAAAATGCCAGAAAAGTCAGTGATGGTACAGTATATCAATGACCTGTTGGTGGCATCGAAAACAAAAGAAGCATGTGTAAGTGATACAATTGCTTTACTGAACCATCTAAAGAAAAGAGGACATAAAGTGTCTCCTTCGAAATTGCAGTTTTGTCAGAAAGAAGTCCAGTATTTAGGCCATAAAATTGAGAAAGGAGTGCGAAAGATAGCGACAGAAAGAGTAAGAATGATTCAAGGAATGAGAGCACCAATGACGCAAAGAGAGGTAAGAATGTTTCTGGGAATGGTTGGATATTGTCGACAATGGATAAGTGGGTTCTCTTTGATTGCAAAACCATTACAAAAATTGACCAAGAAAGATGTAAAAGACCCTTTTGAGTTAAACAATGAAGAAATGAAATCTTTTAAAGAATTGAAAAAGAAATTGTGTGAGGCACCTGCATTAGGCATGCCTGATTATGAGAAGGATTTTGAGTTGTACTGCAGTGAAAGAGATGGATGTGCGTTTTCAGTGCTGGTACAAAAACATGGAACAATGAAAAGACCAATTGCTTATTTTTCAGCTGTTTTAGATCCTATAGCAAAAGCATTGCCCGGATGTCTGAAAGCAGTTGCTGCTACGTGTGTAAGTCTGGAACAAAGTGAAGGTATAGTGATGGGGTATCCACTGAGAGTATATGTTCCCCATTCAGTAGAAATTCTTTTGACAAGAACAAAAACACAGTACATGACACATAGTCGGCTGACTAAGTACGAAAAAGTCATCTTGAGTGCTGAAAATGTGACCATAGATAGATGCATGAATGTGAATCCTTCAACATCATTGCCAGATGAGGAGAGTATAATTGAACAAGACGAAGTAGATCATGATTGTCTGAACGTGCTGGAATATTGCACGAAACCAAGAGCTGACATAAAAGATGAACCGTTAAAGGAATCTGATTATGTCATGTTTGTAGATGGCTCATGTTTAAGAACAAAAGAAGGAGTTTTAAGCGCAGCTTACGCAGTGTGCACAGTTGCAACTGTGATGGAAGCGTCTTGTCTGAAAGGAATAAGGTCTGCACAAGTTGCGGAACTAATTGCTTTGATTCAAGCATGTAAATTAGGAAGAAATGTACGAGTCACGATTGTGACCGATAGCCAATATGGTTTCGGCATCGTACATGACTTCGGTCAGATTTGGTCACAAAGAGGTTTCTTGACGTCTGCAGGAACACCTATCAGAAATGGAGATTTTGTTAAAAAGCTGCTTGAGGCGATACAGTTGCCTAAACAAATAGCTGTAGTGAAGTGCAAGGCACATAAGAAAAACGAAGATTACATAGCCGTTGGCAATAACTATGCTGACGAGATCGCCAAATATTGTGCAGAGAACATGGTGTCCCTGAATAAGAATAGAGAAAGGGAGTATATCTCTTCTCCTTTGCTTTTTACTAATACTGTTGAGACATGGGATGAAGTAAGACAGTTACAAGAAACCGCAAGTGATGAAGAAAAAGATTACTGGATAAAAGCAGGATGTAGAAGACAGGAAAATAATGGTGTGTGGGTTTACAGAGACGAAAGACCAGTTATGCCTGATAGCATGATTGCAGACATGGCACGGATGTACCATGGACAAGCTCATATTGGGAGAGATGCAATGATCAGACTTTTTAGACAAACATGGTATAACCCAAAATTCAGAGCCATAGCTGAAAGTCTTTGTCAAAGATGTCTTATTTGTCAGCAGTTTAACCCAGGAAGAAAGACGGTAGTGAGTCTAGGAACAATAGGACAAGAAGGAGGTCCGTTCACTAGAATGCAGTTAGACTTTATAGAGATGCCCCCTAGTAACAGATTAAAATATGTTCTAGTGGTCGTCTGTTTGTTTTCTCGTTGGGTGGAGGCATACCCCACTAGAAGGAATGATGGAACAACGGTAGCAAAACTTATGCTGCGAGAATTCATTCCAAGGTATGGTTTTCCAGTCACGGTTGAGACAGATAGAGGAACACATTTTCAAAATGAGTTGATCCAATTGATTTGCGAAGCGTTGAGTATTAAACAAAAACTACATTGTGCCTACAGACCAGAGGCTTCTGGGGTAGTAGAGCAAATAAATGGAACAATTAAGAACAGGTTAGGAAAAATGTGTCAAGCTACAGGACTCAAGTGGCCGGATGCACTACCTCTTGTTCTGATGACCATCAGAAGCATCCCTGAAAAGAAAACTGGACTTAGTCCTCATGAGATGATCATGGGACGAGCAATGAGACAAGCACAAGTACCTGTCAACAAGTTATTGACTATAACTGATGATCTAGTACTGGATTATTGCAAAGGACTGGCTGATGTAGTGCGTTCTGTGTTTCATCAGGTTGGACCGGATGCGACCACTCTTGAAAGAAAACCAGCCCACGACTTGAATCCAGGAGACTGGGTCCGTATAAAAATCCACAGGAGAAGAAACTGTCTAGTTCCTCGCTGGGACGAACCACGACAGGTAATCCTAGTGACAACAACTGCAGTCAAGTGTGCAGGAGTGAAGAACTGGGTCCATGCCAGCCACACAATCAGAGTTCAAGAACCTACTGATCGACATGTGACTCGACGTCTGGAAGTGTGGGATAAAAGCTTAACGGCTGGGACAACAAGGATAAAAGAAAGGGTGCCAGAACTTGAAGATCGACCTGAAAGTCGACATCTGGAAACCCCAACTGCAAGCACCTCTAAAGAAGAAGAAGAAGAAGAAGAAAGAAATTCAGAAATTCCAGAATCTGAAGATCGACCTGTAAGTCGACATCTGGAAATATCTGACACAAGTTCAGGATCTGATGATTCAGTTGCAAACTGTGAAGAATTCCGAAAGAGAACTTGGGGTTATAAACCAATTAGAGAAGAAATTGAGCAAGAAAACGATCTAGATGAACAACCAAGTACAAGTTATGGTGGAAATCCTTCAGAAATAATATTGATAGATGAAGTAGGGAAAGAAAAACACAAAAAGTTAGAGAATCGAGAAGAACCCCGAGGAGCAATAGGGATAGATAGAGAAACTGGAGAACAGGGAAATTTAGAAGTAGAAAGGGAGGAAAACACCAAATCGGAAGAACACCGAGGAGGGACAGTAATAAGGGAAAACAAGAAGGAGAAGACAGCTCCACCAGTAGGAGATGACGAGATCATAAGTTTCAAAATAAGAGACAATAGTGAAACAGTTGAAACAGAAACTGAAGAGAGTGGAGAAGAGGAGAAGGCAAAAACTGAATCAAGAAAAAGAAATTGGAAATCAGAAAGAGAAGAAAAAGAAGGTGAAGCCAAAAGGCCAAGAAAAGGAGATAATTGGCCCAACAGCTATATAAGAAAATTGAGATATAGAATAATAAGAACTGGAGACGAAAGTGCTGAACAAGTGAATGAAGTAACAAGTCAAAAAGGACAAGAAAAACCAAGTGGAAAAAGATTGCAAAAGTCCAAAAGAACGAAGAAAGTGAATGCAAAGTATAAGTCACCTGAGTGGCTGTATATCGCACTGACGGATTACAAAGAAGAAGAAAACACTCACGAGAACCAGAGACTAAGAAGTCGAATGGGAAAAGGTGAGATGCAACAAACCTGAAGTGAAGACTTATAGTGCTTCTGCCGGACGTGACAAATTTTACTGGATTTGACAAATCACCGGATGTGACAACGAAAGAATTCTGGAAAGAATTAAAAGAAAGTACCAAGCAAAGACTTTTTAAGAGCAGAGTGGCATCTAAGTCATTTCTGAGGTGTAGTGACACAATTTTCTGAGACATAACAAATAGATAAAAGCAAAATGGAAAATATTAGAGATAGAAGAGATAAATGTGAGTTTATAAAAAGATGGTGTAAAATGTGCTGTTTTTGTACAGGGTTATTAATGACCATATGGATAGTTTTAGCAATCACAATTCCCATTAGTTTAGCTGTAATAGAAGCAAAGAATGATACTAAACCAGAAAAAGAAACTAATAATAAAGAACCAGTTATTTTAAGAAGTAGTGCAGAGTTACATAAGGATAAGTCAGTAACAGATTTTTCCAAAAATGTTTTTACAAAATTGTTGTACGAATATGTAGAAACAATGGATGTGAGAGATTGTTATGTTTGTATGCAGTTGCCTGCATCAGTGTCAGAAGGTGTGACTTATCATCACCTACCTCTAACTTATGGAATAACATGTAGTGTAATAGCAAGTTTATTTTATAAAACAGGTAGATTAGAATCTTATTATACTGATATAGATAAGATTTTTGCAAACATTCCAGTAGTACCAGAACTTAACAAAGTAAAACCAGCAAAAGTTTTAGGAGAATTATTTTTAGAACATAAAAAATTAACATTAGAAGAAATAGCTAGTAACAACCTTACCTGTGAGTTAAAGAAAGAAGAAAAGGTATTTTTAGAAATGGTTGAAGAAAGAAGGATGAAATTTCAAAAAGAAGCAATAAAAGAGGAAGGAACACATCTATGGACGTTTGAGGAAGGAAATCATGAAGGGAAAAAGATAAATGCAGCAATGACATTAGATTGGCCGCAAACAGGAAAGTTGTGTATTAGGAGAAATAAGACAGTCTATGACAATTACTTTGTAGGTTCCAGTATCTGCCATGACAATTATCAAATTTTGGGAGGTTGGGGATTCAAAGGTGGAAAAGATCCAATATTTCCAGGTATCTATTATATTTGTGGGAATAGAGCTTATTACAGGTTACCTGACCATTGGTATGGAACTTGCTATGTAGGCCTGGTCTTTCCAAAAATATTTCATATGGACAGAGAAGAAAAAGGAACATACAAGATGATTAATAGCTTTACACGTAGAAAGAGGGAAAGTTTTTCAGAAATTGTAGGTGATATTTTTGGAGCATTAATACCAGCAGTGGGAATATCTTTGAATGCATTTAAAATTCAGAAGTTATCCACAGTAGTAGATTGTTTGTCTACAGATACTGCGGGAGGGTTCTTAATGGTAAATACCGAAATGGTTGCCATGAGAGCTATGGTGATGCAAAATCGGCTTGCCCTTGATATTCTTTTGGCAAAAGAGGGTGGAGTCTGCGGAATGTTGAAAGTCCAACATTGTTGTACTTACATTCCTGATAAAAGTGAAAATATACAGAAGTATATTACAAATATTACAAATTTGCACAAAGAACTAGTTCCACTGGAGGTTGAAAGTGTTTTGGGAAAACTTGGTAGAGGGTTTTCTTCAGTAGCAAATTGGTTGACCAGAATGAGTAGACTAATGATAGGGAAAGTTATAATAATAGCAACTGTAGTAATACTGTTAGCCATGGTGTTGAAAATAGTAATAACGTGTATAAAAAGAAAAGTAAGACAAAATAAGATAAAAAGGAATAACAGAATAATGAAAGAGAGAGAGAGAGAAATGGGTGAAATTGAGTTAGAGAAAATGAAAGAAAGCATGTATAAGGAGACAAGAAGACAAGATGAAAGGGAAACAGATGTATAACTAACAAAAAGCAAAGGATGAAAGACATATACTGCCTGAAAAAGAAGTATAACTTGGGTTTTATGTGGTGATTTAAAAATCACCAAAGGGGGGAGTTGATGGAGCAGAGAAAATAAAAAATTTTAACCCCTAACAAATTTTATAAATAATTAATAAAATGTTCGTTTAAATGTATTAATCAACACTGTACGTGTGGGAAGGGTAATACGCTAATAAATGTGCTGAATAATATATTAAAGGATGTCCATGTGTCTAATTTTAACATAAAAATAAATGCGTACTAATTAAAAAATAAATGCATGTTTTTGTGCTTCATAGAAATAAACGTGTCGTTGCAAAAACAATAGTGATGGTAAGTAAGGAACAGCTTAAATGTTGCTTTCTGCTAGGTAATAACTAATTGGGGTACGTAGATGACGGGAGGGAAACGAAAAGGCTATTTTTCTCTATTTTAATTATGTTTTGTTTATTTCAAATTAGTGCTTCTAAAGTATAACCGAGTGGCGATATAAAATGGCTGCCAGTGGGTGATGTGCGCAAGGGGATCAGGTGACACGGGAGAGAAGTCGGAGAAAAGCTAACCTCGTGATGTTGCTGAGAGGCTAGGATGCGAGAAATGGTCAAGGCTGATGTGACCTAATTGAACTGATAGTGTGCCGTGGTGATCAGCAGAGACCCGTGGGAAACCAGTTTAAGAGAAAGGACAATGCCTGCAGAGTTTTCGAATGTATCGAAAGAAGTTACAAATGTACTGATCGAAGCGGATGGAAACATGTCTTAAACTGTGAGAAAGGAAATGATCCAAGGACCATTGGATCCAAGAGAACTTGATTAAAAGAATGAATAAGACGACATGTATGGACCAATGAAAGAAAAGCGTGTTATTAATGTTGCAACAATTAGTTAGCAAAGTTAGAATTAGGGTATAAGAGGGCCTACTCTTAGTGGGAGGGGTCAGTCGCAGTCGGAGTCGCAGTCACAGTCAGGAGCGGAGTTGGAGAGTCGTATTGGTGTTGGTGGCTTCCAGTGCTGGGTGGTCCTGATCGATCCCTTACTGAGCGGGAGATGCTGAAAGACTGTTAGATGAGACGGGTTGCAGGTAGCTGATGCTGACGAGCTGAAGTTTCTGTTTCTGTCTTAATTTTCCAGTTGAGTATGAGAATCAGGTTATTTCTAATTCTTAAACTTAGGTTAGAAATCATTAGGCTAAATTAGGAAGGTAGGCAGGTAATTAGGGTTTTGCTTCATGACAGAAGATTTCCTTTCTGCAATAAATTGATTATGTTTAATAAATATTTGAATTAATAATGAATGAATAATTGAACAAAAGTTTAAATTCTTTCTCATGCTTTTAAAAATTATATAAAAATTAAGATTCTTTAAATCAAATGACTCAGTGATTATTTTCCTAAGTAATTGTGACATCAGTAATTGGTTATTGTGATTCAGCTGGTCTTAATCACTATGAACTAATTTCTTACATGAATGATTCATCAACAAAACAATGAGCAGGAATATCTTAAGAAATAACTAAAAGAAAGCGATAGGTTAAGGTAACAAGATATCCCGGCTCCTTCCAGCGGTACATAAATGGTGTTTTCCATTTAGTTCTCATGCTTCTCCTAGGAATACAGATTTTCGTAAAGGTGTAAAGGAAATCCAGGTGTGTGCGTGTGTGTTAGGCGATGTTTATGGGCCCCATCGTCATGTGGAGGTGAGAAAATATAGTTTGCCCCTGGATGACCTATAAGTGACCTAGGAGGAGAATAGTTTTTATTGTACGCGCTGCATCACCACCAACGGCCTGGGTCCAAGACGCAATGCGGCAACATCAACAAAATGGGTAGCTGAAGTTTTTGGGCCTGGGCCTTCCACCCAGTGAAATCGGCCAAATCCAGGCCTTTTCTGAAAACTAAACACCCGGAGGAGTACAGGGTGTGTGTTTTCTTGCTCACAATGGCCTGCAAATCCCAAAATGTGCCTAAAATTACACTTGTCCGTGTTTTTTTGTGACGTATTCTTCCAGAATCAGAAGGAATCCATAAAATTCCTACCACCCAGCATTCCCCTACTTCTCTCAATAAAAATGCTGCCTTACTTGTGTGGCTGGGCCTAGTGCCCATGACAGGAACAGACCAAACTAAGGTCAATGGGAGTCCTCACAAAGGGACTCTCATTGACCTTGGTTTGATCGGTTTCTGTTGTGGGCACTAGGCCCTGTAGCGTCTTCACAGCCTGGGTACCCTCGAATGACCACGCCACACACGGACCATAGTATTACACATCTTTATTCTGCTGCATGTACCTGCAAACTCAACATTCAAAAGCAAGCTGTCATGGCATTGAGCTCTGACAAATGCATCACAGCTCAACAGAGTGCGTTGGGAGTCAATTTCTTTAGCAAATATATAAATAAATATAAATATATATATATATATATATATTTATCCATAACCAATTTAGACGATCACAAGGAGGATTTATTCACCACCAGGTCTTTTAATTTCTCAGTAACGCGTTTCGCCTGTCACAGCAGGCTTGCTCACACACTGAGGTGTGGGAAAGGCATGAATATATAACGTGAAATACAAACATATGAAATCAAAGACGGACTTAATTCCAGCAGGCCTGAAATGTATATTCCTATGGTGGCCATTATGGAGTGGCGCTTTTATAATGCATATCATTTTAAACAAGTGCTATGCGTAAGGTTATTCTTACTAACATTGCAATTCTGATCCAACAGATATATTCATGTTGACATAGTGCCCTGTATATTTAAAACAGTCATGTATATTGCTGGTATCGACATAGTGCCATACTATCTGAAGGAGTAGACTATTCCTAAGCCTGACCAAGAGCGTCCGTACTTTTCCTCTTAATGCAATATGCTATCCCACCAAAATTCTCTTACCAAAATAAATCTAGTGAAGTAAAAAACAGTTATTTACAATCAAGTGCTTCCCTATTGCCCTCTATTCACTTCTAAATTATACAGAAAAGAACACAATTGATTATTAGGAACAGAAGGATTCTCTTATCTGTAATGTGTAGTTATTGTCTCTCTCATCACTCTATTCCGTGATGTCGAAGAAAGGGTAGGGGAGTCGCAGATCCACTCCTGGGTCGGCCCTTCCTTTCCTCCTGTGATTAAACAAAAGAAAAACACAAACATATCCATAATTAATTATGGTTAAGGTTAAAACTTCATTCTACATATATGACACACATCATATTCCACACAATATACTCTGATAAAAATCTATATACACACTCATAGTTTCCACTACCTGTTATTATAACATTCTACCCAAATTTCCTATAATTACAAGTGGGATCAATGTTCACGTAAATGAACACTTAGTTCTTCGTCCTGATTGTGGCCTCCCGGGAATTTTGTCTGCAAGTTAATGATATGCCAAGATTCCCGTTGTCTGAGTTGGAGCTCCCTACTTCCACCCCGTCTGTTATATTCAATCTGCTCAATTGCATAGTAAGTTAATAGCGAGCTATTTGAAAGATGGTACTCTGCGAAATGCCTCGCTACAGGGTAATGTGGGTCTTTGTTGTTAATTGCCCTCATATGTTCCATCACTCTCTTTTGGCTACCAGAGTAGTGCTGCCTACATACCGTAGTTTACACGGGCACTCTAAAACATAGATGACATAATTAGAGCCACATGTAAGGAACTGTTCTATACTTTTCTCATATGTAGGCGTTTGGTATTTCTTCCGCATGTGGCTATTACGGCATGCCCTGCAATGTCCACATGGGAAGAATCCCTTAAGGTTAAGACATGTATTTGCATGTTTGCTGCTTATGTCACCTTTCATGAGGATGTCCTTAAGATTCTTTCCTTTTCTATACGTTATCTGAGGCGTCTGGGTAAATCACTGGCCAAGGTAGGTTCACACGTTAAGATATTCCAATTCTGATTTAAGATTTTGGAAATCTTTTCGATTCTGAATTGTATGTCAGGATGACTCTTGCTTGATTTTCTTTGACTACAGGAGTTCTCTCTGCAGTGTCTCTTCTCTAGGGATTTTACTGACCCTGTCTTTTGCTCTATCAAGTACCCACTTGGGATATCCTCTATCCTTAAATCTGATTAGCATGATTTTCTGTTCTGCTTCAAAATCTTCCTGGGTACTGCAATTTCTCCTTGCCCTAAGCAGTTCTCCAAATGGTATACTCCATTTGAGTGTCACCGGGTGGCTGCTTGGGGCATGGAGAAGACTGTTCCCTGCAGTTTCTTTTCTGTGTAATTTAGTACAGATTTTATTGTCTTTCACCTCCACTACCACATCCAAGAATTCAATGGCTGTTTTACTGATATTATATGTCAGTTTTAAGTTAAAGTTGTTGCTATTCAATCTGTCAATAAATATTTTCGCACTCTTCTCACTGCCTTTCCATATCAAAAGAGATCATCAATGTATCTTAGCCATTTGATGATCATTCCATTTGTTTTGTTCTCCCTTAGATCATTCTGAATTTCTTCCTCCCACACCACAAGAAAAAGATTAGCAAAGCTCGGGCGAAGCAAGTCCCCATCGCAGTACCGAGGACTTGCTTAAACAGGGCTTCATTAAATATAAAAATATTATTAGATAAACAGAATTTTATCATTTCCAATAACATTTTTGAGTGTTCCATGTAGCATATGTTCCTTCTTTTAAGCAAGTGATAACAACATTGTATGCCTAGTTCATGGTCTATTATGGAATATAGGCTATTCACATCCATAGTTATAAGTTGGTAATCTTCTTCCCAAATCACATCCTTTATTTTACTCAAAAAATCTTTAGTGTCCTTAATATAGGATGGTAAAGTCATCACATATTCACGAAGAAAGTAATCCACGTATTTAGATATATGTTCTGAGACACACCCTATGGATGATACAATAGGTCTCCCTGGTGGTATAGTGGCATTCTTATGGATTTTGGGCAGGAGGTAAAAGCTTGGAAGTTTTGGATAGTCTTTCTTTAAATAGCAAATTCTTCCCATTCCAAAATTCCTCGGTCTTTCAGTTAGTTAGCATATTCCAAATTTTAATGATGCTATCATTGTATTCTTCCATATTGGTGTCTACATAGAATTTGGGGTCTTTCAATTGTTTATGTGCTTCTTCTATGTACATAGTGCGGTCCCACAGAACGATATTTCCGCCTTTGTCAGCCGGGCGGATAACCAGACTCTCATCTTCTGCCAAAGATTTCACAATTACCCATTGTTTTTTGAAAAGTTACCCGATGTTTTGTACTCTTGTTTTTACTTGCTTTTGGCGAAATTTCATGAGATCTTTCATCACTGTCTCGTGGAAAGCATCTATATTATCATGTGCAAAATTCGGGTAGAAGATAGACTTTGGTTTAAATCCTGTTCTTGCTGGTCGATCTATGATTGTTTCTTGCGTCTGTATACTGATTTCACCGTCTGGGTCATCATAAAGATCCTGTAAGGTTGTGAGTATATCAAAATCCCCTATGTTGGTGAAGGCTGTTTCTTCTATATCATTCAATTCAGTGTTTCTATTTATTGTATGGTCGGGTGGTCTCATCCATTTGTTGCTATGCCATTTTTAGTTTTAATTTTCGGACAAACTTATATAAGTCAATTCTAGTTTCAGGATAACTGAAATTAGAAGTTGGGCAAAAGGAAAGTCCTAAGCATAGCGTTCTTTTTCTTCCATGCTGACGGCCTGTATGATAAATTCACAATAGTTTTATTTACCATTTCGTCTTCCATTAGGATTTGTTTCTTGGACCAGTTTTCTTGGTTCCCATTGGTCCTTTTCCACGTCCTCGTCCTCTTCCTGATCCTCTGTCTGATCCGCTGTCGTCTTCGCCAGTTCCTTCCGCATTTCTCCCTCTTCCCTCCTCTGTTAGCCTCGACCTCTCCTCTTGTTTTCGGAGGTTGCACTGTTCTCGGAATCTGCCTCCCTGTTGCATGAGGCGATATTCCTCTAAAAATTCGCTTGAGGTCTTCCTCCTGTATTACTTTTGGATGGTCTACTTCTTGTTTCCGCTGTTTCTCCTCTGTGTCACTACTGTTAATTGATTCTGTTGCACTTGGGATTCCAGATATTTCATCTATTGTTTCTCCATGTGCCAGTTTTTCATATAGATGGTCATATTTTTGACTATATGTCAGAATTCTTCCACTTTCGTAGTCACAACAGTCTCTATGTAGTTTGCGTTGTTTACGCGCTTTATATCATCCTCATATCTTTTGAGTCTGCCTTTGAGATCCACCATGAATTTATTGATGACTTCCTGTTCTTTGTGTTTCTTTAATTCATCATCTATAGCTTTTAATTCTTTTATTATTCCTCTCTATCCTCCCATGCATATTTTATGAGTATCATCAGCATCTGTTTTGAACTTTGGGCTGAATTCTCTGCCCATTCTTGCAGCATATTAGGATTGGGGGATTCGTAGGAGGGTGTAGTATATATACGGAGGCCACGGGTACCATTTCCTTTTCAACATAGTCTTCCAATGATGTTGCTTCCCACCATTTAGATATTTCTGATTTTTCAATTTTTCATATCTTCTTAGTTTTCCTGTAATGAAGTGTCCTTGGTAGTGATTTCCTTATTCCCACTTTGGTTTTGTTCGGCGCTCTTGAAAACAGGCTCAGGGCAGCTGCCCTTCTTTCTGTATTCTCATCCATATGTACTATATCAGTAGTGCAGTAAGTCAGTGTAATTAGTGCAGAATGTCTGTAAATATCATAAAAGAAGTAGTGTTTGGCTGAAAACAAATGGTAGGTGAAAAAGTCCTCTCTTAAGTCTGTAAAGTACAGACAATCCTACTGCAGTTAGTGCACAGTGCGTGCCTATAGAAATATTAGCGGCACGTTCTCACATTTATTTCTTACTTTCAATAGTATTGTAGGGACAAGGCGATACTCGAAAAAATAATAATAATGATGGTTGCCAAATGTTGTTCAGTTCTCATTAAGCAGCATCAATTGTCCTTCAATATGCAAAATTGTTTAATTATTTCCCAGTAGTACAAGTATTACTGTTATTCCGTGTTCAAATAATTTGTACAGTTAGTGAACAGAGAGCTCAATTCTACAGGAGGCAGTGGTCACAAGATATATTATCCAAGACTCACACGTATTAAAGGTGCCGGTTATTTCTCACCGGAGCATGTCTTTCATGAGTGTTTGTGATAGTATTAAATAATACCGTGCTGCCGCGATGAAAATCAGCACATTCACGTACTCCAAGTGCCTGATATCTTCACCGATTCCTGTTTCCCGTGATTGAGTGTCAGTTTCGGTATTTATATAATCACAGTCCTTGCAGTCTCAATACTCCTAACGTTGCGAGGGTGCAGTTTCCAAATTCTTGGGGAGTAACCCGATCCCTGCTGTAGGAGATGTGGCAGAGGGAACGACACGCGTCCTCCGACTCGCCTCCTTCCCTCCCTCCCCAAACACCCCGCAGTTCAAAGCACTCACCTCCGGGAAGCACCCTCGATGTTCTCTCGATTTCACAATTTCACGTACTTTCTACAATTGGTCCAGGTTGTTTCCGATTCGCCTTCTCTCCAAAATTTGCGGTTTGGAAACTAATGGAGTCTCCCGTGGCCGGCGGTTATTGATGCACTAAACCGCAAATTTTGGAGAGAAGGCGAATCGGAAACAACCTGGACCAATTGTAGAAAGTACGTGAAATTGTGAAATCGAGGGTGCTTCCCGGAGGTGAGTGCTTTGAACTGCGGGGTGTTTGGGGAGGGAGGGAAGGAGGCGAGTCGGAGGACGCGTGTCGTTCCTCTGCCACATCTCCTACAGCAGGGATCGGGTTACTCCCCAAGAATTTGGAAACTGCACCTCGCAACGTTAGGAGTATTGAGACTGCAAGGACTGTATTTATATAAATACCGAAACTGACACTCAATCACGGGAAACAGGAATCGGTGAAGATATCAGGCACTTGGAGTACGTGAATGTGCTGATTTTCATCGCGGCAGCACGGTATTATTTAATACTATCACAAACACTCATGAAAGACATGCTCCGGTGAGAAATAACCGGCACCTTTAATACGTGTGAGTCTTGGATAATATATCTTGTGACCACTGCCTCCCTGTAGAATTGAGCTCTCTGTTCACTAACTGTACAAATTATTTGAACACGGAATAACAGTAATACTTGTACTACTGGGAAATAATTAAACAATTTTGCATATTGAAGGACAATTGATGCTGCTTAATGAGAACTGAACAACATTTGGCAACCATCATTATTATTATTTTTTCGAGTATCGCCTTGTCCCTACAATACTATTGAAAGTAAGAAATAAATGTGAGAACGTGCCGCTAATATTTCTATAGGCACGCACTGTGCACTAACTGCAGTAGGATTGTCTGTACTTTACAGACTTAAGAGAGGACTTTTTCACCTACCATTTGTTTTCAGCCAAACACTACTTCTTTTTTATGATATTTACAGACATTCTGCACTAATTACACTGACTTACTGCACTACGATATAGTACATATGGATGAGAATACAGAAAGAAGGGCAGCTGCCCTGAGCCTGTTTTCAAGAGCGCCCAACAAAAACCAAAGTGGGAATAAGGAAATCACTACCAAGGACACTTCATTACAGGAAAAACTAAGAAGATATGAAAAATTGAAAAATCAGAAATATCTAAATGGTGGGAAGCAACATCATTGGAAGACTATGTTGAAAAGGAAATGGTACCCCGTGGCCTCCGTATATATACTACACCCTCCTACGAATCCCCAATCCTAATATGCTGCAAGAATGGGCAGAGAATTCAGCCCAAAGTTCAAAACAGATGCTGATGATACTCATAAAATATGCATGGGAGGATAGAGAGGGAATAATAAAAGAATTAAAAGCTATAGATGATGAATTAAAGAAACACAAAGAACAGGAAGTCATCAATAAATTCATGGTGGATCTCAAAGGCAGACTCAAAAGATATGAGGATGATATAAAGGCGCGTAAACAACGCAAACTACATAGAGACTGTTGTGACTACGAAAGTGGAAGAATTCTGACATATAGTCAAAAATATGACCATCTATATGAAAAACTGGCACATGGAGAAACAATAGATGAAATATCTGGAATCCCAAGTGCAACAGAATCAATTAACAGTAGTGACACAGAGGGAGAAACAGCGGAAACAAGAAGTAGACCATCCAAAAGTAATACAGGAGGAAGACCCCAAACGAATTTTTAGAGGAATATCGCCTCATGCGAACAGGGAGGCAGATTCCGAGAACAGTGCAACCTCCGAAAACAAGAGGGAGAGGTCGAGGCCAACAGAGGAGGGAAGAGGGAGAAATGCGGAAGGAACTGGCGAAGACGACAGCGGATCAGACAGAGGATCAGGAAGAGGACGAGGACGTGGAAAAGGACCAATGGGAACCAAGAAAACTGGTCCAAGAAACAAATCCTAATGGAAGACGAAATGGTAAATAAAACTATTGTGAATTTATCATACAGGCCGCTCAGCATGGAAGAAAAAGAACGCTATGCTTAGGACTTTCCTTTTGCCCAACTTCTAATTTCAATTATCCTGAAACTAGAATTGACTTATATAAGTTTGTCCGAAAATTAAAACTAAAAAAATGGCATAGCAACAAATGGATGAGACCACCCGACCATACAATAAATAGAAACACTGAATTGAATGATATAGAAGAAACAGCCTTCACCAACATAGGGATTTTGATATACTCACAACCTTACAGGATCTTTATGATGACCCAGACGGTGAAATCAGTATACAGACGCAAGAAACAATCATAGATCGACCAGCAAGAACAGGATTTAAACCAAAGTCTATCTTCTACCCGAATTTTGCACATGATAATATAGATGCTTTCCACGAGACAGTGATGAAAGATCTCATGAAATTTCGCCAAAAAGCAAGTAAAAAACAAGAGTACAAAACATCGGGTAACTTTTCAAAAACAATGGGTAATTGTGAAATCTTTGGCAGAAGATGAGAGTCTGGTTATCCGCCCGGCTGACAAAGGCGGAAATATCGTTCTGTGGGACCGCACTATGTACATAGAAGAAGCACATAAACAATTGAAAGACCCCAAATTCTATGTAGACACCAATATGGAAGAATACAATGATAGCATCATTAAAATTTGGAATATGCTAACTAACTGGAAAGACCGAGGAATTTTGGAATGGGAAGAATTTTGCTATTTAAAGAAAGACTATCCAAAACTTCCAAGCTTTTACCTCCTGCCCAAAATCCATAAGAATGCCACTATACCACCAGGGAGACCTATTGTATCATCCATAGGGTGTGTCTCAGAACATATATCTAAATATGTGGATTACTTTCTTCGTGAATATGTGATGACTTTACCATCCTATATTAAGGACACTAAAGATTTTTGAGTAAAATAAAGGATGTGATTTGGGAAGAAGATTACCAACTTATAACTATGGATGTGAATAGCCTATATTCCATAATAGACCATGAACTAGGCATACAATGTTGTTATCACTTTCTTAAAACAAGGAACATATGCTACATGGAACACTCAAAAATGTTATTGGAAATGATAAAATTCTGTTTATCTAATAATGTTTTTATATTTAATGAAGCCCTGTTTAAGCAAGTCCTTGGTACTGCGATGGGGACTTGCTTTGCCCCGAGCTTTGCTAATCTTTTCTTGGGGTGTGGGAGGAAGAAATTCAGAATGATCTAAGGGAGAACAAAACAAATGGAATGATCATCAAATGGCTAAGATACATTGATGATCTCTTTGATATGGAAAGGCAGTGAGAAGAGTGCGAAAATATTTATTGACAGATTGAATAGCAACAACTTTAACTTAAAACTGACATATAATATCAGTAAAACAGCCATTGAATTCTTGGATGTGGTAGTGGAGGTGAAAGACAATAAAATCTGTACTAAATTACACAGAAAAGAAACTGCAGGGAACAGTCTTCTCCATGCCCTAAGCAGCCACCCAGAGACACTCAAATGGAGTATACCATTTGGAGAACTGCTTAGGGCAAGGAGAAATTGCAGTACCCAGGAAGATTTTGAAGCAGAACAGAAAATCATGCTAATCAGATTTAAGGATAGAGGATATCCCAAGTGGGTACTTGATAGAGCAAAAGACAGGGTCAGTAAAATCCCTAGAGAAGAGACACTGCAAGAGAGAACTCCTGTAGTCAAAGAAAATCAAGCAAGAGTCATCCTAACATACAATTCAGAATCGAGAAAGATTTCCAAAATCTTAAATCAGAATTGGAATATCTTAACGTGTGAACCTACCTTGGCCAGTGATTTACCCAGACGCCCTCAGATAACGTATAGAAAAGGAAAGAATCTTAAGGACATCCTCATGAAAGGTGACATAAGCAGCAAACATGCAAATACACGTCTTAACCTTAAGGGATTCTTCCCATGTGGACATTGCAGGGCATGCCGTAATAGCCACATGCGGAAGAAATACCAAACGCCTACATTTGAGAAAAGTATAGAACAGTTCCTTACATGTGGCTCTAACTATGTCATCTATGTTTTAGAGTGCCCGTGTAAACTACGGTATGTAGGCAGCACTACTCTGGTAGCCAAAAAGAGAGTGATGGAACATATGAGGGCAATTAACAACAAAGACCCACATTACCCTGTAGCGAGGCATTTCGCAGAGTACCATCTTTCAAATAGCTCGCTATTAACTTACTATGCAATTGAGCAGATTGAATATAACAGACGGGGTGGAAGTAGGGAGCTCCAACTCAGACAACAAGAATCTTGGCATATCATTAACTTGCAGACAAAATTCCCGGGAGGCCACAATCAGGACGAAGAACTAAGTGTTCATTTACGTGAACATTGATCCCACTTGTAATTATAGGAAATTTGGGTAGAATGTTATAATAACAGGTAGTGGAAACTATGAGTGTGTATATAGATTTTTATCAGAGTATATTGTGCGGAATATGATGTGTGTCATATATGTAGAATGAAGTTTTAACCTTAACCATAATTAATTATGGATATGTTTGTGTTTTCTTTTGTTTAATCACAGGAGGAAAGGAAGGGCCGACCCAGGAGTGGATCTGCGACTCCCCTACCCTTTTCTTCGACATCACGGAATAGAGTGATGAGAGAGACAATAACTACACATTACAGATAAGAGAATCCTTCTGTTCCTAATAATCAATTGTGTTCTTTTCTGTATAATTTAGAAGTGAATAGAGGGCAATAGGAAGCACTTGATTGTAAATAACTGTTTTTTACTTCACTAGATTTATTTTGGTAAGAGAATTTTGGTGGGATAGCATATTGCATTAAGAGGAAAAGTACGGACGCTCTTGGTCAGGCTTAGGAATAGTCTACTCCTTCAGATAGTATGGCACTATGTCGATACCAGCAATATACATGACTGTTTTAAATATACAGGGCACTATGTCAACATGAATATATCTGTTGGATCAGAATTGCAATGTTAGTAAGAATAACCTTACGCATAGCACTTGTTTAAAATGATATGCATTATAAAAGCGCCACTCCATAATGGCCGCCATAGGAATATACATTTCAGGCCTGCTGGAATTAAGTCCGTCTTTGATTTCATATGTTTGTATTTCACGTTATATATTCATGCCTTTCCCACACCTCAGTGTGTGAGCAAGCCGGCTGTGACAGGCGAAACGCGTTACTGAGAAATTAAAAGACCTGGTGGTGAATAAATCCTCCTTGTGATCGTCTAAATTGGTTATGGATAAATATTAATGCCGGCGCGCTCCGCCGACAAACGACGATCTACCTACCTCGGGCGAGGGGGGACGGAAGGAGCAAATTCGTTTTGGGATATATATATATATATATATATATATATATATAGAGAGAGAGAGATATTCACTGAAAAAGCCAAAGGTTACAGGGACATTATAGTTAGGCTCAGGTTTCACTCTTACAAAACCAGTGAAATTCAGCAGTTATAGTTAGCTGAGCTAACTATACGCACCCCTGCAATGCAGTGCTTATGACCTCACATATTACAGCACCCATGACATGGTCAGTGACATCTCTCATGACATTTCAAATGACATCACTGATGACATCATCTAGTGACTGTGAAAGTTTAAAAAAAGTTTATCATGAGTGTTAAATATATATACCAAGGTGTACTGGTGAATTAGTGGGTGTAGGAGTGCCTGTATGGATGATTCAGTGGGTGCATGACTCACTGTATAAGTGAGTGATTAGGTGTCTCAGTGAATGTATGGGTTAGTGACTGGTTGTATGAATGTCTGTATCAGTCTCTCAGTTGGTGTCTAAGTGGCTGTATGGGTGTGTGAGTGGGTAGTGAGTGACTGGTTGCCTGAGTACCTGTATGGGTGTCTGAATATCTGTGTGGGTAGATGAGGGGGTGAATGACTGACTGTATGGATGAGTGAGTGGGTGAGTCAGTGGCTGTATGGGTTAGTGAGCACATGTGTGAGGTGCTGTATGGGTGAGTGAGTGTGTGAATGGCTGTGTGGGTGAGTGAGTGGATATGTCAGTGGTATGAGGATGAGTAACTGGGTATGTGAAAGGCAGTATATGTGAGTGATGGGGTAAATGTGTGACTGTATAGATGAGTGAGCGAATGTGAGAGTGGCTGCATGGGTGAGTGTGTGCTTGTGACAGTGACTGTATAGCTGAGTGAGTATGTGTTAGTATATCCATGAGTAAGTGAGTGGATGTGTGCCTATCTCTATGGGTGAGTAAGTGGCTGTGTGAATGACTGTATGGGTGAGTGAGTAGGTGTGTAAGTAGCTCTATGGGTAACTGTCTCAGTGTGTGAGTGACTGTATGGGTGTATGAGTGGATATGTCAGTGACTGTATTAGTGAGTGACTATATGAGTGAGTGAGTGAGTGGATGTGTGTGTAGAAATATGAATCAGTGAGTGGGTGTGTAAGTACTGGTATGGGTCTGTGAATGGTTGTGTAAGTGTGGGTGTATGAAAGGTTCTATTTGGGTATGAGTGGGTGCGTAAGTGATTATGTGGGTGATGTCATCAGTGATGGCATCAGTGATGTCAATGGCCATGTCATGAGTGATGTAATATGTGAGATCATTAGCAGTGCATTGCGGGGGCACGAGTGTTAGTTAACTCACCTAACTATAACTGCTGAGTTTCACTGATTTTGTAAGAGTAAAACCTGAGCCTAACTATAACGTCCCTGTCACCTTTGTTTTTTTCAGTGAATTTCTAAGGTTTTTTTAAATGATAATTCCTATCTATAAAGTCATTGTAATCTTTGTTTTTTTCAGTGAATTTCAAAGGTTTTTTTAAGTAGTAGTCGCATTTGCAGAGTGGTGGAGAAGGGGGACAGGGCCCCCGACCAGCTCTCAGAAATTCGGCTGTGTAGGACTTACTGGAGGTACCAGGAAGGCTTCTTGGGCCCCAAGGTCCCTCAGCATCCAAGAGGATTTCATCCCCCAACCAGTAGTGCACCAGGAGGTGCATTTGCAGAGTGGTGGAGAAAGGGAGCATGGCCTCCGAAGACCTCTTAGCAATCCCCCTGTGTGGGACTTACTGAAGGTAACAGGAGGGTGTGTTTGCCCCCAAGAACCACAGCAGCCAAGGGAACTTCATCCCCCAACTAGTAGTGCACCAGAAGGCCTGTTTTCAGAGTGGTGGGAAAAGGGGGCGTGGCCACTGACAACCTCTCAGCAATCCTGCTGTGTGGGACTTACTGGCGGTAGCAGGAGGGGTAGTTGGCCCCCAAGGACCCTCTGAAGTAAAGTGGACTTCATTCCCCAACAAGTAGTGCACCAGGAGGCATGTTTGCAGAGTGGTGGAGTAAAGGGGTGTGGCTTCCAAAGACCTCTCAGCAATCCCACTGTCTGGAACTTACTGGAGGTAACAGAATGGGTTACTGGCCCCCAAGGACCCTCAGCATCCAAGGGGACTTCATCCCCCAACCAGTAGTTGCGTGTTTGCAGAGTGGTGCAGAAATGGGGCGGGGCAGGGCCACCGGCAACTTGCTGGTCTCGTTTTTTTCTTTTTTTGATAGAGAAGGGGGCTGTGTGGCCCCCCTTCCCTAGGCCTATTTTGGCCCTGGGAACCCCAACCCCCGGGGCCCAGGCTATCGGCCCTGGGGACCCCATCCCACAGGGCCCAGCCTTTATTTATGTATTGAAAAAAGGGGAGGGGAGCCAGGGACCTCTCTGTTGGGGACTGCGGGAGGAGCCTCAAGGCCCGGCGGTCCCTGACAGCTTCCCGCCTCCTACAGGAGCCGGTGTTGCTTTGAAACCCAGGAAGCTGCTAAACATGCAGCTCCCTGGATCTCAAAGCAATTTGTCTGTTTGCCTGCTCGCTTGACATCAGGTAGGGAAACATACAAATGCTCTGGCTTTCACAAGTGGATCATTTGCTGTGGCTTGGCAGGATGCTCCTGCCAAGACACAGCAAACTGCAATGTCCCAGGGGTGGGCACCCCAGGACACTGCAGGTGCCGGCCTTAGGCGGGTGGCGGTCCCCAGGGCAATGTATGGCTTCAAGAGTGGGGCCACCCAGCCCCCTCCAATGTTTAATTTTGCCTGGGGTAGAGGTGGTCCCCGGGACTGGGGGCCTGCGATGGACCCCCTTCATTCTTTTGTTATGTTGGCCCCGGGAAGGTGGCGGTTCCCAGAGCTGCAGAGGAGGCCTGTGGGTCCCCCTCACAGTACTTTCAATTATTTACCCAGGGGAAGGAAGGTGGGTGTCTGGGGGTCTGCGGGGGTCTGCGTGGCCCCCCGCACTGTATTCATTTAAATCCCCAGGGAGGTGGTGGTCCCTGTAGCTGTGGGGGGGTCCGTGCACCCCCCACTCTATATTAAATTGAAGCCCTGGGTAGGTGGTGATCCCTTGGCTGCGAGGGTGTCCACACGACTCCCTCATACTTATTTGTAATAAATCCCGGGGAGGTGGTGGTCCCTGGGGCTACTATAAGCCCTTGGAGGGGATCCCTGTGTGCCCCCTCCTTTTCCAGCCCCCAATGCCCCTGGAACCTGGCCCACCCAAGAGACCTCATTTTTTTTTAAATCTCAGAAAAATTTGCTTTTTAGCCATGGGGGTTATCTGGGAGACCCCTGCACCATGGGTGAATGGGTTTACACCAAATTGAAAAAAAGTGTGATCTGCGTAACCAAAGCTACCTTTCTGATAAATTAGGTGTAATTCCGTCCAGTAGTTTGAGCTGTAGTCATGTTCAAAGGACCTATGGGAATTAACATATATATATATATATATATATATATATATATATATATATTATCTACTGGCGGTCGCCAGTAGATAGTTATAGTTACAACCTATTATCCATAGGAAATCCGCGACATTCTATTTGAAATAACTCTCTTGCCGGTTGACGTATCTTCGCAAAATTTTCAAACTTTGTGGCCCGCTCTGGTCCGCTCCTACCCTGAAAGTCTCAGGGGGATTCGTCAAGCGGGGGCCGAGAAAAAGGGGGTCCCAAAACGCGTTTTCCCCATGCAATTTTCCATAGGAAACTTTAGACACGGCTACAGCCCGAACTGCTGAACGGAATTACACCAAATTTGGCAAAGAGGTAGTTCTTGGTTCAGAAAGAACCCTTTTTGTTAAATGGTGTAAATCCGTTCAGTAGTTGCTGAGAAAATCAAAAGTAAAAAGATAGTGATATCTATGGCCGAGTAGGGTCCGCGTACCCTCCCGATCACGAGCTGCATGTTAATTGGCTGTCAGCTGGCTGTCAACATTCCGATTCAGGAAATGTTGGCAGCCATTTTGTCCCTCGGTAGAACCGAGGGACAGAAACAAGTGCGCAAAGCGCACAAAGGGGGCAGGGTAGAAACACCCTGACCCCCTAGGTTTGCTCAGGGGGTCCCACAAGGACCCCCTGGGCAAAAAAAAAAAAAAAAAAATTTTTTTTAAATCGGCAGGATGCGCTCAGGGTGCGCGAATCCTGCCGAAAAAAAAAAAATCGAAGCGCGGTCTCCCGCGCTTCGATTGTATTTTGCCCCCGGGTGGCCCAAGTCCCGGGGCATGGTGGGGGGGATAATTTAATGTGTGGGGGCCTCAAAGGGCCCCCAAGCCCGGGGACCGCCACCCCCGGGGCTTTTTAGAAATGGTGCGGGAGGGCTCTGAGCCCTCCCGCAGCCCCGAGGACCACCACCTCCCGGGGCTTTTTTAAATAAATTGAAAAACCTGTGTGGGAGGCTCCAGCCCCCACATGCCCCGGGGACCGCCACCTCCCGGGGCACTAAACATTTAAATATGGGGGGTCCGTTACGGACCCCAGAGCCCGGGGACCACCACCTCCCGGGGCTGTGAACTGAATGGGAGGGGGCCGCGCGGCCCCCTCCTGGAGCCCTTGATGGCCCTGGGGACCACCACCCCCCAGGGCCGGCTCCTGCAGTGTCCCGGGGTGCCTACCCCCGGGACACTGCTGTTTGCAATGACAGGACGGGAGCCTCGCGGCTCCCGTCCTGTCATTGCAAACTGCTTTGGATATTGGAAGAGAGAGCAGGAAACCTGCTCTCTCTTCCAATATCCAAAGCTGATTGCTTTTCCACACGGGGAGCTGCATCTTAGCAGCTCCCCATGTGTAAAAGCAATGCCGGCTCCCGTAGGACACGGGGAGCCGGCGGGACTGTGGGGGGCTTGGGGACCCCCCCACAGTCCCCAACGAGAGGCCAGGCCCGGGGGATGGGGTCCCCGGGGCAAGTAGTGGCCCGGGAGGGGGGCCACGCGGCCCCCTCCCCAAAGTTTAAAAAAAAAAAAATTTAAAAAAAGGGTATGGCCGGCCCCGAGGGATGGGGTCCCCGGGGCCTTAAATAGCCAGAGGAGGGGGCCACGCAGCCCCCTCCAAAGAATAAAACAAAAATCGAGGCCATGCCCCGGGGGATGGGGTCCCCGGGGCCAATACAGGCCCAGGGAAGGGGGCCACGCGGCCCCCTTCCCGTTTTTTTTTAAATAAAAATTTTAAAAAGGGGTAAGGCCCTGGGGGATGGGGTCCCCAGGGCCCAAAAACAGGAAAAAGGAAGGGGGGCCACACAGCCCCCTTCAGGGGACAAAAAATAAAAAAATAAAAAACGATCGGGCCCGCAGGCCCCGCCCCTTCCTTCACCACTCTGCAAACGCGCCCCTGGCGCGTTTGCAGAGGGGCAATTCCCCTTGAATACTGGGGGTCCCTGGGGCCAACTAGCCCACCAGGAACCTCCAGTATGCGCCAGGGGCTGCCTTGCAGAGAGGTGTACAGAGGCCACGCCCCTTTTACACCTCTCTGCAACGCAGCTCTGTGGCGCTTTTGGAGGTATATGGTGTGCTAGTTGGACTCCAGGGACCCTCAGGATTCAAGGGGACTTAATCCCCCAACTTAAAACGCGCCACGGGGCGCGTTTGCACAGTGGTGAAGGGAGGGCGGGGCTTCAGGTGACATGTGTGCAAACAGGCCCCGTGGCGCGTTTTAAGATGGGGAATTAAATCCCCTTCAATCCTGAGGGTCCCTGGGGGCCAACTAGCCCAACAGGTACATCCAGAAAGCGCCACAGAGCTGCGTTGCAGAGAGGTGTAAAAGGGTGTGGCCTCTCTACACGTCTCTGCAACGCAGCCCCTAGCGCATATTGGAGGTTCCTGGTGGGCTAGTTGGCCCCTAGGGACCCTCAGGATTCAAGGGGACTTAATCCCCCAACTTAAAACGCGCCACGGGGCGCGTTTGCACAGATGTCACCTCAGGCCCCGCCCCTCCCTTCACCATTGTGCAAATATTCTTCTAAAATCATCCGAAATACGAATTCCGATTTACTCACCTGTTATAAGGAGAGACCTCAGTGCTGCATCTTTCAGCCCAGTACTGGTCCTGAAAAGTAATTTTAACCATACTTACCAGTAACTTGAATTTCCTTCCATAGGATATCATTGCCTGCTTTTTGCTGAAAAAGTTTCTAAGTGTTGATTTTTGAAACATACAAATATTCCTCTAAAATCAGCCGAAATACGAATTCCGATTTACTCACCTGTTATAAGGAGAGACCTCAGTGCTGTATCTTTCAGCCCAGTACTGGTCCTGAAAAGTAATTTTAACCGTACTTACCAGTAACTTGAATTTCCTTCCATAGGCTAACATTGACTGGTTTCACTTGGAAATTCTTCTAAGTGTGGAGTTTTGGAACTTTAAAATATTCCTCTAAAATCAGCTGAAATACGAATTCCGATTTACTCACCTGTTATCAGGAGAGACCTCAGTGCTGCATCTTTCAGCCCAGTACTGATCCTCAAAAGTAATTTTAACCGTACTTACCAGTAACTTGAATTTCCTTCCATAGGATATCATTGCCTGCTTTTTGCTGAAAAAGTTTCTAAGTGTTGATTTTTGAAACATACAAATATTCCTCTAAAATCAGCCGAAATCCGAATTCTGATTTACTCACCTGTTATCAGGAGAGACCTCAGTGCTGCATCTTTCAGCCCAGTACTGGTCCTGAAAAGTAATTTTAACCGTACTTACCGGTAACTTGAATTTCCTTCATAGGCTAACATTGACTGGTTTCACTTGGAAATTCTTCTAAGTGTGGAGTTTTGGAACTTTATAATATTCCTCTAAAATCAACGAAAGTACGAATTCCAATTTACTCACCTGTTATCAGGAGAGAACCCAGTGCTGCATCTTTTAGCCCAGCACTGACCCTGAAAAGTAATTTTAACCGTACTTACCAGTAACTTATATTTTCTTCCATAGGAATCCATTGTCTGGTTTTCAGCAGAAAAGTTTCAAAGTGTCGATTTTCACAAACTACAAATATTCCTAAAAAATCGCCTGTATGACTTAAACACATTCTTTCAACTGTTTACAGGAGATGCACCAGTGCTGGATCCAGGATCCAACACTGAGTAAGAAAAAGTAACGATAACAGTTTTTACCTTCTAAGTGAATTTCCTTCCATAGGATAACATTGGTGATTCTATGAGAAAAAGTTTCTAAGTGTCAACTTTTAAAGTACAATAATATTCCTTAAAAATCACGACTGTAACCAAAACGCTTTTACTCAACTGTTTACAGGAGATGTCCCAGGACTGAATCTAGGATCCAGTCCTGTGGTTAGAAAAGTAATCCATAAAGTAACTAATTGCATTTAACTAGAAATTCACATTGAGCTGAATGTTGCATTGTGTTTGAAAATGTGTTGCCCATTGCAACAACTGTAACTACTGTACTTAAAAGTCTATTGCCTATGTGCAAAGTATTTAAACTAAAGTAATTCATTCTGAGAAAGTATTTTTTGTAATGTAATGTATAATGTAATTACAATGTAATTTAAAAAATAAAATATGTAAAAAAAATTGTTTCTAAAAATGTAGTAAATCAGTATGAAAAAAATGTATATAACAATTAATACATTTAAAAATTGTCATTTACAAAACCTTTGAAATTCACTGAAAAAACCGTAGGTTTCAGACATGTTATAGTTACAAATTAGCATTTAAAAAACCTTTGAAATTCACTGAAAAAACCATAGGTTTCAGGGACGTTATAGTTACAAATTAGCATTTAAAAAACCTTTGAAATTCACTGAAAAAACCATAGGTTTTAGGGACAGTTATTGTTAGTTGGACATTGCACTCGTACAAAACCAGTGAAATTCCCCCGTTATAGTTAGTCCAGCTAACTATAACTCGCGCCCGCAATGCACTGCTGATGACGTCACATATTACATCACTCATGACATGGTCAGTGACATCACTGATGACATCACTGATGACATCTCAAATGACATCACTGATGACATCACTGATGACATCATCCATGTGATAATTTCATGCATCTTCTCACACCCTAATATAACCTTTGATACACCCACTCTAAATTACAGACTGCCATTCGCAAAACCATAGACACTCCAACACCAATAACTACATACCCACTCACTGACTCTTAGGTCTACGCACACATCCACTCACTCACCCGTACAGTCACTCATACTTACGGTCACTCAGTACAGGACTATCATATGCACTCATACTCCTATATAGACACTCAAACACCGCCACTCATCCATAGAGGTACTCACACACCTAGTCAGTCATGCAAATAATTAAACACACTATCATTTACTCACCTATACAGTTATACACACACCAGCTCACTTACTCATACAAATACTAGCACATTCTTACGCTCTTATACAATCACTGATACAAGCACACACTCATCCATACAGCCACTATCACAATCACTCACTCTCGCACATAGCTATTTATATACTCCAACACACATATATACTGCCTTTCACATATGTAGTTACTCACACATGTACCACTGGGACATACATTCACTCACTAACACACTCTTACACACACTTACCCACCCATACAGTCTATCACAGATGCACTCTTGAAACCATCCACCCAGTGAATCACCCACTCACACATCTATGCACAGAGTTGCACACACCCCTCCCACACAAACACTCAGGCACCCATACAGATACTCAGACAAGCATTCAATAACTCATATAGACACTCATGTAGCTATTCACAAACACATGCAGCCACTTACACAGCAACAGACAGACGGATACAGACATTCACCCAGTTTAGTCACTAACCCATGCATTCAGTAAGATACGTTAAATCACTCACTTATACAGTCAGTCACGCACCTACTAAATCATCCATACAGACACTTACACACCCACTCATTCTTCAATCGTCTTTTCCTATATATATTAAAAATATTTAAACTTTACAGAAACACACAGTCACTGGATGATGTCATCAGTGATGTCATCAGTGATGTCATTTGAGATGTCATCAGTGATGTCATCAGTGATGTCACTGACCATGTCATGAGTGATGTAATATGTGACGTCATCAGCAGTGCATTGCGGGGCGCGAGTTATAGTTAGCTGGACTAACTATAACGGGGGAATTTCACGGGTTTTGTACGAGTGCAATGTCCAACTAACTATAACTGTCCCTAAAACCTATGGTTTTTTCAGTGAATTTCAAAGGTTTTTTAAATGCTAATTTGTAACTATAACGTCCCTGAAACCTATGGTTTTTTCAGTGAATTTCAAAGGTTTTTAAATGCTAATTTGTAACTATAACATGTCTGAAACCTACGGTTTTTTCAGTGAATATATATATATATATATATATATTCCTTTTCGCAGCGGTCGGGGCGCTTCCGCACAGCCTCCAGTCGCGCACAGAAGGACATGGCACCACCAAGGAGGCAATTTTTCAAGTTGTACATTTTATTAATTCATTACCAAACACCAAGGTGAAAATGGCCTACGCGTTTCAGCCGTAGCCTTCAACATGGCCATAGAGATATTGTATAGAGTGTATCCATTTAAAGGGGCACACGCCCCACCCACACCAAAACAACAAAAACTTTATAAACAAGAAACGGGACACAAGCCATTTGTATTACAAACAACGTATACATTGTGTGTCACAATTTTTTTTTTCATCATTCTCCTTTTTCAATTTCTTCAAATTATTCTTGTTGTACTCATAATTTTCCCTTATCACTCTCTTATTTTCTTTTTCATGCCATGAGTATGGTGAAGTACCCGTATTTGGCCACCGCTAGCCTCCCCGATATAGATTCTAGGACATTGAGCGTATCCTCAAAAAGAGTATAAGAGATATTCTCGTTCCTGTCTTCCAACATAATTTTATGATCATCTTCAAAAACTCTTCCGTATCCTCATTCCCTGACACACATTGAATTGTACAAGATAGTTGTCACTGTTTATCTCCAACTTTTATAATTCACACACTTATTGGCTAACATCATGGTATATACAGTACATAATCTAGACAGATACTAAAGTGCACAGTGCTTCAACTATTGTTCAGAATATCAAAAATAAATCGCCCCAATTTTATAATTGCATTATCGCCCATAAAGAGGCCCACAATCAGATGTCAATTGACTGCTCAACAAATGCAAAGTTAACACATATTGCTTGTCCACTTTGGAGTGACAACTATAGATTATCCCTGGGGTCCATTACCAGGACAGCATGCGCTCATATATAAATATAAAGCTGCATATTCTCACTAAACAGCACAGCAATATATGTAAACAACATGTTATTGAGCACACCCAGACTAAAAACAGCATATATATATATGTATGTCACCAGTAGGTAGTTACAGTTAGGACCTTGTTTCTATTCAGAAAGCGTTGTTTATTTGCCAATATCTTTGGGACCGTTTGACGAATCTTCACACATTTTTCAAAACTAATGGTGCGGTCAGGTCAGCTCCTGTGTTGAAAGTTTCTAGGTGATTCATCAAGCAGGGGCCGAGAAAAAGGGGGGGTCCCAAAACGCATTTTCTCCATGTTAATTTCTATAGGAAACATTTAGACTCAGCTACTGCAACTGCTGACCGGAATTACACTAAATTTGGCAAAAGGTAGCTCTTGGTAAAGAAAGCACTCATTTTGTTAAATGGTGTTAATCCATTCATTAGTTGCTGAGAAATTTAAACATTTCTCAGATATCCATATATCGACTCAAAGCGATCTGATTGGCTGCCAACAGTTCAAACCAGGAAGTGTTGGCAGCCATCTTGTGACTCGGTTGAACTTAGTCACAACAAAAAAAGGTAAAAAAGGGATGAAAAATAAGAAAAGGGGGCAGGGTAGAAACACCCTGACCCCTTAGGCCTGCTCAGGGGGTCCCACAGGGTCCCAGGGCAAAAAAAACATTTTTTTTTTTACATTGTCGGAGGGAGTTGCGTTAGATCCGCGAATCCTGCCGAAAAGTTTTTTTTAAGTTCCTGGGTGGGCCAGGTCCCAGATGCAATCATCAAACACATGCCCCCCCCACGCAGCCCCTGGGACCGCCACCTCCCCGGGGCTATAATCATTAAATGCAGGGGGCCACGCGGGCCCGGGGACCACCACCTCCCCGAGGTTTTTTTTTTTTAAAAGGCATGGGGGCTCCTACCCCCCCACGCAGTCCCGGGTACTGCCACCTCCCCGGGGCTATCTTTAAAAATGAAGTGTGGAGGGCCTCGAGCCACCTCACACAGCCCCGGGGACCACCACCTCCCCAGGGCACAAATCACAGAAATGTGGGGGTCCGTTGCCGACCGCGGGGACCACCACCTCCCCGGGGCGAAAGAGAAGATGGGAGCGGGCCCTCCATGGCCCTGGGGGCTGCCACCCCCCAGGGCCAGCTCCAGCAATGTCCTGGGGTGCCCATCTCATTGCAGTTTGCTATGGCATGGCGGGAGTACTGTTCCCGTGATGCCGTAGCAAAAACTGCTTCGCTAAATGGAAGTGAGAACATGGAAAATACTCTCGCTTCCATGAAGTGAAGCAGAATTGCTTTTGGGCAGAGGGACCCTATCCCCCGGGGCTTGGCCTCTTGTTGGGGACCGCGGTGGGAGCTCCAAGGCCCCCGCGGTCCCTGTCGGCACCCTACCTCCTGCGTGATTGATTTTGGACAGAGGGAGCTGCTAACATGCTGTAATTGAGACACTAGTCTATTGTCCCTTTCCCTTTTCTAAAACCATACTGTGTCTTCAAAAAAACATTCTTCTCTTCAGCCCACTTCTCTAAACTGTTCAATAAAAGCTGACCCATCAGTTTAGCGTTACCATCTAACAAAGAGATGGGTCTACAATGATTAGGTAGGGCCTTGTTTCCCTTCTTATATATGGGAAATATGATTCTGGGGGTCCCAACTTGCAGATAGCATTACAAATATTAGTCACAGTCTTTAGCTTTCGCAAACCATGAAGCAATGAAGGAAGTTGGCTTACTATTTCGTGGGAAGCATTCACGTTGTAATTCACAGAAATCAGTTCCATATCAGCAGCTGAAACTGAGCAGATAGGCACTTGCTGCTGTACCTGGGAGCCCATTGATGAGTGCTTGCTCCTTCGTTTTCTTGTGTTTCAATGTGGCTACAAATGAACCTTGACTTTTTATGGGCATCAATGCAGCCCAAGTGTACACTTTGGTTTTCGATGGCGTAAGTCGAGGTAATGGAGACAATTCATGATATTTCTCTTCAGGCATTATGTTTATTGATGCACCACTGTCGATGATGAAAGGTATCGAGCAGTCATTTATTTTTAATGTAATTTTTGGACAATGTTTGTATAACTTTAATGCTTTCTCATGTCGACTTTTCTTTGACTGACATTTTTTCCTCACATGCTGCCAGTCCAACATACACTTTTTTCTCTGAGGTAAACATTGACATGGCAAAATCGTTTTCCTCACTTGCACTGGATACTGAGGCAGACAAACTGTTTGATGAGGATAGAGATGCCAAGCGAATTCGTTCAGTGCCAATTTGCCTCAACTGATGTTGCTGCTTGTCCTTGTGGGGGGTGCGTCGAATGTTGCCTCTGGAATGTTTTGGAGGTGATTTTGTCTTTGTGCCGTGATGCACTTGCTTTTTCCTTCGCTTTACAAAACGTCACAAAATGGTTCTCTTTCCCACAGCCTTTACATATCTGTCCAATGGCGGGACATTTACCTACATGTGAAAATGTAAATCCACATCTAAAACATAACTTCTTTTTACTTATAGACAGCACTTGTTATACCGTTTGTTATACTGTTTGTACTCTCCCAAGTAAAACTGTGCGTTTGTTGGACAACATAAATGTTGGACTGGTGTTAGACTGATTGAGTACTCCTCAGGATATGTTGGCTTATAGTCTTACTAGCTCACATTGCACCATCAGCACCCCTAACCTACAGTGTAACAAATGTGTGTACAATCTCACATGACAACCCTGATCCCCCAAGGAAATCGTGGTAAAAGAGCTAGAAACCTTACGTTCGGCCTCTTATGCATACCAAAAGAGATACACAAGAATTACCAACATGCTTTTCAATATTTATTGAAGCATTGTGATTTTGAGTTAATTATGTGTGCTGCAATGCTTAATAGAAGGAAACAGAATAATGTGATTAGCATTAGGAGAATGGTGAAAAAGATTAATAATTCAACCATTTTGCAGATTACAGAAAACTATAAGCACTGTAATATAGTGTATTCCTACCTAGCGCATCCTACCCTATCATGTCTAAGGTGATTGGATCTGCCAAATCCCTTTCTGGGTGGTCTAACTCCCCATGACCTGCGGGTAAGTGTCAGCAAGGTGCCCGTCTTGGGTAGAGATGGACAGCATCCCTCGCATGAGGTGACAGGAATCCGCTGAGCTGGAATTCCGGCATGGGCCGACCTCTCAGTGCAAGTGAAATGCTCCTCTGAATAAACACCCCACCCAGGATACCCCTAGGTGTCTAGTTTTCAAAAATGTATAGGCGTCCTAGGTTTCCCTAGGTGCCGGCTGAGCTAGGGTCCAAAATCTATAGCTACCCACATTGGAAAAAAGGGTCAATTTTCAGTGGAAAAATATGATGTGCCCATGTTGCGTTTTGGGCTGTTTCCTGTCGCGGGCACTAGGCCTACCCACACAAGTGAGGTACCATTTGTATCGAGAGGCTTCGGGGAATGCCTGGTGGATGGAAGATTGTGGCTCCCCACAAATTCCAGAACTTTCCATCACAGAAATATGAGGAAAATGTGATTTTTAGTGGTGGTTTGAGGAACGCAGCAGCATTTTAGACCAGTGTGGAACTTACTGACACCCCAAGTGGTTTCTTGTGACTTGGTGTTTGCAATTCATCTGAGAGACCTTGCGACATGCTGACCTCCGACTCATCTTTAATGACTTTCTTCGCAGCTATCTGAAAAATTTCACTATTGCAAAACTTGGGGAGATGGTAAGTGGTAGGAAATGTGTTGCTCCCTGCAAATTCCAATACTTTCCATTACAGATGTGTACTGAAAATACGTTTTTTTTAGTCAAAGTTTGAGTTTGCAAGGGATTCTGGGTAAAAATAAAACCTGTAGAAAGCCACCTAGTCAACCCACCCTGGATACCCCTAGGTTCCATGGTTTTAAAAAATATAAAAGTTTACTAGGTTTCCCTAGTTCCTGATTAAGCTAGAGTGTAAAATCTACAGCTACCACATTGGAAAAAAGGGGTCAGTTTTATGTGAAGAAATGTGATGCATCCATGTTGTGTTTGGGCCCAAATCCTGACGTGGGCAGTAGGCCTACCGACACAACTGTGGTACCATTTTATTCAGAAGGCTTGTGGGAGTATAACATTGTAGACCATTTGCTATTAACATTTGGATTTTTCTGCATTTGTGCCTTTCAAATGTAAGCCAGTGTATAAGAAATATGAAATTTTAAAAAATACCCTCTAAATCATACACTAGTATGGGTATTCACAAGTACAGAGATGTACAAATAACCATTGCTCAAAAATCCATATCTTGTGCCCGTTTCAGAAATACATAGGTTTCCTTGATACCCGTTTTTCACTCCACATATTTAATCATAATAATTGGTCTATACTTGGTACTCAATGAAAAAACTTTCTATGGTGCAGCTCAGCTGTTGGCTCTGTGTGCCTTGGGTTCTTGGATAACCTACAAACCCTATATATCCCCGCAACCAGAAGGGTCTAGCAGACATAATGGTACATTGCTTTTGTAAATTGCCCATCATGACGAAAAGCTACAGATGAAAATGTTGTTACAAATGTCCATTGTTTCCTACTCATTTTTAATATTTCTTTATTTCAACAGTTATTTTCCTTGGGAAAACGGGGTGGGGTCTATACATATGATCCCTTGCTAAATTCAGAATTCAGTCTATTTTTCAGACATCTATAGCTATGCTGGACCACCCACGGGTTTCACACTGGTTTCCACCACAAATCATAAGTAGGTTGAGAGCATACAAAAATATTTAAAATGGGCTACCTCTTTGAAAAATGACAAAACTGTGGTACAAAATTAGTTTTTTTTGATTCAGCTCTGCATGTTCCTCAAAGCTGGGAGGATGGTGACTTTAGAACGGCAAACCACTTGCTGATGCAATTTTTAGGGAAAAACCAGACACTTTTATCTGGACTTAAAAGTTATCTATATTTTGGCTATTTTCTCATTCCTCTCCAGGAGAATCCACAAACCCTGGTTGCCTTTAGAATCCCTAGGTTGTTGGAAAGAAAGGACGCAAATTTGGCGTGGATACATTATGATATGGAGCCGTAAGTGCAAACTACTCCAAATAGCCATTAAAGTGCTCAGCACTGGGGGGGTGGTACTTGGAAAGCCCCAGCAGTTAAGGGGTTAAGTGACAGAGATTGTGGCCGTGTTTGTTTTCCTGAGTAGGGGGTGAAGCAGGAGGATGGGTGCAAATAGGCTTCTTGCCAACATACTATTAGGCATTGGCTGCTATTAATTGCCCTTTTGTGCTCTGACCTTTCTTCGAGGGCCCTAAATCATGGGTGGGCGTTTCAATGCAGCTCATACCTTCAGGTGAGGAAATTAACTGGTGTTAACACCGCAAGCAGAGGAATTACTTGGGAAATTGTGTTTTTAACAAAAGTTTAATAGAAAGAGTAACAACGCATAAGGCATTCAATGCTTCTTGTATGCTAAGGGGAAAGTTCAATCATTTCAAATATGTAACGAAGGAGATCACCTGAGCAAGAAGAAGTCTTCACCTTCACAGCGAAAGAGCTGTCAACAGGCAAATCACCGGAAATGACAAATGAGAACGGCTCGTGCCAGCCGGTGATTGTGTGCATTGCGGAAAAGGTAGGAATGACCTGTGCACCAGCAATAGGGATGAGTTCCACATTCACAATGGAAATAAACGTATTTCTAGTTGAGTGTTTTTTGGTGGAAAAGAAATGTTAGAATACTAAACAATATTCAGACATAGGAGGGGGCGTAGCATCAAGGTCATACTGAATTTTGAACAGCTTTATGGCTCAATTGTTTAGGAATTCATTTTAGAGGAATATAATGCGTTTTTAGTCCAAGGATTGGAGCACAGTGGTGCTGATGGAACCGCAAAGCTGTTATTTGATCAGCCCTGCATTTAACCCATTGCCTACATTTAATCCATTGCCTATATCTTTTTTACACTCGTTTTTGATTTCGGGATACACATAGCAGCAATATACAGTACGAACATATATATCATATACACAGTATTTAAATGTTTTTCTTTGTTTTCTTTTTGAACATGTGACAATTTTATGCCAAAACATGTGTTACAGGCAAAATATTTTTAAAAGGCTGCACATCCCTATTTTTTAGATATGTGAATACCAGCAATACAGTTATCAATAAACACATAACTATTAAGAGAATGAATCAAAAACTGGGCAGCAGTTGGCAAAGCAGCATTCCTTCATATTACCTGACATCGAGGACCAATGTGATTTTCCAGTTATATCCATCCATCCATCCTACCGGGCCCTTGCCCCTGTGTATCCCCATAATATGTATAGAAGTGGCATCCCAGGCCATAGGGGGTAGCCTGCGCCCTCTCAAAATAAGATCTCAGTTCTCTTCTTCCTGCAGTGACCGGTCTTATTCCCTCATCGCCTTATCCATTGCCTATATTTAATCCATAACGAGCGGCTTTCTGTAGCTAGCGTGTTTTGCTTTTCAGCAGTGGCCTAGAACACTGCTGTGTGGGTCTCACTTTACTCTTAACATTTGTTCTTTCTCAAATGAGGTTAACCGCAATATCTGTTCCACATTTAAACAAGCATTGGAAAAACAAATAGGCATGGCATTGGCTGCCAGCTTATTGGCTTTGTCAATGCGTGTTTGTGTTGCAATGGTTTTTGGAAAACTTTATTTTGTGGAAGCTGCCGGACCGTCGTAATCTAAAAAAATAACTGGCTCAAAGCAAAACTATTTTTTTGGTCCACTTTGTTTGTGGATGTGCTCCTTGTGAAAGGGTAGAATTCTGTCACTCATAGTAAAGTTAGCCAATGATTGAAGTGGACTGACTCATCACCCAATGCTGTTTACAGTAGAAACATGTGAATGAAACAATAACTGACCAATAGAAGTAGGCTGCCTGAAAGCCCCTATGAGTAATTGTAGAATACACATTATTTTAGCAAAATCAAGTCTTGGCTAACACCACAGCTAAAAATCTGCACTAATCTGCTTACTGTACATTTTATTGTTCCATACATTTCATTCAGTGACGATATTACCATGTAACTTCAAGGCACATCCATGACTGAGTACCATAGTTGATAAAGCTGTTCTTCTGAAATGTAATGCTTTGCACTAACAAAAACTTGAGCTCTGATTAACATAGATGTCCTAGGCCTCAGACTCCTTCTTGTTTGTGGCGTTTCGTTGAACCATATTGATAAACTCGTATTTTTATGTCTCAGTAGAATAGAGTTTAAATGAGTTTTGTGGGTAGGGACAGCAACCTTCACAAGCTGTTTTGGATAAAAACTGTATTAACTCAAGGTTTCACATTGCTGTCTTAACAGAATCGCACATGATGTACAAAAATGTGTTCCTGCACAGGTGTGTTCAGAAAAGTTCTATGTTGTAGAATAATAAGAGCTTTCTAAATATATTAATTTGCAACTGTTTCACTCTAATTAATTCTGATTGGTTTAGTTTAATTTGTGGAAACCATATGCAAACATACTAAACAGCTGCGGCCCCTCCATTAGGGCGGAGGAGCACCTCCCCCTCCCCACCAGCCGCAAATAAAACGATAATAAAACGGGTTTCTAACGAATCTTGGGGGCGGGTTCAGGTGGATAACACTGTGATGGGGGAGTGCACTGCGCATGAGGTGTTTGGACGGCTGTTTCAGGCTGGCCAAATCCCTTGTGCGCAGTGTAGCTTTCTCCAGCCCCATCTGCGTTGCTGGGGCTGGAGAAAGCAGGCACAGGCTCCCAGTCTGCCTGGGAGCACAAAGTTGAAGCGCTTAGACCAATCATGATGCTGCTTTCCTGCAGCATCATGATTGGCCCAGTGCAGTCTGGAAGCCTGTCCCAGATTCAGGAAGAGCGGGACGGAGCAGACTGCGGAGGGGGCGGCGATCAGGTAAGTTTATTTCCTTTAAAAAAAAAAATTGTTCCCCCTGAGGCCCTCCCCCCATACCCCGGCCCCCCCAGGTCACTCCTCCAGCCTGCCCGCCACTTTGGCAGGGGGCGGGCTGCGACTGGTAGTAAATGTATGAAATCCTTTGTTCAGAACCCTATAAAAGTGTGTTCTTTTGCACGTATGAGTGAGCCTTTTTGTCTTACTGACCCTTGCCAGATTTCTCTCCCATTTAGACTTTGAAATTCACTGACCTGATCTTTACTGAGCTCTTTGATTGAGATCTGTACTTTAACTGAGCTTTCCCTATGATTTATTGATTAATCAATCTTGACTAATTCAATTGTGTTCTGTATGACAATATTTTGAAAATAAATCCTTTAAGGTTTAAGACTTCTGTGACTGTCAATCATGTAGGACTAAACCCTCCTAAATGTAAAAGTAAAATTATCATCTAGTGAGGTTTAAACATACAGGTTCAGCAGGGAGCACCAAAATCCTTTAATGAGATTAACACCACTTCCGGTCCACGACATGCGTAAAAGGGTAAGAGCTGTAGCACAACGTCAAAATCTGTTAGCAGAGGGAGATTCAGAATGGACCTGTCCAGTTTCGATTGGATATACATAGGTAAATTAGCATTGGAGCCCAAGAACTGTACCTTTATGGTTTCGCTGGTCTTGCACAGAGATTTAAATTGACCCTGCTCCAGTCTGCAGTCCCAATTTCTGATGACCGAGAGGAGTTGTGGCGGCTGTCCTGAGGCTGCTGGAGTGGTTTTTGCAAGTATCAGTAGGGAAAGGCATTGCTTGTGTGTACGAGAGAAGGTACACCAAAGTGGTGCATGCTAGGAAATGTATTTTGAGAGAGAGTGTTGCGTCATGAACTTGTCTGATTTTAAGTCCACATTTTATGTGGCTTTGATTTGTGGGCTTGTGGGGACCAGGGTTATTGCCATGTCAATATTTTTTTGATTGGTCTGTTTCTGTAGAGGTTTTGGTGATTTACTAATGACTGAGAAAGAATGGGAATCTCTTGTTGACACTTTTAAACATGCTATTTTGCCTAATTGTAACTTATGCATTTTCAGGCGCTCGTTTGGCCGTACATGTAACTCGCCACGGGCGTGCCACTCCGCATCATTTTACTAGCACTTTGCATGCAGCGCGTATTTTTCACCCGCTGCTCCGTAATATACAAGCATTGGCTCCCAGTTCATTATGGCCACTCGCCTTACGATGCCCCCATGTGACCATCTAATTCACGCCTCAGCATGGGTACATGTTTCGCATAATGTACGTTTCACTTCATGATGCTCCTAATTGATCATCCAGTCTTATGTCATGGCCAAGCATGCTACAGATACGTGCATGCTGAATCATCATTACTCTATCACTGTCACGGTGGTGGTAAGGTCGATTTTTACGGCATGTTTGAGATTGCAATTTTGAGTTGCTTTGAAAGATTGCATTTTATGTTGCTCAATATTACATGTCTTGTTTTGTCTATCTCTTTCTCCTCAACAGGCTTTTGAGCGGTGTCAGTAAGTATAACGACACCTGGTCCACACACCTTAGCGCGTGTGTTGGTACTTCACTTTCTCACGTGTCTTTCACTTTGCCACTCACGTTTTTATTCTCGGTCCTGAAGAAAGCCCATCTGAACCTTTTTAACGGGCTGAAACATGTAGACCACATCACCTAAACAACTACAGATTATTATTTCTTGTTAGTTGACTACACATAGTTTTTAACCATACCCTGAGCCGCCACTAATAAATTTACTTGGCAAGGATTCTCAGAGGCATTTTTAACATTCACATCACACTTTCACACCACACCTGCTCCGCTGTAATCCGGCGTCGTAGCACAACCGGGCGGCATTAGGCCACCCGGTTGGGACCCCAATGATGAAGCATGACACCAACTAGGTTGGTGTGTGAGGGGTCTTTTAAATATACCTAATGGTCTTTGGACTTACCACACATAGTGATTGATAGATTCACACTATTAGAGGGTCCGTCCACATTGTTTCTTTGCAATCTCTTGTTGACAACCATCAAGTCTTTATATAAGGAAGAGAAAATGCTGCCCGAAGCACACCTGCCAGGAAAATGTCAGCAAAGAAAGGGTTAAAACTTGTATATATCTCAAACAAAGACATTAGTACACTGAGAAAGATGGGGATCTGCAGTTCCCATTACATAGTACCTTACATATGGGGACACTCAAGATTCTGAGAAAGAGAATAGATGAAAACTCAATCCAGACCCACACAATTTAAGGCTCTAAACATTTGGTAACATGTAGCGCAAATAAAAGACCATGGGGCATATTATCAAGAACGGCATTAAAATTATCGCCGCTTTAGCGGCAGAAAACTGCCGCTAAAGCGGCGATAATGGGCTTGATAATATGCCCTTGAGAATTCCAATAGAAGCCCATGTTTACACCAGAACATGGGCTTCTATTGGAATTCTCAAGGGCATATTATCAAGCCCATTATCGCCGCTTTAGCGGCAGTTTTCTGCCGCTAAAGCGGCGATAATTTTAATGCCGTTCTTGATAATATGCCCCCTCGAGAGATGCAAGATTCAATCTAGTTCCACCTACAGGTCAATCACAACAGAGCTCCCCAGAAGGAGCAGTAACAACAGATCCCCCTACAGAGGCAAATGCATGTACATGGACACTACACTCCCCAGACACCAGTAATTGGAAGTTCCCCTGACATTAGCAACCCAAATCACTCCCCAGATTTTTCCAAGTACCAGCCTTCTCCCAATACACAAGTTCGAACACCCCACAGTTTCAAGCGATTTCGGGTACCCCACAGAACCCAGTGAATGCAGGTGTTGCCTTAGCACTAAGGATCCCAGAGAGAGAGTCCATTTATGCACCTAGCATGGAAGGGTTCACTGCAGCTGCAGTCCCCAAATCTTCACCATAGCCTAGCAGAACTGTCCCCAAAAAAAGTTGTGCAGTTGAAGACCGAGCTTGAGGAGATTGTGAAAGGAATGTTGTGCATTAGATTTTCTGAAACACTATAGCAAGAGTGAATTAGTATATATCAACAAGGAAGTTGCAAGTTTTGTGTGCGGGCATATGCTAAGATGGAGGCGTTGGAGGATGAGTGTGAATTTGATTTGTCAGGGAGCAATGGTCAAAGAAAGAAAGGTCAAAGATGAGAAAGAAAAGAGTAGTGTCAGAGAGCGAGATGGGCGAAAATACTGATGGGGCTGAAGCGAAGGCGACCCCTTTGAGAGAGGTGCAGGGAGGAGCATACATGCATGTCCCATGGACTTTAGCAGACCTCTTCCTTTTCACAGTCTTCCACAGCTGAGAAAGAACCCATACAAATGGTACTGCCAAGTGTATAGAATTGTGACTATCTCGATGGTTTTGTGTGAAAATTTAGACATGTTCTTTGAGGTGACGATTCCAAGGGAGTTATGGGTGGAGTGCAAGAGAGCTGTAGACTGGCCTACCCAAAAGCCTCTCAGAGTGCTGAATACTAATGCCCCTTCTCCCTTGGTTAAGGCGAAATATGACACTGTGATTGCACATTTGAAACCAAAGGTATTACAGAAAGAGGTGAATTGGCCCAAATTCTAAGGATGGGGCAGGAACCGTAAGAGTCACTGCATGCTTTCTTAGAGAGCACAGTGGAATTGATAACCCGATTGCTAAGGATTTGAGCGGTTTTGTCTCTACTTTCTTTGGAGATTAACTCTCAGATACAACAGAGAGTGCTTTGTTGGCAGACAAAACCCTCGATGAGATACGTCAGTATTAAAGTAATGTAGTGGCACTCAAGTCTCAAATGCAGAAAGGTTGAAGGAGAAATACATGATTGCGCAGACAAAGTTGGCACAGAATGGCGGTCCTACAGGTTCAGTTGTGGTAGATTCATGTTTTGATCCTGCTCTTGGTGTGAATGCGAACATCCAGGGATTTGCCATTCAGTATGCGTATGAAGGGAATGTGGTCCTGCAAGGGAGAGGCCGAGGAAATGGTGGTGACACGAATATAAGTTCTTTTTAGAAAGTTATACCTTGCCACATCTCTAACAAGATCGGCCATTAGAAAAGAGAATGTACATACAATCCTGACAGAGAGCAATTTGATGCTCAAGTACAGAATGTCATGTCACATGGGGGTGATGCAGGTAGCAACTCCAATGTCATAGGTGCCTGTTAGACCTGTCAGCTTTAGGGTGGTCTTCCCCCAAACGTTTTGTCTTACTCCTCAATTTTTGCTGATCTCTTTTTGTTGGCCTTAGGACTCAGTGCACTTTACCACTTCTAACCAGTACTAAAGTGCATGTTCTCTCTCTTCTAAACATGCTAAAATTGGCTTACACCCAATTGGCACATTTAAATTACTTGTATGTTCCTAGTAAAGTGGTACTTCATGTACCCAGGGACTGTAAATTAAATGCTTTCCCAGATGGTGAGACAAAGGAGAATATGTGTTGGCAGGATGGGCCATCTTGGACTTGATGAGGGGGGAGCTGTCACCTACCACACTTGCACATCACATAGGCTCTGCCTGAGCACACTCACAAAGGGTTTGACACTAGTCTTTTGTGACCCCCTCCCGACAAGCTGTGGCCAGGGCTGGGAGGCCGTTAATTCCAAAAAACTCTGGGGGGTGGAAACCTTCAGAACCCTCTCCTACTTCAAAGTGGGCACCAGAAAAAATTAATGGACCATCAGACCCATCTCTTCAGTACACCTCTGGACCTGTGGAAGACTCAGAAGGACTGCTGTGCTGTTCTGTGAGAAAGTTTGCTACTGTGTGGCCCTGATCCCTGAGAGAGAAAGACTAGACCTGCATCTTAAACACAGGACCACCAGAGTGACTCCAATGGCTGGCCTCCTGATCATAGCCTCAGGGACATGAAAGGGTCTAACCACTTTGAATCTAGCACCTGGACTCTGTCTGCTGTGATCCCTACCCCCCAAGTGGTGCCATCCCATTCCTGGACCCATGGAGGTGGGCCTGAAGGTGCTTGCCAGCCCAGCTGTGGACCTGTGAGCAGAAATGATGCAGCACAATGCATCTCCATGCAGCCGCTTTGGAACTGCTGCAGCGCAACACATCCCTGACGCCGAACCTCACTTCGCGGCCCGCAGTCTACTCGGAAATGCTGCTGCACAATGCATTCTCAATGCAGGCCTTCACATCGCAATCCCCTCGTAGACGGCATCCTTGATGATGATGCAGGACTCCGCATTGCAGCCCATAGCTTCTTCGGAAGGCTGGTGCGTGACACATCTTCGAGGCTGGACTTCGCATCGTAAGTCCCTTGTCAAAGGAATTCTTGATGGCAATGCAGGACTCCGCATTGCAGCCCTGAAGCTTTCTTGGAACTGCCGCTGTGCAACGCATCCTCGGCACATGATCTCGCAATGCTCCTTAAACCAGAATTTATGGTTTTTTGTTCAGAGGGCCTAACTGGGTTTCTGTAATCAGCCCGTGCTCCATTGTGGTCAGCCTGAACTTGTGACTTCGTCCCGTTCCGGTGCAACCAGGTAACCATCATTGGTGCTTTGTGCTTCTAGGCAATATTTCTACTTCAATCTTTAAAACTGCATATCTATGGTTCTACTGACTTGTGATCTTTAATATTTCATTAAATCTTACTCATTTTTTCTAAATTGGTGAGTGATTTGTCTTGTGTTGTGTTTTCACTTCAGTACTGTTTGAAGTGTTGTATAAATACTTTACACATTGCCTCTAAGTTAAACCTGACTGCTGTGTGCCATGCTACCAGAGGGTTATACACAGGTTAATTTGTGGTTGTTTTTGACGTCACCCTGACAGAAATTGGGCTACTGCTTGAGCAGGTTTTCACCCCCTCAATCAGGAACCCAATTTCCAACAGCTCCTATGCACAATATGGAGGACCAGAGCTGAATGTGCCTCAGGCCCTTATTGTACACTGACATCTGCAGAACGAAGGCCCAAAGTTCCAGCCCCATCCCAGATCCCACCAGAGCGCCATGATCATGTGTTCCTGGTCCCTATGATGTTCGGAAGTCCCATTGGAGTCGATCAGTCACAATGGCAGTTCCTTAGGGGGTAGAAGGATTGTGCACCTGGGGAAATTCTAGAGGTAGACCAGCGTGGCCCATATGTAGAAGGTAAGGTGAATGGCCACCCCGTATCATTTTAATTGATACTGAAGCTACCTACTCAATTGTTAGAACGGTTTGAGGTCCCAAACCTGTTCCTCTCAGGATAAGAGATCCAATTTGTTGGTATCACAAATCAGCAGTACACAAATAAAGTTTCAGCCCCTAAAAATAGGTTCAATCAGAGATAATCACCAATTTGTGATTCCAGTCCCATAAATGTAGAGGGAAGGGGTTTACTTTGCAAACTCAATTGAATATCTACTGCTCGTCAGAAAGTGTTGAAATGGAAACTCAGGCAGCTGATGCAGAATTCAAAATAAAATCCCAAGAGTCTGTAACCAGGTTATATCCTGTGTTAGCAAAGGAAGATTTGCCTCTTGACTTGAAGGAAACTGTGAATGAAGACGTGTGTTATTTCACAGAGAAGAAAATTGGGCTGATCAAAAATGCAAAGCCCCTAAAGATTATGTTAAGGCACGATGCAGTTTTCCAATACAAGCTCTCACCAGATGCAATACCTGGAATAACACCAATAATTGAAGCATATTAGAACAGGGCATTCCGTAAGAGGTCATCGGGAGTCCATGTAACTATCCAATCATGGCTCTTCAGAAACCAAATAAAAAATGGAGGCTGGTGCAGGACCTGAGAAAAATCAATAAATTGTTGCTCCATGCTATCCAGTGATATCAAACCCTGCCGTAATTCTCAAATTCTCCTAGAGGCTAAGTGGTTTACAGTCATTGGTTTGTGTCACGCATTCTTTTCTACTCCTCTACACAAGGGCAGACAATATCTTTTTGCTTTCGGATTTCAAATTAAGACTCTTTTGTGGTGTAGAGCTCCTCAAGGATATACAGAAAGCACCTCATACTTTAATCAGATGCTGTACGCTACTCTGTACCACTCTACGCAGCTGTACTCTATGCCACTCTACTATACCCCACTTCACTCTACGCCACTTAAGTCTACCCCACTTCACTCTATGCCACTCTACTCTACTATGCACTACTTTACTTGACAACTCTGCACTCTATGCTACTCTACCCTACTCTGCACCACTCTATCCTAAGCCACTGCACTCTATGCCACAGTACTCTACTCCACCACACTTCACTCTCCACCACTCTACTCTACGCCACTCTACTCAACCCCACTTTACTCAATCCCACTTAACTCTAGCCCACTTGGCTCTACCCCACTTCACTCTATGCCACTCTAATCTACGACACTCTACTCTACCTCACTTCACTGTACCCCACTTCACTCTAACCCAGTTCACTTTACACCACTCTACTCTACCCCACTTCACTCTACCCTACATCATTCTATGCCACTCTACTGTATGCCACTCTATGCCTCTCTACTCTACGTCACTCTCCTGTATGCCATTCTACTCCATGCCACTGCTCTCCACTCCACTCTACTCCACTGTATGCCACTGCACTCTATTCTGCACCACTCTACACCACTCTTCTCTATGACACTCTACTTTACCCCACTTTCTTCTACCCCAATTCAGTCTTTCCCACTTTCCTGTACACCACTCTAGTTTATAGCACTGTACTCTCTGCTTCACTCTGCCCCACTTCACTCCACCCTACTTCACTCTATGCCACTTTACTCTACCCCACTTCACTCTATCCCACTTCACTTTACGTCACCCTACTCTACACCACTGTACTCTACTCAACTGCACTCTACGCCTCTGTACTCTACACTACTCTACTGTACGCCACTGCACTCTACCCCACTCCCTTCTACCCCACCTCACTCTACGCCACCCTACTGTACATGACTCTACTCTACACCACTCTTCTCTATGTCACTCTACTCTGTGCCACTGAAAGCCACTGTACTTCACTCCATTCTATGCCACTCTACTCCACTGTGCTCTACTCCAAAGCACTCTATGCCACTGCACTCTACTCTGCACACTGCACTCTATACTACTCTAGTGTATGTCACTCTACTCTACAGCCCTCTACTCTACCCAACTTCACTCTATGCCACTCTACTCGACGCCTCAGCCCTCTATGCCACTGTACTCTAGCCTGTACCACTCTGCTCTATGCCACTACAGTTTATGCCACTGCACTCTACTCGACGACACTTCACTCTACACCACTCTACTCTACGCTACTCTACTCTATGCCACTCCACTCTACCCCACTTCACTCAACCCCACTTCACTCTAGCCCATTTGACTCTACCCCGTTTCTCTCCAAGCCATTCTACTCTACGCCACGCAATTCTACCCCGCTTCACTATACTCCACTTCACTCTAACCCAGTTCACCCTACACCACTCTACTGTATGCTACTCTACTGTACCCCACTTCACTCTACCCCACTTCACTTTGCCCCACTTCACTCTACGGCACTCTACTGTGTGCCACTCCAAGCCACTGTACTCCACTCCAAGCCACTCTACTCCACTCTACGCCACTGCACTGTACTCTGGATCACTGCACTCTGTGCCACTCTACTCTACATCAGTCTACTCTACACTACCCCACTTAACTGTACCCCACTTCACTTCACTCTACTCGACTATAGTTTACACAACTCTTCTCTAACACACTTCACTAACCCCCACTTGACTCTATTCTACTCCACTCTATTCCACTCCACTGTACTCCACTGTACGGCACTCTATGCCACTCTACGCCTCTTCAATTTTTCCCACTTCACTGTACACCACTCTACTCCACAGCACTCTACTCTATACAACTTCACTCTGCCCCACTTCACTCTACTCTACTTCACTCAATGCCTCTCTACTCGACACCACTCTACTTAATGCCACTCTAATGTACTCTGCACCAATCTACTCAACGATACTGCACTCTGTTACTGTACTCTCCTCTGCACTAGTCTACGCCACTGCACTCTATGCCACTCTACCATAAGCCACTCTACTCCACCCTACTGTATGCCACTCTACACCACTCCACATCACTCTAAGCCATGACACTCCACTTTACGCCACTCCATGAGAATTAATACCAAAATAAACATTAGATAATTAGAAACCGATTTTTCCAAACAAAACCAAGCATAGAAATTCAATGAAAAAAACAAACATTGAAGATAAGTTATAGTTAGGAAAACTAATTTATGATTTATATACAAAACCAACTTAAACCACACAAGCCTTAGAAATTAAAAAGTTATAGTTATAACTTAGACTGAGTTATCATTTCCGCCCGACCAAAGCTTTCTATAATTCGTACACTTTCATACTGAGTGTTGTAAACTCGCTGGGCAGACAAATCAGCTATAATTAGTGCCTTTACCACCGAGCTCCACCCCCCACTGCCCAGAAACCCACTGTCAGCAAACTCAGAATTAATGACTACAGGATAAAGGACTCAAGGATTAGATGACCATGTATTCCAAACTCCTTCATGACCCACTGACAGGCACTGTGAGAAATTCACACTTCCTTCTGCCTGATCTCCACAGTTCTTAATCATGGCCCACTCCATACACCCACTCACAGCCTGAAGCTACACAGATACAAAGAGGCAACTCTTCACAGTAAGCAGTATACATGAGTAATATGTTGCATGGAAAAACTACAAAAACACACCATCCTATAAAAGAACAATACTCTTAGGGAATGCAAGAGTAAGTAAAGCATGAAATGTAAACAGAAACAATATAGCTTTTCCCAGGCTGAGAGGGTCATTTTTGCTGGCTGCAGCTGTCAATGTTGGGCTGGCACACAGTGGGGGGGGGGGTGGCAGCCCATTTGCAGATGGGGTAGCAGCCCCGCCAGGTCCCCCCAGCCGCAGGTAACAGCGGTGGGGCAGTGGGGCCGCGTGGGGAGGATTTTGAGGGACGATGCCGAGGGGAAATTGCATCATCCTTCGAAATCCACCCACCACGCGGCCCCACCGCTGTTACCTGCACGGACCGCGGCTGGTTTCCCCCCCCCCACTCACTGCCCAGAAACATCACTATCAGCAACCTCAGAATCAAGGACTCAAGGATATTATGAAAGCAGCATAGTCTCTTTTCCAGATACTTTAGTTTGTCATATTTTTTGCGATTATTTAGGGGGCATAATAACCATGACATAATAAGAAAAATACTTTGGCTCATTGGTCACCAGTTCTGATTCAAGGCCCAAAGTTGCTAATGATACTTTATCAGCTTTGCGCAGCACATTTCCACCATTTGTATGGACACACAGGGCATCTTAATCTGGGTGCCTTTCTACATGGATCTGGTATTTCTCCAGGACAAGTGTCATGTTGTTCTAGAGCAGTGCTTTATTTGAGCCAGTGGTTTCTAGTGCTTGGCATTGGCTCTTAATTGTAAACACTGGCACTTATGACAGTCTGCCACATGGTTACTCTGCTTGTCAAATTAGAGATAAGCACAACAATAGTTGTTTATTAATTCAATATATATTAAAAATGACTAATACCTGCCACCCAAGCCAGTCTTATAGCTTTGGGGGCCTGGCATAGTCACAATTGTAGGGGTGTGATGGTGAGCAGTTGCATTGGTGCTGTCATTGGCAGCGCTGGTAGGAGCAATGGGTAGTGCAAGCTGCAATGCCTCCTAATGGGGACTCTGGCACTTATATTTTTACAAATTAAGCACTGGTCTAGAGTCATAGCAAACTGTTGATAAAAGTAAATTTGAATTCTTTAAGGTATTGTTTGGTAAAAGTAGACCAGGTTAAGTTATGTCCATGTGTTCACATGTAACAGATCTTTGCTGTTTAATACATTTCCACAAGAATGATCCATTACCCATTTCCCTGGCGAAAATCTTAGCGCCTCATTGAGAGGGTTGGACAATGGAAAACTGTGCAAACATCTGGGGCTTTCCAGATTGTCCCACTCTCTGTTCCTCTAGCTCAATTAGAGGTGTCAACATGGATTTGTATCTAAAATGGTGACTCAGCCGGTTCTGCCATATCAAGCATCATGTTTGTATGCCAGCCACTAGAGAACCCTAGCTGAACAGCACCTCAAGGCCGTCTCAAGCAGGAAAAAAAATCCACATTCCCCCAAAGGCCAAATTAAGGCCCTTAGTATTGTTGAAATACATTTTGGTTACTTATTTTACTGTACAGCTCTGTTTTTTGTCATTGTAAATGCTAATTTGGGAAGTTAATGTTGATAACTGCAGAAATCATGCTTTAAGTGAATTAGACTAACAGCATCTGTCGTCCATCTTTAACGCGATGATGTGCTACACAACGTGATTAAACTTTTCTGTTTCATTCTCAAGTACGAAAAAAAAATTCTAGGCTTCATGGAGCAAGTTGAAGGCTTTGTTGAAAGTTCTGAAAACAATTTACATTTTTTCAAGGATGAGTTTATCTGTCTCAGACTGAATAACATACTATGTAACCGTTGTATCCCCTTGCCCCCGACGGTGTGGACACAGAATCCCATGTAGTGTAATAGTGAGAAAATCCTCAAATGTATTATGTTGCACATGTTTCTCTTTACCTGATTTCTATTGATTAGGAGCATGAGAACAATATACTAATGCAGTGAATGCATGAACCTTTTAGCGTGAAGCCCTATGAAAGAATGCAATTTTATGCTGTTGGGAGGAGCCCTTTCCCCTATCCTTAGAAGGTGAATCTCTGTCAGTTTTGTTTCTGAACTCTCCTGAGTTTATGATTTTCTGTAATGTTGGGCTTAGCATTTTCATTGAATTTCTATGTGATTAACTGTAGTTTGTGTCTTTGTACTTTGAGTATTTTCGAAGTAAACCTTGAACTTGAAACTTTTGTTTCTGTCCTTTTTGAGACTCCTTTGTGATTGAATAACAATGCACTATTGACTATCCATTCACAAGAGAGGCAGATCCATCGAGGAGCGACAAAGCCCATTTGGAGACTACATCTGTCCCGGTCGGGGAAGATCAGCGCACCCAGGGTAAAGGATATTTGTGTGGGGAAAAGAGTCGGACCACCACGGCCTCAGCCATGCGTGTTCCGACATCGCAAACGTAACCATGCCTGCCTTAACCACGCATATGCGTGGTTAAGGCAGTGTGCGGTCTAGCTGCTGACTTCGGCAGGGACGGAAGCAGGAAGACCTCACTAGGAAGAGAGCCGCAGTGAGCTAAGTGAGGCTGGGCTGGGTAGTTTTCCGGGCTGGGGGGTCGGGGTAGTTTTCTGGGCTGGGGGGTCGGGTAGTTTTCTAGGCTGGAGGGGTCAGGGGTAGTTTCTGGGCTGGGGGTGGGGGTAGTTTTCAGGGCTGGAGGGGTGGGGGTAGTTTTCAGGGCTGGGGCGGTCAGGGTACAGGGCTGGGGGAAGGGTTGGGGTAGTTTTTTTAAATTAGGGTATTAGGCCCAAGGGACAGTGGAAGGGGTCTGGGTAGTTTTCTGGGCTGGGGGGGTAAGGGAAGTTTGCTGGGCTAGGGGGTTGGGGTAATTTTCTGAGTAGGGGGTGTTGGACTGAAAATGCATCTAGAAAGATGAGAGTGTGTCCGATTTTTTCACGCGGTTCAAGGGTATGTTTTTGGATTCAGTGGACAGGATTTGTCAGTAGAAGGGGTGTTCGACTGTTTGTCAATAGATTTGTTACGAACCTGCTCCCAGAGATTGCGACTCGGTTGCAGGCTTCGGAGAGTACTTGGACAACATCCTCCCCTTCCGTATTTTTGAGTATGGTACAGTATTACGAGCACAGGGAAAATGAGGAGAAGGAGAAGGTGGAGAAGAAGCATAAGGAGTTAAAAACGAAAGTGTTGTTACAGCAGGCGTCTAGGGGAAATGGAAGGGGGCGAGGGACTGGTCCGGCCCGGCAGCTTCCTCGTACCAGTAGGAATGCTACGCCAGTGGGGCCGAATCAGTGCACGTATTGCAAGGAGGAGGGGCACTGGTGCAGTGAGTGTCCGGTGTTATTGCAGAAAGTAGCAGTACCCAGGGGACGGGGTTCTCGTGGACGGGGCCATGGAGCAGGTGATCAGGTTGAAGCCCGGGAGGATGGGACACAGGAGGGTTGTTCTGGCCAAAATTATTTTGATGACCCTCGAGGAAGACAGAATTATCACGATGACTATGATCTAGATGAGGTGACAGGGATGTCTCACGGTTAGGACAGCCAGAGCAGGGTGAGGGACCAGTTCAGATACCTGTAGATCAGCGCAGTCCTTATGTCACCGTGGATTTGCAAGGCTCGGTTAAGAAATTTTGGGTGGATGTAGGTGCAATGAATAGCTCTGTTTCTCGTTCGCAGGTCCCCGGGGCAGCTCTGTCTGGCCAAAATAATGTTTCAGTAGGTTTTTCAGGCGTACCGGTTGTGAGCCACATTTCCAAACCCCTTGCCTTGACTATCGGTCCTTTTACTGTGGACTCGCAATTTCTATTGACATCCAATTGTGGAGAAAATCTAATGGGCTTAGATTTATTGAAGAAGTTGCATGCGACCATTTTTTGTTCTCCGGACGGTGTGTATATGACAATGAGACCAAATGTAGTGAGTTCCAATCAGTGTTTGTCCAAAGAAGCGCTCCTTCCTGCTGAGTTTAAAGATGTGCCATCCACTTTGTGGGCGACGGGTGATACAGATGTAGGGCTCTTACAAATTCCCCCAGTTTCCATCAAGGTTAAGGACAACGCTGTTTTGCCCCGTATTCCCCAGCACAAAATTCCACAAGTGGGGGAGCGTGCTTTATTACGCATTATACAGGATTTGATGGAGTCAGGAGTAGTTGAGGAAACAGCGGCGAATGTGTGTAACAGTCCTATTCTTCCTATTCTTAAAAAGGCATCCCCAGACTCCCCCGCTCACAATGCAGATATTTATCGTTTTGTGATTGATTTGCGTGCAGTTAACAAGATAGTGGTCCCTCAGTTCCCGGTGGTCCTTGACATTACTGCCCTCCTCACAATGATTCCTTCCTCTGCCAAATTCTTCTCTGTCATTGATCTGCAAAATGTGTTATTTAGCATACCAATTCACCCCGATAGCCGTTATTTATTTGGCTTTACACTGGCTGGCAGAAGTTTTAGATTCTGTCGCGCTCCTCAGGGCTATACTGAAAGCCCTAGTATATATAGAATTTTAGACAAAGCTCCCAACGGCTGACCAAAGGTTCAGCACCTCAATCCCTGTCGTTTTTCGATTAATGTCCTGTGCATCTACTTCCGACACTCACCGCCGTTGAGTGTCACTGGAGCCCAAAAGGGAAAAGATACTTTAGAGTGGAAGGTGCACCAGAAATGTAGTCGGGATAACCAGAGTTAATCCATCAATCTTCTTTATTTAAGCTTGGTTTTTTAAACCAAGCTTAAATAAAGAAGATTGTTGGATTAACTCTGGTTATCCCGACTACATTTCTGGTGCACCTTCCACTCTAAAGTATCTTTTCCCTAGTATATATAGCCAGGCTCTGAAAGCTCAATTGGATTCCCTTACGCTTTCACCAGGTAATGTTTTGCTCCAGTACGTGGATGACATACTAATCGCTTCAGACACTAAACAGGGATGCAAAGACAGTACGGTTAAGTTGTTGCTCCATTTGGCTCACCATGGACATAAAGTGTCCCTTTCCAAATTTCAATATTGTTGACAGGAGGTCACTTATTTAGGTCACCTACTGTCGAAGAAGGGTAGGAGATTGACCCCTGAGCGCATTAGCGCCATTGTAAAAATGCCCATCCCTAAAACTCAAAGGGATGTACGTGCCTTCATTGGCATCACTTCCTACTGTTGCCATTGGATCCCTAACTACTCATTACTAATAAAGTGTTTGTTGGCATTAACCACTAAAGATGTGCATGAGCCCCTGCCGTGGACGCATGAATGCCAGCAGTCTTTTGAGCAACTAAAAATTGTGCTTTGCTCCGCTCCTGTCCTAGGCACCCCTAACTATGCAAAGCTGTTCGTGCTGTATGTACACGAGACGGCTGGTTGTGCGCTTTCTGTCTTAACACAGGCCTTTGGAGGTAAGCAACGGCTGTGTGCTTATTTCTCTGCTTTGCTTGACCCCGTTGCGAGCCGTCCCGAGCTGTCTAAGAGCGGTCGCGGCTGTGGCCATCTCTATTAGGCAATCGGCGGGGCTCACACTTGATACTGACCTCACAGTCATGGTGCCCCATGCTGTGGACACTCTTTTGAATAAGACCAAGACACAGCACCTTACCAGTGCACGTCAGACCGGTTATGAGCTAACTCTCTTTGCCCCGCATATTACGATCATAAGATGTGCCACTCTGAACCCTGCCACGTTACTACCCCTTCCTTCAGAGAGTGAGGAAATAGACATACATGATTGTCTGTTTCGGACGGAGGAGGAGACGAAGGGACGGGTAGACTTGACTGATGTTCCCTTATCTGACCCCCAAGGGGAACTATATGTCGATGGCTCTTGTTTCAAATTACCAGATGGTACCACCACAGTGGCATATGCACTCATAACATTGCACACGGTAGTTGAGACATCAAGAGTCCCTTATCAGTCCGCCCACGCAGCTGAGTTTGTCGCCCTCATTAGAGCCTGTGAGCTAAGCGAGGGACTGGCCGTCAATATCTACACTGACAGCCAGTATGCCTTTGGGGTCGCTCATAATTTTGGGCGGCTCTGGGCAGAGAGAGGGTTTCTTACATCGCATGGGGCACGCATACAACACAGCCCTCCTATACATAGGCTTTTGTCTGCCCTGACACTCCCTAAGAAATTGGCTACAGTAAAGTGCAGTGCCCACAAGGCAATCACTGACGATGTGGGGAGGGGAAATGCATTTTCAGATCAGAGAGCCAAGGAGACAGCCCGAACAAAGATGAAAAGAATGTTTGTAGCGGGTCCTGCAAGGTGGGTACCCGAGGCCATCATGTTTGAGGACACTATGGACAATGTCAAAGAGATCCAGAGTGAGGCAACGGTTGAGGAGTTAGCAGTATGGCAGGAGAGCACAGCACGTTTAGATGAAGATGGGTGCTGGACGGATAAGTCAGAGAAGCAGAGATAGATGTTATCAGATGCATATGTCCTCCCTGTGGTCACTATGGCGCACGGGCCAGCCCACATTAGTGCGAAAGGTATCTGTAAGGTGTTAGATCCGGTATGGCAGAACGATAATATCCCAAAAGTTGCTGCTCACTTAGTAGAGTACTGTATGGTATGCATGATGTATAACCCTGGAAAAGGTACCCCTACACCCCCTGGTAACTTTGCACCACCCTCTTTCCCTTTCGAGGTCCTTCAAATGGACTTCATCAAAATGGAACGAGTCAACAATCTGAAATATGTGTTAGTAGTTGTGTGTGCATTCAGTAAATGGATTAAGGCCTATCCCACCAAAGAGAACACAGCCATGGCGACGGCGAAGGTACTCCTGAAGGAGTTCTTCCAGCGTTTTGGTTTGCCCCGTTTGATCTGGAGTGACAATGGAAGTCACTTCAACTCAAGGGTCATTCAGCTGGTGTGCGACGGTCTGCACATCAAGCAAAAGTTCCATGCTGCGAACCACCCCCAATCGGCAGGTTTGGTTGAGAAGTACAATGGTACTCTCAAACTGAAGCTGGCAAGGATCAAAGAAAGCACAGGATTACAATGGCCAGATGCGTTACCATTAGCTCTGTTGTCTACAAGAGCGACGGCCCACTCTAGAACAGGATTGTCACCGTACGAGGTTGTGTTTGGCTGCCCGGCAAATGTCTGGGGCGTCCCGCGACCTCATCGCTTCTCAGAGATAGAATACCCCTTACTCGTGGACTACCTGTATGAATTGACTAAAAATTTGCGTTCTATTCACCAACAGATTCACAGGCTCTACCGCCAACTCCTGAGGGGCCAGGCCATGACATCCGACCCAGTGATTTTATCCTGGTGAGGAACTATCAGAGGAAAGGCAGTTTGGAGCCGCACTGGAAGGGGCCTCTCCAGGTCCTCCTCGCCACCCGGACGGCAGTGAAGGTAAACGGCCGGAAGAATTGGATCCATTCTATCCACTGCAGGAGGGTGCCACTACCGTTGCCCTACGATCAGTGGACCTTCGATGGGATCGGCGACTCTGAAACTGAGCAGGTGCCTCGCTTCGTTCCCTTCTCAGATGCACGACTGGCAGGGGTACCCCCTGAGGAGGAGAGCAATGCAGTGTTGAATGAGGTGGTGCCACCTGCAACTAAGGCCATCCAGGAGCCCCAGCTTGTTGGCCCATCTGTGTTTGAGCCCCTGCCCATTGGGCCCCAACCTGCTGGCTCATCTGTGTCTACGCCCCTGCCCATTGGTCCCTCTGAATCTGAACCCCTTTTTGCTGACCCCTCTGTGCCTGGAATAGTTAGGTACAATTTGCACCCCCGATGGAAGAACAGTGCACCAAAGGAAAAGTCAGATTAGTAGGGATGGACTGCGTGGATAAAGAATAGGGTGTACCTTGCCTGTGGTACCAACGGTAGTTTAGGGAAAGGGAGATTGGTGCATTGTTCAGACATTGGACAAGGTGAATTCGACGTGCTCCCCTGGATAAAAGGGAGGTACACTGCCCTGGACGACGTGGGATTTCCTCAGAAAGGGCTGCGATCGCGCAGCTCCACCGAAAAGTGCTCGACAGCACCACCGTAGATGTACAATAGGAGTCTGCCAGCGAGGCTCTGAAGGACGCTGGGAACAATTTCCCTTTTTTTATTGGTTTCTGAATAGTTGGCTCTATTACATGTCCTTTCCTCTGGTTTAAAAAATGTACCCTTTTGGTCGCCCCATTGTGGAGGAGGAGCAGCCCTTTGCGACTCCACGTTTTAGACCGGCTGGCTCTGGATGGCCCAGCTGGTCAATGAGGAGTAAAATAGCTTTTGTAATGATTATTCTGATCTTTTTGATAACAGTACTTGGAATAGCGTGGTTCCTTGAAGAGAAATATCCTGTGAACTCTTTGATTGGTACGACAGTTGCTCCCCCCGAACACATGTTTGTTACTTTAGCCCCTCACAAAGGTGAGCACAGAAAAACGTATGTAGATAATGTCTTCCTGCAGATGCTCCACCAGGCGCATCATACCTCCAATATAACTAATTGTTGGGTTTGTGGCTTGCTCCCTTCTGTGATGTATAAAAATGATATAATACTGTCCTTACCATTCTCTTATTTAGAATATAGCATGTTACAACGCATGCTATCACATCGCGTACTATTACAACGCGGTCGTTACAACGACCGCGTTGTTAGTACACGATGCATTTACATCGCAAGTCATTACAACGACTTGCACTAGGGGGTGCGCTGGACTTAGGAATAGTATTAATTACTATTCCTACTCCAGTTTGCACAACAGTAGGGAAGGTGTTGGAATTTATTTCCAATACCTGAGCGCCCTCTAGTGCAAGTCATTGTAATGACTTGCGATGTAATTGCATTGCGTACTAACAACGTGGTTGTTGTAACGACCACGTTGTAATGGTAGCGCGATGCAATGACAGCATTGTAAACGCTGTTTTCCCTTATTTAGGGAGCTGTGAGGGATGGTTCCAACTGTTTACCATGGTATATACCCATTTCCATACTGATGCCATGAATATGACCTATTCTGATTATGATACTGTGTTAGAATATATCCGTGTACACCAAGGGTTTACTCCAGGAGAGGGAGGGGCCCCTGATACATTGTCTCCGACAGCCTGTATGAACATCTATAAGAACGAAAAAAATGTAACATGGCTCCAAAATGAAATGCTGGACTTCCAAGGTTTTAATGTCACTGAATATTTTAGGTCCTTTCAGATGCGTAATATTACTCAGGATGAAGCAATGCCAGTGCCGGTAGTTCACACAACAGCTAGTTTTTGTGTCCAAGGCTTTGGAAATGTTAACGTGGGAAAGAGTATTTGCAATTATACTTATAACTTGAGTACGACCAATAGCCCACCCTTACTTCCGCCCCATAATGTGTATTTTGTCTGTGGGTCCCAAGCTTATGTGTGGCTTCCTAGGGGGTGGTCTGGCATATGTTATGTCTCCTTCCTCCTTCCTCCGGTGTATATAGCCCCATCCACCTACCATAAGGATCATCGATTGCAGCGTAGGGATGTCCATCTATCCCTAGTTAGAAGGGTCATTAATATGGAAGACAGTAATCAGACAGACACTACTTCGCAGCAGTTTACTGATGCTATGAAGGGTATTGTTCCTTTCTGGGGCCCTATGTCCAATAGCCTTAATATTTGTCGCCTCACCAGGGTAGTGGAAGGAGTAATAAATACAACGGCTGGAATTTTGACTAATATTACAGCTGAGCTTCAGGCTATGAGGCTCGTTGCCCTTCAAAACCGGTTAGTGTTAGACGTCATCCTTGCTTATCGGGGTGGGGCATGCCGCGTCATCGGCAGTAGTTGCTGTGCATACATACCGGACCACGCTCCGAATGTATATGCTGCAATACAGAAGTTACACAGGCCTGCATCTGACATTCATCAAGAGAATGGTACCTGGACTCTTTCTGGTTGGCTCTGGGGTTTAATAGCCTCCTGGGGATGAAAAAAACCCTTGTCCTCATTGCCATAGCGGGTATAATATTTACATGTTGTCTATGCATACATTGTCTTTCGGCTTGCTGTGCTTATTGTGTTGGGAAAATAACCCCTACTCCTAAGGCCCTAACATCTGATGCTAAGTCCTCGTCCATGATGGCACAAGCTGTCCATGATTTAATGTCTATTGACGAGGGCATCTTTGAATATTAACAGAATGCAAATATTCCTGTTTTTACTAATGTTTCTGTTATTATGTGCAATACTGGTACACCTTCTAGCATGAGACAAAATTGTTAGCAAATGCTAAAATGAGGGTCTGTTGGACTGAAAATGCGTCTAGCAGACTCCTTCTAGCATTATGCGAGTTAAGTTAGCATTTGCGGCACCATTTTGTATTCAGCCGCCATTTTGTGTCATGATCGAAATGAAGCTTGTATCTCATACTGTCTGCCTCAGCAGAAACGACAGCCTCGATTGTTTCTTTTATTTAAGGTTGAGCTTCGTTGCACTAATGAATAGCTTGATCTGTGTTTGCATGCCTTTCCTCGTATGTAGCCCTGCTCCCACTCTCAGAGAGACGGGCATGGGCTGAGATAACCTTGAAGCTAAGATAGTGTGTACCCGGTCTCAGGATGGTAGCTCATCCTTCTGTACCTCCTTTGTTCATCTGTGCCCAGGCTGGAAAATTCCAGATTGGACGTGTCTTAGGGGTGTTGGAAATGTATATCTGACTTTATCTTGTGAACGGGGGTCAGTCCCTCGGCAGCTGTCTAAGGAGGCTGGTCAGACAGGACTCCGCTCGAGCGAATACTAATAAAATAACTTGGTTTGTATTCTCTACTGGCTGACCGACTCTTCATTTGTGTGGAAGGCCGAGAGGTGGTCGCGAGTGACCCGGGTGGCCCTAATCGGGTCACTTCCTTCAGGGGATCGGGGTAGTTTTCTGGGCTGGAGTGGTCAGGGGTAGTTTCTGGGCAGGGGGGTTGGGGTAATTTTCAGGGCAATAGGGGTGGGAGGTAGTTTTCAGGGCTGGGGAGTCAGGGGTAGTTTACAGGGCTGGGGGAGGGTCTAGGTAGTTTTTTTATTTAGGGGTTAGGGTATTAGGCCTAAGGAGAGTGGAAGGGGTTGGGGTAGCTTTATGAACAGCGTGGGGGGTGGGAGGGAGTTGGGGTAGAGTTTGTCAAGGGACACAGTTGTAGGCCTCAGGGCAGGGGAATGGGAAGTTGGGGTAGTTTTAAGGGCTTAGGAGAGGTAGGGGTAGTTTTTAGGGATGTGGGGGTTGGGTTAGTTTTTTTAAATAGGGGTTCGGGTTTTAGGCCTAAGGGCAGTGGAAGGGGTTGGGGTTGTTTTAGGGACAGAGCAGGGGTGGGAGGGGTCGGGGTATTTGGACCTCAGGGGGGGCAGGTAGGAAGTTTGTAGCTTAAGGCGGGTGGAGGGAGGTTGCGACCTTAGCCACGAATACCCCTTTACCATTCACACCTTTACCACAAAATGACGTGGTAAAGGCATGCGTGGTAAAGGCATGCGTGGTTAAGATGCATTTGTGGTTTAGGCTGCGTGGTAGAGGCACGCGTGGTTTAGTCATGCATGCCTCTATCATACAACCTTTGTGTGGTTTTGCACACTGACAGATTTAGCAGCAGAGGATGGTTCTGATTGCCTCCGTCAGGTACCTAGTGGACCTGCAAAGGCAAATTGGTTTTAGAGGCAGAACTGTGCCCTTACGGTACAGGTGGTAGCGCCCCAAGATTCAAATGTACCCCATCCACACCCCAATCCTTATCTGTGGCAGCTGCAGAGAGGCAAGGCAGCTGATCTAGCTGCCTGAACACAATGAAGAGAGTATCAAAAGGGATGAAAGTATGCAAGACGGTGCAAGCGAGTGCAAGGCAGCGTGGTGCATACTGGGATTTGTAGTCAAAGAAGAGCAGTAGAATGTAGTGGTCAGATTTTTAATTTACGTATCACTTGGCTTTGATTTTAGGGCTTTTAGGGACTGCAGTCATTGTTTTCTTGATGCTTTTCTTTATATTTTGATAACAGAACTTTACAATGGCTTCAGTTAAATACTTGCTCTGTAAGTAGCCGTTAAGTGATAGGACTTGTGAAAGTTCAACTCTCGAGATTTGATTCAAATTTGTAAAGCTGGCCACTAGGGTGAGGTGTACTGTGAAGGGCAATTAGCTGTACCAGAATAGGGATGTAATATCACTATGAGTAAATGTACTAATTAAGGTCGAAGACGGTTCATTCCTGTGTGCACAAGGGAGAACACGTTGATCAAAGCAACACATGCTGGTCAAGAGTCTGCCGTTGTACAAGGGTGATTCTTGTAAGAGAGATTTCTGTGTCTTAAAACTACTGTAAAGATTCCTTTCTATTAGAAGAAGCAGACAGTGGTAGTTTAGAGGAGTTTTTGGCTTAAGGCTTACAAGAAAATCAACCATTCCCTGTGCTACATGCGTCATAGGGTGCTGTACAGTGATAGGTTGGCAGAAGCCAGGACAGCGCTGTGATTGGTTGACCTTTGACTATGTTGAGCTGGTACTGGATGATGAATTGTGAGCACCAAAAGTGAGAGAAGCTTGCGTGTCGAGTGAGAAGTGGGCCGATTACTGACATTTGAGACAAAAAAAGGGGGCATATCTCCTTGAAAAAGCCTTCTAGTCAGAAGGAACACCTGCTAGGGAGTGAAAAGGGGGTTATGCACGTGTATGTGGCTCAAACAGTGGCATCAATATACAGAGAAAGATGGTTAATTACGATTCCCATTCTGTGGAATATTTCATATAGCAAGACTTGAGAATTTCAGAAGAATGTATAATTTAAAACCCCAACCTAGATCCACATAATTATGGGCTTTGAACCTTTGGGAGCAGGAAGTGAATGAGAAGAATAGGAAAATATTTGCGCTTAAGACTCACAAAAGGTCTATTCATGGTTATGTATACAGGATGCTGAGAGACAGAAAAGGTGGGGAGAAGAGGTGATTGAGAAGGAAGATGCGTACCTCGCGATAGACAGCATAATACTAGAGAGGAAAAAGCCCCCAGCAAAAAAGGATCCTGAGGAAAAGACAGGTTCAGAGAACAATGAGGAGGATCGCTTTTTAGATGAGCTCTTGAGGACAAGACCACCCCCATATAATGTAGCCTTAGGAACGACACTTCAGAACTCCCCAAGAATGAGATCACAGCACCGACCTCTACTGAGGCAAGTATGCCCCTGAGTTATACTGAGACCAGAATTTCACAGACCACGACTTAAACCATCCTGACCACATCTCAGACCCTGACTTGCATGAGTCTTCCCTCTCCCCCCATAGTCATGAGTATGCCCCAAATCCCTCAAGCAGCTGTAGACTCACCAGCCATTGAGACTCCTAGAAGTCAGGATGGGGGACTCACCGATACCCTGTTGCAGGAGGAACAGGAATTGACCTATTTGAAGAAGGAAGCCGCGAGAGTGGCACGTGAGGTGTTTGCTAAGAAGGAGAAGCTGGCAGGACAATGTGGCTTTGATTTGACACAGAGAAAGAAGCTGCAAAAAATGGATTACTGTAAGTGAGAAGGATTTGAAATTACCTCCATTGAAAAGGTTACAAACACATCTGAAGGAGCTGATTGAATGTATCAGAGAATACAGCTACTAAGAGACATTCAGAGAGCAGTGAGTATAGAAAGAGAGCTCAAAAGTGAAACGGAAATTAAAACCCATAGAGAATGAAAAGGTGGAAAGAGGAGAAATTGCAGTACAAGAATACACTTTGAGGGAGATGCAGGAAAGAGCCTATGTACACATCCCCTGGTCACGAGCAGATCTCTTCCAATTCACAAACACCCTCCCAAAAGCTGAGAGAGTACCCAGATAAATTGTATACCCAAATCAACCAGACTGTCACTATTTCAAAGTGATTGTGGGAAGGTCCAAATATGCTTTTCGAAGTGGTGGGCTTGAAAGACTTGTGGGCTGAATCTAAATGAGCCGTAGATTGGCCCACTCAAGAACTTCCAAAAGTAGCAAATACCAATACATTATCACCAATAGTGAAAGCCAAATATGATGCAGTCAATGACTACCTTAAAACAAAGGGTCCCCAGAAAGAGAGGAATTGGCCCAAAATCTTTAGGGAAACAAGAGCCAAAGAATCAGTGCACACATGCTTTGAGGGAATAATTCAAGTGTATTGGGAGCATAGTGGTATGAATGACCGGCTTGTTGAAAACATGGGCGGTTTCCTCACATCCCTTATTTATGGATTGCGAACCGAGAATAGCTCTTGGATACTACAGGGAGTACTCGGTTGGCAATTGACACCTCTTGGTGAGATTTTACAGTATACAAAATATTGCAGAGGCACGCTGGAGGAAAAGGGAAGCGGACTGAAGGAGAGGTTTATGATCGCCTAGACAAAGTTAGGAAAGAGCAGTGGCGTGAGGCTTGGGTACAGTGAATCCAGGGTTAGACCCTGATGGTGGTACAGGCCCAGAGATGGTAGGAGCTGACATGCACAATGGAGTGAGTGTACCAATGCAAGGTATAAGAAGGGGAAATGTGAGTGGCAAAAATATCAATGCTTTGAAGAAGGTCAATCCTTGTCACATTTGCAACAGGGCCAGCACTGGAAGAGGAAATGTTGCTATAATCCTGACTTGCTGCTCAAGTACTGAGTCCCATGATTCAGGAAGGGATTACACAGATGCAGAAGCCTCCTAGAATGAATACAAAAGGGCAAAGACTAGGGTTGCCCCGCGGATACCTACCCAGATACAGAGTGGGAACACTCTTTTCCAACCCCAAGTGAAGGCTCATTGGAACCCATTTGTGACTCCTGTTCTCCAAGCCCTCATCATGTTCCAAAGGACAGTCCGATTTGAACAGGCCCAATGACAGTGCCTGAGGGAGGAGGAGGATTTCCAACTTGGTGCAGTCCTGAAACTGGATAAGAGTGGTCCATAAGTGGAAGGTGAAGTCATTGGGCATCCTGTGTCCTTTCTGATTGTCACTAGGGCCACTCGTTCAACCATCTGGATGGACCTACCCCTGTCGGTAAAGAAATTCCAAGTTGTAGCTGCCACGAGTTAGCAGCACACTACCTAGATTTCAGCCCCCGTTCCACAAAAGATAGGCACAATTTGAGACCATGCCCAGTTTGTGATTTGTGATTCGAGTCCTATAAATCTGTTGAAAAAAGACATGTTTTGCAAGCTCAACTTAGTGATCTTTTGTACACCTAATGGTGTAGAATTAGAGACTCAGGCAGTGGATGCTGAATTCAAATTTAAATTTCAAGAGTTCACAATAAGATTGTACATCCATCTTTATGAGGAAAGATTTACATCCGGACCACAAGGAATCAGTCAGAGAGCAGGTGTGGGATTTCTCTGGCAGGGACATAGGGCTCATCAAGGATGTGACCCCTCAAAAGATAAGCCTCAGATCCGGTGCAGTTTTCCCTCAGACACAACCCTACAAGTTGACCCCAGAGGCCGTAGCCGCTATCACCCCAATCATTGAGGATATGATAGAACAGGGCATCTTAAGAGAGGTTATCAGGAGTCCATGTAATTCTTCGATTATGGCTTTGCAAAAAGCTAATAAGAAGTGGAGAATAGTGCAGGACGTCCGTTAAATAAACAAAATAGTTGTCCCATGCTATCCTGTGCTGCCAAACCCAGCCGTGATCCTGTTCCAAATGTCCGCAGAAGCTGAGTTGTACACGATCATTGACTTGTGTTAGGCATTTTTTTCCATCCCCTTGCATGAAGAGTCAATACCTCTTTACATTCAGATTCCAAAAGAAAATGCTTTTGTGGTGTTGCACTCCTCAGGGGTTTGCAGAAAGCCCCTCCTACTTCAATCAGATCCCGAAGAAAAAGCTTAAAGCCCTGCAGTTGTCATTTAGCTCTATTCTAGTCCAATATATTGACGACCTGCTTGTGGCGTCAATGACAAAGGAAGCTTGTATACAAGACACCATTGCCCTGCTCAACCATCTTGCTGAGAATGGGCATAAGGTTTCTCCAGAGAAATTACAATACTGCCAGAAGGAAGTCAGATATGTGGGACATCAGATTGAGAAGGGAGCAAGGCGAGTGTGCAATGAGAGCATTGAAACTTCTGAAAATGAAGTTACCCACCACACAAAGAGAGGTGAGAATGTTTTTGGGAATGGTCGGATAATATCAACAGTGGATTCCCAATTTTTCCCTTGTGGTGAAGCCCCTACAGTGGCCCATGCACACTGATGTCAAAAACCTGGTGCCAAAGGATGACAAGAGCATGGGAGCCTACCAAGAACTTAAAAATCTGCTGTGTAGTGCACCTGCTCTTGGAATGCCAGACTACAACATGGAATTTGTGCTGTTCTATCATGAATGAGATGGGTGCACATTAACTGTGTTGACTCAGACTCATGGTGAAGCCAAGCACCCTGTTGCTAATCTTTCCAATACAGTTGAAACAGCACAGCCTGCAGCACAGCCTGGTTGGCTCAAAGCAGTTGTAGCAGTTAGTCTGAGTATACAACAAACCAACAGCATTGTAATGGGTCACCCCATGATTGTTATGGATCCTCATTCTATCGTAATCTCATGACCCATAAACGTACACAGCATTGGACTAATAACCGTCTAAACAGCTATAAGAGAATAATTGTCGTTGCAGAAAATGTGTCATTGAGGAAATGTAATACCTTCAATCATGCTACCTTCTTGCTCACTTTTTATGAGGGTAGCGATAGGTTAAGAGTCACCATTTACACTGACAGATAGTTTGGGTACAACATGATGCACAATTTTGGACCACTTTGGTCAAAGAGAGAATTTTGATGTCATCCGTTTCTCCTATTCGGAACAAATTGTATGTCTCAAATTTACTGAATGCACTCTAATTGCCAAGGAAGATAGCTGTCGTGAAGTGTGCTGCACACAAAAGCGGTGATGACTTTGTTACCAGAGGTAACAAATACACAGACAAAGTCGTCCAGCAGTGTGCTCTTGAATCCTGTACATTTCACTTGGCTGAACCATGCAGTATAGTGGGAGAGACAGTGTCAAACATGCTATTGAACTCAGTGCAGACCTCTAATGAACTGAGAGAACTGCAACAGTAAGCCCCTGAGATTGAAAAGGCTAAATAGAAAAAGGCAGGTTGTGTGAAGGATGCCAGTGGCATTTGGGTGTCAGGGAAAGGAAAACCAGTTCTACCCAACTACATGTTGCCCACCATGCACACATGCATTACCCAACCCTAGTCAGTCGAGATGGAATGGTCCTGAATTTCAAGCAGTATTGGTACAATCCTCTATTTCAATCATGGCTAAAAACTTGTATCAGTGGTGTATGACACGTCAGAGACAGAATGTGGGAAAAGGAGTTGTTGCGTCAATGAGTCATATATGGAAGTTCGATGATAATTTTAATCGTCTCCAGATCAACTTTTTGGAGATGCCACAATGCAACCAATTGAGGTTTGTATTGTTTGGTATGTGCTTAATTTCCCATTGGGTTGAGGCCTTTCCCACCAAGAGAGTTGATAGTCCGATAACTACCAAGCTAAAGTGATCCCATGATTTGGATACCAGTTCATCTTGAATCAGACCAAGGGGCGCACTTCAAAAACAAGATGATCCAGCTACTATGTAGACCATTAGGGACTGGCCAAAGAATCAATTGCAGTTACAGATCAGAAGCCTCCAGCATTGTAGAGAAGGTAAACAAGACAATCAAGGCAAAAGTAGCTAAGACATGTGCTCCTACATCTCTCAATTGGTCAGATGCACTCCCTTTGGTATTCATGAGCATTCGAAGTACTCCATGCAGGTGGACCGGACTCTACCCACATAAAGTATTGATGGGCAGAGCGATGAGAATTCCCTCTGTTCCAGCAGCTGCACTTGTGAATATCACAGGTAACCTAGGTCTCGAGTAATGTAAAGGATTGGCTGATGTTGTACACTCTATTTTTCATCAGCGAGACATTGCAACATCAGCCATGAAGATTGCCCTCTGCCACGACCTGAAGCTCGGAGACTGGGTTCATGTGAGAAGACACGTCCGAAAGTCGTGGCTGGAAGGATGTTGGCGAGGGGCATATCAGGTCGTCTTATTGACCAACACTGCAGTGAAATGTGCAGGCTTGCCTAACAGGATTCACGCTTCACATACAAAGAGAGCGAGGTTTGAAGAGGAAAAATGGGAGCCAACATTCACTAATTCCTCTAGTACATCTCGATTTGAAATTTCTGCAGCATCAGAAGACAAAGGAGAGGATCAACCTGAGATTTTTCAACCCCATACATCAAGGTTAGGTCCAGAACATTGCGATGAAGCACAATCCACAGCAGTAAATGACAAACAAAATCACTAGAGGAAATGGGAAGTGAAGGTTATGACGCAATGAAGGAACTGGAAAGATCCAAGCAGAAGAGACCAAAGTTAATAATGACTGCCATGTGATCACCTAAATGAAAGTGTGATGATTTTGGGAATCATCAGAGGGGGTTTGTAAATGCTAATTTGTGGAACTTAACGTCAATAACTGCAGACATCATTCTTCAAGTCAATTAGGCCAACTTAGCATGTGTTGTCCATTTTTAACGTGACATAGTGCTACACCATGTGATTAAACCTTGCTGTTTCCTTCTCTGCTAGAATAATATTTACTAGGCTGCACGGAGCAAGTGGTGGCTTTGTTGAATGTTCTGAACAAAAAGTCATTTTGTCAAGGGTGAGTATAGCTGTCTCAGACTGAATAACATACTATGTAACCATTGTGTCCCTAAGTGCCTGACACTGTGAAGTCAGAACTCCATGTAGTGTAGTAGTGAGAAAATTCTCAAATGTATTCTGTTTCAAATGTTTCTATTTACCGGATTTCTATTGGTTAGGATCATGAAACAAATATAGAACAGAATGTGTCAAGACATGGGTGATATTGGGCTTAAAGACAGAGTAGTGGTGTGGGGCCAACAACAGGAAATAGAGGATCAAAATGGGGTTAGTCCTAAAATGACATCAAGGGTCTGGGAAGTGAAGTGGCCAACATAACAGAATAGATGATCTAAAATGGGCAAGGCAGGGTTGACATTGGATTTATGTGCAGCAAAAAATGGCATAGTGGCCGGGCCAACAAAAGGAATTGTCTTGAGACTTCGGAATTACCCCAAATGAGCAAAATGAAGCAAGGCCCATGAAACATCAGACTATTGTGGGGAGATTAACCACTCAAAGGACAGAAGTGCAACAGAGTGCAAGGATGGGGAGACATCAGGGATATGGGTATGAAGAGGGTTATAAGGAGGCAAAAGACAATCAAAAAAGCAGTAGGGCCCAGGCTAACATCAGGGTTAGGGGTAAGTGGAGGCCATCGCAAGGTAAGAGAGTCGAAAAATGGGGGAAAGTTAGGGAGATATTGGGGCAACCGGCGCAGAGGGGGACAACATGAGTAAAGAGACAAGCAAAAGTAGGCAAGAACTGGAAGACAATTGGGTTGTTGTGTAGGAGCCAACACAAGAGAATGGGGATGCAAAGCAGGACAAAGGCCAGGGGAGACATCAGAGATATGGAAGGGAAGTTCGGGAAGGATTGGACGGAGTAGGCAAAGTAGGGCAAGAGTATTGGAAATATTGAGGCAAGGCAGTGGGAAGAGTGCACACTAGGGAGTACAGGAGAAGGAGAGAGAAATGCCATTTAAAGCAAATGACCTGTGTGAAATTAGATGGTGATCTGAGGCATGTTGCCACAGGTCATCTCAATTTCACAAAAAAGAACCAACAATGTAGAACTCCTGAAGAGCATCTTTAAAACCTCCAATGATTATTGGAGACAGAGAGTGAGATACCTGCTTGTCCTCCAGAGAAGTTCATTCTGCACCAGAGCTGATAAACATTGTTAGGGTATTAGTTGATGTACTGGGCCTAAATGAAGGGCTTCAACTTCAACACTCTCAACCCACAACCTCTAAGAAGAACTATATTCAGTGGTTAATTTGAAAAAAAAATATGTGCCTAGGCTCTTGTCACGAGGCAGCTTGCACCAGCCCATTTCTTCTGTTAGCGCCGCCTAAAACAGAACCAACTCCTACCCATGAAGTTGGAGAGAGGATGTGGTGTAATGGTCAGAGCTGCAGACTTTCGAGCTGGGGAACCAAGTTTGAGTCTCGGTGTCAGTTCAACATCCTGTGATTCTGGGCAAATCACTTCATCTCTCCGTAAATTAATGTGGCCTTAACTGGTGCTCTTGAAAAGCACCGGGGTTGATGATTAAGTGCCGGTGCTGAGCACTGGAAACCACCGGCTCAAATTAAGCACTGACTATATTCACCCATATTCCTCAAAACAGCTGCGTAAGCATTAGCTGACATACAAACACTGACACACAGTTAATCACAGGTCACCAACATATTTAATACATACTGACTGTCGTGAATTGTTGATTTGTGATTTATTTTTTAGCACAAAACTTGTGGTGCATTGGAAAGTAGCAATAAAGTAACACAAAGTAGCTGAAAGGTCTGCTTTGGGCTACTTAATGTCAAAGGGTGTCCCATGTGCATGGACATTTCTATGCAACCACCCATAGTTCTTGACGCAAATCCCTAACTATAAACATTTATAGACATGGCTTTGCACCAAAAATGCGAGCCTCCTCAATGCAGGCGTTAAGTGTGATGTAGAGCATACATGCATTTGGAAACGTTTTAAATTATATCTAAGCATAGTTTTTGGTCCTGGAAGGGTACCTTTCCAGTACAGTAAACCTATGCTAGACATCACGCAGACACCCTTGCACTATGGTGTCAGCGTGTGTACATAGTGCAAAGCAGCCTAAAATGTACTAGTGCTGGGGAGAGAGCAATAACACCGTATCCTAGTAGATATGATGCTATCTTCCTTTCGCCCTTTTATGCAGCGCAGCGCAGCAACTTTGAAGCTGTGTTGTGTGACTTCTAAGTAAATTTGCACCCGCTGGAACAATTAATATGAGAACAAAAAATAGGGAACTGGCTATCTTGGGTTAATGAGAAGATCAGTTCAACATCACTTGCCCATTTTGGAATGATTTTTAGTACTTTTTTTTACCGTCGGAAGTGATTTTTCGAAGAGGCATCCCTTGTTTTTAATCAAAAACATAAGGAATGTGTAGGAAATTTTTCATCCTATAAAGTATATAAGCACTGCAATATACCTTCAGTTTTATGAGGTAATCACAACGGCATTTTACATTCAGCACTTAAAATATTAGAATTTTAAGGGACACGACATATTTCCAAGTCTCCTTTTCATTGCATTTGGCCACCTTGAGTTAAAAGATTCAGCTTCAGCCAAGTTCACTATTACCTTAATTACAATCTTCCCTTTAATGGAATAACACAGGGATTTATGTTTCCGACCGTCCATGAGGCAGAACCCTGCGAACTCTGTTTTAGCGGTGAGTCATCTGTAATGGTAATTTCTTCCTGGCAGAGTGTTTTACAGACTGGGTCAGATGCGTTTTGCTTACCTGGGGTTTGTCAAGGCTTGATACTGCGGCAAAGGTGTGCTGATATATCATGACCGCACGCTCAAATATTGTGTTTTGTGTCTACCCATGCAGAGAATGTTCCTGTACCTTCAAGAAATGTGTTGAAAATAAAAAGGATATAAAATGAAAACATGATATAGGATTATAGTTGGTTATAATTTCTAAGGAGCTCCTCTTTGTACAGAAAGCTAAAATCTTACAAAAGTAGCATGATCAGGGTTTCATTTCTGAACATTGTCTTTTTTTCCTGACTATCCAAGCAAAACTCCCAATTTTTTCAACTGCGATTTTCCTACAAAATAAAATATCTGATATGAAATCTTGGGCCATATGTATCAAACAAAATTGCGATCGCAAACGCTGAAATTCGCAGAATTTCAGCAATTGCGATCGCAATTTGGCTTAGTGGAATGTATGAAGGAAAAACTGCCTCGCAAAATATGGAATAGCAAAATTTGCGATTCTCTATTTTGCGAATGCATTTAAGGAATCGCAAATTGCGATTCCTTGAATGCAATGTAAGAAGCACAAAAAAAGTGCAATTTGGCCTTAAGGAATCGCAAATTACCACCAACTTCAAGTTGGTGGTAATTTGCATATTTCTTTGAAAAATGCACTTTTTTGCATTTTTCAAAGTGCAATGTGGCGCACATACATGCCCTTAGGGCATGTATGTGCGCCACATGTGCACCCATGCTTATTTCAGGGTGCAACAGGGTGTCCTTTTGACACCCTTGCAACCTTGAAATTGCATTCTCAATTTGCGATTCTCTAATTGCTAATCGCAAATTGAGAATGTCTTCCCATTCATTCCTATGGGCCTCTAGGCCCATAGGAATGAATGGGAAAGGTTTGCTTAATTGCGAATCGCAATTTGCGATTCGCAATTAAGGAATATGTAGGATTCGCAATTTTTTTGCAAATCCTACATACATCTCGTTTTGCGATTCTCAAATAGCGATTCGCTAAAATTCGCTATTTGAGAATCAAAAAACCAAACTTTCATACATATGGCCCCTTGATTCTGTTTGAATCTTGAACTGACCGACCTATGACAAAGCGCTGTTAGAGTAAACGAAGTCCTTGTACTTATTTATTTAATTAAGATGTTGAACAATTGCGAGTACAATGTCTAGTTCCACAGTGTCAGAGGTGAAGCATTGATACAACAATAAGATTGGAAGGTCAGCAATGATTTCACAACAGGAAGGGGAAGATGTAGTGAGGAGAGCACAGACAAGGGTACACAGTGCATAGAGCATACATGTACATAAATTGAAAAGTTTGAAATGGATGAAACAGTTTTTTTATTGAGATAATTAGTTCTATAGTGTTTCAGTGGTAATTGGGGATATGCTGGCTTTGTGCTGCGTCATTCTTGCCAGTAGGCATGTCCGCGCCAGCACTAAAGCAACTAATTAAACAATGCTGCAGATGTAGGTACTGAAATGCCCATCATGGTGGGAAGGGGAGTGGGGACACTGGGGGGAGGGGCATAAAAAAATTCAAACGTGGCATTCACCATGGGGGGAACTCCATTATCGAGAGTGAGTCGGCGTTTGTCCCATGATGAAATGCTCCCAAATCAGAACCGGGTACCTCTTACCTGCCTTTGGCAGTTGTTTGCCAGCAAGTCTGTTTTGGTACCATTTGATGAGGCCCAGTCTTGGCCAGTTTCAGGTCGCAAAAGGACGAATATAAAACGTTTAGATGATTAATTTTGCGCTCTGTTGTCGAGGGATAGTAAAAAGATCCGTAGAGTGTTCATCTTGAATTGCGATTTATTAGGTAGCCCTCACGAGCACACTCTCCAATAGCTGTTGTGTGCAGCTTGTAGCTTAAGCATTAGTTACTGAGATACATTAAGGTAATCATGGTCTGGAGAATGAAGTTGCTTCGACGAGCAGGATCCGGTAGAAGATTCCTAACCAGGGAGAGACTTTTGATAGATTGCACATGTTTTGATAGCTGCTTGTGCTTGCGGGTATACGAAAGACCTGGATCAAAGACGAACCCAAGGATGCACCCTTCTTTAACTGGTTCTGGATAAAGGTCCAATTCAGATGGCCAGAAAAGAGGGCTCTTGTTTGGGTTAGTTGGTCCTCGTGTCACAATCTTTCTTTTGTTGTTGTTTAGATGCAAGTACTTGCCACCCATCCTTTCATAGTAGGTGGGGATGGTTTTGGTGTCTCATCTATCTTCAGGTAGGATTCAGAATAGTTTTAATGTTGTTCCAATGCATCTGAATGTGGGAGTCTCAGGTTGGAATGAATTCTGTCAGAGGGAATATGTACGTGATGAAAATTAGTGGAGAAAGGGCTGAACCCAATGACGTCTTAACGCATGAGCACGCTGGGCAGTTGTCCAGGGGCCCCACGAACATAGGGGTCCCATGCAGACCAGAATTTAGCACTAATTTTCAGTTAAACATTTTTATTCCTGTGAGTGGTTGTGTAGGCAGGGCCTAGTGCACTGCTTTGCCCGGGGGACCTAAAATTCTGTTAAGAGGGCCCTGGCTGAACCAATTTGAGTCGGTGGTTTCCAGTGCACCGGCACCTAATTGCCAGCACTGGTGCTTATGACAGTCTGCCACATGGTGGTGCTGTCTGGCTTATTTAGGTATGAGCACAACAACAGCCGTTAATTAGTTCAATTTACATTTACAATGACTAATACCTGCCTCCCATGCCATTCTTATAGCTTTGGGGACCTGGAATAGTATGAGTTGCCACACTTGTAAGAGTGTGATGGTCAATAGCTTTGTTTGCACCATCATTGGCATCTGGCAGGGGCAATGTGTGGTGCAAGCTGCAGTGGCCTCCCGACGAGAGCCTCGGCACATATTATTTTACAAAGTAAGCACTGGGCTGAACCCTGGGACATCCCAAAGATTAGAGGCTACTCTTAGGCTGTGAAGAGAACAAGATTAATGCTTTGCTTCCTGTTGGTGAGAAAAGGAGCAACTGCAATTGAGGACATTTCTCCAAATTCCCAAATTGTACCCAGGCAGGATGAGCGCAAATCAAGATCTATAGTGTCAGGTGGCAGACAGGTGAAGAGGGATTAGTGAAAGACTTTGGACATTATCTTAGATTGTGAGTAATCATTCTCTAACACTTAGGATCACAGTTTACGTGCAGTACTTGGGCCTAAAGCTTGGTTGAAAGTCTGAACATAAGTGTGTTCATTTGTGCTTGCCCATGTGAGGTCAGCATAAAATATGTTACTTTAGCAAGAAAAGGCAAGGTAGTAACAGGTATGCAACTTTCAGGGGTATGGAATCTGTGCCAGGCTTTTTTCAACAGAGGTACAACTGCATCCTTTAATGAGTCTGGAGAGGCCCCCGCTCCGTAGGAATGCATTTATAGCCTGGACTATGTCATCTGCCAGTGTAGTGATATGTTCTTCAAAGGGAGGAAGAAAACCTGCTTTCAAATGAAGTTTGAAAAGTTTGGAAATTAGAGATAATGTTATTTGGTGGTGAAAACCGCACGTAAGTCATGCATATCTTAAATAAAGTGCAGTATATTGATTAAAGGTGTGGAATGCATGCCTTGAATTAAGTGTCCTAGCCCCAGCTGTGCTTTATTAATTGATGTACTCATTCATTTATTTGTCTCTTTGTAAGGTGCAACATTTTGCATAAGCTTTAGGACGCCTTTCAAAATTATCTGGGACAAAATATGTGGAGAGTAGATAGTTTGCCATTTAATCTGGTGAACATTAAGGTTTTTCATTTGTTTTTTTCGAAAGAATCAGAGAATGGAACCATCCCTGAGATTTATGGCTTAGCATCCCAAAGAGAGACTCCTCAGACTCCAAATGTTCTGTACCAAAGATCAAGTTCAGACTGCATGCAACGTGTCTGGAGGTCATGTTGTGTCTGAAGGTGTTGTGCCTGAAGGTCTTGTGGCTGGAGGTCTTGTCGTGTCTGGAGGCCTTGTAGTGCCTGGAGGTCTTGTTGTGTTTGGAGGCCTAGTTTTGGCTGAAGGCTTTGCCATGTCTGGAGGTCTTCAGACACAACAAGACCTCCAGACACGATAAGGCCTCCAGATATGACAAGTCGTTCAGACTCGGCAAGGCCTCCGGGCACAGCAAAGCCTCCAAACACCAGCAGGCTTCCAGCCACAACAAGGCCGTCAGACTTGGCAATACTTCCACATACCTTTTAGACCTAATCAAATCTCTCTATGCATGCATCTGAATTTGATCTTTCCAACCACATTTGGTCTGAAGGTCTTGTTGTGTCTGAAGGTCTTGTTGTGTCTGAAGGCCTTGTCGTGTCTGGAGGCCTTATTGTGTCTGGAGGTTTTGTTGTGTCTGAAGGCCTTGTTGTGTCTGAAGGCCTTTTTGTATCTGGGAGCCTTGCCGTATCTGGAGGCCTTGTGGTGTATGGATGTTTGGCCGCATCTGGAGGTCATGTTGTCTTAAGTCTTACTGTTGAAGAACCGGAATAACCCACACACTGGGTCTCGGTGGCGGGGGAATTGCCCAAGTCTTCCATACCCTTCATACGTAGTAAAAGGAGACACAGGAGCCTTCGTCTGCAGGAGGAACCCAGATTTATTCAAATAGCCCGGGCTATGGAACAGAGTCCCAAGCTCGTTAGAAACAAGACAGAGGAGGCTGCTGCTTTACTCCGCAGCTTACAAGCCTTTTATACTTTTTCATTCCAGTCTTTTGGCTGTTAGTCCATTGTTCAATCAGGGCAGTGTTTGCAGTTGATAACCAGATCCAGACGGTGTTTGTAGTTGGTGACCTGATCAAGGCTTGGTACTCAAATTATTGTTCACTCAGCTTGATCAAAGCACGGTCATTCAGGTCATTGTTCGATCAGCTTGATCAAAGCTCGGTCATTCAAACCATTGTCCAATCACCCTGATCAAGGCCCAGCAGTCAGACCATTGTCCAGATAACCTGATCACGGTGTCAAGGATGTTTACCAGGCAGGGAGCAGGAGATGGGAAACAAATCATTTACACAGGGCGTGAGTGTCTCATGGTTTTCTGTCGAACTGCAAAGAACAGGGGTGTTGGGTGTGCGACAGTTCCTGGGCAGAAATGCAGGCTGCAAGATGGTTTTTGTCGTGTTAGTTAGAATTTCCTCAGGCATCAGCAGATACGACCAGGTGGGTCGTGTGGAAGTGTTTGACACGAAATGGCAATGAAAAAACAATGGAGTCCTGGTACAAATGATACCGATCAGAAGAACACTTTTCCTCAGACCCTCCTTTTGCCATTGAGTGGCAAATACTTTAAGAAATGTCAATGTTCATAAGGCCATCGGTTTCTTGTTGGAGCATCATCATCATATTGGTGTTGTGAATGTTGGAGGGTGGAGGCTGGATGGTCTGGACACACATTGTACAGAGCACTGGCAGGCACTGAAAGCACAAACAGCAGGAGACCAGGACAGTTATTCCCAAGGCAAGGAAGATGAGGACCCTCCACCCCCACTGGGAAAGGAGGCCCCAGATCCAGCCTGTGAGGGACCAGTTGCCTTTATCCAGATGAATTTCGGAAGAAAGGCGATGCAGACGTTGGATGGCATAGTACACTGAAGGTGCGTTGTCTGGGATGTACACGCAGCAGCTGGAGCCGATCAATTTACACACACCACCACGATCAGCAAGGAGGACGTCTAGGACCATGCGGTTCTGCAGTGTTATAAGGCGGTCCGCCTGTAGTTCTGCAGTGATGTTGGAGAGGGCACCAGCTGTTACTGTGATGGTGGCTTCAAGGACCCGGGTCAGTCCTCGTACAGCCCGACTGTTTGCCATGGGGCCCCAGAATGGAAGGAAACCTTTAAGGAAGTCCCCGGTTTCCTTGCCTGCTGTATCCTCGGCTGATATGACGCCCCTACGTGAGCGACGCAGAGCGCCCTTCATCAACAGGTGGTAACTCCCATGGGTAGAATACGTTGGCGGAAGGAGGAAGGCCAGATAGCAGGTACCAGACCAGTTACGGGGGAGCCAAGTGTAGGCGGCAGTGCCACAGATAAAATAGGTGTTGGGGGATGCCACCAGCTTCGGAGGAGATGTAGAGTTTAAAGATTTTGTGATATTACAAGTACTGGTACCAACTTTCTTAGTCCCTAGGCCATGGATGCAGACATGGCCTTGCACATTTATGACATTCACAGTGTCTCGTTCATCGGGCAGTATCCTTCTTGTGCGGAATCTGGAAAATGTTCGTCGAGTGGTTGAGTTGAATACTACCATCTCACTGAGTTCATCTGGTGATAGTAGCGATGTGGATGAGCTGGTCGGGCAAAAGGAGCATTGGCATGGCCAGATCTGTTCCGCCAGAAGTCATCCTGAAATGTTCCAAGGGCAGAATTGGCAGTACCATTGACAGTGTAGGCCTCCTGTATCAACATCCACCATGCAAGACAAGACCCAGAGATGGAAAAGGGGTAGGGAAAGAATGGGACAGGGTGTATCATGGAATGCGGCATCAGTCCGCAAACCCAGCAGTTGGAAATGTTCATGATCAGCTGATGATGATGCAACATTTGGATGAAGGTGTTATTGAAGAATTCGGCGGGGTAACTCGTGGGCTGGTAGCGTGTAATACTGGTGCTCTGCAGGAGTTGGGGTAGGGGTTGGTGAGGTAACAGGATGGTAGATTAGTAACAGCCAACCAAGAATAGGCAGGATGAGGGAGACAAACAGCGTCACCACGGTGGCCATGAAGCATTTACTATGTTGGAGACTGACATATTGTTTCTGGATTCGAGTGTTTTGGACGGCAGCCATTGTGCTAAGCCAGGGACCTCTAGTGGCTGTCTGTGATTGGTGGTTGCTTCACTGGGCGCAGGTGCCAAGAGCCCTATGGCGTACCTTAGTCTGACACACCAGCACTACTCTCGGCCGGGGAGATCACAGCCCTACAGCCTATAGGCACTTGGCGAAGTCAAAGGCAAGCCTTCCCTCGGGGGCGCAAGTTATATCGGTCGGAAGTAGGGTCAGTATGGTCGGGAAACAATTGTTCTGGACGTTGAGCAGAGTTAAGGGAGGGTTCCACCCTTCCTTTCAGTATGCTGTCACTCTCTGCTTCCGTAGATGTAAAATGCAGTCTGGCATCGCTGAATGGGACAAACGTCGGGACTGTTTCTGTTTCTGAGTCTCCTTGTCCTTCCCTCACCCACTGATCATAGGGGAGGGCAGAGGCACACGCCTACAGTGGGACGAATGCACCCAATTCTTCCGACCTTCTACTTTCACGGCGGTGCGGGTGGCCAGCAACACCTGACGGGGCTGTGTCCAGCGGGGTTCGAGGCTCTTAGTCCGTTGAAAATTCTTTACTAAGACCCAGTCACCAGGTTGGATAACGTGTCCTGGGCCCTCGCTTTTGTCAGGTATGGCCTCATGCACCTGGTGATAAAGAGTACGAAAGGTATTAGTTAGACTGTACAGGTAATCAGTTAATACAGGGTATTCAACATCAGACAGTTTCTTAGGCCGCGGGACACCCCATACATTGGCAGGCCTCCCGAACACAATCCCATGGGGGGATAGCCCTATCCTGGTGTGGGCTGTTGTTCTTGTAGACAATAGGGCCAAGGGCAGAGCATCAACCCAAGTGACACCTGTCTCGGCTACTATTTTGGCCATTTTAGTTTTTAGGATGCCATTGTACACCTCCACTAGACCTGCTGACTGGGGGTGGTTAGCTGCATGAAATTTTTGTTTTATACCCAATGCTGTACAGATATATTCCATAATTTGAGCCGTAAAGTGTGTCCCGTTGTCACTCCAGACCAAGCGGGGCAAACCGAATCATGGGAGGTACTCTTTTAATAGTATTTTGGCGGTAGTGCAGTCTTTGCCGGGGTAGGCCTCCACCCATCGGCTGAAGGTACAGACCACCACTAGGACATATTTTAAATTGTTACATCGGTCCATCTGGATGTAATCTATTTGGAGGACTTCAAAAGGGAAGGTAGGAGGAGAGAATCCTCCCTTAGGAGTAACTGTGCCTTTTCCTGGGTTATACATTAGGCAAATCATGCATGTTTTAACCAGCTTTTCAGCATATGTTGGTATCTTAGAGTTGTACCATGTAGGTTCCAACAGTTTACATATCCCTTTTGCACTAATGTAGAGCAGGACCATGGGCCATCGTAACTACTGGTAGCACATGACTGTCAGGTAACATCCATTGTCTTTCCATAGTCGTGCGGACCCAGCAACCATCAATTCCCTCCTTTGCTAATTGCTCCTTCCACACCCGTAGTTCCTCAGGAGTAGTGTGGGACTGAATATCGATCACACTCTGCACTGTGTTTTCAACCATGCCCTCGTCTGCCACCCACCTAGCGGGACCTCCTACATACATTCCTTCCCTTTTTCTAAGAGCTGTTTGTCTGGCCGTCTGGTCAGCCAGGGCATTGCCTTTCCCAACATCATCTGTCACTTTCTTATGGGCCTTACATTTTATAATGGCCACCTTTCTGGGGAGTGTCAGGGAGTCTAACAATCGGTGAATTAGGGGGCCATGTTGAATCTTGGTCCCATGGGAAGTAAGGAAATTCCTTTCTTTCCATAACCTCCCGAGTTGTGGGCCACCCCGAAGGAATATTGGCTGTCAGTATAAATATTTACCGTCATCCCTTTGCTTAACTCACAGGCTCTAGTGAGGGCCACTAATTCTGCTGCTTGAGCAGAGCACTGCGGAATCTGAGCTGTTTCTACTACTTGTCCTAATGTCGTGAGGGCATAGGCGGCTGAGGTGTTACCATCTGGCCCTCTGAGAAATGATCCGTCCACATATAGTGTACCTTCTGGTTCTGCTATCGGGGTATCCTGTAAGTCAACCCGTCCCTTCGTCTCCTCCTCTGTCCTTAATATGCAGTCATGTGGGTCTAAGCGGGCATCCTGAGTATCCAGTGGGAGTAATGTTGCGGGGTTCAGTACAGTGCATCTCTTGATGTTAATGTGGCTGGAAAAGAGTGTCAGTTCATATCCTGTGAGTCGTGCGCTAGTGAGGTACTGTGTCTTGGTGTTATTAAGGAGGGTATCTACAGAATGGGGGACCATCAGAGTCAGGGGAGTTCATGACGATCCCCGCACTCTGACGGACCATGAGGGCGGCCGCAGCGGTCGCCCGTAGGCATCCTGGGAGAGCCCTTGCAACAGGATCTAAGGTGGCTGAAAAATAGGCACATGGCCGATGGTGACCTCCGAACATCTGGGTCAAGACAGCGCATGCACAGCCGTCTGTCTCATGTACAAAAGAGAAAAATTGCTTGCTATAATCAGGAGTACCGAGGACTGGAGCAGTACACAGAGCCCTCTTTAAATCTTGGAAGGCTTGCGCATGCTCTCTAGTCCATGGAAAGGAACTGTCTGATATGTCTTTAGTGGTGAGGGCAAGAAGAGGTTTGACCATGGCCGAAAAGTTGGAAATCCACTGTCTACAGTATGAGGTTAGGCCTATGAAGGCTCGCACCTGCTTTTGTGTTCGTGGGGCCGTCCATAGCATTGATAATGGCTACACGATCAGCGGTGAGCTGTCTTCCCTCCTTCGAGAGGAAATGACCTAAATAGGTCACCTTCTCTTGACAAAACTGAAGCTTTTAAAGAGACTTTGTGATTATGGAGGGCAAGGTGGCGTACTCAAACAGAGAGTAGCTTCTTTACATGTTGGGGCAGAATTTGCAGCAATGAGGAGGTCATCTACATATTGTAATAGTGTGGAGTTATCAGGGAGTTCCAAGGAATCTAGTTGACTTTTGAGGGCTTGACTATAGATACTGGGGCTCTCGGTGAACTCCTTGAGGGGCGCGGCAGAATCTAAAGCTTCGCCCACCAAGGGAGAAACCAAAAAATGTCTGCTGTCAGGATGTATAGGAATGCTGAAAAAAGCATTCTTCAGATCTATGACAGAAAAGTGCGTTGCGTCAGAAGGGACCATCGTTAAGAGGGCTGTAATGTCGGGGACAACAGGATATTGGGAGATTGTTATTTTGTTAAGGGCTCTCAGGTCAATCACGAATCTGTATATTTTAGGGGAGAGAGCATCTCCATTGGTCTTTTAAGAACGGGAATAATGGGACTGTTACAGATATTGCCACGTGTTTCCTCCACTACGCCCTTGTCCATTAATTCAGATATTATTGTTAAAAGGGCCATTTCTCCTTCCGCGGGTAGTCGATACTGCCGGAGGCGGGGGAGAAGTGCACCTGGCTGGATGCGTACCACATGAGGGGATATGTTGAGACACCCTACATCAGTGTCTGATGATGCCCAGAGGGAGGAAGGTAAAAACTGCAATTCTGGTGGGAGGGGACCAGACAGATACATATAGGAAGCTGCGGTGGGAGAAATTGTTAGGGATACACCTTGGGGACTACATGATATGGTCGCATACAGAGCTTTCAGTAAATCCATGCCTAACAAGTTTTCACTGCAACCTGTAGTAAGGACCAAGGGAGCGTCAACATGTGCAGGGCCAATATCGAGAGGGAGGGGTTCAGAGACAGGGCTCGTCACAGGTGTTCCTGCAAAACCCACGGAGACATTTATTTTGCCAGAAAGGGGTGCCTCCGGGACTGACAGACGTGCAATAAAAGACCTGGTGGCCCCAGTATCCAAAAGAAAATTCTGATCGTTCCCCACAACTGACATTTGAACATACGGGCCCCTTTGATCCACTGGAATTTGCACTCTGGTAATACCCCTTTCCTGGCTGTCCTATGCTTGGTAGGACCCTATCTCATCAACTTCGTCATAATCATCATTGTAATAAGTGCCTGTTGCTTCGTACCCATCAAACCTATTGGCCGGGCGCGGCCGGACGGGAACGTGATCCCTGGGCCTACATTCTTTATCCTGTGGATGGGGCGGGCCATGGTCCCTAGTCGGCCTTCCCTCCCTGGGAGCGCGAGGCCGAGTCTTCCCTGTTCGGATGTTTTCAGCTAACACGGGACATTCGTCTATCCAATGGCCGTACCCCTTACAATAAGCACACTGATCTGTTTGGAGGGCTCCCGTATGTTGAGGGCTGGAGGGTAGACTGGCGAGCCCCTCGGAGGGTGTTGGGGTTGAGGTCTGAAATTCCCGCGGGCATCGGGACCTCGGGGAGGGTAAGCCTGCTGCAGAAGTGCCTTAGTCTTAAGATCCCTAACCTTCTTACTTTCCTTGTCTCTATCTTCATTCTCCCTATTCTCATGATATTGTGCCATAGCCAAGATACCAGTGATAGTTTGGGCAGACCACGTACTTTCAACTTTCTTAAGCCTGGTGGAAATCTCAGGAAGCAAGTTGCTGACAAACTTATCGACAAACACTGGGCCAGAACCTGGGGTCCGGGGATCCAAACCACTATGTCCTTTGTATTCTGTCTCAAAACGGGTAAAGAAGTCCTCCACATTCTCATCTTTTCGCTGCCTACAGGCGTTTATTTTATCCCAGTTAATGACAGTTTCCGGCAAAAGTGTTTTCATAAACGTTATTATTTTACCGGGCAAAGTCAGGATGGCAGCTTCTGGTTTAGTCCCTCCTACCCTTGCTTCTTCCATAGCCTCTAGGTCAGCCCATTTACCTCCCAACGCCACTTCATGATCAGTTGTCGAATCTTGTCCCAAATTTCAGTGGGAACAACCGTACGAAAAAGTAAATCTATATCCTCAAGAACGAGAGTACCTGCAGATATAATCTGACCTAATTCTCTGTAAAAGGCAGCCGGATTTTTCCGGGGATCTGGTAATTGTTCTTTTAACTGCATTACTTCTGACCTTTTCCAGGAACATGAACCCAAAGCCTGCGCCAGTGTGCCTCAACAGCCCCTCGGCCATTATTTTGGGCATCGGTAAGTGCGTTAACAAAGACAGGGGCCGCCTCTCTCATTGGCATAGCTGTCTCTAGAGGGTGTTGGAAAAGCGGTCATATCACGGTAAGCCATTAAAGCAGACACAGCACCAAACATCCCCTCTCCCTGAACATCGCCTCTTCTTATTTGTGACCTAAGGTCCATTAATCCAGTGGGTATCTGCATAAGCGCATTCTCAAATTTTTGCATGACCAGCGTACACATGTATTCAGCCCAGGTGGTCTGTTCCATAATCGTCCACTGGGAAAAGGTGGACCATATGTCTTTAAAGGCATAAATATTCCCGTTCTTTATCCAACATTCACATTGTTGCTTCTGTAGGTCATTTTCTCGAAGGGACGAAAAGCTGACTGCAGAGCGCAAGGAGGCCAGTCGGGGGAATTGAACATTTTATATAAATCCTACTTAACTGTAGACCACGGGGAAGTAGGAAAAGGGCGGAGTAGGGGTAAAGCCGCAGGGGTTGGGCGGATGGAGACTTGTTGTCATTCCCGCAGTGAGGACAGGGTTAGCGGGCGTGGTCGGTGTCATAGGAAAAATCGGGAGGGTTGGTGTGACAGGAAGAACAGTAGGAGGGGCAGTGGGGGCAGGAGTGGGCGGTGGCGGGGGGACATGTGGGGTGTGAGGCGTCAGGGCAGGGTACATTGGGGCATATGCAGGAGGGCTTTCTAGCATGGTATCAAGCAAGGAATCACCTTCTTCTCCCCCATCCATATGGCCCCTTTCTTTTCTCCTCACGAGCTGGATAGCATTTTTGTACCCGGGCCCCATGTTCCCTGTTGGCTATTTCTACCGATTTTGTCATTTGATTTTGTAAATTTACTCTGGCGTGGTCGGCCATTGACATGCGTTCCTGTTTTCTTTCTTGAGCCTTCTGCTTTCTAGCTCTCTGCTCTATCTCTTTCCTCCAAAATCGGACAGATTCAAACATAGACGGGCGCGTTTTTCTTTTCATTAATTGTTCCTCTAAGTTGGTGAGAACTTGGGAATTAAAGGAGCCGAAAAGTGGCCACTGTAATTCCGCGATACTTTGTTTCGTATATTTTACCCAGAATGAGGAAAACATTATGGCAGAAGGGCCATGTTTAACATACATCGTATGGCCAGGGGTCCCCTTCTGGAGGAAGCGGACAAGCCGCCTCCAGCTGGGAGTCCTGCGTACACATACAACAACATAATTTCTTGAACTTACTACTGACTGGCATGCTTGTAAATAGGTAACAGACACCGGCGGGTTTTAAAATTCACCTCGCCTGCTTGGCTTTTGCAAAGGTCAATAACAGCAGAATCATACAGACTTGGTGGGTGATCAGTCCACCACTTACCTTACAGGGTAGTTCTCTTCTGCAGATGTAGGGCTGTGTCCTGCTCCAGAAATTATTTGCTAGGGACTCCAGCGAGGACGCGGTCATGTGGCCCAGACCGGGTGGGGAGGAACAGCGGGCGAGTCGTTCGGCTCACCGGATTGCAAGAATCCCTCGGGTAGGGCGCCTCCGTCGGAGTCTCTCCGTGCACCTCCTCACATCCACCGGGCCTGACCTTCGTACTCGTGGAGTCCTGTTTGGGCGCCATTTGAAGAACCGGAATAACCCACTCACTGGGTCTCGGCGGCGGGGAATTGCCCAAGTCTTCCATACCCTTCATACATAGTAAAAGGAGACACAGGAGCCTTCGTCTGCAGGAGGAACCCAGATTTATTCAAATAGCCCGGGCTATGGAACAGAGTCCCAAGCTCGTTAGAAACAAGACAGAGGAGGCTGCTGCTTTACTCCGCAGCTTACAAGCCTTTTATACTTTTTCATTCCAGTCTTTTGGCTGTTAGTCCATTGTTCAATCAGGGCAGTGTTTGCAGTTGATAACCAGATCCAGACGGTGTTTGTGTAGTTGGTGACCTGATCAAGGCTTGGTACTCAAATTATTGTTCACTCAGCTTGATCGAAGCACGGTCATTCAGGTCATTGTTCGATCAGCTTGATCAAGCTCGGTCATTCAAACCATTGTCCAATCACCCTGATCAAGGCCCAGCAGTCAGACCATTGTCCAGATAACCTGATCACGGTGTCAAGGATGTTTACCAGGCAGGGAGCAGGAGATGGGAAACAAATCATTTACACAGGGCGTGAGTGTCTCATGGTTTTCTGTCGAGACTGCAAAGAACAGGGGGTTGGGTGTGCGACAGTTCCTGGGCAGAAATGCAGGCTGCAAGATGGTTTTTGTCGTGTTAGTTAGAATTTCCTCAGGCATCAGCAGAAACGACCAGGTGGGTCGTGTGGAAGTGTTTGACACGAAATGGCAATGAAAAAACAATGGAGTCCTGGTACAAATGATACCGATCAGAAGAACACTTTTCCTCACTGTGTCTGAAGGTTTTGTGATGACTAGAGGTCTTGTCATGTCTGGAGGCCTTGTTTTGCCTGGAGGTCTTGTAGTGTCTGGAGCCTTTGCGGTGTCTGGCCTTGGGGATGTGCAAAAGGAGCATCTTTCTCTAAACAGAGTTCAATACAGAACCTTCAGAACAGATTGTACATGTTACCAGCAACCAACATTCAACAAGAGTTAAATTGCTGAAGTTTAAAGCACCCATAGTTTTCCAAGTAGATATAAATTAATGAACTCAAAGAGGGAGCATGAGTAGTGGAGTTTGAACTAGTGCTCATATATGTGTCAAAAAAGGCTGGGATTCTATGTAACTCAGGGGCTTTTAGATGGGAAACGGTTGTGGCTGTAGATAAGCAAATTATGGAAGGAAGAAGAGAAATCGATTAGAACTCAAGGCGGATCTAACATCAGGAAATCATCCTTCACAATGTTTAGCCAATGCATGGTCTTGTTCATCCAGGGATGTATGTCACTGAACAATAAGGAAATAAAATCAAGGGTGTGCAGAAAAAATATCAGAGAAAAAATATTGTGTGGACAAAATATTGTGTCAAGAATATCAAGGACAAAAATATTGTGAAAATAAGTTTCTATAGGTAAGCAAAGTTTTACAATGTATAACTCCACATATATGTACCTTGACGATATATACATTTTCGAGGTACGTAGATGTAGAGTTAGGAATAGAAAATCAATACTTACCTATTTCATCTTACTTTCTCGATATTTTGGTCCTCGATATTTTTGGCACAATATTCTGTCCACATGATATTTGCGTTTTTAGTATTCTGTCAGTGATCCCCTTATAGACATTTTAAATAGTGCTAATTAAAGGATGGATCCTTGAGGGCCCCCACAAGTGAATAAAGATGGAGGAGATGGGAATGCATTCTAGTATATTTGTATGAATCTGTTATGTAGGGATCACTGACAAGATATCGAGTGACAGAATATCGTGTTCCCAAAATATCGGGACATAAATATCGATGTCAAAAATATCGACATCCTATCTTCATAATGGTAAGTACTAAAATACCGGAAAAATATATATCGTTGTTAAAAAATATCAAAGTATAAAATATTGTTTTTTTAAATGTATAAAAAATAATGTAAAATAAATTAAATAATACATATAACTTAAAAAAATATTTAGAATTATTAGAAAATGTTAACAATTATAAGTAATAAATGTAATGTAAAAATAAATTAAACATACATATATAAAATGTAATATATATATTTACTTAATAATAATTAAGCAATAATGATTTTAATAAATTATAAAATGTTAGAAATATATTAAAAATTATAAATACATATATATATAAATACACCTGTAACATAAAAATAAAAATATATATATATTATAAATTAAAATATTAAAATATGTATTATTTTTTCAAACTACATTTTACACTACATTGAGTACAACAGTAGATAAAGTGTTGGATAGCGGAGGTGAATAAGTTACTATTCCCACTCCAGCAAGTGCAACAGTAGGGAAAGTGTTGTATAGTGGAGGGGAATAATTTACTATTCCCACTCCAGCGAGTGCAGCAGTAGGGAAAGTGTTGGATAACGGAGGGGTAAAAATTACTGTTCCCACTCCAGCGAGTGCAACAGTAGGGAAAGTGTTGGATAGCGGAGGGGAATCATTTACTATTCCCATTCCAATGAGTGCAACAGTAGGGAAAGTGTTGGATAGCATAGAGGATAAAATTACTATTCCCACTCCAGTGAGTGCAACAGTAGCGAAAGTGTTGGATAGCATAGGGGTAAAAATTACTATTCCCACTCCAGCGAGTGCAACAGTAGGGAAAGTTTTGGATAGCGGAGGGGAATAATTAACTATTCCCGCTCCAATGAATGCAACAGTAGGGAAAGTGTTGGATAGCGGAGGGGAATAATTTACTATTCCCACTCTAATGAGTGCAACAGTAGGGAAAGTGTTGGATAGCGAAGGAGAAAAAATTACTATTCCCACTCCAGCAAGTGCAACAGTAGGGAAAGTGTTGGATAGCGTAGGGGTAAAAATTACTATTCCCACTCCAGCGAGTGCAACAGTAGGGAAAGTGTTGGATAGTGGAGGGGAATAATTTACTATTCCCACTCCAATGAGTGCAACAGTAGGAAAAGTGTTGGATAGCGAAGGGGTAAAAATTACTATTCCCACTCCAGCGAGTGCAACAGTAGGGAAAGTGTTGGATAGCGGAGGGGAATAATTTACTATTCCCACTCCAATGAGTGCAACAGTAGGAAAAGTGTTGGATAGCGAAGGGGAAAAAATTACTAATCCCACTCCAGCGAGTGCAACAGTAGGGAAAGTGTTGGATAGCGTAGGGGTAAAAATTACTATTCCCACTCCAGCGAGTGCAACAGTAGGGAAAGTTTTGGATAACGGAGGGGTAAAAATTACTATTCCCACTCCAGTGAGTGCAACAGTAGGGAAAGTGTTGGATAGCGTAGGGGTAAAAATTACTATTCCCACTCCAGCGAGTGCAACAGTAGGGAAAGTGTTGGATAGTGGAGGGGAATAATTTACTATTCCCACTCCAGCGAGTGCAACAGTAGGGAAAGTGTTGGATAGCGGAGTGGTAAAAATTACTATTCCCACTCCAATGAATACAACGTTAGAGAAAGTGTTGGATAGCGTAGGGGTAAAAATTACTATTCCCGCTCCAGGGAGTGCAACAGTAGGGAAAGTGTTGGATAGAGGAGGGGAATAAATTACTATTAATCTAAATCAAGGAGAGAGCGAGGAAGTTATGGGGAACGTCCCTATCCCCAGTTCAAATGTATGCGAAACAATGTGGGCGAACCCACTGTGGAAAGAGTTAGGACTCACTGTTATAATGAACAGTGCCAAGAAACCATTAGGTTTTATTAAAAGACCCCTCACACACCAACCTGGTTGGTGTCATGCTTCATCATTGGGGTCCCAACCGGGTGGCCGAATGCCCCCCGGTTGGGCTGCGACACCTGATTACAGCGGAGCTGGTGTGGTGTATTTGTGGGAAGTAGTGTAGTGAGGATTTAAAATATCTCTGGGAATCCTTGCCTAATGTGTTTATTAGTGGCGGCCCAGGATACGGTTAAAATCAAATAGCGCAACTACTGGAGTGAATTTCACTCTTAGTTGTCTAAAATGTGGTCTACATGTTTCAGCCCTGGATAGATAATGTACGGGCTTTCGTCAGGACCGGGTGAAGAGTGCGTGAGTGGCAAAAATCATGCCACGTGAAAAGTGATTATCCAACACACGCGCTAAGGTGTGTGGTAGTGCTCAGTGGTATCGGTATACTTACGGACCCACTGTAAAAACACTAAATTGTAGTGTGAGGCAGAAATTCAGGGTCCGGGAGGGGTACCGTCTATAGTCACACTTTCATCAAGACGAGAAACCCGTTGAAACCTAGTGTGGTCTCCCGTGATCCTGGCTGCTGGATCATGCCAGTTTTAATAAAACCTAATGGTTTCCTGGCACTGTTCATTATAACAGTGAGTCCTAACTCTTTCCACAGTGGGTTCGTCCACATTGTTTCGAATAAATTACTATTCCCACTCCAATGAGTGCAACAGTAGGGAAAGTGTTGGATAGCGGAGGGGATAGAACAAAACATTACAGCTATTTAACCTAAATCCCCAAACAAAATAAAAACAAAACAATTACTAACAATATTTACCAATTAATAAATTAATATTAATGATCAACTAATGATTAATTTATTTAAAGTATATTACTTTCAACCCTCTACCCCAATAAACACAGAAACACACACCTAAAAATATTTACACAATTTCCATAACTAATTTTACATTAATAAATTAATAACAATTAACAACAAATCATTAATTAATTTTAAAAAAAAATCTTCCCAATATTTACAACTATAAACGCCACAACTCACACATCAAAATTATTCCACAATTAACATATTTAATATTTAATTAATTAATTAGCATTAATTAACAAATAATTAATTAATGATAAATATTTTACCTCCCACCATATTCCCCTATAAATGACACCACCAATGTCGTAAAACATGACACAATTAACATAATTTATTAACATTTAATTAATTATTTAATAACAACTAACAAGCAAAATAAAAACAATTAATAATAAATTAATTCACACAATTAACACTATAAAATAACATTAAATAAATATTATATTATAAATATAAAAAAATGTATTAAAATTAAATTACTTCCCACCCTACTCCCCTATCAACCCACAATGCACTCCTAAAAAATGACACAATTAACATAATTACCAATTAATTAATAATAATTAACAACCAATTATTAAATAATTAATAATAAATTAATTCCCACAATTAACAATATAAAATATTAAATACATAAATATTAATTAATAAAAAATATTAGTAAATTAATTATAATTAAATTACTTCCCAACCTATTCCCTATAAACCCACAACCCACTACGGAACTAAAACGCAAAATTTAATTAAAATAAAATTAAAATTAATAACTTCTAAAAATTTAACATATATATTAAAAAACAAATGCAATACTTAGACAAAAAAATAGAACGCATACATTTAAAATACATACTAAAATACATAACACTAACTAAAAAAACGATATTTTTAACAAATATGGGGCCTATTACGATGGCGGTCGGAAAACCTCCCCGACCGCCATGGTAATGGGAAAAGACTGCCCGCATGGACCGCGACATCACCGCCGGTCGTATTACGAAGGCCCGCGGTCGAAATCCGACCGCGATGGTCGGATCGCGGGCCTTAACATTGCGGCGGTTGCTGCTGCCCACAGCACCACCGCGATGCCCAAAGGAGCATGTCCTGCATTTCCCTGCACTGCGTGGCAGGCACTGCACAGTGCCTGCCACCTGGTACAGGGAAATGTAGGGGGGGACCATGGGTACCCCCCCAGTGCACCCACAGCCCCCCCAAAACATCGGTGGCCCGCAACGGGCCCCCGGAAGACAATCTCCGCATGCCTTTCCATGGCGGTCTGACTGCTGAGGAAAGGCTGGCTACCGCCGGCATCATAATCGTGCCGGCGGAGCCTGCTCTGCACCGCCACCATTATCCCGGTCCTGCTCCGTCCGCCATGCAGGAGTGCGGATGGCAACCGGCGGAAAAGCGGCGGTCGGAATTTCCCACCGCCGCGGTCACCACCGCCATCCTAATCGGACCGGAGGTTTTCTGGTTTGCGACCGCGGTCGGATGTCCACCGCCATCGTAATAGACCCCTATATTTTTGCAAACGATATTAATGACTTCGATATTTTTTAGAACGATATTAATGACTTTGATATTGTTAAAAACAATATTACTTACCTTAGACTCGATATTCTTGAACACGATATTCTGACAGTCGATATTTTTGTATCACAATATTCTGCACTCGATAATAGTGCACGTCGACATAAAAAAACTCGATATTTAGACTGTTTACCGTTATGTAGATAGGACTTGAACCAGCACATAAAATGAACAGACATCTAAGCCCTTAACCAGAGGTAATGAAAGGTTCCAGTGTTGGGGGTGGGGAAGGGTGTCAGGAGCTGATATCGAGTGAAATACGATTAAAAGAGCACACCTGTTAGATCCCTTAGAGGGGGCACACTGGTTCACTACAAGGTCCAATGCACTACAAAATGTCGAAGCTGTCCTAGGGAACTCTAACAGATGCCACACAGGGCTTGCTCCAAAACAGAACTTCAAGAACGAAAAAAGTTAGGTCTTCTTTTTGAGTTTTCAGTAAAGCAGGTGGGGTACTTCATGGGACTGGATGCATAACAGAGATAGCTCAACTTCCAAAAAAAGAACCACGAAATTAGGGGACTTGCAAGCACATCCTGGCTGCTCTGTAAATCGTGAATCGGGGGGGATCTTCTCCCCCAAGTACTACAGAGTGTTGGAGCAAAATGGTTTATCCACCAGGGTAAACAATTTCAGGTACTTTGGAGTCATATTCGTTTTGTTTACAGGGTATAACTTGGTTTCTCGTCCAGATTCAAAACCCACGTGGACTGTGCTATAATCTATGGGGACCTATTCAACAAACAAAGCATATTACAGAGACCAATACGAGCTGCATGGTAGAAAATGCATTTATACTTCCAGCTGCTAGAATTCCATGACGTCTACATGAAGCCCCCAAGTCTCATTCAGCATGGACAGCATCCCTCCCCTTCCATCTGATGGAAAGTTTCTAGGTGATATTTCTGGACTGTCAAGGCAGGCCGAGCAATGACGCGGATTCAGAGGACAAACAAGACGATCTGATGGATCGAGCTATATAAATCAATTATATAATATTTTACAAGTATAATCCAGTTTTCCTTTTATGGTAATAAATGATATCCGAGTTCCCAGGAGGCATTAAAAGAAAAAAAAAAAAGAGTCCCTCATTTCCCACTCCTGACCCAGCCACTTTCCATTTTACAGAGAGCCGGTAGATGGCCATATCTTTGATTAAAAGAGCCCCTTTAATCAAATAAAGTGCCTTATCAAGTTAAAGCCAAGATTCCGATACTCCTGCCTACGCTACTGGAATAATTCAGAATTAAAGTGCCTCCGTCCCTCCCGCCACTGCACTCCATCAATACTAAATGCTCGACGAAGCAAAATGTTAGCTCTAGCCTCCGCTCGTTGGCGCGCTCAATCCTGACAAATGGCGGCATAAATTAATCTGTTTGAGCTAATAGTTCCACTGTCAGGAATATTCAAGCTACAAACCAGTTGTGTCCCTTTAGCAGATGTCTGATAAACCTACTCTAATTGTAGCAATTAAGTGAAGTATCCATCCATATGCCTGAGGTATCTGACTGCTAATTGGGTCTTCTTTGTGCGCTGTTTTTGTCTGATTCTTCCAATGCTCACTGTGCTGGCCCTTGTGTGTGTCTTGCATTGTGACCGCATATGGGAACAGGGTGCCTCTCGCTTCCCTTGAAAAATCTATGGCCAGTAGGGTGACCAACTGGCATGGGTGCAAATTCAGGACGGTGAGTGTAAAAATGCAGGACAAAGGGTCAAAATTCAGGACAAAAATTCAGGACAGAAGTTCAAAATTCAGGACAAAAATTCAGAGCAAAAGGTACGTTTTACACACACATCAGAGGAGGTCGCGCAATAGTGTATACGTAAGTAAATAGACAACCAAAATACGTTTTTTATGTCCCAGTGGAACAGAGAACAAGACTAACTTCCTATTTACAGGGTTTCTTTTTTGCCGAACTGAGTTGTAAACAGTTTATCAGACTTGGAAGGATGAATAGCTGAGCGAGCCCTGACAGGATTCAGACCTGTCTGTGCTGTAGGATATACGGAAGTCAGCAACGGGAATTTGACTCACTGAGTCATCTTACAGTTTACGGTGCAACGGCACACTTTTGCATACTATTTCATAAAATAGAAAATGTGTACTTAGAGGACCATATTCTCTTTGCCAAACTCCTAGGTGGCTATTCCACGGCTTGCAATACAGCAGTTGAAAATAAATCGCACATCAGCTGGTATTTAGCAGCTCGGTCTCTGTACCTTTTTATTTCTCAAGTTTGCTTTATGCTTCTCTCTGTCGCTTGAACTCCACTTTCACAGCTTGCTCTGTCCTAGTCTCTTGGTCTTTCAATAGATTTTCGAGTTCATGAACTCTGTCTACCAACTGTACCTCCCAAAAACAAAATATCGGGTCATCAGGAAGCTCCAAGGATTGCAGCAATTACCGCCTCCCAAGTAGCCTTTCACACATTTGCATTTCTTTGGGGAAGCAGACACCCTGGGCTTATTTCTTTTCAGCCGCGCCCCTCCCTCCACAATGCAGCACAGGACACTCCCTTGCACGTCAGCTGGGGAATTTAAATTGCGTAAATAAACTTTTGTACTTTAGCTGAGAGGCTGAAATTACGGAAAAATGCTGTCCGTGAAGACATTCATCACGGACAACGAACTTAAGGGCTAATTTACAGACTCTCCGTGAAAATTACGGACGGTTGGTCACCCTAACTGGCCAGATGTACGAATATCTGGTTGTCAAATACTAGCCCTAATAAGTATTTTCTGACTAGTAAAGATTTTTAGGACCTGACCCATGTACTAATAGGAAGGTTCTTAAAAATCTGAATTGTAGTGGATCAGAATCCGATCTAGCTTATGAATAATAATGAGGTAGGCCACATTAATAAAGAAAACTTAAAAAAAAAAAAACAGCCCATTTTCCTTAAAGGAAGCGAGACTGCATAAAAAAAGAAAAGGTATTTTTTTTTTTTGATTGTTTAAGAGGCAGTGGTCCTCTGAACCTCTGGCTACTCTTTAACAAACTTTTTTGTATTCACAAAGCAGAAGAATCCAAGGGGACCCCTTTTTTGTAGCAAATGCATTACCACCCCCTTTGAGGTGTAGATAAAAAAAATCAGGGCCCGATTTCGAGTCTGACGGTCTTTGGCTGCCAGACTTTGGTGGCGGCGGTCCTGCCTCCACCCTATTCTGAGGTGGCTTTTAGGACCGGCCACCGCTGCACCAGGGAACCGCCATTTCCTGGCGGTGGCGCAGTGCAGAGGTCTATATAATAAGCAAAGGTGGAATGCCACGGTCCGCCAAACATATTATGAGTTTCCCCTCCGCCAGCCATTTCATGGTTGGGTCACCACCTTGAAAAGGCTGGCAGAGGAGAAACAAAGGGGGCCCTACAGGGCCCCCATGTCCCCGCTGCCATGGGGATGCATTCAGGGGGCACAACATGTTCCAAGGCGGCATGGACTTAACAGTCCATGACGCTCATGAACTTCTTTTGCGTTCCCATTGCTGTGTCCGTTTTCAGGACACCGCCGTGGAAACGGCAAAAGAAAAGACAGGAAAAGTCTGCCAGACACGCGTTCAGCTCGTAATCTGGTGGGTGGTCCCTGCACGGCTTTGGCGGTGCTGAGCTGGCGCAGAGCCGGCGTAGCACCGTCAAAGTCTTAATCGCCCCTAAGCGTTTTGCAACTGTATTTCAGTTGTAAAACATTGAATCTTGAGATACCAATTCAATATTTGGAAGGGATGCCTAAAATGCGCTCCTTCCATACCTAATAGGTATCCATTCTGAATCTCATTTTCAGAGTTAGAAAAACGTTTCTGACTCCAAAAGTGGCATTAGTGTGTCAGAAAAAACATTTAAAAAATCACAAACACCAAATTGGAGAGTTTGCGACCATTAAAGTGCTTTGTACATTTTGCCCTATGTTTGGCTAAGATGCTGCTGCAATGCTACACTACTGGCCAATTGTGTACTAACCAAGTGCCAAATAACAGTATCAATAGGGTTGGGATATTGCTTCCTGTGACATCCCTTCCTGGTGGTATCCCTCACTGTGATGCTACTGTGCATTTTCACATGCTAATTAGGGTGCTCACATTTTTTGGGTCTGGTTTGGAGACAGCTTTAGTTCTCTTTCCAGCTTCATTTAATCAGAAATGTAGAAATAAAAATACACAGACACATACATACAAAAAGTGGGTTTACGTTAGCCCTCTTCATCCATTGAAATGTTCAGCTGGCATTTACATTTTGCTTCCACCTACCCAAGCATACAGTTTGGCACAATGGTTGAGTCCACTTCAGCTACTAGCTCTCTTTTACTGTGAGTGATGGCATTTTGTCTGATCATATTAGCATTACTGACTAAACTCAAATGTACTTCAGAGATATGGCAGATGGGCAAATTCTTTTATTTGCCAATGCTCTTTTTCTTTCAGTTCTTTACCATGCTTTACCTTTAAAGCCAATAACAACTTTTCTTTGCACCATGAGAATCATGGACCATATGTACTAAGATGTACTAAGATTTCAACGCATCAACATTTTGCAATCAAGCCAAATTTTGTGACCCAACCTATGTACTAATAGGTCAGTTTGCAAATTCACCATTGGGAGTGGAATGGCATGTGACCTACCTCATCAATATTCATGATAAGATTCCAATTGGATGCCATCACAGTGATGGTGGCCTGCTGGGTTCAGCAGACCACCAAGTCTGTGATCACATTTAAATACAGTATTTATTTTTTTGATGATCAGATTTTAATTTTCAAATAAAAAATGAAAATGAAGAAAGTGACAGAAAAGCAAAGACAATAATAAGCTGCTTCAAGTCATCATGCCCTACCCCTCAACCTCCCCTCACCAGTCCTTCTCCAAGAATCAACTTGCATGACTCGCCAAGGAGTCCAATGTTGAGGATAAGCCATAATAGTCCCATCCTTTGCCCCAAATTTTGGAAAATTTAGCCAGGCTGCCCCTGGCGATATAGATAGGCTCCTCAATTTAGTGCACCAATCAATGCCAGGATGCCATTGTTTCAGTGTCGATTGGGATGGTTGTTTCCAAGTTTGAGCAATATCCCTTTTTGCCACCAAAGTCGCCAGTCCAATTAGTGTGCGGTCTCCACGAGATCCCCCCAATTAATCCAACACCCCCAGCAAAGCCATTTTGGGTGACAACTGTATTTGAATGCCCAGAACCGCCAAAAGGGTAGGGTCCACATGAGCCCGATATGGAGTAAGTGGCAGGCACAGCCATGTTATGTGAAAGAAATCGGCGTCTGGGGAGTGGCAGTGAATACCGTTAGTGTCAGGTAGGATCTGTGCACGGCCCAGTCTCTCAGGGTAATGTAGGTCTGGTGAAGGTAGTGCAGTTGAATGAGGCTTAGTCTGAAGGATATCACCAGCTCTCTGGGAGCCATACAGGCCTCCAACCACTCCATCTCATCTAACTTCCCAACCCAGCCCTCGCACTTCTGGCATAGCCAGTCTAGCGACCCTAGTGCGCTGCCCACCAGGGCACGATACAGTTGAGAGATCCTCATTTGCCCAACCTCCCCAGGAGCAATCTGGGTAAAAAAGTATATTTTTTTTATGCAGCCCATTTTCCTTAAAGGGATCCAATCTGTATCTAAGGAACAACAAATGCTTTTTTAGAAAGTTTGTTTGCTAGTTGGCAGTGGTCCCATGGAATACTGTCCACTCCCAAACAAACGTTTTTTTTCATTCATAAAGGCGAAGAGGTCCCATGGGGCAGCTTCCCCTTGGCGAATAGATTACCTCCGCATTTGATGAGCTGCTAACCTATCAATTGTTTTTAACTAAAATCACAGTTGCAAACCCTTAATAGATACCATTGCTAATCGGAATTTGGAAGGGATGCCCTAAACATGCACATTCTAAATTGCAATTCGTAATGCATTTTTAAACCCATTGGGCCGAGTCACAAAGGTAAACTTACACTTTTGTGTAAGTTTACTATTTTTTTTTGATATTCACAAACTATGATTTAATAGTAACTCATAGCTGCCTCTGTCTTTTTGTAGTATGACAGAAAAGTAGCTGCCCAATCCCTTCCATTCAAATTAATATGATTAGGACATCGTGTATAGGAATTTATTGGACATTTTCCTACTGTCTTTCCTTTCCTTTCCTTCATTTTCATTTTTCTACTCTTTTCCCCTCAATAGGGGGACAAGAAGGATAGTGTAGGAGGCCACTTCCCATTTGGTTTGTTACTGTCAATTCCCCCGGGAACCTAGGTATCCCTCCTGATAACTTTTCCTCACTCCCTCTTGTCCCAGGGTCTAAGGCTCTGGCCCAGTCAGTAGGTTGTGTGCCTTTTTGGTGGGGACCATAGCAAACAGAAAGGTACGTCGAAAGGTAAGAGAGCACCCTGGATCCCAAGGACTGGACTGCCCACCACAAAGTAGACTTGATCCACCAGGGAGCAGGTTCCTTGGGACCATCTGAAGCTTGTCATTTATAGCTAGAGATGATCTGGAACCGAAGAATCATGGAATCGTTGGACTCCTGGTACGACAATAAGTTGGTGATTCATGGTGAGTCACCAAAGCAGGGCTATGAGTCCGCGTGTTTGAGGTGTTGTGTAGGACTCCACTCTATTGTCCATGGAATTGGATTCTGTCCCAAAAACTATTTTTTTCTTGCAGTTTATTTCTGACGCTTACAAACCACTGACAGATTATTGATTTAAAGGACTTGCAGGAGAGGCAATACTTCTGTGTGAGAGGAATTCCCCAAGGGCCCACCCTTGAATCCTACAGAAGAATTGACGTTTTGCCAGGATTTTGATGTACTTCTAGGGTAGCCCGGTCGATCCTCATACATTTACTGACCCCCAGGGAGGCAGAAAGGACCCCACACAGACCACAGTGAGGGTTGAAGAGCACTGGCCTTGGTCAGGTGAAAGATCATATTGAATTATCGTTGTCAAGCAGTTGAGAGTCACATGGGCCACGCGGATTGTGAGAATGAGTGTTATTTATCCACAAGACCAGATATACGTTTCCTGATCAGGGTATCTATGCGGTCCTTTTGCATTTGGGAATGTAAATATATTACTCTTCTTTGTAGAGAGCCCACTTGGCATCATCTTTACTATGGAGGTTGTTTGGCTAAGGATGCTATCATGGCACCCAGTCTGCATTGTGGTACCTTTTATTTCTCATTCGGTTACACTTAGGGTTGATGCACCCAAGATCGAGCACCTAGGCTCCTGAGACAGGAAAGTTTCGATTAGCTTCCTAAGCTAAAAGTTTACATATCTTTTGCAATCTGAAGATCATCTGATTCCTTTTTCATGATCTCAGTCTTGGTACACCTGAATGTTCCCTTTGTTTGAATCTATCACTTTCCCATTTGCAGAACTGTGTATACAGTCCTATAAATTTGTGCTTTACCATTGCTTGTTGAGCTTTATCGAACACAGTTTGGCAGGGGACGCTAAGGCTAACTGAATCTGTGACTGACAGACTATTCATTTGTTTTGTCAATAAACCCTTTCAGACTTCGATTGACACGCAAGCAGATTTTCTATAAAGCAAGGGGCATGGCTCTTACTGCACGGCCAGGAAGGTTTTGAGATATGCTTGGAGAATGATGATGCTGTAGATGTGTATGCTCTCTGCAGTGGACAGCTGTAATGCCAAGGCAAGAGTTGGGAAGCTGATGTGGGGACTGTGATCTGATGTTTCAATACTCTAAAGATGGATAGGTTTGTTGTGTCGGGGCAGCATAGAGAGGAGGCGGAGCCTTACGGATTCCACTTTGATAATGCAAGAGTTTGTTTGGCACGACTTAATGAATGATTTTGTTATCACATGTGGGTTGACGTTCTGTCCTCAGGGCGTTGCATTGCTGCAAAATCCTTATGCTACTCCACGTTCAACAAGCTCAGTGTTCAATATACTTGCAGAAGGTGTGTGTGTGACACGAGATGGCAGGTGTCCTTGCCCAACTCAACCAGGATTTGCAAACACCTTGATCAGGGAGGACACTGTCTCTGCAGCAGCCTTGAAAGTCTGCTTGACTCTGTTTCGTGGCACATTCCTATCTGCCTTTAACAGTTACTATCTTTAAGTCCCACTGCTAAGGAACTCATGTGAATTTAACATCCTGTACTTCCGCATATTGATGACTTACATCACTCAAGAGGCGAACATGTATCTATGTGACTGAACAGTGGCATTTCGTGTTTTATAGCAAGGACCGTTGCAGTTCTGCAACAATAGAGGACCACATTATATTATAGGGGAGTCAATTATGTGGCAAAAAGGAAACGTATGTGGCATAATGAAACATTCTCTGGCAGATTTATTTTACTGTTTTGACATTTCAACAGCATTATCTATGCAAGAGTTTCATCATATTAGCATCAGTTTAACAAGTGAGTACTGTGATTTTCACCTGACAGGTCACCAGTTAGCCTTTACAAATTGCTTGCAACTAGACAGCATCACGTGTTATGCTTCCTTTCAGGATCATGTGATCTGTTTGAGCTTGAAACAGTTTTTTTGCTGAAGTCTGAAAAATAAACTGCAGATGGTGGATTATGTGGCAAATGCAGTAATTCCATAATTATGCAGAAAATCCCACTGCTCCAAAATGTTATAATTCCAGAGGCTCTGTTTTTCATGGATGTTCCTTCCTCGTGTATTCTATTCGTGCCTGTTTATTTCAAGACTACAAACAGTTGCAACCATACAAGAGGTTTTATAAATATAAAGATGGTACCACCTTTATTTTCCATCAGCAGGGGCACTCCGAAAAGGCAGTGGGATCCAATGAAGAGGTTATTCAAACAGAATTCACATCTGTCCTCAAAACTTTTTTTTTCTTGCAGCTTATTTCTGACGCTTACAAACCACTCCTGACAGATTATGGATTTAAAGGACGTGCAGGAGAGGCAATACTTCTGTGTGAGAGGAATTCCCCAAGGAATCTGGTAATTAAATGCACAAGATTCATATATTATTGAACTACTACGTTCACTGCACTACAGGCTGAGTGCTCCTCAGCCATAAGGAGAAACGTCCCTTTTACAAATACAGGGCATCACTTTAAACATCCCTCTGGTCTCCTTTGCAGCTGCCTCACCTTCTATGATCAGTGGAATCAGATACAACAGGCTAGTGACCGTGGCATCTTAAGATGCCCATATATATTTGTTTTTATTTCATTCTGAGCAGTATGGACCAGTGACCAAAGGACAAATACATTAAATCAGGGAACAGGAAACAAATTACAGAAAAGTTGACATTATCCAATCAGCGGTACATAAAAGGGGGGTGGTCCCAGTGAAAACACAATATTACATAAATATCAACATCACCTGTTAAATCAATAACAATCAATACTTATTGATGTTGAAAATATTTAATCAAGTTGAACATATATTTTATCATGTTCAAAAGACAGCACATTTGTCAATAAAGTTGTGCATAGGTGCCCCAAAAGGGGAGGAGGGAGGGAATGGTGCAGCAATGTGCAGTTCGTTTTTAAGTTGTTTTACTTTAATACTATCTTACTTAACTTTGTTCTTTACTTCCTGGTCCACCACGGCTGGTGCCGTTTGTGTGAAGGAAGTACATCTTCACTTTCTCTCTTCACTGATTGGCTGTCCAGCCCCCTCCCTCACATCACACATGGACGGCTATATTTTGCCAATGCTGGCGCTGACGTGCAGCGGCCACGCCAAAGGCAAGCTTGTCCGCACCAGGCCGTTGCCAGGAGCCAGAACCCCTGCTCCTTTTATCATAGAGCACTCCCATACTATCAGATATTCCTCTGAACAGCTGAAGCTTCTTGACCACTCGCAAGAGGTTAACTCCTCTACCTGCGCTTCTACCCTTCCGCTCCTAACAGGCCCTGTAGCCTGTCTAAAATGTAGATTTTAAAGTTTGCCCTTTTCCAAAGGTATTTCACTCACAGATCCTAATCCCTGCAATGATTTTCGTTTGCCAGCAGTTTCTTCGGGCCCTCCTAAGCCTCTACACCCTGACGGTGTTACCCCTCGCAATAGCTTAAACTGCTTTCCTTTCAATATGAGATCCCTGTCGAAACATGCTGTGGAACTTTGGGACTTTCTTTCTCTCTCCTCCTACACAATAGGATTCCTCACTGAAACTTGGCTAAGTCCCACTTCTACCCCTTCTATTTCCTTTGCTCTTCCGGCCAATTTTAAAATACTTAGACTAGACAGGGTTAGTAAGGCTGGTGGGGGTATCGCTATTGTTTTTGATAAAATGTTAAGGCAACAATAATTGACTCCATCTCAGAAAACTGGTTAGAATCATGTGTCTTCAAACTTGACCTTTCGCCCAACCTCTCTTGGAAAGGAGCCCTGGTCTATTGTCCACCAGGATCTAAAAAAGTATTTCAGCCATCGTTCAATTCATAGCCCCCCACGTACTTTCTACCCAGCAGTTTCTTCTATTGGGAGAATTTAACTTCCATGGCGAAGACACAATGAACCCTGACACTAACCAACTATTTTCTGACTTAGAAACGTTGGGGTTACACCAACAAGTTACGGGACCAACTCACTCTGCAGGTCACACCCTTGACTTAATTTTCTCGATGACACCACTAGTTAGCATTGACCCTCCTAAACCCGTACTTTGGTCTGATCATTCACTTATTTGTTTTCATCTCCCTGACCTCAAGATAAAAAGTCAAGTACCTACGCGCCATAACAAGCCATCCAGACAGTGGCAAAAAGTTACCCGCTTGCATGGGCCAAGGAACAATGCCCCCCTTGCCCTCTGACATCGCTGATGTGGACCTAGCGCTCTCCAACTTCAACATGCTATTGAATTAGGCTTTTGACAAAATCGCCCCTCACAGCCTTGGCAAAAAGTATTCTCATAGACCTCATGCTCCTTGATATACGCCTGACTGAGAAAGCTTCCTGCAAAAGACTGGAAAGTAAATGTTGTTTGACTAATCTCCCCACTGACAAAAATATCTATAAATTGACCTTAACTGCATACCATCACAACATCAAGTCAGCCCACAAAATCTATATTGCGAGAAAAATTGTTGAGGCAGGGAACTCCTCTAAAACACTTTTTAAAATATTCAACTCCTTCTTAAATCCAGGGGCCTGCTCATCAGAACCAATTCCGTCACAATCTCTTTGCGACTCCCTGGCAGATAATTTTGATGGCAAAATTAAGGAGATCTACCTAAATTTCCCTACTATCACTGCCGAGCCCCATGAGAGGCTTGCAGTCTCTACTCTTCTCAATGGCTCTACCATCAATTTAGGTAATTTCAAAGAAATCTCCCCAGATATCACTTTTAATCTCTTAAATTCTGAGAAATCCGGCTCTACTTCAGTTGTCTGTCCTCCCAGAGTTCTGTCGAATTTTGCCTGTGAATTGGCCCCGCAAATCTGCTCCTTAATCAATTTATCAATAACTTCTGGGAAAGTCCCCTTAGATTGGAAGTCAGCCTTGATCAGGCCAATTCAAAAAAATCCAATTTAGCCTCTACTGATCTTGCTAACTACTGTCCTATTTCACTCCTCCCTCTGTTGGCTAAGTGACTGGAAAAATACATCGATTGGCAAATGACAACCTACCTTGAGGCTAGCAGGCTATTAGACAGCTCTCAGTCTGGCTTTATACCTCTTCACAGTACTGAGACAGCCTTGCTTGCGGTCACTGAGCATATCAAATGCTCTCCTGATGCCAATGTCGCTACAATGCTGGTTTTGCTAGATTTGTCAGCAGCATTTGATACGGTGTTTCATCCTCGACTTCTTAACAGACTATGGGAGATAGGGATCCATGGAATGGCCCTCAAATGGTTAGCGGACTTCCTGTCCTTGCGATCCCAAACGGTCATTCTTGGCCCCTACAAGTCTAGAACCATGTTACTTTACTATGGAGTCCCCCAGGGCTCCTGTCTGAGCCCTACGCTTTTTAATATCTATATGGCCCCCCTTGCTAAGCTAGTCAGAGTTTATAGGTTTGAGATTATCTCATACGCTGATGATACACAGCTGCTTTTCTCCTTTGGAAATAATCTATCCAAATCCAAAGCTTCATTCTCCTCCGGAATGAAAGCCATAGCTATATGGATGTTGGAAAACAGATTGCAGCTCAACCCTTCAAAAACAGAAATCATGTTATTTGGAGAAGCCCAACTTCTTTGGGCTCCTGACTGGTGGCCAGCTGAGCTGGGCCCTGGCCCTGTACCCAAACCGGTGGTAAAAAACCTGGGAGTCCGCCTGGACCAATCCCTCTCTATGAAAGAACACAACTCGGCCACTACCGGCTCTTGCTTTCATATGCTACGTCTGTTGAGAAGAGTTTTCCCTCTTTTACCACTCTCCTCAAGGAAGACCCCTGTCCAAACCCTGGTAATCAGTCGCCTTGATTACGGCAACTCACTCTTGGCCTCCATAAATGAGAATTTGCTTTCTAAACTTCAGGTTGTCCAGAACACTGCCGCTCATCTCGTTTGCAACCTCCCCCCGGGCTCGGCCACAGCCCCACTTCTTCAGTCTCTACACTGGCTACATGTGAGAAAGAGAATCATTTTTAAACTATGCTGTCTAACCCACCGTGCTCTCCTTGGTTAAGGGCCCTCCTACCTAGCCTCCAAGCTTCTGCTCTTCACTCCTTCGGGACTTCTTAGATCTTGCGATAAGGCCTTGCTCAAAGTCCCTAGGTTGAAGAAGGCCAGAGCAGGCTGCAGATCTTTCTCTTTCCTTGCCCCTCATATCTAGAATAATTTGCCTACGCAATTACGCTTCTGTGAAAATCATTCCCTTTTCAGGAAGGAGCTTTAGACCAACCTATTTTAGGTTCACTTTCGACCTGTCTGTATTGTCCTGGTTACACACAGAGATATTCCTTCGGTGGTGATTCGAGCGTGTAATAAATTAAAATAACATAACGTAACATAACGGTAAATTCCTGGATTTTATTGAGCACACCTTGAATATTGCTTTTTATCAGCTTTTCAAAATAATATCAATCACAAAAGAGCTTTATTGTCAACATCCCTTCTAAAGGGGAAACAATCAGAGACTTGTTGCGATGCCTAACTGCCAAAGGTTCAATAAAAAAGTTAACAAAATCAGAGACATTGTACAGCCCTGGCGGGTACTTCTTTTTATTGGGACTGAGCCTATCTCCTTAGCATTTATCTTTACCCCAGCTTCTGCACCCTTATAAATGGAGTATCATTAAAAATTGCTTGGGGAAGTCAGACTTAGCTAAAATGGTGAATAGTTCATCCCAGTTAACTAAATCGAAGCCCTTTTCGGCATTGATTAAAACTATTGCCGCTTTTAAATTATTTGTAGAAAAATAGTCAATAGCCTGAACCAGAAAACTTGTATTTGCTGACAGTGATCTACTTGATACAAAAACATTCTGGTCCTTCTGGATTACTTTTTGTGCCACATGGGTTATTCGTGTTGCTATTACTTTGGTAAAGAGCTTATAATCCGAGTTTACTAACCTAATTGGCCGATATGCATTGACATTAAAAAATAGCTTGTCTTTATTCGAAAAGCCTACTACCAATGCTTCTGAAAAGGAATTGGACACATCAGTACCCTCCATCATTTGATAAAATAAATCAGTTAAAAACTGTAGCAGTTCCGGAGCAAATTCCTTAGAAAAATTATATCAGAATGCCATTGCTCCCGCACGCTTTTGCATTTGCCATTGCTTTCAATGCCGTCTCAACCTCAGCCAAAGATATATTTCCTATAAGACTTCTCATATGTTTTGTGGACAATATAGGGAGCTCAAAAGAACTGAAATACTGCTCCAACTTTGTCAAAGAAACCAGGTCTCCTTTCTGATATAGATCCTTATAATGTTGGTAAAATATCTGCAATATTTCATCTTTCTTGTTTGAATCTTAGAAAGCGGTTTAAGAATAGTATGAATGCTATTATTGCTCATTTTACTCCTAATGGGCCATGCCAAAAGTTTGCCACTCTTTTGGCTCTCTTTGTATACTTTCAGCTGAGAAGATTTTGTGCTTCATATTTCTTCAGCCATAAAAAATCCCTAAAATCTGATATTTCCTAGCTTGTTTGTCCCTATTACTCCCAGTACCCCTAACCACCACTAAAGCCCTTTCCAGGGCCTCCTGCAACTCCTGGATTCTTGTGTGGCGTTCTTGGTTAAATTTAGCTTCATAAGCGATCCCCATTCCATAAAGGTAGCTTTAATGGCCTCCAGAACTGAGAACACTGGAGCAACATTCTGGTTCCTTTTGAAAAACTCGATAATTGGAGCTTTTATTACCTCTCTCCACGCCTGTTCTGCCAGCAGTAATCTATCAAATTGCCATCTAACCCTCAAGCTCGAATCAGCCTCTAGACAAATTTCGAGCAAAACTATGAAGTGATCCGAGAAAGCATTAGCCAAAATGGTGATTGACCTTCTATTTATAATTTGTGAAACCAAAACAAATCTAAGAAGATATATATAGGTAGCAGGTCGGTGCTTAAGAACTGAGGACCCAGATGGGAGGCATCTGAATGCTCAGGAGCAAGAGCCCTCATACACCCAGATGGGTGTCATGCGTCATCATAGGGCATGCTCCTCATCGAGCAGGCACTGTCAGGCTCAATGGACACCCACAAGGGGGCTCTTTGCCAAAGATCTTTTCTTTCTATGCCGTACGTGAAGCGTCGGTTTACATGTATGGGCTCTCAGGTGCAGATTGGTGTCAGTGATGTCATTTTAGATGTCATCAGTGAAGTCACTGACCGTGTCATGAGTGATGTAATATGTGAGGTCATAAGCAGTGCATTGCGGTGCCGCGATTTATAGTTATATCACTAACTATAACAGCTGAATTTCTCTAGTTTTGTATGAGTGAGTCTAAGGTTTATTTGATTCCATTTCCTGATTATAATGTCCCTCTACCCTTTGGTTTTTTTCAGTGAATTTCTAAGGTTTTTTAAATGCTAATGCCTAACTATAACATCCCTGTGACCTTTGGTTTTTTCAATGAATTTCTATGTTTTTTTTACTAGTAGTCACGTTTGCAGAGTGGTGGAGAAAGGGGGCTGGGCCTCCCACCAACTTTCACGAATCCCGCTGTGTAGGACTTACAACAGGAGTAAAGTGGACTTCATGTCCCAGAAAATAGTGCACCACGAACCGCGTTTGCAGAGTGGTGGAGAAAGGGGGCGTGGCCTCCGAAGATCTCATTGCAATCCCGCTGTGTGGGACTTATTGGAGATAACAGGAGGGGTAGTTGGCCACCAAGGACGCCATTGGGGGCCAACTACACCTCCTCCAGTAAGTCCCACACAGCAGGATTGCTGAGATCTGGTAGGAGGCCATGCCCCCTTTCTCCACCACTCTCCAAACGAGCCTCCTGGCTCCCCTTCATTCTTGAGGGTCCTTGGGGACCAACTAGCCCTCCTGTTACCTCCAGTAAGACCCACATAGCTGGATTGCTGAGAGGTTGTGAGACGGCCATGCCCCCTTTCTCCACCACTCTGCAAACACGCCTCCTGGTGCACTGCTAGTAGGGCGATGAAGTTCCCTTGGCTATTGAGGTCCTTGGGGGCCAACTACCCCTCCTGTTACCTCCAGCAAGTCCCACACAGTGGGTTTGCTGAGAGGTTTTTGGTGGCCACGCCCCCTTTCTCCACCACTCTGCAAACGTGCCTCCTGGCGCACTACTAGTTGGTGTTTTAAGTCCCCTTGGCTCTTGAGGGCCCTTGGGGGCCAACTAGCCCTCCTGTTACCTCCAGTAAGACCCACCCAGCTGGATTGCTGAGAGGTCATCAGAGGCCACGCCCCCTTTCTCCACCACTCTGCAAATGCGCCTCCTAGAGAACTCCTGGTTGGGCGAAGAAGTCCACTTTAGTCCTGAGGCCCTCAGGAGGCAAGGGGGCCTAATCCCCCTACCAGCAGTGCATCAAGAGGCATGTTTGCAGAGTGGTGGAGAAAGGGGGCGTGGCATCAGACCACCTCTCAGCAATCCCACTGTGTGGGGCTTGCTGGAGGTAACAGGAGGACGTGTTGTCCCCTAAGGACCCTCAGCAATGAAGAGGACTTCATCTCCCTACCAGCAGCGCACCAGAAGGCGCATTGGCAGAGTGGTCCTGTGGAAGGCAAATGCCGAAACGCGTAGACTGTCCCTAGTTGCACTGGTGTTCATGTAAAATAAAATAAAACCCTTTTAAAAATATACCCCCGAAGTGCCGCCTCTGTTTCTGTTGGACTGTGGGCTATAGAAGATTACGGAACTGTGAATATATATATAGATATATAGATTGCTAGATAGATAGATAGATAGATAGATAGATAGATAGATAGATAGATAGATAGATAGATAGATAGATATGTTCTACCAAATGGCTCCACTTCCAGCGCACTCACGGTCAGTGCCGGCGTTCGAGGCGGAACCATGCCACTAAAAGAATCTTCCACCAACAAGTTATACGCCGCACTCCAGGAGTTGATTTTGCGTTTACAGAGTGGTGGAGAAAGGGGGCGGGCCTCTGACTAGCTCTCACAAATCCCGCTGTGTAGGACTTACGGGAGGTACCAGGAGGTATTCTTGGCCCCAATGTCCCTCAAGAGTACAGTGAATTTCATCCCCCAACCAGTATTGCACCAGGAGCCGCGTTTGCAGAGTGGTGGAGAAAGGGGGCGTGGCCTCCGAATATCTCTTAGCAATCCCACTGTGTAGGACTTACTGGAGGTAACCGGAGGGGTAGTTGGCCCCCTGAGAGGTTTTCGGTGGCCACGCCCTCTCTCTCCACCACTCTGCAAATGTGCCTCCTGGCGCACTACTAGTTGGGGTATAAAGTTCTCTTGGCTCTTGAGGGTCCTTGGGGGCCAACTAGCCTGAATGCTTCCACGGTCCCTGCCGGCTCCCTGCCTTCTGCGGTGGCCGGCATTGCTTTGAGACCCAGGGAGCTTCTAACAAGCAGCTCCCTGGATCTCAAAGCAATGTGTCTGTTTCCCTGCTCGCTTGACAGCGGGCAGGAAAACAGACACATGCTCCGCTTTAAGCTTGTGTGAGAATTTTCTGCTCTCACTTGCTGAAAGCGGTGTTTGCCAAGGCTTGCAATAGCAAACTGCAATGTCCCGGGGGTGGGCACCCTGGGACATTGCTGGAGCCGGCCCTGGGGTTGGCGGTCTCCAGGGCCATCCTGGGCTCCACAATGTAATTAAGCCTCGGGGAAGTGGTGGTCCCCCGGGCTGCGTGGGGGGGGTAGAGCCCCCCCAGGCATTAATATTTAATTTAACCCCTGGAAGGAAGCTGTCCCCAGGCCTGCAGGTGGACCACGTCCCCCCGCATTTATCTCAATTAGCCCCCAGAGAGGTGGTGGTCCCCAGGGTTGTGGCAGAGGTCATAGGGCCCTCCCCACACTTATTTAATAAGTAGCCCTGGGAAGGTGGTGGTCCCCGGGGCTGCGGGGGGACATGCAGGCCCCTCACATCTCTTTTAATATGTCTGCCTCGAGGAGGTAGCAGTCCCCGGGGTGCAGGGAGAGCTGCATGGGCACCCCCCTGCATTACTACATAAACTTGCCCCCAGGACCTGACCCACCTGGGGTCCTTTATTTGACGAAGCATGGGAGACGCTTTGTTTTTTCAATAATGTTTCCATGGATTCGCGGATGCACCAGCGAGTCCGCAGCAAAATTTAAAAAAAAAGCTTTGTACCCCCTGGGGAGTCCCTGTGGGACCCCACCACAATATCTGGTGCATCAGGGTATTCCTGCCATACCCCCGTTTCTTTATTTTTTACTTTTTTTCTGGGACTCGGCTTCAAGCTGAGTCCCAAGACGGCTGCCAAAACTTCCTGGTTGAAGTGTTGGTAGCCAATCAAATTTCAGTAGGATCGTGAGTCCGCTGCAAGGACTCGCGTCCCTAGAGATCTATATTTTTTAAACTTTAATTTCTCTGAAACTACTTAACAGATTTTCACCAAATTACAAAAAGCACGCTTTCTGGACCAAAATCTAACTTTCTGCCAAATTTGTTGTAATTCCGTTCAGCAGTTTGGGCTGTAGTCGTGTTCAAAAAATGAAAAATGCACATAGACATAACATGGGGAAAACAGGTTTTGGGAGCCCCTTTTTCCCTGCCCCTGCTTGGCGGATCACCCCCAAAACTTTCAACACAGCAGCTGAACCAAAAAGGGGACGTTTTGTGAACATTTTGTGGAGATTTGTAAAGCGGTACCAAAGTTATTGGCTAAACAAAAAACACTTTTCCTATGGAAACTTTGGTCCTAACTATATATATATATAAACAGCATTAAATAATAAAGTTCACTGCCTGACCCTCCCTAGAGTGCAAAGACTCTTTTGTAATTAAAGGAGGTTGTTGGTGTATAAATTGACGCGCAGCGGTAGCGTCACCTTTGCACCACCTGTGATTAGGCGCAGAGCGGTAGACCGCAAAAGAAGGAGGAGTAGCGTGATAGCTTCCGTTCTGCCCCCGTACCTGACACTGTGGCAGGGTGTTGATGTGAGGTCAGGGGTGCCTGCAGTTGCTGCGAGAGGGACTCGCACTCGCAAGCCTGAAAGGCAGACACCTGGATATTTAGCCCGTCACAGCCTGCTGTAACTTTCAGGACTACGGAGCAGGGCACTGCCTTAAGGCGGTGGAGAGGAGGGGAGCGGCAACTCGAAATGAGGTGAACCGAGAAATCAGTGTGCTGTGTTTTTAACAACAAACTTTCAATCGTGTTTGCTTCGAATTTGCACATCAAAGACATTTAAATACTCACCATGCACTCTGGGATAATCGTCGTCCACCAAGACGCCAGTTTGCTTTGAAAAGTTAAATATGTTGAGTATTTACTTCACCTAACGAGGATGGAGAACTTATTTTGCACTTTTTAACCTTAAGCCAGCACGATGTATCCAGATTGAAAAAGGCAATTCAATGCTGAAATGCGTCTCTGGGGGAAACAGCATTAAATAATAAAGTTCACTGCCTGACCCTCCCTAGAGTGCAAAGACTCTTTCGTAATTAAAGGAGGTTGTTGGTGTATATGTATATATATATATATATATATATATATATATATATATATATATATTATCTACTGGCGGTCGCCAGTAGATAGTTATAGTTAGGACCTATTTTCCATAGGAAATCCGCAACATTCTATTTGAAATAACTCTTGCGTCGGTTGACGAATCTTCATGAAATTTTCAAACTTTATGGCCCGCTCCGGTCGGCTCCTATCCTGAAAGTCTCGGTTTGATTCGTCAAGCGGGGCTGAGATAAAGGGGGTCCCAAAACGTGTTTTCCCCATTCATTTTCCCATAGGAAACTTTAGCCACGGCTACAGCCCGAACTGCTGAACGGAATTACACCAAATTTGGCAAAGAGGTAGTTCTTGGTTCAGAAAGAACCCTTTTGTTAAATGGTGTAAATCCGTTCAGTAGTTCCTGAGAAAATAAAAGGAAAATCACATATATATCTATGGCCGCGTAGGGTCCGCGCACCCTCCCGATCACGAGCTGCATGCTAATTGGCTGCAACACTCCAAACCGGGAAGTGTTGGCAGCCATCTTGTTCCTCGGTAGAACCGAGGAACAAGAAAAGAGAAAAACAAGTGCGCAAAGCGCAAAAAGGGGGCAGGGTAGAAACACCCTGACCCCCTAGGCCTAAGTGCGCGGATCCTGCCGATAAAAAAAAAATAAAAAATGAAGCGCGGTCTCCCGCGCTTCGTTGTTAATTGGCCCCTGGGTGGGCCAAGTCCCGGGGGCATGCGGGGTTTATTTATAATATGTGGGGGGCCTCTAAGGCCCCCACAAGCCCCGGGGACCGCCACCCCCAGGGGCTTTAAAAACAAATGGTGCGGGAGGGCTCTCGGCCCTCCGCAGCCTCTGGGACCGCCACCCCCGGGGCTTCTTTTTAAATTAAAATTGCCTGTGTGGGGGGCTCCAGCCCCTCACACGCCCGGGACCGCCACCTCCCCGGGGCACTAAAGATTTAAATATGGGGGTCCGTTACGGACCTCAGAGCCCGGGGACCACTACGTCCCCGGGGCTTTGAATAAGTTGGGAGGGGGGCCGCGCTGGAGCCCTTGATGGCCCTGGGGACCACCACCCCCCAGGGCCGGCTCCTGCAGTGTCCCGGGGTGCCTACCCCGGGACACTGTAGTTTGCTATGACAGGACGGGAGCCTCGCGGCTCCAGTCCTGTCATAGCAAACTGCTTTGGATATTGGAAGAGAGCAGGAAACCTGCTCTCTCTTCCAATATCCAAAGCACATTGCTTTTCCACACGGGGAGCTGCATGTTAGCAGCTCCCCATGTGAAAAGCAACTACCGGCTCCCGCAGGACGCGGGGAGCCGGCAGGGTCCGTGGGGAGTTGGGGTCCCCACGGACCCCAAAGGATAGGGCCAGCCCCGGGGATGGGGTCCCGGGGCAAGTAGTGGCCCGGGAGGGGGCCACGCGGCCCCCTCCGCAAAAATAATTTTAAAAAAAATAAATAAATATAAAAAATGGCCGGCCCCAGGGGATGGGGTCCCCGGGGCCAATAGAGGCCTTAGGAGGGGGGCCACGCAGCCCCCCTCCTCCAAAATTATTTTTTTAAAGTGGCCATGCCCCGGGGATGGGGTCCCCGGGGCCGGAATCGGCCATGGGAGGGGGCCACGCGGCCCCCTTCCCCTACAGTATTTTTTTTTTAAAAAGGAAAAAGGCATCAGGCCCTGGGGGATGGGGTCCCCAGGGCCCCAAAAATAAAGAAGGGGGCCACACAGCCCCCTTCAAAAAAACAAAAAGAAAGAAAAGACGCGATCGAGCATCAGGCCCCGCCCCCTCCCTTAACCACTCTGCAACACGCAGCTGTGGCGTTTTAAATTGGGAAATAATTCCCATTCAATACTGGGGGTCCCTGGGGCCAACTAGCCCACCAGGTACCTCCAGTAAGCGCCACAGGGCTGGGTTGCAGAGAGGTGGTCCAGGCCACGCCCCTTTACACCTCTCTGCAACGCAGCTCTGTGGTGCTTACTGGAGGTACTTGGTGGGCTAGTTGGTCCCCAGGGACCCTCAGGATTCAAGGGGACTTAATCCCCCAACTTAAAACGCGCCACGGGCGCTGCTTAGCACAGTGGTGAAGGGAGGGGCGGGGCTTCAGGTGACATGTGTGCAAACAGGCCCCGTGGCGCTTTTTAAGATGGGGATTTAAATCCCTTCAATGCTGAGGTCCTGGGAGCCAACTAGCCCACCAGGTACCTCCAGTAAGCGCCACGGAACTGCGTTGCAGAGTGTTGTAAAAGGGCGTGGCCTCTGAACACCTCTCTGCAACGCAGCTCTCTGGCGCATACTGGAGGTACCTGGTGGGCTAGTTGGCCCCTAGGGACCCTCGGGATTGAGGAGGAATTAATTCTCCAACTTAAAACGCGCCACAGGGCGTGTTTGCAGACATGTCACCTCAGGCCCCACCCCCTTCCTTCACCATTGTGCAAATATTCCTCTAAAATCAGCCGAACTACGAATTCCGATTTACTCACCTGTTATCAGGAGAGACCTCAGTGCTGCATCTTTGAGCCCAGTACTGATCCTGAAAAGTAATTTTAACCGTACTTACCAGTAACTTGAATTTCCTTCCATAGGCTAACATTGACTGGTTTCACTTGGAAATTCTTCTAAGTGTGGAGTTTTGGAACTTTATAATATTCCTCTAAAATCAGCCGAACTACGAATTCCGATTTACTCACCTGTTATCAGGAGAGAGCCCAGTGCTGCATCTTTGAGCCCAGTACTGATCCTGAAAAGTAATTTTAACCGTACTTACCAGTAACTTGAATTTCCTTCCATAGGATATCATTGCCTGCTTTTTGCTGAAAAACTTTCTAAGTGTCGATTTTTGAAACATACAAATATTCCTCTAAAATCAGCAGAACTACGAATTCCGATTTACTCACCTGTTATCAGGAGAGACCTCAGTGCTGCATCTTTGAGCCCAGTACTGATCCTGAAAAGTAATTCTAACCGTACTTACCAGTAACTTGAATTTCCTTCCATAGGCTAACATTGACTGGTTTCACTTGGAAATTCTTCAAAGTGTGGAGTTTTGGAACTTTATAATATTCCTCTAAAATCAGCCGAACTACGAATTCCGATTTACTCACCTGTTATCAGGAGAGAACCCAGTGCTGCATCTTTGAGCCCAGTACTGATCCTGAAAAGTAATTTTAACCGTACTTACCAGTAACTTGAATTTCCTTCCATAGGATATCATTGCCTGCTTTTTGCTGAAAAAGTTTCTAAGTGTCGATTTTTGAAACATACAAATATTCCTCTAAAATCAGCAGAACTACGAATTCCGATTTACTCACCTGTTATCAGGAGAGACCTCAGTGCTGCATCTTTGAGCCCAGTACTGATCCTGAAAAGTAATTCTAACCGTACTTACCAGTAACTTGAATTTCCTTCCATAGGCTAACATTGACTGGTTTTCAGCAGAAAAGTTTCAAAGTGTCGATTTTTGAAACATACAAATATTCCTCTAAAATCAGCCGAACTACGAATTCCGATTTACTCACCTGTTATCAGGAGAGAACCCAGTGCTGCATCTTTTAGCCCAGCACTGACCCTGAAAAGTAATTCTAACTGTACTTACCAGTAAGTTGAATTTCCTTCCATAGGCTAACATTGACTGGTTTCACTTGGAAGTTCTTCAAAGTGTGGAGTTTTAGAACTTTATAATATTCCTCTAAAATCAGCCGAACTACGAATTCCGATTTACTCACCTGTTATCAGGAGAGAACCCAGTGCTGCATCTTTGAGCCCAGTACTGATCCTGAAAAGTAATTTTAACCGTACTTACCAGTAACTTGAATTTCCTTCCATAGGATATCATTGCCTGCTTTTGCTGAAAAAGTTTCTAAGTGTCGATTTTTGAAACATACAAATATTCCTCTAAAATCAGCAGAACTACGAATTCCGATTTACTCACCTGTTATCAGGAGAGACCTCAGTGCTGCATCTTTGAGCCCAGTACTGATCCTGAAAAGTAATTCTAACCGTACTTACCAGTAACTTGAATTTCCTTCCATAGGCTAACATTGACTGGTTTTCAGCAGAAAAGTTTCAAAGTGTCGATTTTTGAAACATACAAATATTCCTCTAAAATCAGCCGAACTACGAATTCCGATTTACTCACCTGTTATCAGGAGAGAACCCAGTGCTGCATCTTTTAGCCCAGCACTGACCCTGAAAAGTAATTCTAACTGTACTTACCAGTAACTTGTATTTCCTTCCATAGGAATCCATTGTCTGGTTTTCAGCAGAAAAGTTTCAAAGTGTCGATTTTCACAAACTACAAATATTCCTTAAAAATCGCCTGTATGACTTAAACGCATTCTTTCAACTGTTTACAGGAGATGCACCAGTGCTGGATTCAGGATCCACCACTGAGTAAGAAAAAGTAACGATAACACTACTTACCTGCTAAGTGAATTTCCTCCCATAGGATAACATTGGTGATTCTATGTGAAAAGTTTCTTAGTGTCAACTTTTAAAATACAATAATATTCCTTAAAAATCACTACTGTAACCAAACGCTTTACTCAACTGTTTACAGGAGATGTCCCAGGACTGAATCTAGGATCCAGTCCTGTGGTTAGAAAAGTAATCCATAAAGTAACTAATTGCATTTAACTAGAAATTCACATTGAGCTCAATGTTGCATTGTGTTTGAAATTGTGTTGCCCATTGCAACAACTGTAACTACTGTACTTAAAAGTATATTGCCTATTTGCAAAGTATTTAAACTAAAGTAATTCATTCTGAGAAAGTATATTTTGTAATGTAATGTATAATGTAATTATAATGTAATTTAAAAAATAAAATATCTAAAAATAAATAGTTTAAAAAAATGTAGTAAATCAGTATCAAAAAATAAATATAACAATTAATACATTTAAAAATTGTCATTTACAAAACCTTTGAAATTCACTGAAAAAAACCATAGGTTTCAGATATGTTATAGTTAGGAATTAGCATTTAAAAAACCTTTGAAATTCACTGAAAAAACCATAGGTTTCAGGCACATTATAGTTAGTTGGACATTGCACTCGTACAAAACCCGTGAAATTCCCCCGTTATAGTTAGTTCAACTAACAAAAACTCGCGCCCCCGCAATGCACTGCTGATGACGTCACATATTACATCACTCATGACATGGTCAGTGACATCACTGATGACATCACTGATGACATCTCAAATGACATCACTGATGACATCACTGAAGACATCATCCACGTGATAATCTGATGCACCTCCTCACACCCTAATATAACCTTTGATACACCCACTTTAAATTACAGACTGCCATTCGCAAAACCATAGACACTCCAACACCAATAACTACATACCCACTCACTAATTCTTAGGTCTACACACACATCCACTCACTCACCCATACAGTCACTCATACTTACGGTCACTCAGTACAGGACTATCATTCGCACTCATACTCCTATATAGACACTCAAAAACCACCACTCATCCATATAGGTACTCACACACCTAGTCAGTCATGCAAATAATTAAACACACTGCCATTTACTCACCTATACAATTATACACACACCAGCTCACTTACTCATACAAATACTAGCACATTCTTACACTCTTATACAATCACTGATGCAAGCACACACTCATCCATACAGTCACTCTCACAATCACACACTCTCGCTTATAGCTATTTATATACTCCAACACACATATATACTGCCTTTCACATATGTAGTTACTCACACATGTACCACTGGGACATACATTCCCTCACTAACACACTCTTATACACACTTACCCACCCATACAGTCTATCACAGATGCACTCTTGAAACCATCCACCCAGTGAATCACCCACTCACACATCTATGCACAGAGTCACACACACCCCACCCACACAAACACTCAGGCACCCATACAGATACTCAGACAACCAATCAATAACTCATATAGACACTCATGTAGCTATTCACAAACCCATGCAGCTACTTACACAGCAACAGACAGATGGATACAGACATTCACCCAGTTTAGTCACTAACCCATGCATTCAGTAAGATACGTTTAATCACTCACTTATAGAGTTAGTCACGCACCTACTAAATCATCCATTCAGACACTTATACACCCACTCATTCTTCAATACGCCTTTCCCTATATATATTAAACATATTTAAACTTTACAGAAACACACAGTCACTGGATGATGTCATCAGTGATGTCATTTGAGATGTCATCAGTGATGTCACTGACCATGTCATGAGTGATGTAATATGTGACGTCATCAGCAGTGCATTGCGGGGCGCGAGTTATAGTTAGCTGAACTAACTATAACGGGGAATTTCACGGGTTTTGTACGAGTGCAATGTCCAACTAACTATAACTGTCCCTAAAACCTATGGTTTTTTCAGTGAATTTGTAAGGTTTTTAAATGCTAATTTTGAACTATAACGTGCCTGAAACCTATGGTTTTTTCAGTGAATATATATATATATATATATATATTACCTACTGGCGGTCGCCAGTAGGTAGTTATAGTTAGGACCTAGTTTCCATAGGAAAAGCGTTTTTTGATTTGCCAATATCTTTGGCGCCGTTTGACGAATCTTCGCGAAATGTTTTAAAAAGAAGGTTCACTCAGGTCAGGTCCTGTCTTGAAAGTTTTGGGGTGATTCGTCAAGCGGGGGCCGAGAAAAAAGGGGGGTCCCAAAATGAGTTTTCTCCATGTTAATTTCCTTAGGAAATTTAAACAAAGCTACAGCCTGAACTGCTGAACGGAATTACACCAAATTTGACAAAAAGGTAGGTCTTGGTCCAGAAAGCTTGCTTTTTTTAAATGGTGTAAATCCATTCAGTAGTTGCAGGGAAATTCAAAATATAAAAATATCGATATCTGAGCACCGAGGAGGGTTTGCGAACCCTCCCGGGCATGAGCTTCACTCTGATTGACTGCCAACACTCCAAACCAGGAAGTGTTGGCAGCCATCTTGTGACTCGGTAACCGAGTCACAAGAAAACAGTTAATAAAATATTAAAATACAAGAAAAGGGGCAGGGTAGAAACACCCTGACCCCCTAGGCCTGCTCAGGGGGTCCCACAGGGGCCCCAGGCCCAAAAAAAGCATTTTTGTTTTTATAATTTTGGCAGAATTTACCCTGGGTGCGCAAATCCAGCCGAACATTTTTTTTAAAAACGAAGCGCGGACTCCCGCGCTTCGTTTCTTTAAGCCCCCGGGTGGGCCAGGTCCCGGGGGCAATGTCAAATTAATTAGCGGGGGTTGAGCCACCTTTGCCTTTACCTGGTGACAGCCAGGAGCCCAGTCAGAGCTGTGCCGGAGCCTGGAGTGAGCGGGGCTCTTTGCAGCATCGCAGCATCAGCTGCCACTGGATTATTGGACTGGAGAGAGACAGCCGCAAATCCTCCCGCCCGCGGCCACCATGCACTTGCTGGGGGGCACTCTATTTTTCCTCTACTCAGTGCTGGTGCCCGGGGCCGCTGCATACGAATCAGGATAGGGGTACTAGGAAGATTCAGATCTGGGGGAGACCAGGGTGAGTAACGAAGAGTAACGAAGCACATGAAATTGCACATAACTTCAGTTCCATTTCCTGCTTGTCCAGACACGGGTCGCACTGGCACTGCCGTGTTCTTTATACCAGGGGTGACATGTGGTCTGGCTGGGTGCACTTACAAGTTCAGCCTGAAATTTGGGAAGGGGTGTTCTTACGTCTGTACCTTGCTGAAGACCACCTCTGGGGACATCATCTCGGCACGTGCAGAGTGTAGGCATAACCCCGGCGGCACCTGTGGGAGGCTCCACCCACACGCAGTGGGTGAGTGGTGGTGTTTGTAGGGGTTAATTCTGGAGGGGGGAGGGCGCCGCTCAGCGGTCATGGCCGGTCAAGCTTGTGCTCGGCTCTTTTCCAGACTCTGGCATCCAAGGTTAACGAGCTGGCAGTAGTGAAAGTTTCCGCTCCCCAGTGAGCTCCTCGTGCTTGGACAAGGGGGTGCTGAAATCACGACTTTACACTCAAAATGTACTCTAGCACCCACAACCCGCGTCTTTAGTGAGTCTGAGGTGCTGCAGTGACACGACACCATAGTTCATGCGCCTCACTGTACAGCCACTCGCGCTTCAGCCCTCTGGCTGCAATCCTCTCAAAGAGATGCAGAGAGCACAGACAGTACAGGCATGCGCTTCCTGTATGTGAGCAGACTCTATGTGTCGCTCCGTTCTGCCTCCAGCGCAGGGCGGGTGGGTAGCTACTGCTCTACGATTACTTCCACCCTTTATGTGGTGTCCTTGTTCAGGAGCAGCCTGATATCCAACTCATCATCACCTGAGGATCGGCATGCACGGAGTTCACTCAGGGGCTAATGCGGTGCAGAGGGAGGACCACCCTTAAGGGAGCCCTCATCCAGACTAGTGCTCATGTATGTGTTTTTTTTTTACTTTATGGGAGCCGTGGGCCTCTTAACGCACGCGGCAGGATGCCCACATCAATGTCTATTGGGCATTGACTTCATTGACGGGCGGGTTGGGTGAAGGTAACATATGAGGCCTTTCCTCTCCATTTGTCTGAGAGCGAGATTTGTCTTTGATGACTACAATTGTTTGAAACTTGCGGGTGTGTAGTTCGCCATGTGGCGGTTGCTGCACCTGACTCACTAATTCACCATCCATCTTCACACTGCAGTTCAAGCACTTTATACCTGTGCAGTGGCCGTCACGAGAGAGGCCGTGTTTATATGGGCCACTGTTCACGTCTTCTGCCCGATGCAAAGGGATTAACATAGTTTGTGCTGTTAGCAATCACTGCAAGTAAGCCGTAGACCTGAGACACAAAGCCCATTCCTGGAACAGTTCTTGGCGAGAGCGAAGCATAGTTTGTGAAAGCAGCTTGTTTACACCTCTGCGTGAACCTGTGTGCACGAATGTGGGACTTCCCGTCTGTTCGGCAGAACATCTGAGGGGAAGAGGCCTACCAGCCCCTGACCTTTGAACTGCAGCGATCGATACTCTACTATTGATCAGGTTCTCTTTGTTCCGAACTTTATCAGAGAGCCCCTTCTGTGGAAACACTGTGCCCAGTGCCCCAAAATACTTAAGATGACACTGCATGCACCGCAGCTCAAGGTGCTGCTCCTGTGATGAGGTGAATGCACGCCCGAGATCTAGGTCATACTCAAACCCTGGCTAGGTGGTCTCTTGTTGCTGCAGTGTAGGTAGTCACACACCGAACTCAAGACCTGACTAGGCCCCTGAAATATTTAAATAGAAGACAACAGAAAGGTCGTATTTTTATAACCATTTAGCAAACAAATTGCAATCGGTGAAAACTCCTTCTGCCTGGGAAATGTGACATATTTGCCCAGAATCTCCTGGTCTCAGACGCCACTGCTCAGGGTGGGATTTGTATTGGAAATAGGCCTCAGCATCCAAAAAAGTGTCCCTGATTCACAAAATGTAGTGCTTCGCAAGACATTTAGATCGGATCATGGCCCTAATGTTGGGAACATTTTGTGATAATTAAAGGGTTTTACAGCTTTTAGGGCCAGTAACTTTAGTCAAGACTGGAAACACAATTTTTCACGTGCATATAACCCACAGATCTCCTGACACTCATCTTCAGGGCTATAAATTTCTTTCTCACCCTCAGGTCCCAGAATCTGCCACTCACCCTTAAGCCTCTTGCCAATACTCACCGTCAGATCTCTGAACTGCCTTCAGCCCCTAAAGTTCCTGTTCACCCAGAGGTGTGCTTATTTCCCAGTTCCGGCAGGTCTCCAGAGGGTCATACCTAAAGTTCTGGAGAATTCTGTCCACCCTCAGGGACCAGTGGCCCCTGCTCACACCAAATCAGCAACAAGACGCCCTTTGAGGTAGAGGGTCCAATACAAATGCTGTCACTCACTCATGCCACCCATCAAGGCTCTTGTTCATCGTCAGTTGTTTCCTAAAATATCCAGTTACACTCCGAACCCTTCAGCTCATGTCCATTCTTGTGTCCCCTGAGACTCATGCTCAGTATGAGATCCCTAGCACTACTGCTCACTCTCGGGTGTCCTTGCAGTCCTTCTCACCCTCCGGTCCCCTGATAGCCCTATTCAACGTTTGGCCTTGTAGATCTTGCTTATTCTGACCTGGAAGATCCTTCTCCCCCTTAGTCATTGGGATCATGTTTACCATGTGTTTCTATGAGGCTTCTGTTTACCCTAAGCTCCACAGGCATTCAACTCACCCTAAGGCCCTGAGACACCCGCTCATCAGCAGAGCTTCAAAGCTCCTCCTCAACCCAAGCACTATGGGCTTAAGAGAGGCAAACTGCATTTTAGCTTCGGTTCAGTTTAGTGGAAGATTTGGAATTTTCCCAACTCCCTCCATAAAAATTAAGGAGAAATAGTGCTAGAACTGTCATTTTTAAAGAGTGTTTTCTCAAATCCATCAACTAAAACTGATAATGTTTGAAAGGCCTCTCAAGAGGGTATGATCTTAATACCCAAATAATGTTTGATTGGTATGCATCACTGTTAACTTCAACAGGGATGTCAATGAGCAGTCGCGCCGAAATTTGGCACGATTGGAGGAGACAGGCTTTTTTTGTAAGAACAATTACATAACAAATTTATTTTAAACCGCACCTACCTAATGTTATGGATGGGGAGGCGTGAGTACACATCTAACATGTGACACACCTTCTGCCATCCCCAAAGGCTTTTTGGGAGAAATGTTTCTGTCAGTAAATCTTTGCACTTCATCTTGCCTTTTGTTCATTGAATAGCTGGGCATATCATTCATTTCATTTCCCCAAATAAGGAATTAAATATATACCTTCATACAGATAAAAACTTATATTGACAAAATAGTAATATGGCTATGTACCTGGATTGTTGAAGAAACATTGGCAATGAACATGCCAAGGGAAAAAAATATTCTGAAAGCTCAAAATTAGAAAAATATAGCATTAACTCACTTTTAATTGCTGCCTTATCCATATGTTTGCTGCAAATTGTTTGGTTAATTTCTACTGGAAATCAGGACACTGTGCATACTTAGGCTGTCTTTTGCACTTACACTGGACTTTTAAGATGTTCTTAGTATTTGTTACATTAATTAGAAAGAGGCCCTCCCCTGTTCAGAGACTGATGAAGGGTACAGCTGTTTTATGTTTGCTTATTGTTGGTACTATTTTAAGTTCAAACAGAGGGAAAGATGCTAGTTTGTAAATGAAAAAGTAAAATGGTGTCAGTTTCCTCACCTGCATACACTCCTCTTGGCTACAAGCCATGATATGTGGCAGGCAAAGAATAGCAGAGATTAAATGATCTCAGACCATTACCTGGGCTGTGAATCATGTGCCTTTCTTGCGTGGCCTTTTAAAGGTGAGGGCCACTCTCTGTCAGAAAGAGACCTAGCAGCCTCCCTGAGCACTACTGCCAAAGGGTGAAACGTGCCAGCTATCCCCAGGGCCTACAGATGTCGGCACCAATGAAAACATGACTCCACTCACTGTCTGTCGCCACTATCTCAAAGAACCTCTTTGAGGTGAAGCAACCTCAGTAATGCTGCACTCAAACAGCAGCTCCCAAGTAGTAGCCTGTTCCGTGCAATGAGGAGAGGAAAAAAAACAGAACCCTCTGGATGGCCTCAGCAGTCCTCTCTCTCCCTTTAACCCTCTCAATCTGCAAAGTGCTATTGGCTTCAAAGAAGCAGCTCCCGAGGCCCCGGCCACACACACTCATGCTGTGGCAGTCGGAGTGACCATTGTCATGTAAAATGGGTGTTAAACTAAAGGGAATACAGCCATATTTTATTGGAGTGCAGATGATTTTAAAATTTTCCCTGCACCTCTGTTGCTTCTTTCTGCACTTCACTTGCTTCTTTCTACACCTCTCTTGCTTCTTTCTGCACCCAACTTGCCTCTTTCTGTACCCTTCTTCCCTCTTTGTGCACCTCTCTTGCTTCTTTCTGAACCCCTCTTGCCTCTTTCTCCACACCTCTTCCCCCTTTCTGCATGTCTGTTGCTTCTTTCTGTACTTCTCTTGCCTCTTTCTCCACCCCTCTTCCCTCTTTCTGCATCTCTGTTGCTTCTTTCTGCACTTATCTTGCGTCTTTCTGTACCTTTCTTGCTTCTTTCTGCACCCCTTGTGCCTCTTTCTGTACCCCTCTTCTCTTTCAGCACTCCTCTTGCCTCTTTCTGCACCTCTGTTCCTTCTTTCTGCACTTCTTTTGTTACTTTCTGTACCTCTCTTGCTTCTTTCTGCACCCCTCTTGCCTCTTTCTCCATCCCTCTTCCCTCTTTCTGCACCTCTGTTGCTTATTTCTGCACCTCTCTTGTCTCTTTCTTCACCCCTCTTCCCTCTTTCTGCACCTTTGTTGCTTCTTTCTGCACCTCTCTTGCTTCTTTCTGCACCCTCGTGCCTCTTTCTGCACCCCTCTTCCCTCTTTTTGCACCCCTCTTGCCTCTTTCTGCACTTCTGTTGCATCTTTCTGCACTACTCTTGCTTTTTTTTGCAACCCTCTTGCCTCTTTCTGCACCTCTGTTGCTTTTTCAGCACTACTCTTGCTTCTTTCTACACCTCTTTGCTTCTTTCTGCACCACTCGTGCTTCTTTCTGCACCCTTCTTCCCTCTTTCTGCACCTCTCTTGCCTCTTTCTGCACCTCCTCTTGCTTGTTTCTGCACCCTTCTTCCCTTTTTTGCATACCTCTTGCCTCTTTCTGCAGTTCTCTTGTCATTTTCCGCACCTCTCTTGCCTCTTTCTGCACCTCACTTGCCTCTTTCTACACCTCTGTTGCTTTTTCAGCAATTCTCTTGCTTGTTTCTGCACCTCTCGCATTTTTCTGCACCTCTGTTGCCTCTTTCTGTACCTCACTTGCTTCTTCCTGCACCCCTCTTGCCTCTTTCTGCACCCCTCTTTCCTCTTTCTGCACCTCTCTTGCCTCTTTCTGCACCCCTCTTCCCTCTTTTTGCACCCCTCTTGCCTCTTTCTGCACTTCTGTTGCATCTTTCTGCACTACTCTTGCTTCTTTTTGCAACCCTCTTGCCTCTTTCTGCACCTCTGTTGCTTTTTCTGCACTACTCTTGCTTCTTTCTACACCTCTTTGCTTCTTTCTGCACCACTTGTGCTTCTTTCTGCACCCTTCTTCCCTCTTTCTGCACCTCTCTTGCCTCTTTCTGCACCTCTCTTGCTTGTTTCTGCACCCTTCTTCCCTTTTTTGCATACCTCTTGCCTCTTTCTGCAGTTCTCTTGTCATTTTCCGCACCTCTCTTGCCTCTTTCTGCACCTCACTTGCCTCTTTCTACACCTCTGTTGCTTTTTCAGCAATTCTCTTGCTTGTTTCTGCACCTCTCTTGCGTTTTTCTGCACCTCTCTTGCCTCTTTCTGTACCTCACTTGCTTCTTCCTGCACCCCTCTTGCCTCTTTCTGCACCCCTCTTTCCTCTTTCTGCACCTCTCTTGCCTCTTTCTGCACCTCTCTTGCCTCTTTCTGCACCCCTGTTCCCTCTTTCTGTACCTTTCCTGCCTGTTTCTGCACCTCTCTTGCCTCTTTCTGTACCTCTGTTGCTTCTTTCTGCACTTCTCTTGCCTCTTTGTGCACCCTTCGTGCCTCTTTCAGCACCTCTGTTGCTTCTTTCTGCACTTCTCTTCCTTCTTTCTGCACCCCTCCTGCCTCTTTCTGTGCCCCTCTTGCCTCTTTGTGCTCCTCTCCTACCTCTTTCTGCACCCCTCTTGCCTCTTTCTGTACCCCTCTTCCCTCTTTCTGTTCCTCTCTTGCCTCTTCCTGCACCTCTTTTGCTTCTTTATGCACTTTTCTTGCCTCTTTCTGTACCCCTCATGCCTCTTTCTGCACCTCTGTTGGTTCTTTCTGCACTTCACTTGCTTCTTTCTATACCTCTCTTGCTTCTTTCTGCACCCCACTTGCCTCTTTCTGTACCCTTCTTCCCTCTTTGTGCACCTCTCTTGCCTCTTTCTGCACCTCTCTTGCTTCTTTCTGCACCCCTCTTGCCTCTTTCTCCACACCTCTTCCCCCTTTCTGCATGTCTGTTGCTTCTTTCTGTACTTCTCTTGCCTCTTTCTCCACCCCTCTTCCCTCTTTCTGCATCTCTGTTGCTTCTTTCTGCACTTATCTTGAGTCTTTCTGTACCTTTCTTGCTTCTTTCTGCACCCCTTGTGCCTCTTTCTGTACCCCTCTTCTCTTTCAGCACTCCTCTTGCCTCTTTCTGCACCTCTGTTCCTTCTTTCTGCACTTCTTTTGTTACTTTCTGTACCTCTCTTGCTTCTTTCTGCACCCCTCTTGCCTCTTTCTCCATCCCTCTTCCCTCTTTCTGCACCTCTGTTGCTTATTTCTGCACCTCTCTTGTCTCTTTCTTCACCCCTCTTCCCTCTTTCTGCACCTTTGTTGCTTCTTTCTGCACCTCTCTTGCTTCTTTCTGCACCCCTCGTGCCTCTTTCTGCACCCCTCTTCCCTCTTTTTGCACCCCTCTTGCCTCTTTCTGCACTTCTGTTGCATCTTTCTGCACTACTCTTGCTTCTTTTTGCAACCCTCTTGCCTCTTTCTGCACCTCTGTTGCTTTTTCAGGACTACTCTTGCTTCTTTCTACACCTCTTTGCTTCTTTCTGCACCACTCGTGCTTCTTTCTGCACCCTTCTTCCCTCTTTCTGCACCTCTCTTGCCTCTTTCTGCACCTCTCTTGCTTGTTTCTGCACCCTTCTTCCCTTTTTTGCATACCTCTTGCCTCTTTCTGCAGTTCTCTTGTCATTTTCCGCACCTCTCTTGCCTCTTTCTGCACCTCACTTGCCTCTTTCTACACCTCTGTTGCTTTTTCAGCAATTCTCTTGCTTGTTTCTGCACCTCTCTTGCGTTTTTCTGCACCTCTGTTGCCTCTTTCTGTACCTCACTTGCTTCTTCCTGCACCCCTCTTGCCTCTTTCTGCACCCCTCTTGCCTCTTTCTGCACCCCTCTTTCCTCTTTCTGCACCTCTCTTGCCTCTTTCTGCACCCCTCTTCCCTCTTTTTGCACCCCTCTTGCCTCTTTCTGCACTTCTGTTGCATCTTTCTGCACTACTCTTGCTTCTTTTTGCAACCCTCTTGCCTCTTTCTGCACCTCTGTTGCTTTTTCTGCACTACTCTTGCTTCTTTCTACACCTCTTTGCTTCTTTCTGCACCACTTGTGCTTCTTTCTGCACCCTTCTTCCCTCTTTCTGCACCTCTCTTGCCTCTTTCTGCACCTCTCTTGCTTGTTTCTGCACCCTTCTTCCCTTTTTTGCATACCTCTTGCCTCTTTCTGCAGTTCTCTTGTCATTTTCCGCACCTCTCTTGCCTCTTTCTGCACCTCACTTGCCTCTTTCTACACCTCTGTTGCTTTTTCAGCAATTCTCTTGCTTGTTTCTGCACCTCTCTTGCGTTTTTCTGCACCTCTCTTGCCTCTTTCTGTACCTCACTTGCTTCTTCCTGCACCCCTCTTGCCTCTTTCTGCACCCCTCTTTCCTCTTTCTGCACCTCTCTTGCCTCTTTCTGCACCTCTCTTGCCTCTTTCTGCACCCCTGTTCCCTCTTTCTGTACCTTTCCTGCCTGTTTCTGCACCTCTCTTGCCTCTTTCTGTACCTCTGTTGCTTCTTTCTGCACTTCTCTTGCCTCTTTGTGCACCCTTCGTGCCTCTTTCAGCACCTCTGTTGCTTCTTTCTGCACTTCTCTTCCTTCTTTCTGCACCCCTCCTGCCTCTTTCTGTGCCCCTCTTCCCTCTTTCTGTTCCTCTCTTGCCTCTTCCTGCACCTCTTTTGCTTCTTTCTGCACTTTTCTTGCCTCTTTCTGTACCCCTCATGCCTCTTTCTGCACCTCTGTTGGTTCTTTCTGCACTTCACTTGCTTCTTTCTATACCTCTCTTGCTTCTTTCTGCACCCCACTTGCCTCTTTCTGTACCCTTCTTCCCTCTTTGTGCACCTCTCTTGCCTCTTTCTGCACCTCTCTTGCTTCTTTCTGCACCCCTCTTTGCCTCTTTCTCCACACCTCTTCCCCCTTTCTGCATGTCTGTTGCTTCTTTCTGTACTTCTCTTGCCTCTTTCTCCACCCCTCTTCCCTCTTTCTGCATCTCTGTTGCTTCTTTCTGCACTTATCTTGAGTCTTTCTGTACCTTTCTTGCTTCTTTCTGCACCCCTTGTGCCTCTTTCTGTACCCCTCTTCTCTTTCAGCACTCCTCTTGCCTCTTTCTGCACCTCTGTTCCTTCTTTCTGCACTTCTTTTGTTACTTTCTGTACCTCTCTTGCTTCTTTCTGCACCCCTCTTGCCTCTTTCTCCATCCCTCTTCCCTCTTTCTGCACCTCTGTTGCTTATTTCTGCACCTCTCTTGTCTCTTTCTTCACCCCTCTTCCCTCTTTCTGCACCTTTGTTGCTTCTTTCTGCACCCTCTCTTGCTTCTTTCTGCACCCTCGTGCCTCTTTCTGCACCCCTCTTCCCTCTTTTTGCACCCCTCTTGCCTCTTTCTGCACTTCTGTTGCATCTTTCTGCACTACTCTTGCTTCTTTTTGCAACCCTCTTGCCTCTTTCTGCACCTCTGTTGCTTTTTCAGGACTACTCTTGCTTCTTTCTACACCTCTTTGCTTCTTTCTGCACCACTCGTGCTTCTTTCTGCACCCTTCTTCCCTCTTTCTGCACCTCTCTTGCCTCTTTCTGCACCTCTCTTGCTTGTTTCTGCACCCTTCTTCCCTTTTTGCATACCTCTTGCCTCTTTCTGCAGTTCTCTTGTCATTTTCCGCACCTCTCTTGCCTCTTTCTGCACCTCACTTGCCTCTTTCTCACACCTCTGTTGCTTTTTCAGCAATTCTCTTGCTTGTTTCTGCACCTCTCTTGCGTTTTTCTGCACCTCTGTTGCCTCTTTCTGTACCTCACTTGCTTCTTCCTGCACCCTCTTGCCTCTTTCTGCACCCCTCTTTCCTCTTTCTGCACCTCTCTTGCCTCTTTCTGCACCCCTCTTCCCTCTTTTTGCACCCCTCTTGCCTCTTTCTGCACTTCTGTTGCATCTTTCTGCACTACTCTTGCTTCTTTTTGCAACCCTCTTGCCTCTTTCTGCACCTCTGTTGCTTTTTCTGCACTACTCTTGCTTCTTTCTACACCTCTTTGCTTCTTTCTGCACCACTTGTGCTTCTTTCTGCACCCTTCTTCCCTCTTTCTGCACCTCTCTTGCCTCTTTCTGCACCTCTCTTGCTTGTTTCTGCACCCTTCTTCCCTTTTTGCATACCTCTTGCCTCTTTCTGCAGTTCTCTTGTCATTTTCCGCACCTCTCTTGCCTCTTTCTGCACCTCACTTGCCTCTTTCTACACCTCTGTTGCTTTTTCAGCAATTCTCTTGCTTGTTTCTGCACCTCTCTTGCGTTTTTCTGCACCTCTCTTGCCTCTTTCTGTACCCCACTTGCTTCTTCCTGCACCCCTCTTGCCTCTTTCTGCACCTCTCTTGCCTCTTTCTGCACCTCTCTTGCCTCTTTCTGCACCTCTCTTGCCTCTTTCTGCACCCCTGTTCCCTCTTTCTGTACCTTTCCTGCCTGTTTCTGCACCTCTCTTGCCTCTTTCTGTACCTCTGTTGCTTCTTTCTGCACTTCTCTTGCCTCTTTCTGCACCCTTCGTGCCTCTTTCAGCACCTCTGTTGCTTCTTTCTGCACTTCTCTTCCTTCTTTCTGCACCCCTCCTGCCTCTTTCTGTGCCCCTCTTGCCTCTTTGTGCACCTCTCCTACCTCTTTCTGCACCCCTCTTACCTCTTTCTGTACCCCTCTTCCCTCTTTCTGTTCCTCTCTTGCCTCTTCCTGCACCTCTTTTGCTTCTTTCTGCACTTTTCTTGCCTCTTTCTGTACCCCTCATGCCTCTTTCTGCACCTCTGTTGGTTCTTTCTGCACTGTTCTTGCTTCTTTTTGCACCTCTGTTGCAAATTTCTGCATCCCTCTTGCCTCTTTCTGTACCCCTCTTCCCTCTTTCTGCACACCTGTTCCCTCTTTCTGCACCCCTTTTACCTGTTTCTGCAACTCTCTTGCATCCTTCTGCACCTTACTTGCCTCTTTCTGCACCCTTCTTCCCTTTTTCTGCACATCTCTTGCCTCTTTCTGACCCACTCTCTTGCCTCTTTCTACACATCTCTTGGTTCTTTCTGCACTGCTCTTGCCTCTTTCTGCACCCCTCTTGCCTCTTTCTGCACCTCTTTTGCTCCTTTCTGCACTTTTCTCTCCTCTTTCTGCACCCCTCTTGCCTCTTCCTGCACCCCACTTGCCTCTTTCTGCACCCTTCTTCCCTCTTTGTGCACCTCTCTTGCCTCTTTCTGCACCCCTCTTGCCTCTCTCTGCACCCCTCCTGCCTCTTTCTGCACCTCTGTTCCTTCTTTCTGTACTTCTTTTGTTTCTTGCTGCACCTCTCTTGCTTCATTCTGCACCCCTCTTGCCTCTTTATCCACACCTCTTCCCCCTTTCTGCATGTCTGTTGCTTCTTTCTGTACTTCTCTTGCCTCTTTCCCCACCCTTCTTCCCTCTTTCTGCATCTCTGTTGCTTCTTTCTGCACTTATCTTGCATCTTTCTGTACCTTTCTTGATTCTTTCTGCACCCCTTGTGCCTCTTTCTGCACCCCTCTTCTCTTTCAGCACTCCTCTCGCCTCTTTCTGCACCTCTGTTCCTTCTTTCTGCACTTCTTTTGTTACTTTCAGTACCTCTCTTGCTTCTTTCTACACCCCTCTTGCCTCTTTCTCCATCCCTCTTCCCTCTTTCTGCACCCCTGTTGCTTCTTTCTGCACCTCTCTTGTCTCTTTCTTCACCCCTCTTCCCTCTTTCTGCACCTCTGTTGCTTCTTTCTGCACCTCTCTTGCTTCTTTGTGCCCCTTCATGCCTCTTTCTGCACCCCTCTTCCCTCTTTTTACACCCCTCTCGCCTCTTTCTGCATCTCTGTTGCATCTTTCTGCACTACTCTTGCTTCTTTCTGCACCCCTCATGCCTCTTTCTGCACACCTTTTCCCTCTTTTTGCAACCTTCTTGACTCTTTCTGCACCTCTGTTGCTTTTTTCTGCACTACTCTTGCTTCTTACTGTACCTCTTTGCTTCTTTCTGCACCACTCGTGCTTCTTCCTGCACCCTTCTTCCCTCTTTATGCACCCCTCTTGCCTCTTTCTGCACCTCTCTTGCTTGTTTCTGCACCCTTCTTCCCTTTTTTACATCCCTCATGCCTCTTTTTGCAGTTCTCTTGTCATTTTCCGCACCTCTCTTGCCTCTTTCTGCAGTTCTCTTGCTTCTTTCTACACCTCTGTTGCTTTTTTCAGCAATTCTCTTGCCTCTTTCTGCACTTCTCTTGCTTGTTTCTGCACCTCTCTTGCGTTTTTCTGTACCTCTGTTGCCTCTTTCTGCACCTCACTTGCTTCTTCCTGCACCTCCTGCCTCTTTCTGCACCCCTCTTTCCTCTTTCTGCACCTCTCTTGCCTCTTTCTGCACCCCTGTTCCCTCTTTCTGCACCTTTCCTGCCTGTTTCTGCACCTCTCTTGCCTCTTTCTGTACCTCTGTTGCTTCTTTCTGCACTTCTCTTGCCTCTTTCTGCACCCTTCGCGCCACTTTCAGCACCTCTGTTGCTTCTTTCTGCACTTCTCTTCCTTCTTTCTGCACCCCTCCTGCATCTTTCTGTGCCTCTCTTACCTCTTTGTGCACCTCTCCTACCTCTTTCTGCACCCCTCTTTCTGTACCTCTCTTCCATCTTTCTGTACCTCTCTTGACTCTTCCTGCACCTCTTTTGCTTCTTTCTGCACTTTTCTTGCCTCTTTCTGCACCCCTCGTGCCTCTTTCTGCACCTCTGTTGGTTCTTTCTGCACTGCTCTTGCTTCTTTTGCACCTCTGTTGCAAATTTCTGCATCCCTCTTGCCTCTTTCTGTACCCCTCTTCCCTCTTTCTGCACACCTGTTCCCTGTTTCTGCACCCATTTGCCTGTTTCTGCAACTCGCTTGCCTCCTTCTGCACCTCTCTTGCCTCTTTCTGCACGTCTCTTGGTTCTTTCTGCACTGCTCTTGCCTCTTTCTGCACCCCTCTTGCCTCTTTCTGCACCTCTTTTGCTTCTTTCTGCACTTCTCTCTCCTCTTTCTGCACCCCTCTAGCCTCTTTCTGCACCCTTCTTCCCTTTTCCTGCACATCTCTTAGTTCTTTCTGCACTCCTCTTGCCTCTTTCTACACCTCTTTGCTTCTTTCTGCACCACTCGTGCTTCTTTCTGCACCCTTCTTCCCTCTTTCTGCACCTCTCTTGCCTCTTTCTGCACCTCTCTTGCTTGTTTCTGCACCCTTATTCCCTTTTTTGCATACCTCTTGCCTCTTTCTGCAGTTCTCTTGTCATTTTCCGCACCTCTCTTGCCTCTTTCTGCACCTCACTTGCATTTTTCTGCACCTCTGTTGCCTCTTTCTGTACCTCACTTGCTTCTTCCTGCACCCCTCTTGCCTCTTTCTGCACCCCTCTTTCCTCTTTCTGCACCTCTCTTGCCTCTTTCTGCACCCCTGTTCCCTCTTTCTGTACCTTTCCTGCCTGTTTCTGCACCTCTCTTGCCTCTTTCTGTACCTCTGTTGCTTCTTTCTGCACTTCTCTTGCCTCTTTCTGCACCCTTCGTGCCTCTTTCAGCACCTCTGTTGCTTCTTTCTGCACTTCTCTTCCTTCTTTCTGCACCTCTCCTGCCTCTTTCTGTGCCCCTCTTGCCTCTTTGTGCACCTCTCCTACCTCTTTTTGCACCCCTCTTGCCTCTTTCTGTACCCTCTTCCCTCTTTCTGTTCCTCTCTTGCCTCTTCCTGCACCTCTTTTGCTTCTTTCTGCACTTTTCTTGCCTCTTTCTGTACCCCTCGTGCCTCTTTCTGCACCTCTGTTGGTTCTTTCTGCACTGCTCTTGCTTCTTTTTGCACCTCTGTTGCAAATTTCTGCATCCCTCTTGCCTCTTTCTGTACCCCTCTTCCCTCTTTCTGCACACCTGTTCCCTCTTTCTGCACCCCTTTTACCTGTTTCTGCAACTCTCTTGCATCCTTCTGCACCTTACTTGCCTCTTTCTGCACCCTTCTTCCCTTTTTCTGCACATCTCTTGCCTCTTTCTGCACCTCTCTTGCCTCTTTCTACACATCTCTTGCCTCTTTCTACACATCTCTTGGTTCTTTCTGCACTGCTCTTGCCTCTTTCTGCACCCCTCTTGCCTCTTTCTGCACCTCTTTTGCTCCTTTCTGCACTTTTCTCTCCTCTTTCAGCACCCCTCTTGCCTCTTCCTGCACCCCACTTGCCTCTTTCTGCACCCTTCTTCCCTCTTTGTGCACCTCTCTTGCCTCTTTCTGCACCCCTCTTCCCTCTCTCTGCACCCCTCCTGCCTCTTTCTGCACCTCTGTTCCTTCTTTCTGCACTTCTTTTGTTTCTTGCTGCACCTCTCTTGCTTCATTCTGCACCCCTCTTGCCTCTTTATCCACACTTCTTCCCCCTTTCTGCATGTCTGTTGCTTCTTTCTGTACTTCTCTTGCCTCTTTCTCCACCCTTCTTCCCTGTTTCTGCATCTCTGTTGCTTCTTTCTGCACTTATCTTGCATCTTTCTGTACCTTTCTTGATTCTTTCTGCACCCCTTGTGCCTCTTTCTGCACCCCTCTTCTCTTTCAGCACTCCTCTTGCCTCTTTCTGCACCTCTGTTCCTTCTTTCTGCACTTCTTTTGTTACTTTCTGTGCCTCTCTTGCTTCTTTCTACACCCCTCTTGCCTCTTTCTCCATCCCTCTTCCCTCTTTCTGCACCCCTGTTGCTTCTTTCTGCACCTCTCTTGTCTCTTTCTTCACCCCTCTTCCCTCTTTCTGCACCTCTGTTGCTTCTTTCTGCACCTCTCTTGCTTCTTTGTGCCCCTTCATGCCTCTTTCTGCACCCCTCTTCCCTCTTTTACACCCCTCTCGCCTCTTTCTGCACCTCTGTTGCATCTTTCTGCACTACTCTTGCTTCTTTCTGCACCCCTCGTGCCTCTTTCTGCACCCCTTTTCCCTCTTTTTGCAACCCTCTTGACTCTTTCTGCACCTCTGTTGCTTTTTTCTGCACTACTCTTGCTTCTTACTTTACCTCTTTGCTTCTTTCTGCACCACTCGTGCTTCTTTCTGCACCCTTCTTCCCTCTTTATGCACCTCTCTTGCCTCTTTCTGCACCTCACTTGCTTCTTCCTGCACCTCCTGCCTCTTTCTGCACCCCTCTTTCCTCTTTCTGCACCTCGCTTGCCTCTTTCTGCACCCCTGTTCCCTCTTTCTGCACCTTTCCTGCCTGTTTCTGCACCTCTCTTGCCTCTTTCTGTACCTCTGTTGTTCCTTTCTGTACTTCTCTTGCCTCTTTCTGCACCCTTCGCGCCACTTTCAGCACCTCTGTTGCTTCTTTCTGCACTTCTCTTCCTTCTTTCTGCACCCTCCTGCATCTTTCTGTGCCTCTCTTACCTCTTTGTGCACCTCTCCTACCTCTTTCTGCACCCCTCTTTCTGTACCTCTCTTCCATCTTTCTGTACCTCTCTTGACTCTTCCTGCACCTCTTTTGCTTCTTTCTGCACTTTTCTTGCCTCTTTCTGCACCCCTCGTGCCTCTTTCTGCACCTCTGTTGGTTCTTTCTGCACTGCTCTTGCTTCTTTTTGCACCTCTGTTGCAAATTTCTGCATCCCTCTTGCCTCTTTCTGTACCCCTCTTCCCTCTTTCTGCACACCTGTTCCCTGTTTCTGCACCCATTTGCCTGTTTCTGCAACTCGCTTGCCTCCTTCTGCACGTCTCTTGGTTCTTTCTGCACTGCTCTTGCCTCTTTCTGCACCCCTCTTGCCTCTTTCTGCACCTCTTTTGCTTCTTTCTGCACTTCTCTCTCCTCTTTCTGCACCCCTCTAGCCTCTTTCTGCACCCTTCTTCCCTTTTCCTGCACATCTCTTAGTTCTTTCTGCACTCCTCTTGCCTCTTTCTACACCTCTTTGCTTCTTTCTGCACCACTCGTGCTTCTTTCTGCACCCTTCTTCCCTCTTTCTGCACCTCTCTTGCCTCTTTCTGCACCTCTCTTGCTTGTTTCTGCACCCTTATTCCCTTTTTTGCATACCTCTTGCCTCTTTCTGCAGTTCTCTTGTCATTTGCCGCACCTCTCTTGCCTCTTTCTGCACCTCACTTGCATTTTTCTGCACCTCTGTTGCCTCTTTCTGTACCTCACTTGCTTCTTCCTGCACCCCTCTTGCCTCTTTCTGCACCCCTCTTTCCTCTTTCTGCACCTCTCTTGCCTCTTTCTGCACCCCTGTTCCCTCTTTCTGTACCTTTCCTGCCTGTTTCTGCACCTCTCTTGCCTCTTTCTGTACCTCTGTTGCCTCTTTGTGCACCTCTCCTACCTCTTTCTGCACCCTTCGTGCCTCTTTCAGCACCTCTGTTGCTTCTTTCTGCACTTCTCTTCCTTCTTTCTGCACCTCTCCTGCCTCTTTCTGTGCCCCTCTTGCCTCTTTGTGCACCTCTCCTACCTCTTTTTGCACCCCTCTTGCCTCTTTCTGTACCCTCTTCCCTCTTTCTGTTCCTCTCTTGCCTCTTCCTGCACCTCTTTGCTTCTTTCTGCACTTTTCTTGCCTCTTTCTGTACCCCTCGTGCCTCTTTCTGCACCTCTGTTGGTTCTTTCTGCACTGCTCTTGCTTCTTTTTGCACCTCTGTTGCAAATTTCTGCATCCCTCTTGCCTCTTTCTGTACCCCTCTTCCCTCTTTCTGCACACCTGTTCCCTCTTTCTGCACCCCTTTACCTGTTTCTGCAACTCTCTTGCATCCTTCTGCACCTTACTTGCCTCTTTCTGCACCCTTCTTCCCTTTTTCTGCACATCTCTTGCCTCTTTCTGCACCTCTCTTTGCCTCTTTCTACACATCTCTTGCCTCTTTCTACACATCTCTTGGTTCTTTCTGCACTGCTCTTGCCTCTTTCTGCACCCCTCTTGCCTCTTTCTGCACCTCTTTTGCTCCTTTCTGCACTTTTCTCTCCTCTTTCAGCACCCCTCTTGCCTCTTCCTGCACCCCACTTGCCTCTTTCTGCACCCTTCTTCCCTCTTTGTGCACCTCTCTTGCCTCTTTCTGCACCCCTCTTCCCTCTCTCTGCACCCCTCCTGCCTCTTTCTGCACCTCTGTTCCTTCTTTCTGCACTTCTTTTGTTTCTTGCTGCACCTCTCTTGCTTCATTCTGCACCCCTCTTGCCTCTTTATCCACACTTCTTCCCCCTTTCTGCATGTCTGTTGCTTCTTTCTGTACTTCTCTTGCCTCTTTCTCCACCCTTCTTCCCTGTTTCTGCATCTCTGTTGCTTCTTTCTGCACTTATCTTGCATCTTTCTGTACCTTTCTTGATTCTTTCTGCACCCCTTGTGCCTCTTTCTGCACCCCTCTTCTCTTTCAGCACTCCTCTTGCCTCTTTCTGCACCTCTGTTCCTTCTTTCTGCACTTCTTTTGTTACTTTCTGTGCCTCTCTTGCTTCTTTCTACACCCCTCTTGCCTCTTTCTCCATCCCTCTTCCCTCTTTCTGCACCCCTGTTGCTTCTTTCTGCACCTCTCTTGTCTCTTTCTTCACCCCTCTTCCCTCTTTCTGCACCTCTGTTGCTTCTTTCTGCACCTCTCTTGCTTCTTTGTGCCCCTTCATGCCTCTTTCTGCACCCCTCTTCCCTCTTTTTACACCCCTCTCGCCTCTTTCTGCACCTCTGTTGCATCTTTCTGCACTACTCTTGCTTCTTTCTGCACCCCTCGTGCCTCTTTCTGCACCCCTTTTCCCTCTTTTTGCAACCCTCTTGACTCTTTCTGCACCTCTGTTGCTTTTTTCTGCACTACTCTTGCTTCTTACTGTACCTCTTTGCTTCTTTCTGCACCACTCGTGCTTCTTTCTGCACCCTTCTTCCCTCTTTATGCACCTCTCTTGCCTCTTTCTGCACCTCTCTTGCTTGTTTCTGCACCCTTCTTCCCTTTTTTACATCACTCATGCCTCTTTCTGCAGTTCTCTTGTCATTTTCCGCACCTCTCTTGCCTCTTTCTGCACTTCTCTTGCTTCTTTCTACACCTCTGTTGCTTTTTTCAGCAATTCTCTTGCCTCTTTCTGCACTTCTCTTGCTTGTTTCTGCACCTCTCTTGCGTTTTTCTGCACCTCTGTTGCCTCTTTCTGCACCTCACTTGCTTCTATCTGCACCCCTCCTGCCTCTTTCTGCACCCCTCTTTCCTCTTTCTGCACCTCTCTTGCCTCTTTCTGCACCCCTGTTCCCTCTTTCTGCACCTTTCCTGCCTGTTTCTGCACCTCTCTTGCCTCTTTCTGTACCTCTGTTGCTTCTTTCTGCACTTCTCTTGCCTCTTTCTGCACCCTTCGCGCCTCTTTCAGCACCTCTGTTGCTTCTTTCTGCACTTCTCTTCCTTCTTTCTGCACCCCTCCTGCCTCTTTCTGTGCCTCTCTTGCCTCTTTGTGCACCTCTCCTACCTCTTTCTGCACCCCTCTTTCTGTACCTCTCTTCCATATTTCTGTACCTCTCTTGACTCTTCCTGCACCTCTTTTGCTTCTTTCTGCACTTTTCTTGCCTCTTTCTGCACCCCTCGTGCCTCTTTCTGCACCTCTGTTGGTTCTTTCTGCACTGCTCTTGCTTCTTTTTGCCCTCTGTTGCAAATTTCTGCATCCCTCTTGCCTCTTTCTGTACCCCTCTTCCCTCTTTCTGCACACCTGTTCCCTGTTTCTGCACCCATTTGCCTGTTTCTGCAACTCTCCTGCCTCCTTCTGCACCTCTCTTGCCTCTTTCTGCACGTCTCTTGGTTCTTTCTGCACTGCTCTTGCCTCTTTCTGCACCCCTCTTGGCTCTTTCTGCACCTCTTTTGCTTCTTTCTGCACTTCTCTCTCCTCTTTCTGCACCCTTCTAGCCTCTTTCTGCACCCTTCTTCCCTTTTCCTGCACATCTCTTGGTTCTTTCTGTACTCCTCTTGCCTCTTTCTGCACCTCTGTTGCTTCTTTCTGCACTTCTCTTGCTTCTTTCTGCACCTCTGTTGCTTCTTTCTGCACCCCTCTTGCCTCTTTCTGCACCCCTCTTCCCTCTTTTTGCACCTCTCTTGCCTCAGTCTGCCCACCTGTTTCCTCTTTCTGCACCCCTTTTGCCTGTTTCTGCAACTCTTTGCCTCTTTCTGCAGTTCTCTTGCCTCCTTCTGCACGTCACTTGCTTCTTTCTGCAATTCTCTTGCCTCTTTCTGCAGTTCTCTTGCCTCCTTCTGCACATCTCTTGCCTCTTTCAACACTTCTCTTGCCTGTTTCTGCACCTCTCTTGCCTCTTTCTGCACCTCTCTTGCCTCTTTCTGCACCTTTCTTGCCTTTTCTGCACCTCACTTGCTTCTTTCTGCACCCCTTTTGCCTGTTTCTGCTCCCCTCTTCCCTCTTTGTGCAACTCTCTTGCCTCTTTCTACACCTCTCTTCCTACTTTCTGCACCCCTCTTGCCTCTTTCTGCAACTCTGTTCCTTCTTTCTGCACTTCTTTTGTTTCTTTCTGGACCTCTCTTGTTTCATTCTGTATCCCTCTTGCCTCTTTCTCCACCCCACTTTCCCCTTTCTGCATCTCTGTTGCTTCTTTATGCTTTCTCTTGCTTCTTTCTGCATCTCTCTTGGTTCTTTCTGCACCCCTCATGCCTCTTTCTGCACCCCTCATCCCTCTTTCTGTAGTCCTCTTGCCTCTTTCTGCACCCCTGTTGCTTCTTTTTGCACTCCTTTTGTTTCTTTCTGTATCCCTCTTGTCTCTTTCTACACCTCTGTTCCTTCTCTCTGCACTTCTTTTGTTTATTTCTGCACCTCTCGTTTCTTTCTGCACCCCTTTTGCCTCTTTCTGCACCCCTCTTGCCTCTTTCTGCACCCCTCTTGCCTCTTTCTGCACCTCTGTTCCTTCTTTCTGCAGCTCTCATGCTTCTTTCTGCACCCCCTTGCCTCTTTCTCCACCCCTCTTCCCTCTTTCTGCACCCCTGTTGCCCTTTTTTGCACCTCTGTTCCTTCTTTCTGCACTTCTTTTGTTTCTTTCTGCACCTCTCTTGCTTCTTTCTGCACCCTTCTTGCTACTTTCTCCACCCCTGTTCCTCCTTTTTAAATCTCTGTTGCTTCTTTCTGCACTTCTCTTGCCTCTTTCTCCATCCTTCATCACTCTTTCTGCACCTCTGTTGCTTCTTTCTGCACTTCTTTTGTTTCTTTCTGCACCCTTCTTCCCTTTTTTGCATCCCTCTTGCCTCTTTCTGCAGTTCTCTTGTAATTTTCTGCACCTCTCTTGCCTCTTTCTGCACACACAGGGCTACCTTTAAAGTGACCTCAGGCTCCGCAGTGCACACATGCAAGTGCAGAAAAGGGCTGCTGGCCTCTAAACTGCCATGCCCTATTATATGCTAGGGACTTAGAGGTAGTTTTAATCCCCCTGCCCTATTATGTACTAGGGCCTTATAGGGGAGGTCATGCCAATCACAGGGGTACCCCAACCCATAGTGTACCCTAGTGTATGTAGGTGTTTTCACTGTATTCTAAGTGTCTTTCAGCATATCACTGGCTCCGTGTCTGGTTAGGCAGAGACCAGGGTCAGTCAGAGTCAGTTACCACCAGTACCAGTCAGCAAAAAGTTGGGGGGTGCCCAGGGCACAGGATGACTTTGCAACAAGGCCTCTTTCTGCACCTCTGTTGGTTCTTTCTGTATATCTCTTGCTTCCTTCTGCACCTTTCTTCCTCTTTCTGGACTTCTGTTGCCTCTTTCTGCATTTCTCTTGCTTCTTTCTGCACCTTTCTTCCTCTTTCTGCACATGTCCTACCTCTGTAGGCATAGTTAGAAATTAGCATTTAAAAATCCTTAGAAATTCACTGAAAAAACCATAGGTTTCAAGGACGTTATAGGTAGTAATTAGCATTTAAAAAACCTTTGAAATTCACTGAAAAAACCATAGGTTTCAGGGACGTTATAGTTAGTAATTAGCATTTAAAAAACCTTTGAAATTCACTGAAAAAACCATAGGTTTCAGGGACGTTATAGTTAGAAATTAGCATTGAAAAAACCTTTGAAATTCACTGAAAAAACCACAGGTTTCAGGGATGTTATAGTTAGTTGGATATTTCACTCGTACAAAACCAGAGAAATTCGGCCGTTATAGTTAGTTGAGCTAAGTATAACTCGCGCCCCCGTAATGCACTGCTGATGACATCACATATTACATCACTCATGACATGGTCAGTAACATCACTGATGACATCACTGATGACATCTCAAATGACATCACCACTTGGGTTTTACTGAACCACCAGTTCCAGGAAGCATTGCTTCAGGTGGTTCACCTGAGCATAATTATTACGGGGATTTACTGGTGGTTGCCGCACGCCGGCACGTCACATGGTCTGCCACTGAAGAGGGCGTTGGCCTGAAACGCGTCTGGCAGGAAACCAGAAAAGAACTTTGTTCATAGCGTGTGCCCTTGCTTTGGCGTAATTTCCACCTGGGAGTGCATCCCACCTAGAGGCAACTCTTTTTGTATTTTATACATATATATATATATATATATATATACCTCTCCACACAGTGTTCTCCTTCGCAGACCACTGACACTGTGGCACAATACAGAATCCTTCGCAATCAGGTTGGTGATGAGTATTAAAGTTTATTATGTGAATTTCTTGATATTCAGAAAACTGCAAAAAATCAGGCCGACGCGTTTTGGCTGTACGCCATCAACTGGGCCTCGTAAACAATTACAATGGACACCATTTTATCATCTAGTCCTTTCTCAATTTTGTTAGCCCCGCCATTTTCTTACATTACATGTTAAGTACATTTTATGCTCAATATATTTCTACATTTTCAATCTATTCAAATTCATACATATCACACTTTTTGCTCTTCATTGTGACCCTTGTATTTCCTTGCTGGGGTATTTTAATTCAGTGTTCAATTTTTGGTCATTAATAACAGATATATACCTCATGATTTCTGCTCTTGTTGGAACTTGCTTTGGAACACTAAAGTTGATTCGGAAAACCTCAGGGCTTTAGCCTGATTCCACTAAAAAAACTGTAATCTAAGCACTCGTGGTATCACGGACCGATTAATGTAATGTGCTCTATTTAGGGGGCTCTAAGGGCAGGTTGAAAATGCTCCAAAGGGTGCAAATGCTGTGGCCCGTCTGCTTTTAAGCATCCCTAGACGTTCATCTACTGGCACAGCTCTTCATTGGCTCCCTGTTGAGGAGAGAATTTCTTTCAAAGCTGGATGCTTTAATCATAGAATCCTCAATCCGAAATGGCCCCACTATCTTTTCCCCCTATGTTTCCCAAGACGATGTTTGAGATCTTCAGGAACTGTCCGGACAGTGATCCCAAAAATTCGCAGAATACCTTTAGCTTCTTGGCTGCCAAACTCTGGAATCTGCTACCTCTAAATCTCAGACTAGAACCCTCCGAAGTTCTTTTTCAGGAAACATCTGAAAACTTTTACATTAAGAAATTCAAGTTTCTCCTTCAAAAATGCAAATTCTCTTTCATTTACAGTACTCTAATTAAAGCATATGAGGTATTGTAAAGTGCGTAACATTCTAAAGTGTATAATGCATATATGTAAACACAATTAAGTTAAACATTTCACATTTCTATACCTAATGCGCAAATGTCTTTTCTCTTACAGTGCTCCTACTTACGCTATATAGAGTATATGTTAGAATCATTGCATTCCACTGTTAACGGGCCCATACTTTGCCAAGTATTTTAATTGTATTCTGAAAGACTTACCTATTCCACCCACTTGGGCAGGGGCCGAGATTGTACCAATCTACAAGAAAGGCTAACGGTCCCTGCCATCTAATTACTGGCTAATCAGCCTTATTGATAGCTCCCAAAAGCTTTTTTGTCGGATATTGTTGGATAGGCTGTGTGAGTGGGTTGAGGGCATGGGTCTTATAACTCCCCTCCAAGCAGGGTTTAGATCTGGGACCAGTACCATCGACCAAGTATTCAGATTAAAACTTATATACTGGAAGTATGTCGTTTTGGGAGGTGGTCGGCTCTATGTAGTTTTTGTTGACCTCCATACTGCCTTTGACCTTGTGCCAAGGGAGGCCTTATGGAAAGTTTTAACGAAAAAGGGTGTCCCAAATTATCTTGTTGGCGTCATTAAAAGGCTGCATCAGAAGAACTATGCGCAGGTTAGATATGGCAAACACGGGGAGTTAGCACCATTGATACCAGTCACGAGGGGGGTAAGACAGGGTTGTGTTCTTGCCCCAACCCTGTTTTTCCTATACATTAACGATTTGGTAGCTCAGTTAGAAAAGTGTACCCACAATGCCCCGAGTTTAGCAGGTATGAAGATCCCTGCCCTTCTGTTTTCAGACGATACCCTATTGGTATCTAAATCCCCCATGGGCATTCAAAATCTCCTAGACCAGTTTGGTGTCTTCTGTGAGCAGAGAGGGCTTGAGATCAACCTTCAAAAAACCAAGTATACAGTTATTAATCCCAGCTATACAACACGTCCTAACCCGTCTCTAAATGGTGTTCCCCTTGAAAGTGTCTGTACCTTTGAGTACTTGGGCCTCACCTTGACGGAGAATTTTGGCTGGTCTGACCAGATCCATAAGAGTAAGTTGAGGCTTGAACATTAAGCAGGGGGTTTTAAGGGTTCTAGCTTCCGACTAGCATCTGTGGCCATCCTGGTTTGTCTGTGTATGCCTGATTAGAGTATATGCGAGTTTGTATGAGGTATCTTTCCTGAGGGATTCTTCCTGGCTTTTTGTGAATTTTGGTGTTTATCATCTGTACTATATAAGTACTTTTCTATTTTTGTCAATGTATGTGTTATATTGTTGTCTGTATTGTATTGATTTGCCTAAGTTAAGGCCTAATATATATAAAAAGCAAGAAACAGAAAGCAATACATTTTGTAAAAAATTCATTTTTGTGTTATAGAAATCATTGTAAGGGATTGTTTCTTACTGTGGCGTGGTGGGCTATTTTGCGACATTTTGCGCTCTTTAATGTTTGATCTTTTCATTAGAATTGTATTTATTCACCAGGCAGGAATTGCTCTTGTCACCTTCTATCACCTTCATGTTTGACATGTTGAATCGCGGTACGGGTAACAAACTGTAAAACTGTTTGACTGGCATGATGTTGATCGATGCACCGCTGTCAATTATAAAGGTTATAGGGCAATCGTTGACATTTAGGGGCTTATTATGATGTCGGGCGGATTCACATCCGCCCGACACTGACTCGGTCATGGAACTGGCCGACACCCGGTCAGCGGTCCCGACCGCCTCATTATGATGCGACCGAACACTGTTCGGTCGCATTCCTATATTTCACTATGAGAGCATGCATTACGACCGTAAACCGATAGTAATGCATGCTCCCATAGTGAAATGGGAGGTGAGGTTCATACCTGCACCCCGTGGCAGGCACCTCAAGGTGCTTGCCACAAGGTGCAGGGATCAACCTCCAATATAATGAGGCAGTCGGAAAGTAAACCGACCGGCCCATTACGATGCGACCCTAAAGGTCGGAGCCTTTACAGGCCGTATCATAATCGGCTCCTTAGTGTAATCTTGGGGCAGTGTCCATATGACTTCTTTTGTTTCATTGACTCCCTTGTTTTTGTCGTTCTTGTGTCTTCTTTGCAAGCAGCAAGACCCACTTGTGCATGTCGCTTTTTGACGGATATGATCATCGCACATCACCCACTTAACTGTTGCTTGATTTTGACATAGAAGAACTTTTGCAGGATAAACTTGATGATGATCGACTTCATTTAGTTTCCACCTGTCACAATTGAGGTTGCTTTTTTTCTTTGTAGGCGTGGCGAGAATGCTTCTGGAACTTTCTGGCGTCCATTTTCTTGTCTCGCCGTAAAGCAATTGGTTTCTCTTTTGCCTCGCAAACCATTATGAAGTTGTTTTCCTTTCCACAACCTTTGCACATCTGTCCGATGGCTGGACATTTACTTTCAAGTGTAAATGAAAATCCACATCGGAAACACAGTTTTCCTTTCTTTGAGGATGTCGACTTACGTGCATCTTCTTTGTGCTTGCTCTTCATCATTAGCGCTGATTCACTCTTTGCTGTTCCAGCTTCCATGTCGGCAGCTTGCCAATCTGCTCTTTCCTTGGCTCTAGCAGTCATTAGTACTTTTTCTAAACTGAGCATCTCTCTCAACATGCAGACTTTTTGAGTTGCACTGAAGGCCACCAGCTGGCGAATTTCACTGTCTTCGAGGACTTCTCCAGGGACCAACACCCTTGCAAGCACAACCCCAGTGTTCGCTCTCGAGACTCCTCGGCCACTTTTAAGGTTGTAAGGCCGATGAGTAAATTTCACTGCTGGTACCTGATTTTTGCTGCCTTTTGGCATTATATCTGGTTGTTGCTGCCTTTTATGTTGTACCTGGTTGTCACTGCCTTTAACGTCATACTAGGTTGTTGCTACTTTTAGCATTAGCTTTGTGTGAATGATGGCTTGGTGTTAAGGCGCAGCACAGTATTTCTTCTTCAGCCTGTCCTGCAAATCTTGATGGGCTTTTCCAACGGTGCTTCTCTGCTGGGCCCTCAACTTCTTCACAAGGTCTTGTACAGGCTAGAGTGGGGCTTGAACTCCACATACACCAACTGTAGACTCCTTTGCACCGGTTGGGGCACACGTGGTACGCACAAGCAGTTTGCTGTAACTTGCAAATTCTCAGTGAGAGCAGGCTTGTTTCTTCGGGGCATGTATCCCCTACTCGTCGCCAGATGTCGCTTTCTCCCCAGTCCGCGAGCATGCAAAATGGACACGCCACACACAGAGCTTGTAAGCGATGTCTTTCTTCATCAGAGTACAGCATTCAACTGAAACTTCTCATTATCTCATGACCGTTAATAACCACACCTTAACACCTTCCAAGTAGTTACTTAATTCTTTCACTGAGTCCGCCCAGAACCCCGGGGTCCTAGCACTCCTAGTCTTAAGACACTACACAGTGCAGCTCTTAATCTCTTTTTTCGCTGACCCTCATCTGACCACACACTTCTCTGAATTGCACAGAATATCTTTGCTCTGTTCCGATAATTTTTCTTCCACAACAAAAATAGAAATGTCAGAGGCACATAGTAGATGGCCATTGAGTATTAAAGATGTACTTAAAAGAATTGTGGGCATAATTAATATTCAGGAATGGCAAACACATTTCCTAAATTGCTTCAATGCAAAATTGATGGAATAAAATCAAAGATGTCTGTGACAGCTCTTGACATAATTTGCAGCAAATCTTACTGAACCATTCCCATCGAATTCAGACGTATTCCCCTGCCCTCTAACCTGTTAAATAAATATGGTCATATATTGAGTCTAATCTCCGATCTTCCTCAGTTTAGTCTGACATTTGTCCTATAAGTTATACAGAATGTCTCATTTTCCTAAATGTGTGTGTGTGTATATATATATATTTTTTTTTTTTTTCACTGAAAAATCTATAGGTTTCAGGGACGTTATAGTTAGAAATTAGCATTTAAAAAATCATAGAAATTCACTGAAAAAACCACAGGTTTCAGGGACATTATAGTTAGTTGGACATTTCACTCGTGCAAAACCAGAGAAATTCAGCCGTTACAGTTAGTTGAGCTAACTATAACTCGCGCCCCCGCAATGCACTGCTGACGACATCACATATTACATCACTTATGACATGGTCAGTGGCATCACTGATGATCTCAAATGACATCACTGATGACATCACTGATGACATCACTTATGACATCATCCAGTGACTGAGTGTTTCTAAAAAGTTTAAATATGTTTTATATATATAGATGCCAAGGTGTATTGAAGAATGAGTGGGTGTATGAGTGTCTGAATGGATGATTTAGTATGTGCATGACTGACTGTATAAGTGAGTGATTAAACGTGTCTTACTAATACATGGGCGACTGACTAATCTGTATGAATGTCTGTATCAGTCTGTCAGTTGGTGTGTAAGTGGCTGCTTGGGTTGGTGAGTAGCTACATGAGTGTCTATATGGGTTATTGATTGGTTGTCTGAGTATCTGTATGGGTGCCTGAGTGTTTGTGTGGATGGGTGGGGGGTGTGTGACTCTGTGCATAGATGTGTGAGTGGGCAATTCACTGGGTGTATGGGTTCAAGAGTGCATCTGTGAAGGGCTGCATGGGTGGGTGAGTGTGTGTATGGGTGTGTTCGTGAGTGAATGGATGTCCAGTGGTACATGTGTGAGTAACTATATATGTGAAAGGCAGTATATGTGACTGTTGGAGTATATAAATCACTATATGTGAGAGTGAGTGATTGTGAGAGTGGCTGCATGGATGAGTGTGTGCTTGTGTCAGTGATTGTATAAGAGAGTAAGTATGTGTTAGTATCTGTATAAATAAGTGAGGTGGTGTGTGTATAACTGTGTAGGTGAGTAAATGGGAGTGTGATTGCTTCTTTGCATGACTGACTAGCTGTGTGAGTAACTCTATGGGTGAGTGGTGGTGTGTGAGTGTCTGTATGGGTGTATGAGTGCATATGATAGTGGCTGTATTGATGAGTGACTGCATGTATGAGTGACTGTATGGATGAGGGAGTGGATGTGTATGTAGACCTAGGAATCAGTGAGTGGGTATGTAGTAACTGGTACTGGTGTGCCTATGGTTTTGAGAATGGCAGTCTGTATTTTAGAGTGGATGTATCAAAGGTTATATTAGGCTGTGAGGAGGTGCATACGATTATCACGTGGATGATGTCATCAGTGATGTCATTTGAGATGTCATCAGTGATGTCATCAGTGATGTAATATGTGATGTCATCAGCAGTGCATTGCGGGGGCGCAAGTTATATTTAGCTCAACAAGCTATAACGGCCAAATTTCTCGGGTTTTGTACGAGTGAAATGTACAACTAACTATAACGTCCCTGAAACCTGTGGTTTTTTTCAGTGAATTTCTATGGTTTTTTAAATGCTAATTTCAAACTATAACGTCCCTGAAACCTATGTTTTTTTCAGTGACTTTCTATGGCTTTTTAAATGCTAATTTCTAACTATAAAGTCCCTGAAACCTATGGTTTTTTCAGTGAATTTCTATGTTTTTTTAAATGATAATTTCTAACTATCATGTCCCTGAAACATATGGTTTTTTCAGTGAATTTCTAAGGTTTTTTAAATGCTAATTTCTAACTATGCCTACATAGGTAGGACATGTGCAGAAAGAGGAAGAAAGGCACAGAAAGAAGCAAGAGAAGTGCAGAAAGAGGCACGAGAGGTGCAGAAACAGGAAGAAAGGTGCAGAAAGAAGCAAGAGAAATACAGAAAGAGGCAACAGAAGTCCAGAAAGAGGAAGAAAGGAGCAAGAGATGTGCAGAAAGAAACAACAGAGGTGCAGAAAGAGGCCTACTTTGACTGTACCTTACAACAGACTCATACAAAGTACCCTAATCACTAATCCTTCGCTGAAGATATATTAAACCTCACTTTTCTCTTGAAGGTTCACTATTAATCGACTGCTCAGAATGTTAGGCCTACCAAATATAAAACAGCAATCCTAAGCATATCACTGTTGTAAGTCTGACCAAGTTTGTGAAGGTATGCATGCGTGTCTATGCTTTTACCTAGTGACATGTTAAATATAAATAAACATACAAACACTTGAATACCTGTGTTTCAAACAGTATACTCAATAAATGTGTGTAAAAAAAGGTGTAAGCATTTCTTTCTGCTCACAATACAGGGCATAGTATATTTGAGGGGCTCTATAACACATACATACATAAGACATGTCTGCCTGTGCAACCGAATGACAGAGCAGAACTAAGAAGATTTGACCACCTATAAGAGAAGCTACCCACTTTTTAAGCTACAATCTTCAGATGCATAACACATGTGAGAATACATGTGCAAGTAGACATATACCTCATTCACGAGAGCACACAGACCTTTAAACTTGACAACCTGCACTTCCCATTTGTATATAGAAACAGGCGAGAGAAGTACAGAAAGTGAGCAAGAAAATTGCAGAAAACAAGAGAGGTGCAGAAAGAGTAAGAAATGTGCAGAAAGAGGCAAGAGAAGTGCAGAAAGAGGCAAGAGAAGTGTAGAAAGAGGCAAGAGAAGTGCAGAAAGAGGCAAGAGAGGAGCAGGAAGAGGCAAGAGAGGAGCAAAAAGAGGTAAGTGAGGTGCAGAAAGAGGCAAGAGAAGTGCAGAAAGAGGCAAGAGAAGTACAGAAAGAGACAAGAGAGGTACAGAAAGAAGCAACAGAGGTGCAGAAGGAGACAAGAGAACTGCAGAAACAAGCAAGAGAGTTGCAGAAACAGGCAAGAGAGGTGCAGAACAAGAGAAAAGGGGTGCAGAAAGAGGCAAGAGAGGTGCAGAAAGAGGGAAGAAGAGTGCAGAAAGAAGCAACAGAGATGCAAGAAGAGGCAAGAAAGGTACAGAAAGAGGGAAGAGAAGTGCAGAAAGAAGCAAGAGCAGTGTGGAACGAACCAACAGAGGTGCTGAAGGAGGCAAGAGGGGTGCGAAAGAGGCAAGAGGGGTGCCAACATTTACAAGAAAGGTGCAGAAAGAAGCAAGAGCAGTACAGAAAAGAACCAACAGAGGTGCAGAAACAGACAAGAGGGATGCAGAAAGAGGCAAGAGAAGTTCAGAAAGAGGGAACGGGTGTGAAAGAGGCACGGGTACAGAAAGAAGCAACAGAGGTGCAGGAAGAGGAGACGAGAACTGCAGAAAGAGGCAAGAGAAGTTGCAGAAACAAGCAACAGAGATGCAGAAAAGGGTAACAGGGGTAGCAGAAAGAGGCAAGAGAGGTGCAGTAAGAGGAAGCAACAGAGATGCGGCAAGAGGGATGCGAAAGAAACAACGAATGTGCAGAAAGAGGCAAGAGAAGTGCAGAAAGAAGCAACAGAGATGCAAGAAGAGGCAAGAAAGGTACAGAAAGAGGGAAGATGGGTGAAGAAAGAAGCAGGAGCAGTGTGGAACGAACCAACAGAGGTGCTGAAGGAGGCAAGAGGGGTGCGAAAGAGGCAAGAGGGGTGCCAACATTCACAAGAAAGGTGCAGAAAGAAGCAACAGCATGTGCAGAAAGAGAGCTATCAGAGGTGCAGAAACAGGCAAGAGGGGTAGCAGAAAGAGGCAAGAGAAGTGCAGAAAGAAGCAACAGAGCTGCAGAAAGAAGCAAGAGAACTGAAGAAAGAAGGCGAAGAGTTGCAGAAAGAGGCAAGAGAGGTGCACAAAGAGGGTAGAAGGGTGCAGAAAGAAGCAAGAGGTGCAGAAAGAAACAAAAGAAGTGCAGAAAGAAGCAAGAGAGGTGCAGAAAGAAACAAGAGAGGTGCAGAAAGAAGCAACAGAAGTGCAGAACAGAGGCAAGAGAGTTGCAGAAAGAGGCAAGAGGAGTGCAGAAAGAGGGAAGAAGGGTGCAGAAAGGGGCAAGAGGATTGCAGAAAGAAGCAAGCAGAGGTGCAGAAAGAAGCAACAAAGGTGCAGAAAGGAGCAAGAGGAGTGCAGAAAGAGGCAAGAGGAGTGCAGAAAGAAGCAACAGAGGTCGAGAAAGTAGGCAGGAGAGGTGCAGAAAGAAGGAACAGAGGTGCAGAAAGAAGCACGAGAGGTGCAGAAAGAAGCAAGAGGGTGTGACAGGGCACGAGGGGTGCAGAAAGAGCCAAGAGGGGTGCAGAAAGAAGCAAGAGAGGTGCAGAAAGAAACAAAAAAAAGTGCAGAAAGAAAGACCAGAGGTGCAGAAAGAGGCAAGAGGAATGCAGAAAGAGGGAAGAGGGGTGCAGAAAGAGGCACGAGGGGTGCAGAAAGAAACAAGAAAGGTGCAGAAAGAAGCAACAGAGGTGCAGAAAGAGACAAGAGGGCAGCAGAAAGAGGGAAGAGGGGTGCAGAAAGAGGCACAAGGGTTGCAGAAAGAAGCAACAGAGGTGCAGAAAGAGGCAAGAAGGGCAGCAGAAAGAGGGAAGATGGGTGCAGAAAGAGGCAGAAGCAGTGTGCAGAAAGAAGCAACAGAGGTGCAGAAGGAGGCAAGCAGGGATGCGAAGAGGAAGAGGTGCCACATTCACGAGAAAGGTGCAGAAAGAGGCAAGAGCAGTGCAGAAAGAAGCAAGAGAGCTGCAGAAAGAAAGCAAAGAGAAGTGCAGAAAGAAGCAACAGAGGTGCAGAAAGAGGCAAGAGGAATGCAGAAAGAGGCGAAGAGGGTTGCAGAAAGAAGCACGAGGGGTGCAGAAAGAGGCAAGAAAGGTGCAGAAAGAGGCAACAGAAGTGCAGAAAGAGAGCAACAGAGGTGCAGAAAGAGACAAGAGGGTGCAGAAAGAGGCAAGAGGGGTGCAGAAAGAAGCACAGAGAGGTTGCAGAAAGAAGCAACAGAGGTGCAGAAAGAAGCCAAGAGAAGTACAGAAAGAAGCAACAGAGATGCAGAAAGAGGGAGGAGGGTGCAGAAAGCAGGCAAGAGAGGTGCAGAAAGAAGTGAGAGGTACTGCAGAAAGAAACAACAAGAAGTGCAGAAAGAAGGAACAGAGGTGCAGAAAGAGGCAAGAGGGGTGCAGAAAGAGACAGAGGAAGTGCAGAAAGAAGCATTAGAGGTGCACAAAGAGGCAAGAAGAGTGCAGAAAGAGGGAAAAGGGGTGCAGAAAGAGGCACGAGAGGTGCAGAAAGAAAGAAAGAAGCAAGAGAGGTGCAGAAAGAAGCAAGAGAAGTGCATAAAGAAGTAACAGAGATGCAGAAAGAGGGAAGTGGGGTGGAGAAAGAGGCAAGAGGGATACAGAAAGAAACAAGAGAGGTGCAGAAAGAAACAAAAGAAGTGCAGAAAGAAGGAACAGAGATGCAGAAAGAGGCAAGAGGCGTGCAGAAAGAGGGAAGAGGGGTGTGAAAGATGCACGAGGGATGCGGAAAGAAGCAAGAGGGATGCACAAAGAAGCAAGGGAGGTGCAGAAAGAAACAAAAGAAGTACAGAAAGAAGGAACAGAGGTGCAGAAAGAGGCAAGAGGATTGCAGAAAGAGGGAAGAGGGGAGCAGAAAGAGGCACGAGGGGTGCAGAAAGAAGCAAGAAAGGTGCAGAAAGAAACAAAAGAAGTGCAGAAAGAAGCAACAGAGGTGCAGAAAGAGACAAGAGGGCAGCAGAAAGAGGGAAGAGGGGTGCAGAAAGAAGCACAAGTGTTGCAGAAAAAAGGGACAGAGGTGCAGAAAGAGCCAAGAGAAGTGCAGAAAGAAGCAACAGAGATGCAGAAAGGGGGAAGAGGGGTGGAGAAAGAGGTAAGAGGGGTGCAGAAAGAAGCAAGAGAGGTGCAGAAAGAAACAAAAGAAGTGCAGAAAGAAGCAACAGAGGTGCAGAAAGAGGCAAGAGGAGTGCAGAAAGAGGGAAGAGGGGAGCAGAAAGAGGCATGAGGGGTACAAAAAGAAGCAAGAGAGGTGCAGAAAAAGCAAGAGAAGTGTATAAAGAAGCAAGAGAGATGCAGAAAGGGGGAAGTGGGGATGAGAAAGAAGCAAGAGGGATACAGAAAGAAGCAAAAGAGTTGCAGAAAGAAACAAAAGAAGTGCAGAAAGAAGGAACAGAGGTGCAGAAAGAGGCAAGAGGGTAGCAGAAAGAGGAAAGAGGGGTGCAGAAAGAGGCACAAGGGTTGCAGAAAGAAGGGAGAGAGGTTCAGAAAGAAGCAAGAGAAGTGCAGAAAGAAGCAACACAGGTGCAGAAAGAGGGATGAGGGGTGGAAAAAGAGGCATGAGAAGTGCAGAAAGAAGCAACAGAGATGCAAAAAGGGGGAATAGGTGTGGAGAAAGTAGCAAGAGGTGTGCAGAAATAAGCAAGAGAGGTGCAGAAAAAAACAAAAGAGGAGCAGAAAGAAGGAACAGGGGTGCAGAAAGAGGCAAGATGGGTGCAGAAAGAGTGAAGAGGGGTGCAGAAAGAAGCACGTGTGGTGCAGAAAGAAGCAAGAGAGGTACAGAAAGAAGCAAGAGAGGAGCAGAAAGAAGCAAGAGTAGTGCAGAAAGAAGCAACAGAGGCGCAGAATGAGGCAAGAGGGGTGCAAAAAGAAGGAAGAGGGGTACAGAAAGATGCACGAGGGGTGCAGAAAGAAGCAAGAGATGTGCAGAAAGAAACAAAAGAAGTGCAGAAAGAAGGAACAGAGGTGCAGAAAGAAGCAACATGGGTGAAGAAAGAGGGAAGAGGGGTGGAGAAAGAGGCAAGGAGGTGCACAAAGAAGCAAGAGAGCTGCAGAGAGAAACAAAAGAAGTGCAGAAAGAAGGAACAGAAGTGCAGAAAGAGGCAAGAGGGGTGCAGAAAGAAACAAAAGAAGTGCAGAAAGAAGCAACAGAGGTGCACAAAGAGGCAAGAGGATGCAGAAAGAGGGAAGAAGAGTGCAGAAAGAGGCACGAGGGGAGCAGAAAGAAGCATGAGTGGTGCAGAAAGAATCAAGAGAGCTGCAGAAAGAAGCAAGAGTAGTGCAGAAAGAAGCAACAGAGGTGCAGAAAGAGGCAAGAGGGGTGCAAAAAGAGGGAATATGGGTACAGAAAGAGGCATGAGGGGTGCAGAAAGAATCAAGAGATGTGCAGAAAGAAACAAAAGAAGTGCAGAAAGAAGGTACAGAGGTGCAGAAAAAATCAACATGGGTGAAGAAAGAGGGAAGAGGGGTGGAGAAAGAGGCAAGGGGGTGCAGAAAGAAGCAAGAGAGCGCTGCAGAAAGAAACAAAAGAAGTGCAGAAAGAAGGAACAGAGGTGCAGAAAGAGGCAAGGGGTGCAGAAAGAGGCAAAAGGGGGGCAGAAAGAAGCGAGAGGTGCAGAAAGAAACAAAAGAAGTGCAGAAAGAAGGAACAGAGGTGCAGAAAGAGGTAAGAGGGGTGCAGAAAGAAACAAAAGAAGTGCAGAAAGAAGCAACAGAGTTGCACAAAGAGGCAAGAAGAGTACAGAAAGAGGGAAGAGGGGTGCAGAAAGAGGCACGAGGGGTACAGAAAGAACCAAGAGAGGTGCAGAAAGAAGCAAGAGAAGGGCATAAAGAAGCAACAGAGATGCAGAAAGGGGGAAGTGGGGTGGAGAAAGAGGCAAGAGGGATACAGAAAGAAACAAGAGAGGTGCATAAAGAAACAAAATAAGTGCAGAAAGAAGGAACAGGTGCAGAAAGAGGCAAGAGGGGTGCAGAAAGAGGGAAGAGGGGTGTGAAAGAGGCACGAAGGGTACAGAAAGAAACAAGAGGGGTGCAGAAAGAAGCAAGAGCGGTGCAGAAAGAAACAAAAGAAGTGCAGAAAGAAGGAACAGAGGTGCAGAAAGAGGCAAGAGGAGTGCAAAAAGAGGGAAGAGGGGTGCAGAAAATAACAAAAGAAGACCAGAAAGAAGGAACAGAGGTACAGAAAGAGGCAAGGGGGGTGCAGAAAGAGGGTAGAGGGGTGCAGAAAGAAGCATGAGTGGTGCAGAAAGAAGCAAGAGAGATACAGAAAGAAGCAGGAGTAGTGGAGAAAGAGGCAAGAGGGGTGCAAAAAGAGGGAAGACGGATGCAGAAAGAGGCACGAGCGGTGTAGAAAGAAGGAAGAGATGTGCAAAAAGAAACAAAAGAAGTGCAGAAGGAAGGAACAGAGGTGCAGAAAGAGGCAACAGGGGTGAAGAAAGAGGGAAGAGGGGTGGAGAAAGAGGCAAGGGGGTGCAGAAAGAAGCAAGCGAGCTGCAGAAAGAAACAAAAGAAGTGCAGAAAGAAGGAACACAGGCGCAGAAAGAGGCAAGAGGGGTACAGGAAGAGGGGTGTGAAAGAGGCACGAGGGGTGCAGAAAGAAGCAAGAGAGGTGCAGAAAGAAGCAACAGAGGTGCAGGAAGAGGGAAGAGGGGTGGAGAAAGAGGCAAGAGGGGTGCAGAAAGAAGCAAGAGAGGTGCAGAAAGTAACAAAAGAAGTGCAGAAAGAAGGAAAAGAGGTGCAGAAAGAGGCAAGAAGAGTGCAGAAAGAGAAGAGGGGTGCAGAAAGAGGCACAAGGGGTGCAGAAAAAAGCAAGCGAGGTACAGAAAGACGCAAGATAAGTGCAGAAAGAAGCAACAGAGATGCAGAAAGAGGGAAGAGGGGTTGAGAAAGAGGCAAGAGAAGTACAGAAAGAAGCAACAGACATGCAGAAAGGGGGAAGAGGGGTGCAGAAAGAGGCAAGAGGGGTGCAGAAAGAAGCGAGAGGTGCGGAAAGAAACAAAAGAAGTGCAGAAAGAAGAAACAGAGGTGCAGAAAGAGGCAGGAGGGGTGCAGAAAGAGGGAAGAGTGGTGCAGAAAGAGGCAAGAGAGGTGCAGAAAGAGTCAAGAGGGGTGCAGAAAGAAGCAAGAGAGCTGCAGAAAGAAACAAAAGAAGTGCAGAAAGAAGGAACAGAGGTGCAGAAAGAGGCAAGAGGGGTGCAGAAAGAGGCAAAAGGGGGGAAGAAAGAAGCAAGAGGTGCAGAAAGAAACAAAAAAAGTGCAGAAAGAAAGGAACAGAGGTGCAGAAAGAGGCAAGAGGGGTGCAGAAAGAAACAAAAGTACAGAAAGAAGCAACAGAGGTGCACAAAGAGGCAAGAGGAGTACAGAAAGAGGGAAGGGGGTACAGAAAGAGGCACGATGGGTGCAGAAAGAAGCAAGAGAGGTGCAGAAAGAAGCAAGGAAGTGCATAAAGAAGCAACAGAGATGCAGAAAGGGGGAAGTGGGGTGGAGAAAGAGGCAAGAGGGATACAGAAAGAAACAAGAGAGGTGCAGAAAGAAACAAAATAAGTGCAGAAAGAAGGAACAGAGGTGCAGAAAGAGGCAAGAGGGGTGCAGAAAGAGGGAAGAGGGGTGTGAAAGAGGCACAAAGGGTACAGAAAGAAGCAAGAGGGGTGCAGAAAGAAACAAAAGAAGTAGAGAAAGAAGGAACAGAGGTGCAGAAAGAGGCAAGAGGGGTGCAAAAAGAGGGAAGAGGGATGCAGAAAGAAATCAAAGAAGACCAGAAAGAAGGAACAGAGGTGCAGAAAGAGGCAAGAGGGGTGCAGAAAGAGGGTAGAGGGGTGCAGAAAGAAGCATGAGTGGTGCAGAAAGAAGCAAGAGAGGTGCAGAAAGAAGCAAGAGTAGTGCAGAAAGAGGCAAGAGGGGTGCAAAAAGAGGGAAGACGGATGCAGAAAGAGGCACGAGCGGTGCAGAAAGAAGCAAGAGATGTGCAAAAAGAAACAAAAGAAGTGCAGAAAGAAGGAATAGAGGTGCAGAAAGAGGCAACAGGGGTGAAGAAAGAGGGAAGAGGGTGGAGAAAGAGGCAAGGGGGTGCAGAAAGAAGCAAGAGAGCTGCAGAAAGAAACAAAAGAAGTGCAGAAAGAAGGAACAGAGGTGCAGAAAGAGGCAAGAGTGGTGCAGAAAGAGGGAAGAGGGGTGCAGAAAGAGGCAACAGGGGTACAGAAAGAAGTGAGAGGTGCAGAAAGAAACAAAAGAAGTTCAGAAAGAAGGAACACAGGTGCAGAAAGAGGTAAGAGGGGTACGGGAAGAGGGGTGTGAAAGAGGCACGAGGGGTGCAGAAAGAAGCAAGAGAGGTACAGAAAGAAGCAACAGAGGTGCAGAAATAGGGAAGAGGGGTGGAGAAAGAGACAAGAGAGGTGCAGAAAGAAGCAACAGAGGTGCAGAAAGAGGGAAGAGGGGTGGAGAAAGAGGCAAGCAGGGTGCAGAAAGAAGCAAGAGAGGTGCAGAAAGTAACAAAAGAAGTGCAGAAAGAAGGAAAAGAGGTGCAGAAAGAGGCAAGAAGAGTGCAGAAAGAGAAGAGGGGTGCGGAAAGAGGCACAAGGGGTGCAGAAAGAAGCAAGCGAGGTACAGAAAGACGCAAGATAAGTGCAGAAAGAAGCAACAGAGATGCAGAAAGAGGGAAGAGAGGTTGAGAAAGAGGCAAGAGAAGTACAGAAAGAAGCAACAGACATGCAGAAAGGAGGAAGAGGGGTGCAGAAAGAGGCAAGAGGGGTGCAGAAAGAAGCAAGAGAGGTGCAGAAAGAAACAAAAGAAGTGCAGAAAGAAGGAACAGAGGTGCAGAAAGAGGCAGGAGAAGTGCAGAAAGAGGGAAGAGTGGTGCAGAAAGAGGCAAGAGAGGTGCAGAAAGAGGCAACAGGGGTGCAGAAAGAAGCAAGTGAAGTGCAGAAAGAGGCAACAGAGGTGCAGAAAGAGGCAAAAGAGGTGCAGAAAGTAGAAGAGATGTGCAGAAAGAGGCAAGAGAAGTGCAGAAAAAGAAAGAAAGGTGCAGAAAGAAGCAACAGAAATGCAGAAAGAGGCAAGAGAGGCACAGAAAGAAAAAAGAGTGGCATGCACACCATTAGTACCAATTTCACACCCACATTTAGCAATAAGTAACAGGTGACCATTCTAGGTTTACAAAGGACCTTCCACCATGCTGTAACACTTGTCGCTGCATTTTTGGTAACGTTTGAGCCGTTTGAGCTAGAAACAAGGCTTTTTTTGTTCAAATCTGCAGATTAGGCAGCAGATGATGGATTATGTGGCTAATGCGGAAAATGTATAATTGTGCGAAAGTTGGTGCAGCCAAACAGTCGCATAATTCCAGTGGCACTGCTCATACCTCTGACTAGGTCCAGAAGTGCTCCTCAGTGATTCCTTCATTTTTTTGTCTCATTGAGTTCATAGTTTTGCTTCTATGGAAACGAGGAAGACTAAACCTGAGGTTACCACTCCACAACACAAACTACCATACCACATAATTACTCTCCATAACACATAATCCCACTCTACATAATTCCTAAACACTAAATACCACATACTTTCCATCCACATAATTTCACTGCACAACATACCACATAATTCCACTCCACACAACTTACATCCACTCCACTCCAAAAAACATTAGTAAAAAACCTTTAGATTTACAATGCCAATAGCTCTAACTCTCGCAAGTACAAAACCTTGCAAATGCTTCTTTAACTAGTAGTCGCGTTTGCAGAGTAGTGGAGAAAGGGTGCTGGGCCTCCAACCAGTGCTCAGGAATTCTGCTGCGTAGGACTTACAGGAGGTACCAGGAGGGCTTCTTGGCCCCCAAAGTCCCTCAGGAGTAAAGTGGACTTCATCCCCCAACGGGTAGTGTGACAGGAGGCGCGTTTGCAGAGTGGTGGAGAAAGGGGGCGTGGCCTCCGAAGACCTCTTAGCAATCCCACTGTGTGGGACTTACTGGAGGTAACAGGAGGGGTAGTCGGCCCCTAAGGACATCTTTGGGGGCCAACTACCCCACCTATTATCTCCAGTAAGTCCCACACAACAGGATTGCTAAGTTCTCATAGCAGGCCATGCCCCTTTGCCCACCACTCTGCAAACGCGCCTCCTGGCACATTCTTTGTTGGGGGATGTTGTCCCCTTCCCTTGTGGGAGTCCTTAGGGGCCAACTAGCCTACCTGTTACCTCCAGTAAGACCCACACAGTGGGATTGCTGAGAGGTGGACACAGGCCACGTCCCCTTTCTCCACCACTCTGCAAAAGCGCCTCCTGGCGCGCTCTTGGTTGGGAGATGGAAGTCCCCTTGCCTCCTGAGGGTCCCTGGGGGCCAACTAGCCCTCCTGTTATCTCTAGTAAGCCCCACACAGCTGGATTGCTGAGAGTGGTCTGAGTCCACGCCCCCTTTTTACACCACTCTGCAAACACCCCTCCTGGCACACTGCTGCTCATGGGATGAAGTCCACTTTAGTCCTGAGGTCCTCAGGACACAAGAGGACCTCATTGCCCCACCAGCAGTGTTCCAAGAGGCGCGTATGCAGAGTGGTGTAAAAAGGGGTGTGGCCTCGGACCACCTCTCAGCAATCCAGCTGTGTGGGGCTTACTAGAGATAACAGGAGGGCTAGTTGGCCCCAGGGACCCTCAGGAGGCAAGGGGACTTCATCTCCCAACCAAGAGCGTGCCAGGAGGCGCATCTATGTGGGGAATACTGGAGGTACCTGCTGGTCTAGTTGGCAGGAGGCGCGTTAGCATAGTGGTGCAGGGAGGGGGCGGGGCCTCCGGCGAGATGCCAGCTTTTTTAAAATTTATTTTTTGGAAGGGGGGGCTCTGTGGCCCCCCTTCCCTTAATTATTTTTTCTTTAAACGGGAAGGGGGCTGCTTGGCCCCCCTTCCCTGGGCCCCGATCCCCCAGGGCCTGGCCTCGTTTAAAAAAATATAAAATTAACAATTTTTCCAGGATGGGGCCGCGTGCCCCCCCTCCTGAGGCCAATTATGACCCCGGGGACCCCATCCCCCGGGGCCTGGCCAACCTTGATTTTTTTTATTTTGGAGGGGGGCTACGTGGCCCCCCTCCTGAGGCCAATTATGGCCCCAGGGACCCCATCCCCCGGGGCATGGCCATACATTGGGGACCGCGGGGGGAGCCCCAATGCCCCTGCGGTCCCTGCTGGCTCCCCACCTCTTGCGGGAGCCGGCATTGCTTTTGGGCAAGGAGAGCTGCTGACATGCAGCTCCCTTTGCCCAAAAGCAATTCTGCTTTGCTTCTTGGAAGTGAGAGCAGGTTTCCTGCACTTGCTTCCAAGAAGCAAAGCAGTGTTTGCTATGGCAGGGCGGGAGCTGTGCTCCCGCCCTGCCATAGCAAACGGCAATGTACCGGGGGTGGGCACCCCGGGACATTGCAGGGGCCAGCCCTGTGGGGTGGCGGTCCCCAGGGCCATCTAGGGCTCCAGGAGGGGGGCCGTGCGGCCCCCCTCCCAACTGATTAAAGCCCCGGGAGGTGGTGGTCCCCAGGGCTGGGGGTCCGCAATGGACCCCCGCATTTTAATCAACAGTGCCCTGGGGGTGGTGGTCCCCGGGGCAGTGTGGGGGGGCTCAAGCCCCCCCACACTTTGTTTTTGAAAGTAGCCCCGGGGAGGTAGCGGTCCCCGGGGCTGCGGGGGCTGCGTGGTCCCCCACATTTAAATCATGTAGCCCCAGGGAGGTGGCGGTCCCCGGGGCAGCGTGGGGGGGCAGGAGCCCCCCCATGCATTTTTTTTAAAAAGCCCCGGGTAGGTGGCGGTTCCCCGGGCTGCGGGGTCCGCGTGCCCCCGCATATGATAAACTAAGCCCCGGGGAAGTGGCGGTCCCCGGGGCTGTGGGAGCCCCCACGGGCCCCTGCACCATAATAAAACATTGCCCCGGGACCTGGCCCACCCGGGGGCTTAAGGAAAATGAAGCGCAAGAGCCCACGCTTCATTTTTTTTTTTTTTTTTGGGCCGGATTTGCGCACCCAGTGCGAATTCGGCCAAAAAATATAAAAAAAATGCTTTTTTTGGCCCTGGGGGTCAGCAGGCCTAGGGGGTCAGGGTGTTTCTACCCTGCCCCCTTTTCTTGTTTTTTATCTTTTTTTTTACTGTTTTCTTGTGCTGCCAACACATTTTGGTTTGGAGTGTTGGCAGCCAATCAGAATGAAGCTCGTGCTTGGGAGGGTTCGCGAATCCTCCTCTGCCCTCAGATAGCGATATTTTTATTTTTTAAATTTCTCAGGAACTACTGAACGGATTTACACCATTTAAAAAAAAGGTCGCTTTCTGAACCAAGAGCTACCTTTTTGCCAAATTTGGTGTAATTCCGTTCAGCAGTTCGGGCTGTAGCCATGTCTAAATTTCCTATGGAAATTAACATGGAGAAAACGCTTTTTGGGACCCCCCTTTTTTCTTGGCCCCCGCTTGATGAATCACTCTGAAACCTTCAAGACATGAGCTGATCTGAGTGAACTATTAGTTTTGAAAATTTCACGAAGATTAGTCAAACGGCGCCAAAGATATTGGCAAAAGAAAAAACGCTTTTTGAATAGAAACAAGGTCCTAACTATAACTACCTACTGGTGACCACCAGTAGGTAATATATATATATATATATATATATATATATATATATATATATATATATATATATATATATGTTCCACAATTCCCAATGCCATCCCTCTCTACTCGCCAATGCTGTGTCCGGACAGAAGCTCAGGAAGACGGCACCAACGCAACCAGGGAGTTTCGACAAGGTTTGTTATTTTTATTGTTATTCAATTGTCACCAGCAAAGTGCATGTGCATTCAGGATGAAACGACCTATGTGTTTTTTTCTGGGTCATAGAGTCAAAGTGCAGAGTGTCTAATAAAGGGGTGAACCCAACCCCCCAATCACATGATCACAATACTTTAAAAAGGAATATGTACCACATGGAATTTTATAATGTTCTACAACATACAAGGCATATACAGGTCAAGGGTCTCAATTCACAATATACCCAATATAAGAATTCATTTGTAATTAGTAAGTCTATTCAATTTGCTGTGTTTGCACAGGCTCTGAACAAGGGGGTAATATATTGTACATCATTTGCAAAGAATATATGTCTGTTTGTTTTTGTTGTCATATGGTAAAGTACCCTATTATAACTACACAACAACAGTGCACAGAGAAAAGGTAGAGAAACCGGGGAGAATTGGATGAACTGCAGTAGAGCTGCATCATTAAATTGCACATTAAAACAACACTCTTAACTCAAATCATTCACTGTTATATATTAAGAAAGCATTCAGTCGTAGTTTGTCTTAATTAAACATTATGTTATTAGTATTGCATGAAACTCATATTATCCACTCTCAACTTACTAAAGTATAGGCTGGACAGTAAGAACTCCCATATATACACAAATATTCATGGCTAAATACTCCAGTGCAAAATACCATCTGTTCTATATATAAAGTGCAAGAGTCATAATAAATATACACTTAATGTATTTGCATATAAAGTGCAGATGCCATTCTGTACCACTGTACAAGGAGAGCAGAATACCATTCCAGATATCCAATAATCACAATGGATATACTCCTCTAGGTAAAGTGCAGGTGCAGTCTATTCTTTACAATAAATATATTTCTCAATGTAAAGTGCACGTGCAGTCTGTTTAACCTATAATGATTTTATCCAAAACGAGAGAATGCATGATAAAGGAGCATTCGCAATTTTCATCCCCATTCGTTAGTTTAAAAAACCTCATAGTCTGTGTTTTCAAGCACCCCACTGAGTACGTCAGACATCATAAAGAACACCGAAATACCCATATTCGTGTCAAACATCATCTCTCGTCTAAAGTAGACATTCTTGGGATTGATCTGAAACATGCCCTGACCCTGTATAACATTATCTAAGTTTAATTTTCTTGTCAAAATGGCTGATGTGAATAACATCTTATTTGACATTGAGGGAGGGTAATACATATGGCCAGCCATCAAGGGCCAGAGGAGTTTTTACTGCTGATTGGGAGAATTCATAGAAAAGTGTGCAGTTCCGCATCCACATTGAGGCCCCATGGGATCTCTGTTCCAATGGTGATAATCCACCTGGATTCTGCTTTTCTCAAACTAAGTTCACGGTTGCCACCTCTAATTTTTAAAGGGATGTGTTCAATGCCAAAAAAGGAGAAATTGTTGAGGTCCCCTTCATGGTCCTTCCAGATATACTTAGACATGGCATCCCTTTTATTGATGGCTCTCAGATGTTGCAGGATGCGTCATTTCAGTTTATTGTTAATGTCACATTTCCCGCACTTGCACTGTAAGACGTACACCACATGAGTTGTCTCACATAGGATTCTCTCTCTTATTATTTTCTTCTCCCCGCTGAAAGTTGATACATCTTTACAATTTTGTCCATACTGACACTGTTAGATTTGGGGGTCTCTAGTTGGCAGAGGTAGGTACCTTTGTCCAAATAGGGACCCTTGAGTCTAGTCAGGGAAAGTAGGTACACTCCTGAAATAACCCCTGCTCACCCTCTTGGTAGCTTGGCACGAGCAGACAGGCTTAGTTCAGAGGCAGTGTGTAAAGCATCTGTGAACACATACAGTAATCAAGTGACAACACTACAAATGGACACCACACAGGTTATATATTTATAAAAATAGGTATACTTTATATAGATTTATCACAAGACCATAAACGACAAAAATAATCCACAATACTGTCAAGAGTGCTTAGTTCTGATCAAAAGGCTTAATTCAAGGTTCTGTGCGAGTCGGTAGCCTCCTCCGGCTACGGCGATGTCGAGAACAAACAGAGTCTAACAAATCCAGCTGACCGCGTCGAGGCGGGCCAACACAGCGTGAGACAGACTCGGTCACAGTACCTTTACTTGGAAGCGGCAGGCACGGGCGTGCGAGCCGGATGGCTGTTCGTCGCGGTCGCGATGCAAAAATGGAAGCGTTGCAGGACGCGTTGTCCCTGATGCGGTGCAGGCAGCGGCTCGTTGGCGTCGTCGAGACGGAGTCGGTGAGACCAGGGCCGTGCGTTGCAGGGCGAGGCGGGGCTTCGATGCGGTGCTGGCAGGTTGCGGTGCGGCGGCGGAGCTGGATTCAGGAGCTGGCGTCGATCAGTCCGGACAGCGGTGCGGAGTCGGGCGGTGCGTCGCAAAGCGTGCGAGCGGTGCCCAACTCCGGTGCGGTCACAGGACTCGAACTCAGCAGCAGTGACCGTGTCGGTCGGACCAGTTCGATCCGGGCGTAGCGAAGCGTTGCAGGACGCGTTGTCCCTCGATGCGGTGCAGGCAGCGGCTCGTTGACGGAGTCGGTGAGACCAGGGCCGTGCGTTGCAGGGCGAGCCGGTGCTTCGATCGCGGTGCTTACAGGACACTGGAGTCAGTCGTGAGAGTCGGTCACAGCTCCCTACCTCAGTAGCCACTGAAACAGAGTTTCCAGCAGCAATTCACAAAGGGGTGAAGTCCAATGGTCCTGGGACTTCGGTCAGGGGGCAAGCTCTCTTCCAAGCCCTTGGAGATCCTTCACAAGTTGATGAAAGTCACAGCAAAGCAAAAGTTCCTTTCTCCTTTCTTTGGCAGTCAGGCAAACCACTGCAGGCCAATCCCCCAAGCAGCACTTCAGGCTTAGGGATAGTCTCTCCTCAGTTTCTTCTTGGTTCCGCTCCTCAGCAAAGGTTTCTTCTTGTTCCCAAAAGTGATCTAATTTTCCTGGGGTCTGGGTGCCCCTCTTATACCCTGATTCTCTTTGTTCTCTGGAGGCAGAGAGGCCTCTGCCTAGTCCAAAACCAGTTCTGGTCAGTCCTGGAGCACTTTGTTTTCTGACTCCTTCTTTCCTTTCAGAATGTGGGGCAGAGTGCTCAGCCGCCCGGCAGGAGGTGGAGCCAGCATTGTGGAAGGCAGGCACAGCCCTATTCAGACCCAGGTGCAACTCCTCCCTCCACTCTGGATGCAGATCTTTCTATTCAGCCCTGCGCTGACTCACCCTGTCTCCTGTAGCCACCCCCAGCCCCTGTCACTCAATCTCCAGACAAGGAATACACAACCTAGCAGAGGCAGGCTTGGATAGTTAGGCAAGAAAATACCCACTTTCTAAAAGTAGTATTTTTAAACACAGAATGTTAAAACCAACTTCACTAAAAGATGTATTTTATCATCCTGAGTTCAGGCATACTAAATTCGTTTTTCTACCATGTTCCCGGGGTCAGTTCTGACTATAAGGTGTAATAGTCAGTCTGCCCATTCTGGCCTATGAGGAGCAGGTAGCCTTGCAATAGTGAAAAACGAAAATGGCTGTAATTCACTATTAGGACATGCCACACACACCAGGGCATGTCCTACCTTATACTTACAATGCACCCTGCCCTAGGGCCTACTTTAGGGGTGACCAACATGCAGTAAAGGGAAGGTTTAGGGACTGGTAAGTGGGTGCACTCACCAAGTCGACATGGCAGCCCTAGGCTGCACACAGGCTCTGCAATGGCAGGCCTGAGACACACTTTACAAGCTGCTTCTGTGGGTGGCACAACCCGTGCTGCAAGCCCACCAGCAGCATTGGATTTACAAGCCCTGGGCACACTCAGTGCACGGTACTAGGGACTGACAAGTAAACCAATCATCCAATCATGGAGTCACTAATACATACATCAATTAACGATAGGGAGCACTTGCACTTTGGCACTGATTAGCAGCAGCAAAGTGCCCATGAGCTATCTAGTCCAGCAAAAACATATCGGCAACAGTGGAGGCATTACGAAAAAATGGAAGGGAGACCCAGACCAAGGATGCCAGGTCTAACACGTGTCCCCTCCAGCTGAAATGTGGGGAGAACTATCCTACCCCTAGGGAGTTCTCATTGCTAAGGCGGAAAAATCTGGACAGTCCATCAGCATTGGCGTGTTCTGTACCAGGGCGGTGTTCCACCGTAAAGTCCATCCCCTGTAGGGAAATGGACCACCTCAACAGCTTTGGATTCTCACCCCTCATCTGCATCAACCATCTGAGGGGCCTGTGGTCTGTCTGAACCCGGAAGTGAGTCCCAAACAGGTATGGTCTCAGCTTCTTCAGTGCCCAGACCACAGCAAATGCCTCACGCTCAATAGCACTCCATCTCTGTTCCCGGGAAGTAACCTCCTACTGATGAAGGCTACAGGTTGGTCTAGGCCCTCCTCATTGATCTGTGATAGAACAGCCCCTACACCATGCTCTGAAGCGTCGGTCTGAACAATGAACTCATTGGAGAAGTTGGGTGCCTGGAGCACAGGCGCCGTGCACATGGCAGTCTTCAAGGTGTCAAAAGCTTTTTGACAGGCGTCAGTCCAAATCACTTTCCTGGGCTGCTTCTTGGAAGTCAGCTCTGTCAAGGGGGCAACAATGCTGCCATACCCCTTGACGAATCTCCGGTAATACCCGGTGAGTCCTAGGAAGGCTCTCACCTCTGTCTGGGTCTTGGGGGCTCCCAAGCCAGAATGGAATCAATTTTCGGTTGGAGGGGCGCCACCTGGCCGCTCCCAACCTGGTGTCCCAAGTACACCACAGAAGCCTGCCCAATCTGGCACTTACTTGCCTTGATTGTGAGGCCTGCCCTCCCGCAGCGCCATCAACACTTCCCAGAGGTGGCGCAGATGTTCTTCCCAACTGGCACTGAACACTGCGATGTCATCCAGGTAGGCGGCACTGAAATCCTCCAGTCCAACCAACACCTGGTTGACCAACCTCTGAAAGGTGGCAGGGGCATTCTTCATCCCAAAGGGCATCACCCGGAACTGGTAGTGCCCATCTGGTGTGGAGAATGCTGACCTCTCTTTGCCCCATCAGTCAAGGCGATCTGCCAGTACCCAGACGTTAAGTCAAGCGTGCTGAGGTACCGCGCAGCCCCTAACCGATCTATGAGCTCATCAGCTCTGGGGATGGGGTGGGCGTCAGTCCTGGTGACGGAATTGAGTCCCCTGTAGTCCACACAGAACCGGAGTTTGGTGTGGCACCAGGCGCGGCAGCCTTTGGAACCAAGACCACTGGGCTGGCCCAAGGGCTGTTAGAGGACTCAATCACCCCTAGCGCAAACATCTTGGAGACCTCCTCCTTGATGCAGGCTCTGACCCTGTCAGTCACCCTGTAAGCCTTGTGCTTCACAGGAAGACTGTCCCCAGGTCCACATTATGGACGCACCAATGAGTGACACTGGGAACCAGGGAGAACAGGTCAGGGAACTGTCCCAACAGTTGGCGACAGTCACCCTGCTGCTCAGGTGTCAGGGAGGTAGAGAGGTTTACTCCCTCCACTGATCCATCTTGCTCTCGGGCTGACAGGAGGTCAGGAAGAGGCTCGGTCTCCTCCTCCATTCCATCATCTGTAGCTAAGAGCATGCCCACTTGGGACCTCTCCAAGTGGGGCTTCAGGCGGTTCACATGCAGGACCCGCAAGGGGTTCCTGGGAGACTGCAAGTCCACCAAATAGGTAACTGGACTCTTGCGCTCCACCACCGTAAAAGGGCCGGTCCACCTGTCCTGGAGTGCACAAGGCTCCACAGGGGCCATGACCCACACTTTCTGACCAGGCTGAAGCTCTACCAGAGTGGCATTCTGGTCGTACCACCGCTTCATCTCCTCCTGGCTGGCTTCCAGATTTGCCTCAGCAAGTTCTCTGAAACGCCTAGTCTGGTTCCTGAAGGCCAGCATGTAACCGTATACATCCTGGGGAGGTTTCCTGGGAGATTGCTCCCAGCCTTCCTTGACCAAACTCAGAGGTCCTCGCACCGGGTGTCCATAAAGGAGCTCAAAGGGACTGAACCCTAGAGACTTCTGTGGCACCTCCCGGTATGCAAACAACAGGCATGGTAAGAGGACATCCCATTTACGCCTCATGGGTTCTTCCAGACCCATAATCATGCCCTTGAGGGTCCGGTTGAATCTCTCAACCAGCCCATTTCCTTGAGGGTGGTAAGGAGTGGTGAACTTGTAAGTTACACCGCACTCCTGCCACAGGGACTTCATGTACTTGGACACGAAGTTGGTACCTCTGTCAGACACCACCTCTTGAGGGAATCCCACACGTGAGAAAATTCCCATCAGTGCCCGTCCCACCACGGCGGCCGTCACTGTCCTCAGAGGGATGGCTTCAGGGTACCGGGTGGCATGGTCCACCAAGACCAGGATAAACCTGTTGCCCATGGCTGTCTTGGGGTCCAGTGGCCCCACAATGTCAATACCCACCCGCTCAAAGGGGGTGCTGACCACAGGGAATGGCTGGAGAGGAGCCTTGTGCTTCCTCCCACTCTTTCTACTTGCCTGGCAAGTCTGGCATGTCCTGCAGTGAGTGGTGGCACTCCTGCGCATCTGGGGCCAATAGAAATGGGTAACAAGCCTGTCAAAGGTCTTGTCCTGCCCCAGATGTCCCGCTAATGGTACATCATGAGCCAACCCCAGTAGGAAGGCTCTGAAGCGCTGGGGTACCACCAGCACATGGGCTGACCCAGGCTCAGCAACCTTAGGCTCTGAATACAGGAGACCATTCTCCCAGTAAATCCAATGTGATCCAGACTGATCACCTGCTGCCTGGTCTGTGGCCTGTTGCCTCAGACCCACGAGAGAGGGGCATGCATTCTGCTCCTCGCAGAATTCTTCCCTGGAGGGTCCTCCTTCTTGCTGCCAATGGGTCAGCTCAGGTAGGTCCCCCAGTTCAGCTACCTGTTCCCCTGTAGGCTCCAGGGCATCCCCCTCAGGGTCTGCCTCCTCCTGGACCGTGGGAACTTCGGGGGCCGGTTTCCCGCGCCCCCTGCCTCCTCCTCTCCGGCAGGCACCTGGGCCTCCCTCTCAGGCTCCAGGTCCTCTTGAACACCTTTCGCTGCCATTGACCGGGTGGTCACACATGCCCAATCAGGCAAGCCCAACATTTCTAAATGCGCACTCCGCTCCACCTTAGCCCAAGGTGAGCTCTCCAAATCGTTCCCTAACAAACAGTCAACAGGCATGGCTGGCCTCACAGCTACTTGAAGAGTACCCGAGACCCCCACTCAAAGGGAACCTGAGCCACCTTGCAGTGACTCTCTGTGTTGTCAGCGGCAACAACCGGATAGAATGCATCGGGGATAACCTGCTCCTTAGACACCAGGTGACACTTGACAGCTGTCACACTGGCTCCTGTGTCTCTCAGAGCCTCCACCCTATGGCCATTGATGGTCACCCACTGCCTGTATTTCTTGGTGTTCTCAGGCAGCTGGGTCCTAGGGACCATCTCAGAGTCTCCTAATGAGACAAGGGAAAACACTGTGGGATCCCCCCCAGCTTGGGCACCCAACTCCTCCCCCAGGGCTACACTAGCCAACTGCCGGGGGACTGCACCAGTGGGTGCTGGTTTTCCATGCAAAGGGCAACGAGGATCGTTTGCCTTGTGGCCAGGGGCGCCACACTTGTAACATACCAGTGGTCCCTGGTGAACAGGGGGCCTGTCAGGGCCACTGGCTTCTTCTCAGGGGGAGGCTGGGAACCTTTCCTTGGTTCCCTTGGGGTCTACTTTGGGGCCTTTATGGAACTCCCTCTGTTTACCCTTGTCCCCCCACTCTTCTGCTGGGGACCCTGCCCACCCTTGGCGGAGTCTCCCACGTGACCCTTGTGGACCCGGGTACTCACCCAGCGGTCTGCCTCCTCAGCAAGCTGCCTAGGGTTAGTCAGCTTACTATCAATCAGGTGCTGGCGTAGCTCAGGAAAACAATTACCGGACAAGTGCTCCCAGGCAATCAAATCAAAGAGCGCCTGAAAATCAGTCGCTTTGCTACCCTTTACCCAACCATCCAAGGCTCTGCAAAAGAAGGTCACATATTCAACCCAGGTACTGCTTTCAATCTTACTACAGTTCCTGAACCTTTGCCTATAAAGCTCAGGGGTCAAACCATACCTAGTCATTAAGGCATCCTTCATGTGGCTGTACGAATTATAGACTTCAGAGGGCAAATCCAACAAGGTATCCCGCCCTTCACTGAGGAACCGTCCCCACAACCCCGCTCCCCAATCCTTCTCAGGGACCCGGTGGGAAGACATGGCTACCTCATAGGCTTTGAACCACTGCCCTATGTCATCATTTTTAAAAAATTCCTTAACCACATCTTTTGGAATATACACCCTAGCTTCAACAGGCACAGGCGGTACACTGCCACCAGAGGGAGTAATCTCTAAGCTTTTGGCCTTCAATTCCAACTCCCTCAAAACTTTCTCATGTTCAAACTGCATTTTCTTTTCCTCTAGGGCTAATTTCCTAGTTTGCATTTCAAATTCTAACTGCCCAGTCAGCTTGAGCTTGGTCAGCTCCATTTCGTGCATCCTACTCTCTTTCCTGTCCTCCAACTCCTCTGGAGACTGTCCTCTGGCAGAAACACTGCTACCTACTGGGGAAGGTGGTCTTCCAGCCCCTAGACCAAATAGCCCCTCCAGCTGCCCTTCTGCATTCTCAGCCCCCTCCACAGGGGCACTCCTTGATTCGACCCAGGCCCTCAGTGCCTTTTGGAGGTCCTCCTTCCTGGAGAGCCCGGTCATGGACACTTTAAACTTTTGCAGAATTGCCTGAGCTGCTTGAGGGTGTAGCATTCTAGCCTCTCCTCTTCCCAATCACACTCAACAGAGGCTACTGATGCTGGTTTCTCCATAGTGATTAAACTTGGCAGTTGCAAAAATAGGAAATCCCAGAAAAAATGCTATAAAAGTATGTGGTTGCGTTTTGGTCTGCACTCACTAAGTAGTGTTCACCAATCACTGTACATGAGTCACAAATGCAAGTCCAGAATCCTCACCGCTGACCACCAATGTTAGATTTGGGGGTCTCTAGTTGGCAGAGGTAGGTACCTTTGTCCAAATAGGGACCCTTGAGTCTAGTCAGGGAAAGTAGGTACACTCCTGAAATAACCCCTGCTCACCCTCTTGGTAGCTTGGCACGAGCAGACAGGCTTAGTTCAGAGGCAGTGTGTAAAGAATCTGTGAACACATACAGTAATCAAGTGACAACACTACAAATGGACACCACACAGGTTATATATTTATAAAAATAGGTATACTTTATATAGATTTATCACAAGACCATAAACGACAAAAATAATCCACAATACTGTCAAGAGTGCTTAGTTCTGATCAAAAAGGCTTAATTCAAGGTTATGTGCGAGTCGGTAGCCTCCTCCGGCTACGGCGATGTCGAGAACAAACAGAGTCTAACAAATCCAGCTGACCGCGTCGAGACGGGCCAACACAGCTTAGACAGACTCGGTCACAGTACCTTTTACTTGAAGCGGCAGGCACGGGCGTGCGAGCCGGATGGTTGTTCGTCGCGGTCGCGATGAAAAAATGGAAGCGTTGCAGGACGCGTTGTCCCTCGATGCGGTGCAGGCAGCGGCTCGTTGGACGTCGTCGAGACGGAGTCGGTGAGACCAGGGCCGTGCATTGCAGGGCGAGACGGGGCTTCGATGCGGTGCTGGCAGGTTGCGGTGCGGCGACGGAGCCGGATTCAGGAGCTGGCGTCGATCAGTCCGGACAGCGGTGCGGAGTCGGGCGGTGCGTCGCAAAGCATGCGAGCGGTGCCCAACTCCGGTGCGGTCACAGGACTCGAACTCAGCAGCAGTGACCGTGTCGGTCGGACCAGTTCGAGTCCGGCGTAGCGAAGCATTGCAGGACGCGTTGTCCCTCGATGCGGTGCAGGCAGCGGCTCGTTGACGGAGTCGGTGAGACCAGGGCCGTGCGTTGCAGGGCGAGACGGTGCTTCGATGCGGTGCTTACAGGACACTGAGTCAGTCGTGAGAGTCGGTCACAGCTCCCTACCTCTGTAGCCACTGAAACAGAGTTTCCAGCAGCAATTCACAAAGGGGTGAAGTCCAATGGTCCTGGGACTTCGGTCAGGGGGCAAGCTCTCTTCCAAGTGTTAGAGGGTACGTTATGGTTGGTCACACTCTTCTGCGTACCTCTCCCCTCTCAGAGACTCTCTCACACTTTGCTCGGTCACTTAGCAAAAAAGAACCATGTGTTAAAATATTATAGTTTAATAAACAATTCAAAAGCATAAAAGAAAATACTTCAATTTAAGTGTTGCCCATCAACATATGGGTAAGATCAGAAATAACTGCATCAACAATGTTAAAGATCAATTGGTTCAATTCAAACAGAAATGTATATCTATAAATTAATCCATGAGCAGCCGATCAAGGGGCAGCCCTGAATTCAAGAGTGATACAAATGATAGCATTCAGAGGACAAACTTCTTATTGAGATAAAATAACAATATTCAAGACTACACATTTAACCTGAAATAAATGCAATTGCTTGGGTACAGATTACCTGAAGTAAATAATCTGACAAAGCCAAAAGGCAGAATTATTGAGTCAGATAGTCTAACAAAGTCAATGGGCAGAATCTGACAAAGGCAATAGGCAAAATTATTAAGTCAGATAGACTGACAAAGTCAATAGGCAAAATCTGACAAAGCCAATAGGCAAAATTATTAAGTCAGATAGACTGACAAAGTCAATAGGCAAAATCTGACAAAGCCAATAGGCAAAATTATTAAGTCAGATAGACTGACAAAGTCAATAGGCAAAATCATTAAGTAGGAGCATTATCACCTTGGCAATAGGAGCTCTGGGCCCAGTCAGGAGCGATTGATCAGTCGGGAACCCTCACACGGCACCTGGGTGCTGGTTTGAAGAGAATTCGAAGCCACACCCTGGGTGCAGCTGTTTTATATGCTTGAATGCAGAAGTTTTATCATCTCTGACGTAGGTCCTGACGCAGCCCTTGACCGCCCTCTTACAGTAACTATGGAAAATTCCACACTTAGAACTGTGAAGTGGTATCATGGTGAAATTAGGGGCTTTTGACAGGTGGTCAGTGCTCCTGACCGCAAAAAGTAAACAAAGGATAATTTTTACCATAAGAAAGCTCAGAGTTAACATTTTAATACATTAATTCTTTGTCACGTAGCCGTCTTTCACCGCTTCGATTAAGCAAGCGCGGAAAGTTTCATAACTAAAAATATTGCAAATGTACTTGTGAAACCGCCAGATGTACCAAAAATGTCCTACGTGTGTGGGCTAATCTAATTCTCGTAACTGTGGAAATTTACAAGGGGGGGAGAGTTTGTCGCGGAGGATGGCGCAGGCCTCTGCCGTCAGGTTAGTGAAGTCTATTGGGCCTATACATATCTCTTACAAAGGTATGGTTGGTCTTGTATGTAGGTCTGTGAGAAGGTGAACTTGGGCCTATGTGTGGATTTGTAAGAAAGTGAAGGACCGTGGACAACTTAAAGACCCTTTATCTAGGCCTCAGTGGTGGGGCTTATCTAGGGATGCCAGGTTTGAAGGGTATTGCAGAATGGGGTGTGGGTGTCTGTTAGATGGTAAAACGGGACCCTCCTACACATCCCTTCTCTTGTTCATTATTGAACACGTCTGTGACACAGTACTTTGCTGGACCCTCAGGGGCTTGGTGCATACCGAGTGGGTCACTAATATACATGCATACTGTCTGTGGTGGCAATTCTGGTGTTATAGTAACGTATTCTCCCCCATCCTCGGGAGCTAACTCCTCATACCCGTTAATGTCATGCTCCTCCCTTAAGGCGTATCTAGGTGGTGGAACCGGTGGAGCTGTAGGTGTGTTTGAAGAGGCATGAGGGGCAGGTTGTTCTAAGAGTTGCACATGGATCTGTCCATTCCCATCCCCGGGAGCACGGTCCATGTCCTGATACTGTGCATTGTTATTAATTCCAGTGTGAACGTAATTCATTCCTACTGCTTTGGTGCTGCATCTGTTGACACATTTAATTACTAGCTGTGCACCGCAACACATTAACAGGACAACACAACAAATAGGTAGCACAATTTTCAAGATAGCAGATAGCCATGAAGGCATCCAGTTCAAGTTGAACCAGTCCGTGATAGGATCTGCAGCGGCACCGCTTTCGTCACGCATCTTTTTTCCCAGATTGCCCAAGTCCTCAATTGCCTTAGCGAGCGACCCGTTTGCGGCATCATTAGCCGGTATGAAAGTGCAGCAGCTCTTTCCGATGGCACTGCATACACCACCCTGCATAGCTGTGAGTTGATCTAGAACATATCTATGCTCTAGAACCATAAGCCTTAAAGGCCTTAACTCTTCCTGTATGGCGTTGAACCCATCTCGGGTGTTATTTATCAGAGTCATTAGTTCGTATCGTGTGACCTGTAGCCACCGGGCATTAGCTGATGTTTGCCAAAGGGGCCACAGGCCTCCAAAGAATTCCTGGGCACCATTGAACAGGCGAAATTCTTCAGGAATTTCGGCGAAGGCATCGTTAGCGAAGTATTGAGCCTTCCGTCGGTGCCGGTGAAGCAGGGTGACGTCATTTGTCATGGGGTGCTCAAATACTTGAGAGATGTTGGATGCCGGGACAACAAGATGCAGCTCGTGCATGGTAACCATGGTGCATAGGCCCTTCCATCGAGGAGGCAACTGGGGGTAGATGCGTTCTCCACATGCCCAAAAGATGTCCATGAGGCTGGCGGTGCCGTCTTGGAGGTCCAAATTAAAAATTGTTGTGTTACAGTTTGTGTTGCTGCCCACAGGGCGAGTACCGTTACCTAGGAAGCAAAGAAGAGGATGTTTTAGTTTATATGCTCTCTTCCATTTGTAAGCTGTTCCCTTCCCAAAGGTGTACCGTCTAGTTTCCTCTGCCCACACCTCCTCACACTGAGTCTCAACATCCCAATCAATATTCTGTTGATATTCTGTTTTTGCAAAGGGTTCTCCCAAGGAAGCTGCCTTACATACCAGGGCGTCTGGGCCGTGCCATTTGTTATCAAAATACACATGGGCCTGCAAGAGCAGCACAGACCTATATTGACATGGACAGTTGGCAACGTGTGAACTGTTATTTTCGTGTATCGGGGGTTTGTTATGGAGTTGTTTGTTTATTGTCTCCTTACATAGTGCCGGGGGATGTGAACATAAAAAACCCTGATGCTTTGAATTCATGCTCATGAGTTGTGAGCGGTGTCTCCCATCTAGGTGATTCCCATCTATACAAATTCTTATTTTCTGTCTCGAATTGCAATGCATCAGTGACAACCATGTGTGTTAGATAGTTAGAATCCCACGCGGTGGTGTTTACAAACACAGTGTCTATCTCTGCTGAGAAAAGCTGTATTTGGCCGTAGATACGGCAAAGAAACAAATGGAGGAGACATTTGGCCGTTGGGGGTGGTATTTCTTGTGGGAACACCATTTTGTCTGCGCCAACTGCATGCGGGATGTGTGAGCACACAAAGCATGCTTCTTTTGTTACCTTTTTTCCCTATTTGAGACATGTGCCGGTACCACATGTTATCTAGCAGGGCACTATGGGCTTCATGGTCTTTATTAAGTGTGTCAGGACGTATGGAGTGGAAATCAGGTCTGGGATGTTGGCGTGCAATGTGGACCATCGTGTCCTGGAGAGCGGTGGCCAAATCTTGTTTGTCATTATCTCTTGTTGGTCTATGACTCCTCCAGAACCTTGGTCTACCTCTTCTAAATCTGCGAATGTTGCGGGAGTTGGGACTGCGGTTCACTGGGGGACCTACTGTAATCTCTAGGAGCCTATCCCACGGAGTAGTAGTAATACTTGGGTCTGAAGCAGTAGCTATGCGTGTGGGGTGTGTACTAGTGTGTGCGCTACCAGTGGTATACTGTGGAAGTGATGGATCTTCAGTGTGGTGCGGGGAGTGTTCTTGTGCAGTTGTAATTTCTGTAATTTCTGGCACAACTGGTTGTTTTGAGAATGGTGCAGTAACATTAGCAGAGAGATGTGGCTTAAAAGTTACAATATAAAACAGATACCAATTAAGTGCGGCCAACGTTATAGTGGAAAAAAGGCAAAATGTTAAAACAAATAAAATACATAACTTTGCATTTCCATTAAGGTCCTCGATATTATGCTCATGGCGGTCATTATCTTCATCATCAAAGGAGGATGGAAACCCGCTGTCTTGGTGGAGCTGTACCAAGGGTATGTCCCGTCCCTCCTCTAGTCGATTGGCGGAGGTGGTGCGGGGTCCAAGCGGACGTGACTGCGATGGATCCATGCTTTTCTTTCAGCTATTCGTACTGCAGTTGGTGACGAGTCGATCACCTTGAATGGGCCCTCGAATTTAGGGTCCTTCCAGTGTCTGACGTTTTCCGAATGAAGATCTGCGTCCCGGGACAGATTGGTGGGAGCTCAGGATCGGTGGGGCCCTTCCCCTTTCTCTTGGATATCTGGATAGAAAGGAACTGCGCTGCGCTGGTTAGTTGGCACAGATAGTGGTAGAGTTCTGCCTTAACTATCTCAGATGATGACTCACTATCTAATTTGGGGCATGTGGATGGAACTGTTACATTTATGGATCGTCCAGTGACAAGCTGATGGGGTGTGAGGTGATGATCCGAACTTGGGGAGTTTCTTAGTGCAAACAGTGCTATGGGCAGGCAATAAAGCCATTTCTTTCCTATTGTGGCACTTATCTTACTTATTTTGTTTTTGAGCAGGCCGTTAAGGCGCTCACAAATGCCGTTGCTTTGTGGGTGGTAAGCTGAGGTCAGCTTGTGTTTGATGCCTAGCATTGTGGTCAGGAAGGAAAAGATGGCGTTTGAAAAATGACTTCCGTTATCGGTCCGGATGGAGTCTGGGATGCCCCAGCGAGTAATGACATCACGTAATAGAAATGTGGCAGCTGCTTTGGCATCGCAGTGGACGCAAGGTCCACTTTCGATCCAGCGTGAGAATGGACATACTACCACAATGAGATAGCGATAATTTTGGCAGCGATCGATCATATCGACATAGTCAATGTGCAATTCTTTGAAGGGGCCTGATGGTCTAGGAATTGTAGAGGCAACGGTTTTGAGCGTAGGGGCTGGGGAGTATTGTTGGCAAATGAGACATTTATTAACATACAATTGTATCTGCTCATAGGCATTGGGGATGAACCAGTCTGTTTGCAAGGTGATGGACATATTGTCTCGGGTGACATGTGTGGGAAGGTGGAGTTGATCTAATGCCACTTGTAACAAAGCCTGTGGCATCACAGGTTTCCTGTTACTGTTTGTCTGTATACGAAGTCGGCGGAGTCCTGCTGTACTCCCCTCTTCTTCCATAACTCTTTCTCTTGATCTGGTGCACTTTCTTGCAATTCTCTGAGGTGTAGTTGTGCAATATGATCGTATTGTCGCGTTTTGTCAATATCAAATGGTGTTGGTAATTGGGGTGATGTGTTTGAACTGTGTTCACTGCTGGTGTCGTGCTCTGTTGGAGGTACTGTTTGCGATAAGAGAATAGGGGCAAGTTGGACTTCCGGTGCTGTTTGGATTGAGGGGCCTGTTACTGTAGGGCCTCTGGCTGCAGCTTTAGCTGCCCAATCAGCCAGAGCGTTACCTCTGGAAACAAAATCTTGGCCATTAGTGTGCGCTGTGCATTTTACTACGGCTACTTCAGCTGGTAGTGTAAGGGCCTCAATAAGTTCTTCAAGTAACATTTTGTGAATGACAGGTGTACCATCTGATTTAAGGAAGCCGCGCCTTCTCCAGCGGAGGATGCTGGAGTGAGTTGTTGTGGTGACATATGCAGAATCTGAATAAATTGTAATGCGGTCCTCAGCTCCAATGTTCAGGGCAGCTATGAGTGCTACTAGTTCAGCTGCCTGGGCAGAGTAATGTGGTGGGAGCGTAAGCTGCTGTACGATGTCTAAGGAATCGGAGGAGTCATTTTGCTGTGCTTTAACTACTGCTGCTCCTGTGTATCTTATGCCTGTTTCTTGATCAATGGTAGAGGAGCCATCAACAAAGTATACAGTACTATTTGGTAAGGGATCTTCTTTGGCTGCTCCTGACTCATCTGGTGAATAAGTGGCACAATCATGGTTGTCATCATCTGAGGTGGCAATTGGATGGGCAAAAAATGTGGCGGGGTTTACGGTGTGCTTTTGGTGGAAGTGGTCTACTGAGATACATCATGTTACGTCTATTTTTCATCCTAATGGTGCGTAAGGAAGCGGAGCCCGAGACGTCATATAGTATGTCGTCGGGGCGTCCATGTGTCCCCAAGATTTTAAGTCTCTGTGCCTCGGTGGTCCTTTCCTTCCTTCTTACCACTGGGTCTTGTTCCTGTGGGTGTTCACAATATATTGGGATCTCACCAAACAGTGGATTGTGGCCTACTAGCACCAGTGGGCGTGTCTTCTCCCGTTCTAATGCTGTTGGGGATTGGTGGGCTTGGTGTGTGTTGGAGACTGTTTGTGTCATTCCAGAGGCGGCAGCGCCACAGTGGTGGGGACGCTCCTCATGGAGATATTGCACATTCCCTTCCCCATTCCCGCTGATAATTGTCTGTGGGTGGTGCTGGACGAGGTGGTGTCGCGTGGGTGAGGGTTGTGCTGGAGAGCTGGCCTTAGTGATCATGTCTGTAATGCTTTTGTTCATGTTCTCTAATTTAAATGACAAGCGTCTCATTGTTTTTATCTGTTCTGTGTGGCTAGGTGATTGATGCATGTATGACTGTTCTTCTTCAAGGTGCTGTGGTGAAATACTTTCCAGGCTGGTGCTTTTGCTCAAGTCTGCATTTTGTCTATAATTGCCATATGAGGAGGGAAGACCTGTGAGGGGGCATGCTGTCCCTCAGTTATGCACAGCAATGGTGGTTTGGGGAACTCAATGAGCTGCCGCTGCTCTGTCATAAGGCCAGATCCTGGTACCTCAGCATGGGGGCAGCAGCCATGAAAGGCATGTTACTTTGCAATTGGGGGTGCGAATTTGAAACCAGGTGTGTATTGGTGTGGTGAAATATATTGGGGTCATGTTGTTGTTGAGTGTCAATGTCACGGAAGGGGTTTGATTTAGAGTATTGTTTAGTGCTGAGATCATGGGTAACAATAACAGGTGAACGCGAGGGACAGGGCAGGGCTTGAAAGATGGAGTCATGCGAGTGGCGAGATGATGTCTGAGAGACAGAGTTAGAGCCTTCCTCATCGTCTTCACCTGGGCGGGGGTGTGCAGTATTGACTGTTGGTGTAAATTTTAGTGATAGCTGTGCATCTATGAAGCCTGGGATCCCTGATACCGCTGTCTCCCTTACTGTACCGTTGGGGAGAGGCAGGTGTATGCTGCGCAGGTCTGTCAGGTCGGGGTATACATCCCCGGGGGGCATGGGTGGGGTCAGTGGTCTGTTCATGTGGTGGTACGGGTGACTAGGTGACGTGTGGGAAGCCTGAAATTCCTCAACCTGTGTGACGTGTAATTCTGGGCCGAGGTGCGGTGAGGAAGATGCCTCGTTGGATAATGGCTGAAAACCTGCAGCCGGGGACTCATTAGTGGTGACTGGTAGTTCCAATTGCTCCTTATTAGTCATCTCAGTATACATACCGCTAACGTGATAAGGTGGTGGGGGCGGAGCATTGGGTACAACCGGTGATGTGGGGTCAGAGTGTGTTTGAACCTTATCTTTAAAAATGCGCCAAAGGTCTAAAGTAGCCTTTCTCTTCTGTAGTTTAGTACCGGAGTACTTTGTGTCTAGAAAGGTGGTGGCATGCTCCAATATTATAGGGTCAAAGCTTCCCTCTGACGGCCAAGGATGAGTCATCTTTGTCGTATGCTTATGAAGCTCACGGCAGTGCTTTAAGATATGGTGTTCTTGACTTCCAAATGTTCTTAAGACATGTTGGAGTGGAGTCGCCATTTGGGTATGCGTAGTCCTAGGTGCTTTAGGCAAGGCCTAAATTACAGGAGCGCGTTTTCTCAGGTGCTAGGGACAATGTCTCTGATGAGTTCTTGCTGTACTGCCTGAATGACAATGTCATATACCCCGTCCTGTAGGTCCCGCTCTTGTGCTGAAGTATAAAGAGGGAAGCGAAGCTGGCCGTCAAAGCAGGCTTCAGCAATATAACTCTGGAGTGGGTGCCTTGGCCATGTGCTAGATAATATGGCAGTCAGTAGCGATCCATGGGGACGTATAATGAAGAAGATGTGAAAGTGGGTAGAAGTTTTATACACAGTAGAGCTCAAAATGCCATTCATGAATGTTGTTTTAAAAATACAATGTGTTTGAGGATGAAAGTCAATTTTTGTTGGAAAGGGATGCACTTAGATGTCAGGCGAGTATTCAGCGGTAGGAGAGTGAGTGTCAAGGGTAGGGGTAGGGACGTCTTCTACTAGCTCCTCTCCTATGGCGCTAATAATAAAGTGACACAGTGCTTTCCTCAAGTCCTGTTCGTCTGGTCCGGTGTATATCCCGTTGGGGGAAAAATCAGGAAATTGGAGTTGGTCGTCAGAGAGAGATGCAATGATCTTGCTCTGCAGTGGGTTGCGGGGGTAGGATGATGTTAAGGTAGTAGGTATCTCTAAGCCTGGTGCTATTAAGCGAATGCGTATGTAAATATAATCTTTTGTTTTATGAACAGAGGTACTCAGGATCCTGTTCATGGGGACTAATAATAATTGAAGAGACTTAGAGTGTTTCCTAAAGTGTCAGTGCTTGCAATGTTTTTGTTCTTTGACTTTAGTGACAATGGGGTGTGGAAAAGCTGGTGCAAGCGAAAGCGTTATTTGCTGTGCTTGAGTATAATCGATCCCTAGGGCTTGAAATATAGTGAGAAGGACAGTGTTTGCTAAAGGTGTGACGTAACAAAAGGACGATGGGTGACCAGTGGAGAGACCTACCACGTTGTTGTTCACTAAATACACGATGATGGGAGAGGCTGTAGTATCAGGGGATGGGTCATTCATTCCCTATAATGAGTGGAAGTGCGGAGATGGACAAGTCGGGGGTTGCGCAGTGGGAACGTCAGGTGCAGGGACCTGTAGGTCTACTGAGTAGTCCTGCAGGAGTGCCACAAGGAGTGGGGACTCATCAGCAGAAGACAATGATTGAGGGTGAGCACTACTAGATGCTGATGCTGTGGGAGATGCAGGAGCGGAAAGACGAGGGAGTGTTGCTTCTTCAGAAAGTGCCGTAGAATGTGCAGAGTTAGACTCGTCGTCTGTGTGAATGACGGGGGAGAATTAGCAAAGTAAACATAGGAACTCAATGAGGGTGGGGAGGATGAAGAGGAATTAGAGGAATGGCCAGGCCACAGCAGATCCGGGCGGGTGGTATCTGGTGGAGGCAGTGGCTGGGAGGAGACGTTAAATGAGGGCGGATAGTCTACGAGAGACAGAAGGGCAAGGCGTAGCTCAGTGGTGGGGGTAAAGGTGACCCCTAAAGTATTCCAAGCGGCTGCAAGAATGTCACTTTGATGGCGTGTAAGAGGGGTAAAGCGGTCCAGGGAGGTGTGATAGACAGCAGTGGCCGTACCACGGACTGAATGAATGAGAAGACTTATGATCTGTGGGGGGTCAAGGGACATAACGGGGTAATAAAAGGGGCCAATACAAGAGGAGTGGGGATACACCTCCACCCCTCCTTTTGGCTACCACTTGACACAAGGCAAGAGGTAGACAAAATGTGTGAGAGACAGAAAAGAGGCGCAAAGTGCGTGCAAAGAGGGCCGAAAAATAATGCAACTACTTAGCGGGATCGCAGCTAAAATTAAAAAGGCAAAGCAATCCAGACAACAGCTCCCTAGCGCAGTCGCCGCTAAACCATACCAAAGAAAGTGTGTGTGTGGGCAACTGAGCACCAAAGTAACTGGCAGTCTGCCACTCGGCTATGTTCGGTAGAGCTGGCAGAACGGCAACAACTGGGGGGGGGCTAGCATGGAACAACAGGCAGAACTATCATCAAAAAGATGAGACACAAAAAACAGACACAATGAACAAAAAATAAACAATTATTAAATAAATGAAATGCATTTCTGAAGAAAAACGAAAACCATCAATGTGAGGAAGAGCAGAGTGCGAGGAAACAAAGAGAAAAGGCGGGGCTAGGGAGAGCTGCAGGGCAGCTGCGATCGGCCGACAGAGACTTCCTCTTTCTGCGAAGGCAGAGAGCCGAAGAAGGCTGAAGGCACGACAGAAAGTGACAAACGATCTGAAACAGGAAGTTCCTCAATCCGGAGTGGCGCAGCTAACAAATGAGAAAAGCGCCTACCAGAGACCGAAAAAACTTAAGAGACAGAAAGAGAAGAGTACCCAAGCAGTGCAGGAGAGAGTCAGAAAGGGACCAATCAGAGAGGGTGAAGAATGAATGTGTGAACACACCCATGAACATCACTTACAACGGTGGGCAGACCACACCCCAAGAGGACCCGAGGGCAGGACAACAGTCACTGAAACCAAAGAACCTCAGAACCACAAATGCATGACCACCGCATACCAGAATGTGGGCAGCCAGCCACGGAGAAACTCACCAAGTGAGAACAAACACACGACGCAAACCCCAAATATCAGCCACTACTGAAAGCAAAATCGAAAAAAAAACAAACACACAAATTATGCGGTAAAGACCCCAAATGCATGTATCAGGCAGCAAACACACGCCAAAATGCGGCCAGTCACATAAGAGAGCTGGCACAGGACCCAAACATCAAATAGCAATTACAAATGGCAAAACCGAAAGAAAAACCAAACATACAAATTATGCGGTAAATATCTCAAATGCATGTATCAAGCAGCAAATACATGCCAGAATTCGGCCAGTCACATAGGAGAGACTCGGCACAGGACTCAAACCCCAAATAGCAACCACAAATGGCAAAACCGAAAGAAAAACCAAACATACAAATTATGCAGTAAATATCTCAAATGCATGTATTAAGCAGCAAATACATGCCAGAATTCGGCCAGTCACATAGGAGAGACTCGGCACAGGACTCAAACCTCAAGCCATACAATTAAAAAGAAACACAATAAAAAATAAACACACAAATTATGCGGCAAATACCTCAAATAACAATATACATGAAAAAAGGCAAATACACGACTCATATGGCAACAGAATAATAAGAAAGGTGAAGAGACCCCACGCAGAAAGAAAGCAAAACGAAGTATAGGACAGCAGAGAGGGAAGGACCAAAAGATGCCTCACAAAATATGACCAGCCACAGAGGACGTCGTGGCAAGACAGTCAGCCACAGGGGAACAAGAGAGCAGACACAGGGGAAACCCCAGAGGACACGACAGCCGGGACGGACCACCCCACAAGCCACAACCTGAGGTAAATTCAAGGAAGAAAAACAAAACTATCCCTGACTTACCCAGGCGGGCGGGGGCAGCGGAGCGTCCGAGGTGCAGCCTGGAGGGGAAACCCGTGCGTGAGTCTCAAGACCACACCGTGGATGACTCCGCCGACCGAGACCCTCGTTCGTGATCGCCACTTTGTTAGAGGGTACGTTATGGTTGGTCACACTCTTCTGCGTACCTCTCCCCTCTCAGAGTCTCTCTCACACTTTGCTCGGTCACTTGGCAATAGGAGCTCTGGGCCCAGTCAGGAGCGATTGATCAGTCGGGAACCCTCACACGGCACCTGGGTGCTGGTTTGAAGAGAATTCGAGCCACACCCTGGGTGCAGCTGTTTTATATGCTTGAATGCAGAAGTTTTATCATCTCTGACGTAGGTCCTGACGCAGCCCTTGACCGCCCTCTTACAGTAACTATGGAAAATTCCACACTTAGAACTGTGAAGTGGTATCATGGTGAAATTAGGGCTTTTGACAGGTGGTCAGTGCTCCTGACCGCAAAAAGTAAACAAAGGATAATTTTTACCATAAGAAAGCTCAGAGTTAACATTTTAATACATTAATTCTTTGTCACGTAGCCGTCTTTCACCGCTTCGATTAAGCAAGCGCGGAAAGTTTCATAACTAAAAATATTGCAAATGTACTTGTGAAACCGCCAGATGTACCAAAAATGTCCTACGTGTGTGGGCTAATCTAATTCTCGTAACTGTGGAAATTTACAAGGGGGGGAGAGTTTGTCGCGGAGGATGGCGCAGGCCTCTGCCGTCAGGTTAGTGAAGTCTATTGGGCCTATACATATCTCTTACAAAGGTATGGTTGGTCTTGTATGTAGGTCTGTGAGAAGGTGAACTTGGGCCTATGTGTGGATTTGTAAGAAAGTGAAGGACCGTGGACAACTTAAAGACCCTTTATCTAGGCCTCAGTGGTGGGGCTTATCTAGGGATGCCAGGTTTGAAGGGTATTGCAGAATGGGGTGTGGGTGTCTGTTAGATGGTAAAACGGGACCCTCCTACACAAGCCCCTGGAGATCCTTCACAAGTTGATGAAAGTCACAGCAAAGCAAAAGTTCCTTTCTCCTTTCTTTGGCAGTCAGGCAAACCACTGCAGGCCAATCCCCCAAGCAGCACTTCAGGCTTAGGGATAGTCTCTCCTCAGTTTCTTCTTGGTTCTGCTCCTCAGCAAAGGTTTCTTCTTGTTCCCAAAAGTGATCTAATTTTCCTGGGGTCTGGGTGCCCCTTATACCCTGATTCTCTTTGTTCTCTGGAGGCAGAGAGGCCTCTGCCTAGTCCAAAACCAGTTCTGGTCAGTCCTGGAGCACTTTGTTTTTCTGACTCCTTCTTTCCTTTCAGAATGTGGGGCAGAGTGCTCAGCCACCCGTCAGGAGGTGGAGCCAGCATTGTGGAAGGCAGGCACAGCCCTATTCAGACCCAGGTGCAACTCCTCCCTCCACTCTGGATGCAGATCTTTCTATTCAGCCCTGCGCTGACTCACCCTGTCTCCTGTAGCCACCCCCAGCCCCTGTCACTCAATCTCCAGACAAGGAATACACAACCTAGCAGAGGCAGGCTTGGATAGTTAGGCAAGAAAATACCCACTTTCTAAAAGTGGTATTTTCAAACACAGAATGTTAAAACCAACTTCACTAAAAGATGTATTTTATCATCCTGAGTTCAGGCATACTAAATTCGTTTTTCTACCATGTTCCCGGGTCAGTTCTGACTATAAGGTGTAATAGTCAGTCTGCCCATTCTGGCCTATGGGGAGCAGGTAGCCTTGCAATAGTGAAAAACGAAAATGGCTGTAATTCACTATTAGGACATGCCACACACACCAGGGCATGTCCTACCTTATACTTACAATGCACCCTGCCCTAGGGCCTACTTTAGGGGTGACCAACATGCAGTAAAGGGAATGTTTAGGGACTGGTAAGTGGGTGCACTCACCAAGTCGACATGGCAGCCCTAGGCTGCACACAGGCTCTGCAATGGCAGGCCTGAGACACACTTTACAAGCTGCTTCTGTGGGTGGCACAACCCGTGCTGCAAGCCCACCAGCAGCATTGGATTTACAAGCCCTGGGCACACTCAGTGCACGGTACTAGGGACTGACAAGTAAACCAATCATCCAATCATGGAGTCACTAATACATACATCAATTAACGATAGGGAGCACTTGCACTTTGGCATTGATTAGCAGCGGCAAAGTGCCCATGAGCATCTAGTCCAGCAAAAACATATCGGCAACAGTGGAGGCATTACGAAAAAATGGAAGGGAGACCCACGCCAAGGATGCCAGGTCTAACAGACACGCTTTGCATTTCTGGCACTTAAAAAAAACCTTTATTCTAAGCCAGTCAGATCCCCCTTCACCTTGTCCTGTTCTCTGAAAATAACTCTGTGTCAGTAAATCAGCTAGGGATGGTGCTTTTCTATATGTTATATTCAATGATCTGTGGTGTCTTCTCTCAAATCTTCGTCCTTCCTTAATATTTTCCAATTATTTTGCAATGTGTCCCTTATGGTTCCACTTGATGTATTGAATTGTGTAATGAATCTAAGGCCAACATGATCTTTGTTCTTGCTATTCTCAGGATTCTTTGGGTGCAATAAGAGTTCCCTGTTCTTTTTCATCGCTCTGAGCTTGGCATTCTCTAATAAAGCTCCCCGATATCCTCGTCTCAAAAATCTAGCATACATCTGATCTACTTGTTTTGAAAATTCAGATTCTTCTGAGCAGTTCCTGCGAGCCCGCAGGAACTCACGGTAAGGTACACTCCACTCCAGACACTTGGGATGAGCACTGTTTGCTGCAAGAATGCTATTGCAGGCCATTGGCTTCCGAAATAGAGTAGTACAGATTTTATCATTCTGAATATATACACGGATATCCAAATACTCTATTTCCAGTTTGCTCATTGCATAAGTGAATTTAAGTTGGAGAGGATTCTTATTGAGAGATTTTAAAAAGGCCTCCAATTCATCCATGGCTCCTTCCCAAATTAAAAACAAGTCATTGATGTAGCGCACCCACAATATCACTTTTTCCATTATCTGTCTGTTCTCTTCCGTCCATATGTATTCCGCTTCCCAAAAACCCTTAGTCAGATTGGCATAAGTTGGTGCAAAAGACGTTCCCATGGCTGTTCCCCTGTTTTGCTTATATATATATATTTTTTTTTTGAACAGGGAATGGTGTCTAACGAACGCCCTTCCAAGTGGGTCAGGGCTTGTGTACGCGGACACCGCAGCTTAAATGCATAAACAAAGTTCTTACCCAACTGGTGGTAAGGAAAAGAGCCACTCCAGTTGCGAATGTCAGTAAATCCAATTTAATGGGCACAAAAAAGACGCATTTCGACCTCTCTCTGGGTCTTGGTCACATGACCATACATTGAGTTTCCGTTCTTAAGTAAACATAGCGTCCTGCATGACGCGTGTCAAACATAGAGAAAAGACTTCATCATTGGCGTGGTTACAAAGACGCCAATAGTCATTTTATCATCCAAATTCTGCACTAGTTAATAAAAACGTGGCATAAACATTCTCACAATGTTAGTAAAAAATGTGCATAAACCAAAAATAATTACAACAAAAAATAATTAATAACCACATCTGGGGTTACAACACAACTACGTTGGTAGTACTGACATTTCTCTCGTTTCCCTGGTGCTATGTATTTCACTGTTCAAGTTCAAGTTCAGGTTCGATTAATCTGACCAAATAAATTTGTTATGTTGTACATTCCTGAATTTGTCCCATTGGGTATAGTACCCTAAAAGTGACACATGCATCAACAACACAATCAAGTCGGTAGTACTGACATTCATTGCCCTCGTTTCATAGGTGCTATACATTTTACTGTTCAAGTTCTAGCTCAGTTAATCCAACCAGGTAAATCAATTATGTAGTGCATTCCTGAATATGTCTCGTTGGGTATAGTACCCTAAAAAACACACAAGCATCTACAGTCTAGTACACATTTATAAATACCTGAATACAAGTACACATTTATAAATATCTGAATACAACTCATCTGGTATAGTACCCTTGAAATTGCACATAATTCCTGTTTATATGCTGTGTTTTAGACATGATTTCCGAAATCCCATCTTGTTTCAATACCTGGCAATGATTTTAAAAAACATCCGTACCTGACCTATACTCTAGACTTCTGAACTCAAAGAAATTCTACTATGTTCACAGTGTCACTACCAACATCCTACTTCTCGTGTTGTCCTCTGTTAAGGAGAGGCGGCTGTTTGGTAAAACAGGTCCGGTTCTCCGTGCTCTTAACTTCCTACAAGGTGGCTACTCTTCATTGGTGTCTGTTCCAAAGTTGCTGTTCTATGAAAGAAAAACATAGTGTTAGCAGTGAGCAAAATCTAGACACATAATATTCAGTTCTATTGCGAAAAGCATCCCGTGCACATCAAGATAATTTCACAGTCCCTCATAGTGTCTTGTAATCTCAAATGTGTTCTCAAACTATTCAAAAATAAAGAATTGCAGAAACAAACAAAAAAGGGGAGGTTTAAAAATTGTTCTTTAGAGAATAAATTCCGGAAACTCATTTCAGGGAGTAGGTTTCTGGTGCATTCTCAGCGAACTATAGATGCACATGCAATTCCTCATCATTATTCATTCCGTTCGGGAAGATGCTGCAAGCCTGTAAGATAAATCTAGATTCCAATCTGGCAAAGCTTGGGTGCGATTCCCACTCCTCGGGTTCCTGGGAACTGTGTCTAAATCAAAGACTTTTGTAGTAGTCCAATCCCCGTTGTGTGGCTCGTGGAAGTGTTTGGCTGTACTGTAGCTAAAATCCTTGTTGGAGATTGCTCTCCAATGTTCTAGGATTCGTTTTTTTACAGGAAAAATAATGGACCCAATGAAGCACTTGCCACAAGGGCAAGTGATGACATAGACCACGAAGTCTGTTCCACAGCTGATATTCTTGGAAATTTTCCACTGTCTATTGGTTCTCATCAATTTTGTCTCCTTAACATTCTCACTGTGGCTACATGCCTTGCATTTCCCACATTTACGGAAACCTCCTCCTCTTTCCAACAAGTTGGACTTGCGTTGTGTCAGATGGCTTTTAAAGAGCATATCTTTCAGGGATAGGTTTTTCCTGTATGTGATAGATGGTGCCTGTCCAAGTTTTGTATTCAAGATGGGATCATAAGTTAGACTATCCCATCTCTTTTGCATTATTTTTCTAAGGTCCTTTGACTGGGTACCGAAGCTTGTTATAAATCTTATCGGACCCTTCTGGTCACAGGTGCCTCTCTTGGATTTGGGAGGTTGGAAGAGGGTCTCATTCCTCTCAATACTGTCTGCTTTGGTCACCCCTTTCTGTAACATCCTATGTGAGTAGCCTCTTGCCTGAAACCTCCTTATCATTTCTTTTTTATTGCTCTCATAGTTTACATCAGAGCTACAATTTCTCTTTGCTCGTTAGAATTCGCTGTATGGAATGCTCCATCTGAAATTGGGGGGATGACAGCTTGCCGAGTGAAGTATAGAGTTTGCCGCTGTTTCCATTTGGAACAGATCAGTAGAAAGTTTTGCATTGTCCACAGTTAATCTCAGGTCTAAAAAATCAACTGTTTTCTGACTGTATTGCATTGTAAATTTTAGTTTCACATCATTACAGTTAAGTTCCTTTACAAAGGTCATTGGGTCATTCTCATTGCCTTCCCACCCAAAAAACACATCATCTATGTACCTCAGCCACAAATTGACTTTATCTGTCCATTATTCCAAGGCATCACCCCAGAGCACCTGCTTCTCCCACCAACCCACCAAGAGATTAGCGTAACTCGGGTGAAGCAGGTGCCCATCGATGTGCCCTGTATTTGTTTGTACAAAACATCGTTAAACAGGAAAACATTTTCAGTGAGGCAAATCTCGATCATTTGTAGCAGCATGTGTGTATGTGCTAGCAGGTGTATATTTCTAGATTTCAAGAAGTATTTGCAAGCTCTTAGACTGTCTTTGTGTCTTATACGTATGTAAAGGCTCTCAACGTCTAGACACACCAACCAGTGTTCCTGCCCCCAGTGTATGTTCTGTACCTTTTGTAAAAAATCCTTTGTGTCTCTCACATTGGAACTAAGGTCCTTAACGTATGTGAACAAAAATTATCCACAAAAATTGAGGTATTCTCAAATAAACTGTCCTTGGAGGACACTATAGGGCGTCCTGGAGGGTTGTCTAGAATTTTGTGTACCTTAGGTAGTGGGTAGAGTTTTGGTATAGTTGGTGTTTCATTCTTTAGAAAATGGTACTCATCCCAACTCAGGAGCTGGTTCTCAAACCACCCTTTCAGGAGATCGATGAACCTGCATTGTAGATCATTTACATATGACTTGTCTACCTTTTCATAACACATGGTGTTACTCAATTGTCTAAGAGCCTCTTGTGTATATTTCTCTCTTCCCATAAGGACAATGGTCCCGCCCTTATCAGAGGGTTTAATCACAATGCTGTCATCCCTTTGCAGAGCTGTAATAGCTTCCCACTGATTCTTAGATATGTTCCCTCTTTTTGGTGCTCTTTTAGTAAGTTTCAAAATGTCTAGGTTTACTGCCTCATGAAATACATCAATATTGTCTTTGGCTATTTGTGGTACATATTTAGAAGTAGTTCTAAACGTGGTCTCACTGGGTATCCCAGGATCCAAACCAAAAATCTTTGATACTGTGTCAATGTGTGTAGGATCAAAAGGGTCCACAGGTGTCTGTGTTATATTGTTGTAAGTTTGATCACTCATGTCGTGGAGTAATCTGAGTGTGCCAATGTCTTCAATGAGTAAAGATGATGTTAGTCCCATGCTGGGTGTGTGTGTAGCCACGAGGACTTTTTTCTGCATTTTGTGTATTTTAAATAGTTTTAACTTACGCACAAATATATACATGTCAATGCGAGTTTACGCATAGTTTAATGCAGTGTCAGGACAGAAGGTCAAACCTAACATTATAACTTCTTCTTCAGTTTTAGTGATAGTTCTTTGTGAGAGATTGATTTCCATTAACCGTTGATCATCCATTATTGTTTATTCAAGCCCTGGCCTTTTGTTACCATGCCAGTGTGGCTGCTTTTTTCTGTGGCGTTGTCGTTGTTCTTGGCTTTTGTTTTTCCGCCTCTCCCTTTTCCTCTTGGTTTCCCCCTGAGCGATTGTTCGTTGCTCCTTTGTAGAAGGCAAATTTCCTTGGAAAAAGATATCAATTCTGGGGAATTTGAGGTGTTGCTATCCAAGGACTCGAGATCTGAGCTTAAACTTGCTCCGGATTCCCACCTTCCTTTGTCCGCTATTCCCAGGGCTCTGCCCTTCATGAGCTTTGCTCGTGCCCTGTCAAATTTTCTCACAAATGTCAGTTTTCTTCCGGTACTGTAATCCCTCTCGTCTCGTTGGAATTTCCTTTGTTTTCTTTCAATGACATCTTTCTCGAAGCTTTAATTCTTTCATCCACTGATGCGAGAATCTTTTTTGCTTCATTTTGATCAGGTTCTTTCTGTATTTCATCAAGCAATGACTGTATTTGGAGCATTAAATCTTTGTGCTCCTCCCAAGTATTTTTAATCAATATCTGTAACATCGTTTTGGAACACGCTGTGGTATTATCCATCCAAGCTTTCAACAATTGGGGTTTGGGGTTGTTCAAAGTTGGTACAATAAAGATCCTTAGTCCCCTCGGTATCCAATCTACATCTAGGTAATTTTGCAAAAATGTTGCTTCCCACCATCTGCTCACCTCTTTGCAACGTTGTCTTTCCAGAGCATTTCCTTTTTGTTTCAAGCTGATGGTAGTGCCTTGCTGACTGGTGCTTTCTCCCGGTTTACTGCTTCCATTCGCACTTCTCTTGAAGATGAGATTCTCTGAGTCCTCTGGCCCTTTAAGAACTCCATTGCCCAATTCAATTCACAATCATCCGATTGTCTCCTCACGCAACTGCGCCTTCGAACACAATGTCCAGGCATACCCTGGCAGCCTCGGTACTTGAGCCGTTCCTTGTTTTCGCGATATATATGTGTGTGTGTGTGTGTGTGTTTATAAATATGGCGCAAATAGGTACTGGTAAAAGTAGAGGTGTAGGGTAGATACATCAGCAGGGAATACCCAATGGGGTATAATATAATAAGTTTACAATGGTAACTGCAGATATATGATACACAATTAGCTGCACTTGACCCAATGTAGTGGGGCACAGATGTTCCTCAATATTTATCTGTGGAGACCAATGAGGTGCCGTAACAATTTTCTCTGAATAATTCTTTCTGTATAATTTGTATTTATTGTTAAAATTAGAATGACCACATCATTTGATTATGAAACCTAGATTACCAATAGGGAGCACTAGCGGTATGGGTGACAAACTGTTTCATTAATTTGAATTTGCAAAGTTCATCTTAATATATGTTACATTTTGCAGAGATTTATTTATATTATTCTATTTCAATGAAATCAAAATTGTGATTGTTTATTTTGAACTAGCACTGTATCTGAGTAAAGCACTTTACCTGGAGTGTTTCTTCAGTGTTTACAGGTAATCCAGGTGAGCACTGGAGTATTTAAGTTTCAAAAAAATGGCAGCCGCACTATGTGAGCAAGTTGGAGGCTTCCACTGAAACGTGTCTTCTGTGTTGTTTCTCCAGTGAATAAAAAGAAACTGCTTCAATCCCATTGTGTCGATGCCTGCTTTCGTAAGTTGGAGATATAGAGATATAGATATAGATATATTACCTACTGACAGTCACCAGTAGGTAGTTATAGTTAGGACCTTGTTTCTATTCAAATAGCGTTTTTTTCTTTTGCCAATATCTTTACAGGTGGGTCTCTGAAGCAATATCTCAAATGCCGTGGTCCGGATCAGTCATCAAACAGCATGCTGGCCATTCTCGCTTCTCCATTGGGGAGCTTGCCTGGCCACCTGATCGTACTGGGGAGTTGGCCCGGGCCACGATCCTGCCTTCGCTGCCGGCGCCGCCCCACTGGAACCCAAGTGGAGACTGCAGTTCCTGGACAGGGGTTGGGGAGACATAAGATCTTGGCTCAGGACTGCGTGGATTTAACCGCTGGAGTGATGCCTGGGAGACCCCTTCATCACCACTGGACTTCCCTTACTCCCCCCGGGGAGGGATGGTATGTTAATTTGTTAATGATGTTAATGTACACCTTCTCTGTTGATTGTAGTCCATGCAATGTGGTCTAAGCTGTTGCTGCTGCCCCTAGTGTGTTCCTATCCTTGTTTGCCAGGCATGGAGTGACCCCACCGAATCTACCCCCTGGACCTACTGGGCTCCCGAATTGCAATGGCTAGCATCACGCTGATGTTGTGCGATATTTAAGGTATAGGAGATCCACAAATTGGCAGACAGCTGCTTGTTTGGTTCCGGCACCACAGGGTGGATATTGGCTTCTCACAGGAGATCCACCTCACTGAGATGTCTTGCAACAGACTGTGAGCAGGTTGGATTGATTGGTGAAGTACATAAAGCCACATGCTCAGCTTATGCTAGGAGGGGAGGGTCGCAATAGTTATTACAAAAGGGATGTGATGGAGGGGAGCTATTTAATGTTAAATGCATTTCAGAGGGCAAAGCCATCACTCTGGTGTGCGTATAATGTTGATTGCCCGGATTCTTTCCTCACTCTGTGGCACCAGGTGCTGGGACTGGGATGCCCTACAATAATATGGGGAAGGAACTTCAATACTATACCTCATCTCAAGATGGATAAATCCTGGTTGGACTGGAGACCCCACCTGCTCGGGCCACACAGATGCACATCATAGTTTCTGACTACGACCTGGTTGACATGTGTCGGGAAAGACACCCGGGGCCTAATTTATGAGGCCCTATCGGCACTTTTGCGCCCCCGGAACGTCACTTTTTTGACGTTACAATGGCGCAATGTGCCACCGCATATTTATGAGGCCACGTAAAGCCACTTTGCTGCTGGCAACCATGCCGTAACCTGGGATACTGGATTTCCAGGATTTCAAGCTGGGATCTGACTTGATTTACCTTTAATGTGAGGTGAATACCCGGGCAATACCACTACGAACAATAAGGATGTTTGTGAATACTCTATATTATATATTAAGCCCTGATGAAGTTCCTTATGCAAAAGGAACGAAACGCGTTGGCTGAATGCCGTTTTTAAATCAAGTTTAAATAAAGAAGATTGAGGGACTAAACTTGTTATCCCGTCTACATTTCTGGTGCACCTTCCATTCAAAAGTACCACTTTACCTGGCTTTTCATGGCCTTATAAATATATGCTCCTTTCACGCAGAAAACTACGTGAAAGGGGTGTTCCATGGATGTTGCTGTGGGTGTTACCACGCAACACCCATGGAACCTGACACATTCCCAGATTTACGAGGCATCGTAAAGCTGGGAATGCTTCAGAACCTAGCTCCACCCCAGCGGTGTCGTTAGGGAGGCGCAACGAAGAGAAATGAAAACATTTCTCCTCGTGCTTTCATTTTTTGATGTGTGAATGCAGCACACATAGAAAAAGGAAAGCGCCTGAATGGATTGATTTTGTGCAGGAAGGGTCCCTTCCTGCATAAAATCAATCATCCCCACAATGCAGGCACCCTTGCACCATGGTGCAAAAGTGCCTGCGTTGGCGCACAGCAGCCCATAGTGCACCGGTGCAGGGGAAAAGGACAGGAATGCGCCGTATCATATAGATACAGTGCATTCCTGCCCTTTCCTTTAACCGTAGGGCAGCGCAGCAGGCAGGCCTGCGGCGCTGCCCTAAGGCAAAAGCCCATAAATTAGACCCCCGGAGTTCCTTTCGGTCACGTGGATAACGACTTCACATAATGCATGGTCACGCCTTGATTACTAGTTAATATTAAAAATATGCTGCTGCCTTGTTACAGACGCTTTCAGACCTTACCCAAGTAGTACTTGTGTTGCATTTGGTGGAGGCAGGAGATAGAGCCTTCTTGTGGAGACTCTCTCTGAATGCTCTTGGAGATCCGAACTTCAACTCTGAAAATAATGCTGCTATCGCCGAATATTTCTCCCGTAATGTGCACTCTGTAAACTCCTCTGGGGTGGTATAGGAGGCCTTTAAGTCCTATGTTTGTGGAATCTGCATGTCCAAACAGACGGGGATTCTGCGTGACATTCAGGCCTGTCTCGCACACCTCAAGTGTGAACTGCAGGATTTGGAGGCCCACTATTATGCCACACATGATGTACCGGTGCTTGCTCAGATAGGGACTAAGCTTCCTGAATATCAGTAACATGCTGATAGAGAAGCCCACTACTTACACAAGGAGGCCGCCACTCGGCGGTATGGGGAGGGTGATAAAGCCGGGAAAACACCTGTGTCCTTACTAAGAGCCTCCCATGGCAGGCCCATGTTACTGATTTGTTAGACGCTGGCAGTCGACACTGCCATTCTGCCAGGGAGGTAATGGATGTGATGACACATTACTTTGCGACATTATATAAGTCTACCCTGACTGTTGTCCCTAGTGAAATACCAGAGTATTTTGGCACAATACAATTGCTGTGGCTAGACGGCACACAAAGACAGTACCTTAATGTCCCGTTCGATGTGGGGGGCATTACCCACATGACTAGGAGCATGCCTAGTGGCAAGACTCTGGGGTTGGACTGTCCAGTTCTACAAAGAATACGCCGAGCTGCTGGCATCACACTTGCAATCTATGTTTGCGGAAGCCAAGACCACTGGAGGGCTACCACAAACAGTCTGAGATGCACTTCTTGTCACCATGCTCAAGTGCTCAAGCTTGAGAAGCCTTCCAATAATTGTGACTCTTATCAGCCTTTGTCGATGATTAAAATCAACAACAAGATATTGGCCAAACTCATTGCTGACTGCATGCTGCCATTCCTTCTATATATTGCCCAACCGTATCAGTCTGGGTTCGTATCTGGGCGGTCAACAGCTCATATCTTGCGCACCTTGTTTGCAGTCCTCCACTCCTTGTCTCCTGATCTTCATGCTGCAGTTGTCTTCTTAGGTGCCACAAAGGCTTTTGACTCCTTAGAGTGCCTTACTTTTTCTCCGTCCTTTGGCATATTGGACTCAGTCCGGGTTTCCTGGAGTGGATAGCTCTGCTCTATGCACCTCCCACTGCCTGTATTCAAGTAAATTGACTGGTTTTGACTGTGTTTCCTGTTCGAAGAGGTGCATGACAGGGCTGCCCACGGTCACTGGTGCTGTTTGCGATTGCCATGGAGCCTCTGGCAACCAGGCTCAGACAGCACCACGCTGAGCAAAGCCTCAAATTCACATCTCGGAGGCTTACTGTCTCCATGTATACTGATGATGGCACGGTCTATGTGCGGGAGCCAGTAGCGGCTGCTACCGGACTCGGGTGGTGGGTGAAATGAAAAAGATTAAAAAAGAAAAAATACTTACCTGGCTACAATGCAATGCAGCGTTGTGATTGGTCTGAACACCGTGGTTTGGAAAGTAAAATACTTTTCCATACAATATGACCCTTCTTTCTGTATGGCCCAAAGCAGCATTTAATAATAATGAAAATATTGTAATAATAATTGTTTTGGATCTTGCTCTACGCATATGTATATACTCTAATTCTCTACTTGGTTGTACATGAGGCTCTTGGCACTTAATGCATCAGAACGTGCTGTAATGGATGAACACACATTTGTTCTTATCAAGCTCTTAGTGTGAAGTGTTCATTTCCACATTTTCATAATACAAATCTTACCAAATTAGTAAGCTGTAGTACCTTCCTTCAAGACATACAAATGGAATCACCTCCCCTGCAGTGTAAGTGTTTTATCTCCATTCTTTTTGCTTGAGTGTGGAGGCCAGCCACTGAGTGAGAATGAATGGAGACAGGCCTACCATAGAAATTCAATGGGGGCCGAAATAGGAGGGGCTGGCTGATTACTTGATTTTCTGAGCACTGCAGGCTTGGTCGGTGGTAAGTGTGAAGGGTGGGAGGAAGTTTCTAGGCAGAGTCTTCACTTTTGTGTGTCTGCTTACTGCTACAGAAAGTCTGAACGACAACCAGATGCAAGATCTTACACTTCATTGTGCCTATGTTGTGGGTCCTCCAGATTAGAGCCAGTCTCAGTTCTACCTGTCCTGAGAAGCATCACCTCACACAAAGTCACTGAAATGAACTCTGTTCTCCTTCATCCCGTCCTGAACATTAGATGGAAAGGGGAAGAACGTCTCCGGCACAAACATTTAAAGTAGAACATTTCTGTTTTACTTTTTTGTTTCAGCGGATATATGGGAAATTGAGACCATATTTATCTTAATTTCATGTACTCATGGGTGATGGAGTTGTGTGTGTGTGAACCAGTGTTCTCTGGAACTAAAATGATATTGCAACACATGCAAACAATGTTATTTCTTTCTGCACGTTTGCATGCTGTCTCAAAAAGCCTCCACAATATTCCTAAAAACACTGCATGAAAACTGACTTTGACTTAAAACTGCCGATTGTTGACTCTCCTGTATCTTTCAAATGACTTTCTCCTTCCATTCCATCTTCTGCATGCCTCCTCTCTCTGAGCACAGCCCACTTTAAGTCACATGGATGTTTCCCTTAAATACTGTTATTTTATTTCTGCAAATTGCCCACACCTCATTTCAAAGATCACAAGCTCTCCTTTAAAAGTCATACCCCTGCAGCCTAACAATACCTAATCTCCCGTAGTTTGTCTACTAATAACGCCAACCAATGCAAGAATTCACATATCTTCCTCGCTCACTAAAGATCATACCTAACGTCTATAAATTCAATCTACCACATAGAAACTGGAGAAAAAACAATGCATTGTTTTAAGAGTGCAGTATTAATCCCAATAATCAACATTGACCCCATAAAACAACCTACCAACCCTTTGTACCAGAGCAGTGCGCTACCCAGATAACACTCTACAATACCTCATCAGCGGTAATAAGTGCTAAATAAAAGCAAATACAATACAATACACTATATAATCCACACTAATGCTAACACCATAACGCTCATTGGTTGGGCAGTCGACTGTAATTCATCCAGACTGCATAATAATTTCTTTATACCACTTGACACTCTAACACTCGCATAAGACAAAACTACTATGGGCCATGTCCATCACCCTGTACTAGTCCACAGCAATAAACCACCCATTACCAACTGAACTGGCAAGAAATAACTGAAGAGATCTGCCACATGCCTGTGGCCAATGGAAGACTTTAATTTAGTCCACCACTGTGTGTCCCAGCTAGCTACATACTATGATGCTTTTGACATCTCACAATGGCAAACAGTTATGGCATGATAGTAAAAAAACTCAATCCCAGCAGTAGCCTGATCCATTACTGCTGCCAACCTATCATAAACTTTAAACAAAATATCTCAGACCCAGGTGCAGTAATTGGCTAAGTTGACTACGAAAATAAGAAAAACCATAAAGTGGCCTGCAAAGCTGCTCAAAGCTGCCAGCTTACTGAAAACCATAAACTGTGTACTTTCACTTCTTCATCCATCACATTGCTAAGCACTTTGTCCCATAACATGATAATCGCACCTTCGGTGGTTTTCAAGCATGACATTGAAACACTTCCTACTCAGGATCAAAACAAAGGCAATACACTACCAACCACACACCCTACACAGTGTAGCATGCTACCCATGTAGGCTAGTGCTTTAGCACCTCAAATAGGAGTAGTAAGCACTATATAAATGTTGCACTACAATACAATATGTAGGCATATTCCAATGGCTTTTTATGGACACTGCAAAGTCATAAATATATTTTACATGGACAATAAATGTCATTGAGGACAATTTATTTTTACCAGGTACGCTACAGTAACACCCAACCCATCTTTTACTAGGAGGTTAGTGTGGGTGTATCATAGGAAATTGCACTACAGACATATGATAAATTCTCCTTTGATTATCCCAAAAAGTATTGTTGGCAACTCTACTGTGGGAAAAATCGAGATTTGGCTGGTCACTGACCCACTGATCCTTTGTGTTCTCAACACCAAGGTCTTCCTAATTGATACAAAGGACCTTGTTAAAAATGTACCCAAACACATTTCCATAGTGGGAGCAGATAATATACAAATCTCCCTAGCAGCCAGGGACACGAGGGGGCGTCAACAACTGTGCATCTTTGTCAAAGATATCTGTACAAGAAGGGAATCATGGTTCCATTCCATCACAAGCTGAGCCAACTGATGCAGCCACACCCTGATTTTGGAATGCCTCACCTATTCCATAGTCATCAGCAAATCCATTTCCTGATACAGCCTGTAGACAGAAAAACCATAGTGAATCATCATCAAGGCCTGTATGGAAAACAGTTAAACACACTGGTAGAAAGTTTAAAATCTCCATCATAAAAACTCTTCCTCAATTATTGTTCACCTGGTACAACTAGATCAAGAGTCTCACTCTAAGACAAGAAACAGTTTCTGGTTTGAACTAAGGTACTTATCTACAAAAACCAAAATGTATGCCTCTGACAGAACACTGTGCTTTACTGTCATCAGACAGCTAACATATCTCCTCTCTGGCTGACTTCCACAAGTCGATGAGCTAAAATCTCCTTGTGCGCAAACCCAGAAGTGCCATATTCCTCTTCCTCCAATAATACTTGAGCTATGAATTTTGTTAAGCTAATGAAATACCTGGCTGCTCTTGTCATTTATTTTTGCCATCACAGTTCTAATAAGAGTGAGCATTTCTACTGAAATAGATCACGGGTCTTTCATGCCCAGCCGCATGGGCCCCTTGGCTCAGGATGCAGCCATATCTCCACTTGGTTACTCTAATGTTATGTTTCTACCCTGTCCAATAATTTAAACAATTGTGACAGATCCAAAAAAAAGCGATGAGACTGATTTTTGAGATCAGACATAGGGCCAGATTACGACTTTTACGCAGTTGCGCCAGCTCTCAGCTGAACTCCTCTGAACATTATATATATATATATGCAGAAGGTAATCCCTGCTGGTGCATGTGAGAATAGACAAGCCACTCCAGTTGTGGGGGTGTAAATATAGGGATTTATTGGCAAACAAAAAGACGCGTTTCGACCTCTCTCTGGGTCTTGGTCACATATGTATATATTCACTGAAAATCTAAAGGTTAAAGGAATGTTATAGTTAGGTGAATTTGTCAATGACAACATTAACGTTTGAACTAATACAAAACACAGAAATACACCAGTTATAGTTAGCAGCACTAACTATAACTTGACCCCCTGCTACGCCCTGCTTATGACCCCACATATGATATCGCACATGACATGTTCTATGACCTCATTTATGACATCACTGATTACATCATCCAATGAGCGTGCTAGTCTGTTTTATTGTTTGCATAGCAGCAGGTAAGTACCATATTACTTGTCTACCTAACTTTGTACAGCTTGGGTACAGCTAGTGGGTGTAAGTTTTTACAAAACACGTGCTCCTAATGCAGTATAGGTGTGTAGAGATATTGAACACATTATAAATCTTTGTACTTAAGAGTGAGTCTGTGTGCAGGTGACAGTTGACTTGTGTTCTTTATGTTCCACACAAGTTTTTTGGTTCTGCAGAAAAAGTTTTCACCCGGAGTAAAGAATTCTACATAGTAAATACCAACTTTTGTAAGCATGCTTAATTTAGTAGACAGAATTGTGTCCGCACCACAATTTCTACATAACATAGAAGAAAGTGTGCACCAGGTACCTATGTACATCTCCTTGTTTTTCTTGAGTAAATGGGCTATATGTAAAGTTTTCACAACAGTATGAAGGGTGCAGGTAATATGATGTTTAGCACCTTCAGATCTTGGCAATTTTTAGCAGATAGTTTCTTTTTTTATAACTGTTGCATAGAGAGCACACTGTTCTTAGTAGATACTTTTTAATACTTTATGGTGTATTTCTCATGAAAGTTTCACTGTTTGCAAGCAGTGTGGTATAGAGTAAACTCTCTCCATAGAGAAAGCACTGTTTACAGTACCCAGTTCTCTACTGATATCAACCTCATTTCTCAATGTAGGTTCGGTGAGTTTCAGGGGTTTGATACAGATAAAAGCTATCCGTAGTAGGTCATTTGTTATGGAACTGACATTCACTATTTTTAGGAACTTGGCTTTCTGTGAAAAGTTGTATACAGATTGAACACCGTACTTAATGAGGGTTTCCTATATATCTGTGGTTGATTGTTAATGTGAACTCTGCTACTTGTAAAGTGTATGATAGAGGGTCAATGTTGCACATAATGCATGCTTTCTACACCTAAGGGAGTTGGATCTGTGATGGCAGTAGTTATGGCTGATATTCTCCAGAGCTATTTTGTACTTACTGTAAGACCTCTAATGCATAGTAATTTATAGAGTAGTATGTGGGTAAACAAAGCTTGGATGATCATCAGTGATGTCATCAATGCCGTCATTTGAGATGTCATCAGTGATGTCATAAATTATGTCATATTACATGTCATGAGTTATGTCATATGTGAGGTCATAAGCAGTGCATGGCTGTGGCGCAAGTTATAGTCAGTGCTGCTAACTATGACTGGTAAATTTCTGTGTTTTTTTTTAGTTCCATACATTTATGTTGTGATTGACAAATTCACCTAACCATAACACTACGTTAACCTTTGGTTTTTGTCTGAATTTCTATGGTGTTTTTAAACGAAAATTGAACTTTTTACCAAACCGAATTATAACATTACTTTAACCTTTGTTTTTTTCACTGACTATATATCTATTATATATATATCTGTTCGAAGAATTAGGTGCATCCCATGTCACATCCTGGCAAAATAGCAGGGAAGAAGGCAGGTGTTGCATTCTATGGAAAATGTTTTGGGGGGTCTGACCCTTGGGGAGAAGGGGGATTGGCAACAGAATTCTGGGGGTGTTGAGTCAGAGAGAGAGGCTAGGTGAGAGAGGAACATCGCCCAATCGCCAGCAACATGTAAGGAATATATTAGGAGTCTTGTTACTTAAAATGTGAGATTTTTCTTTAAGTGGGGGACATTGAGCGTCCTTTTTCTATGGGGAACTAAAGAGCAGCATAGACCCTGAACCCCTAGTCAGTGGCATTCCATGCAAGCCTATAATGGAGTACCAATTAAACAACTTAGTGCCCTGGTCTGTGTCCCCTCCTAATTACTGCCCTGGGGTTGCTGGAAGAGTCTTCTGAGGCAGAGGTATGAAAGGAATGGGGTCATGGTCAAGGTGTACACAGGGAGTTCAGGGGGAAGGGGGGCTGACACAGGTGACAATGGTGCTAAGTCTCTAACGTTTATGTTGTGATGTATTTGATTAAAGCGGGAGACCTTAGAGTTTATAGGGTTGAAAGTCAGGATACTTCTCTGTATTAGTGAGGCTGAGGTGTTTTTTGGTTGTAATGTTATAGTGGTGATAAATGGAGACGTGATCTATTAAACGTGGCCTCTTTCCCCCCATACATTGTTCTGTGTTGATTTGTGCCCCCTCACCCGAGAGGGTGTGTGGAGAAAGATCTGGGTCCCTCCATGCAGGAAGGTTCGCTGAGAGCTCTCCGCACTTCGGCGCTGAGCTTGTCGTCATTGGTGAAGCAGTGTGAGGCATATGTACAAGGAGTTAACACCGCCATAGCGTCAATTTTGTGACGTTACGGCAGCTTTTTTTATCGCCGTATTTACAAATTGCCGCTAACCGCAGTTAGCTGCAGTTTTCCGGCATAAACGTGAATTTCTAGGATCGCCACTTCTGTTAGTGGGACTTAATGAAAATGAGATGCAAGGTAGGCGTTCCCGTGCAAAAACTGCCGCTAACCCCACTTTGCGATATTTACAAGGAATTCCTTGCAAATCCCAAAAAACTGCCTCTAACTCCAGTTAGAGGCATTTTTTTAAGATCAGAAAACAGCTGGTCTTATAAATGGTGCAAACACTTGGGGCCTCATTTCAGAAGGTTTTGGTGCTGGCAGCTCTGCATGAATGTTGCTGCGCTGCCCTGCAACAAACCTACAGGGCAGAAATGTACACCATCAATAAGATAGGGCGAATTCCTGGGCCTCATTCATGAAAAGTGTTGCATCGCTGCGACAGAACAGCGTTGCAACACATTTCACTACGCCCTTCTTGCGACACCATGGATGCGCTGTATTCACTGTACGGCACTCCATGTTGCAATTAATTACAGATACGTCTAGAATCCTGACGTATCTGTCAGCGCTTTAGTCCATTGCTGCAGTTGTGTCACAAGCATGATGCAACTCCAGCAATGCATGGAGCCAGCCTATTCTTGTGGCACTGCGTCACCCTTATGCCTGCCATGAGGCTTTGTTGCGTGGGAACGCCCACCCTGCATACATCATACCTGATGCAGGTATAATGTGGCACAGAGCTTCACAAGGTCACGCATATGCCTAGATGTGTCACTTTGCAAATACAGCGCATTATGTAGTGCTGCGGGGGGACTGGACAGCTGGGAGGCGGGAAAGGACACAGGAGGGGGCAGGGACACGGGGGAGTGGGGTTGTAAAAATATATTTTTTTAAATCTTACCTTGAGGCCGGGTCCCGCATCTTCTGTTCTCCTGCTCTCCTGAGTCTGCTTCCAGGAACAGGAAGCAGGCAGCCAGGCTCCCTCCCCTAAGCCAATCACAATGCTGCAATGCGGCGTTGTGATTGTTCTTGAGTGCCGTGACAAGGCTTTCAGCCAGGGGCTGGAGGGGTGGGCATGTTCTCCTTACAGGCTGTAATGCAGCCTGCATTGCAAACAGGTATGTGCGTATGACTGCTTTGGGTGGCCTGAGAGGGCCGACCAAACAGTCATTGCGCACTTGAGTGGGCATACCACTCCGCCCGCCCTGCTCCGTGAGTAGAGCAGCCCCACCCACACTCCCGCCCACAAAGGAAGCATACCATGAGTACATCAGAATGTTATCATCATGTTATGTTATCTCTTCTTGCACTGCTTGAAAGCAGTGGGCGACGCTCTTCCGCCATAGTGGATGAGCCGCCACTGGTGTGCGTCACCCACAGGTGCTAGATCTGGGTCGGACTCGACCCCCGAGCCTCCTCTGCTACGCGTACCACCTTCTCCACACCTGGGCATTGACACCATGGCGCAATCCGCTGCACTCTCTCCGAATCTGTGACTCAGCCAACAGGAGCCTCAGCCATGTGGAATTTTACAAGCCTGGGTACAGCAGTCACCCCCAAGTCCGCTGGGGAACCTACCGATGCAGGTGATGCAACAGGGCTCCCTTAGGCGTGAAGTTGCAGCGCTCCTGCCACACAAGTTCGGCGCAGCCCAGGAGCCTCTTCCACAGCGTCTGGCCAGCGCAACATCCTCTGGACTGTGATGCAGAGAGGCGGGGCCCTCCATTGGTAATCTCCTCCATGCACCCCGGTGTAGTGGTGGCGCGTGGTATGCGATGCAGACCTCCCTACGTTGGTGCGCTGGAGCGCCTCTACCATTCACAGCTCCAAGGGGCACCAGGCGGTCTTCTCACACAGGTCAGCAACGTGTCTCCATGCGACCTGGCAGACTTCACCACCAGGTAAGGGCGATTGCCGACGCCTCAATGTCTACCGCCACGGCCCAGCAACTCCACATCACCTCCGCATCCCACTCCGGGTCCCAGACGCAGGCACAGCGAGGCCTCTAGGCCCCGGGAACTGTCCGCGCTTTCAAGGTTTTGGATGCCATGGTGTTGCAAGGAGTGCACAATGATAAGTGGCATCACTGGTTTTGCCCAGCGAAGCACCTCTTTTCATCATTGTAGCCCTGAATTTCCTCTTCCCCTGGGACTCTGGCTGGTCATCCTGGCTGTTGGGAGGCTTGGGGGGGTTGTTGATCTGTGCTGCACTTGGCCCTGGCTGCTCCATTCTGCATTCCATTGGTTTTATTTCCTATTTTACATTGGAGGTGGACTTATAGGCTATTTTTGCCTGTAGAGTCAAAAAAAATCACGTTGGGGTGACTAACGTGAGTTTTTTTGCCGCTAATGGGCCTTTCGTCAGTTTTCGCCCGCTAACGTCAGAATTTGTATCGCCTTCACGCTAGTGTTAGCGGCAGTTTTCACCTCTGCTACCTGGAACTATCGCCATGTAGCGACGTATTGTAAATACATCGCTAACATGGCGATAGTTTTTGGTGATAGGCCGCGTTAAGAAAACTGCCGCTAAATAGCATTAGTGTTAGTTAGCAGCAGTTCTTGTACATATACCCCTGTGAGTCTCAGAACAGCTGCCCGTGTCAAGGGTGAGAAAAGGCCAGTGGGGTCCACCCCTGTTCTCTCAGGAGATAGAACAGTCCAAAGGTCACCGGATGTGCCTTTTCACCAGAACTTGTGCGCGCGACGGTGTATCCATCGGTGCTCTACATGGGCCGACACCCAATGACTCTCAGTGCTGCACTTGCATTCGAAGTAGAGTGGGTGCCGCTCACTAGCAGGGGCATAGCTGCCAGCAGCGCAGCAGGTACAGTGGTACCGGGCACAGCCCGCTGCTGCAGTTACGCTCAATAGTTAACTTTACACAGGGGGTAACTGGGTCATTCAATCAGAGGGCAACAGTGCCCAAGAGTGACTACGGACATGCCTATCAGGGGTACCGTTCAGTGACCACTGCCCAACCCAGGAGGCACCCAGGATGCATTGACCACCCACCCCAGGTGCTCACACTGGATTTGTGATCATGGGGTTGTTCATTGTGTCTTTTTCTATGTTCATTTCCTTTAATTTAACCCTTTACCCTCATGCTGTTATGTGCACAGTACAAGTCTGCATTGGAATGTGGTTACGTGTACAGGCGAAGGGCCCAGTATAGTCATTTGAAATGGTCACGTGTTATGTTAAGTCAGCCCTGACAATCAGAAAACAGGTCTTGCACCACCTCACCCCTTCCATGGGGTGACCCCTGAAAAAGAAATCCATCACCCATCCCCGAATTTTGCCCGGTCCTGCATTTCCACAATATATCTGGTTTCACAATAATTAATCCTACTGTCTCCCCTCCAAAAATTGCTCTGACTTTAGGCTCTGTTTCGAAAACTCTCCGAAGCACTGCTAGTACATGTAACTGTGACCCACTGAGTAGTACTCTCAATCGACCTCACAAGAATGAAGGGAGAACTGGCCCTGCTTGTATACAGCCCTTGGCAGCAGGATGTTTGCACTGAGAGTCTGAAGCCGCTAGCCAGGACAGGAGATGGATGGTGGACAAGTACTCTGTCTGCCTACCTGCAGGAGGTCAGAGAGGCCTTAGTGCCCAGGTGCTACCGAGCATTAATGGTTGTTAATTGTCTTTTCGTTAGGTGGTGTAGACAATGCCTATTCGGTGGGCGTAACTGCTGTTAACTCCCTCTGCGGGGATTGGAAACGTTTATTTAGGAATACATAACAGCACTGAATACACACTCAGCATCGCTTTATGAGCATGCACTGGTACTGTCACTGTTAAAGTGCTCAGACTACAGCTTTCTAAGCGCTTTGAGAGACATAGAGGCGATCTATCTTATGTTGCATGTTTTTGCCCAGCACAGCGCTTATCCCTCATTTGGGTTCTTAGCTTGTAAACTCACTGATTGCTTCAAGTGGAGATACACATGTTGTGGATGAATAAAGTGCAAAATGGGGGTTAATCCGTAAAGTGCAAACAAGCGTTCTGACACTGGCTGTGCAGAAACTGGCTGAATTCAAGAAGCGCTGTGAGTTCTCTGGGGGATATTCTCAAGAACGTACGATAAACATCGCCAAAATAGGTTAACGCAAGTTTTCATATCGCCGTCTATCACGGGAAAATAACTCCGTGTTAACGTTGTATTTTCAACACGGCGGCAACATGCGATAGTCTCCCGATAACGCGTCAAATGTCCGCGATAACATTACCGGGACGGCGATGAAAATCCAAACCTGAACACGGAAAAAGTTGCTATGGGCCCAACCGCGATAAGACAATCAGCGAAAAGCAGTGCCAGGCCTGCAAATCACACACGTCAGGCGGGAAAAATCACTACAAAAGCAGAAAAAAAAACACAAACAAAAACCAAACTACAGCGAAGCACAATGGAGGCAGCCGGAGCATGTACAGAGGACGGCCAGAACCCCACAAGCCACCCGGAGGAGCAGCATGGGACCTCGGGGACAGGGAAGGGCAAGGACAAGAAGAAGAGGAAGACGCGGTTCAGTCCGCAGGAAAACAGGATCCTGATCACGGAGGTGATAGAACACCATCAACAACTGTTCGTCAACTCCACTGTGTCACTGGCAACAAAAAATGCAGCATGGTAGTCCATCCTGGACAAGGTGAATGCAGTCGGAGTGCTGAGGAGGACAATGGAAGAGCTCAAGAGGCGCTGGAATGATGTGAAGCGCAAAACCAAGCAGAAACTCGCCAACAACCAGAAGGCAGCAATGCAGACTGGAGGTGGGAGTCCAGCGCCACAGGAGGAGCTGGATGAGATGGAGGAATTGGTGTCCACAGTCATCAGTGGGGAGACGGTGGCAGGAGTTGGGGACCGGACACTGCTCAACATGACCTGACACAACAGCAACAGGGTGAGTAACCACCAGGGACTGGGGGACGGGGGAGATGGGCACAATGGCACACATGCACAATCAAGCGGAGCACAGTGCACACCCACAATGACTCTGGATCACGTCCCTGATCCCCTTGGCACACTGCAGCACACATAGAAACAGCACATAGGCCCCGTCGACTATGTGCCCAGAGGAGGCCCGCCCACACATCACTTATCCCACAACCAACCTATGCACATGTGCTGAACCCAGCAAAGCTGCGGGTCCGTGAGCCACACTGACAATGCAAGTGACACTGCATGATGATTAGCATGGCTGCAGTCCAATCATCATGACATGGTGCACGCCACCACACTGAGGTGGCTGAGTGTGGACCACATCCGTAAAGGAGCAGGTCACACTCTGACACATCCACGTGCACAAACAACCCCTGATGTCAACAACACATCTGCAGACAAACCATGCCCCAGAGTCCCAACTCCCACCAAGACCCAAATTCACCCAAGTCTGCAACATCTCAGTACTGTATGGGCACAGAAGTCAAAGGCACACCACCTGAAAGGGACAAGGGGCAGCAAAATCAGAGCTGCAGGGGCGACTCTCCCAAAATGCAGCACACACACGTGACATTCAGAGCACATCAGCATTGACAACAATGTGGTACAAACTGCAACACGTTTACAACAGGACAGAGGACACAACAGGTGCCGCTTGTGTGTAGAAACTGGCCAATCACATTTGGCATAGCAGGGAAATGTGAGATGTCAATGTACAAGTACAAACACATATCCGTGATGTTGATGAAATGTCCACTGTCCCACATCAAATAGGCAGCTCCTCCTAAACAGTCACAATGTACTTTGTCATGCAGTCTGCATGTGAACTTGTACAATGCGACAACATACATGTGAACACAATGTAATACTGCATATCCCCTTCACATTGCAGAGGGAGCATCAACACCTCCTGCAGAGCAGCCACAACAACTCTTCACTGATGACGATGAGGACATCCCCGACATCGACACTGAAGCCCTCCAAACCCTCATTGACAGCTTCGGCACCCAACCTCCAGGGGCAGGGCAGACCAGCTGCATCGAGGAGACCCCACCCCCTGCACAGACCACACAGCAGGAAGCACCTACCACCCTGGCTGTCTCCCAGGACCCCCACTAACAACACATGGCCTACCAACGCCGTGTGTTAGGGGTCCAGGAGAAGATGGCTGATCAGGTGCGGGTGGGGTTCGACTTCATGGCAGCCAAATTTGATGCCATACATGGGTGTCTGATTCCCATCAGGGACCACTTACAGTCCCTAACGGACACCCACAGTCCGCTCCATGTTCTCCAATGATCCATGGCTGACATCGCTGGAGTCATGATACTGAGACAAGAACAACTGTCCAGTCAGAGTGGCTCCAGCGATGTCATCCGGGAGTTGGGACAGATGCGGGGGCTCATGGAGAACATGGAGCGGATGACGGCGGAAAGAATGGCTGCCACGGCTGCACACCAGCGAGATGTGGCTGGGACCTTCCATGCCCTGCAGCACATCGTCATGGCATTGCTGCCTCAAGGCCTTGCGCAGATGAATGCTGCTGCTGCTTCTACATCCACATCTCCGCCCCCTGATGTGTCAGTGCCTCACAGTGCGGCAGGCAATCCACCTCCGGTCCCCGATGTGTCAGTGGCACACAGTGCTGCCGACATTCCACCACCACCCATGTGTGAGGCACATGTGACATCAGAGGACGAAGATGCGGGTGAATCAACCTTACTGGTAAGGAGGAGGCAGTAGCATTCATTTCCGCCATATGGCCTGTTTCTGCTTGGTTCTGCCCTTTGCATCATCACCTTCCACTGTCCCCCGATACACTCTATGACACTCACCTTGGACCACGACATGGACTGCCATTTTCTGTTTGGTTAGCAATGACACAGCAATCAGACTGCGGACTGAACTCTTCCTCTTCCGATGTACTTGTCATTCCCTGAAGGACTCTGGCTGGCCCTCCACGGGCCAATAATGTGAAGTGGGGTTTGCATGGCCCTGTACTGCTCCAGCTGCAACACTCCACTGGATGTGAATCAAACATTCAGAATCGCACAGATGTTTCATGCCTTTGATCATTCAAGTATGAGAGTATGGATGAATGTAGGGTCAGTGATTCCCCCTTACGTCCATGTTGCTCATGTCGTGGGACTTGAGTCACAGGGTGCAACATTGCCAATTGCGGTCCGGGTGGCGTAGACACTACAACAGAGACACAAGCATCAGTTACTTCCTTGTCCAGCCCAGGACTGAAGCACGCCCAGAGCCCCGGGCTCATTGTTCCCACCCCTACGCTGGCCTGGCATACGCCAGGCCAGTCCACTCCGCTTACGCTCAGAGGGGGGGACGACAAAGCCACATGTCCCAGGTCTTCCCTGTAGTGATCTGCTGATCACTGGTCTAGTTGTCAGCATGCCACAGCCACTCCCTGAGGGCTGGTTAACACCCACACCACACCCATCCAGCACAGGCGTCACAGGACATGTGACCCTGCCAATAAAAGGGGCCTAGCACATCACATTCCCCACTGCCGGAGATGACATGATGGCGTCCGCACCACGAGACTCAATCATAAAGGGTCCATGACTTGTGGCGCACTGGGTTAGTGGTACCCGATGCACTGCGGCCCGCACGGGCCTACCGCCATGGGACGATGACTTGTGGCGCACTGGGTTAGTGGCACCCGATGCACTGCGGCCGGCACGGGCCTACCGCCACGTGACGATGACTTGCGTTGCACAGGGTTAGTGGCACCCGCTGCACTGCGGCTGGCAGGGACCTACCGCCACGTGACGATGACTTGCGTTGCACAGGATTAGTGGCACCTGAAGAGCTGAGCGGGTGTGCAGCCTGCGATGATGCGTAGGCCTCGATGAGCCGTCCTGCTAATCGTGGTTCAATTTGAATTGTGAGTCCTGCTGGACCGTAGTGCACGCCGAAGGCAGCAGTCAGCACACACATGACTCCACGGTGCGGTGCCGCAGTGTGCACTGGGGGCCTGTGGCGCGGAATCCAGCGATCGGCTGAGGAGGATGCACCGGCATGTGGTGGGCCCTCTTGGAGACACGACGGTGGCGGCAGGTGAGCATTGAGGCCTGGGTGCGCAGGGGCGGCCAGTCATCACTGGGCAGAACACCAGTCTGGGGACCAGGGCTGGGGTGCAGCAGGCGCACAGGATCGCGCAGGTACCACCGGTCACGGCGGCGGACTCATGGCTGGGTGGGGGGCGCCGCCCTTGCTGACACAACCCAGCATGCGATGACGTGATGTGCGCAGGTTGGTTTGGGACGTAGCCACCTCGTCTCCAGTGTGTATGTGCCCATTGAAGGTGGTCGGCCACGTGTGTGTAGGCCTATGGACAGGTTGTGGCGGAGACTGAGACACACGCAGTAGCCACTTTAGTGGTGGATTTGTGACGTGTGCATTCCCACAGTTGTGAGTTGGGGGATTGTGGAGTTGAGGTGTGTGGTGTGTTCAGTTGGTACTTGCCGATGGGCAGTGCATTTCCATGGGGGCCATCCTCAAAGCACTGGTTGGTGGCAGACTTGCAGACATGTGGGAATCATGCACACTGCCTGGGGCATTTGCAACGACATTGGTGGACAGGCCACGGTGGTCCACTTTTGTATGCACAGTGATGGCATGCGTGTGGTTGCTGTTGCGGTGATTGTGTGCAGTGTCGGCAGGGGGCACAAGTTGTACACGTGTGCTGAATTGCACCCAACACGTGCGTGACGCCAGCTCTGGCGTAGTTCCCTTGCGTGGTCTCAAGATGTTCCTGCGCAGTGTGGGGGGAGTGAGGGGCAGGGGTATCGAGCTGACACACACCGTGATGCTTTCAGGTATGATGAGTCCTGCATGATGTGACTCTGACAGCAGTTCGTGTGGTCGTTACCTTCCTCTTCATTCCTACGAAGGTTACGGCCACACGAACTTCTGTTACAGTCTTCTCATGCATGGTTTATCATGCCTGTGAGCATTCCGGTTTGTCCAGTACACTACACCAGATTAGGCATGTGACTATACGGAAGTTTGACCATTGTCACCATTTCTCCCACAGGTTTCTGAATCAATCAATCAATCACAGGATTTGTAGAGCGCACTACTTACCCGCGAGGGTCTCAAGGCGCTGGGGAGAGGGGGGGGGTTGCTGCTACTGGTCGAACAGCCAGGTCTTGAGTAGCCTCCTGAAGGTCAGCAGGTCTTGGGTCTGTCGTAGGCTTAGCGGAAGGGTGTTCCAGGTCTTGGCGGCGAGGTGTGAGAAGGATCTGCTGCCGGTGGTTGTTCTTCGAATGCGAGGGACGGTGGCGAGGGAGAGGTCGGCGGAGCGGAGCTGGCGGTTGGGTTCGTAGAAGAAGAGTCGTCTGTTGAGGTAGGCTGGGCCAGTCTTGTGGAGTGCCTTGTGTGCGTGGATGAGGAGTTTGAAGGAGATTCTCCTGTCGACGGGGAGCAAGTGCAGGTTCCTCAGGTGGGGGGTGATGTGGCTGTGGCGTGGTACGTCGAGGATCAGGCGTGCGGAGGCATTTTGTATGCGTTGCAGTCGCTTGATGAGCTTGGCCGGGGCTCCCGCATAGAGGGCGTTCCCATAGTCAAGTCTGCTACTGACGAGGGCCTGGGTGACTGTTCTTCTTGTGTCTGTCGGGATCCACCTGTAGATCTTGCGAAGCATGCGGAGGGTGTTGAAGCAGGAGGAGGAGACTGCGTTGACTTGCTTGGCCATGGAGAGCGTTGAGTCGAGGATGACTCCCAGGTTGCGTGCGTGGTCGGTGGGTGTCGGGGCTGCTCCCAGTGTCGTAGGCCACCAGGAGTCATCCCAGGCTGAGGGGTTGGAGCCGAGGATGAGGACCTCTGTCTTGTCCGTGTTCAGCTTTAGTCGGCTGATCTTCATCCAATCGGCGACGGCCTTCATTCCTTCATGGAGGTTGGATTTGGCGGCGAGGGGTCCTTGGTGAGGGAGAGGATCAGTTGAGTGTTGTCGGCGTAGGAGATTATGTTGAGGTCGTGCTGTCTGGCGATGCGTGCGAGCGGGGCCATGTAGATGTTGAACAGTGTTGGGCTGAGGGATGATCCCTGGGGTACGCCGCAGATGATCTCGGAGGCTTCGGATCGGAATGGTGGGAGGCGGACTCTCTGGGTTCTGCCGGTGAGGAAGGAGGTGGCCCATTCCAGGGCCTTGTCTCGGATCCCTGCATCGTGGAGGCGTGCGCGTAGAATGCGGTGGCAGACAGTGTCGAAGGCGGCGGAGAGGTCCAGCAGGATGAGGGCTGCGGTCTCACCGTTGTCCAGCAGGGTCCTGATGTCGTCGGTGGCGGCGATGAGGGCAGTCTCCGTGCTGTGGTTGCTGCGGAACCCTGATTGGGATGGGTCCAGGGTGCTGTTTTCTTCGCGGTATCGGGTTAGCTGTTTGTTGACGATCTTCTCGATGACCTTGGCTGGGAACGGAAGCAGGGAGATGGGCCGGAAGTTCTTGAGGTCTCTCGGGTCTGCCTTGGGTTTTTTGAGTAGGGCGTTGATCTCTGCGTGTTTCCAGCTCTCTGGGAAGGTCGCGGTCTCGAAAGAGAGATTGATAACGTTGCACAGGTGGGTTGCGATGGAGCTGCTGGCTTTGTTGAAGATGTGGTGCGGAAAAGGGTCTGACGGGGAGCCGGAGTGTATTGTGCTCATGGTCTTGATGGTGTCATCGATGTTCACGCTGGCCCAGGCTGGCAAGGGGTTGTGGTCGATGGTGTGCGGCGGGTCTGGTGCATCGATCTTAGTTGGGGCTGTCTGGGTGTTGAAGCTGTCGTGGATGTCGGCGATCTTGCGGTGGAAGAAGGTGGCGAGGGAATCGCACAGGGCTTGCGACGGCGGGATGTCGTTGGTGTTGGAGCTGGGGTTGGTGAGTTCCTTCACGATGTTGAAGAGCTCCTTGCTGTTGTGTGCGCTGTTGTCGAGGCGGTCTTTGAAGGAGATTCTCTTGGCGGACCTGATGAGGTGGTGGTGGTTGCGGATGGCGTCTTTGTGGGCTGCGTGGCTGTCCGGTGTCTTATCACTGTGCCATTTCTTCTCTAGTTTCCGGCAGGTACGCTTGGATGCTAGGAGTTCTGGGGTGAACCAGCTGGCTCTTTTGGTGGTGTCACTGTGGGTGAATTTTTTCAGCGGGCGAGGGTGTTGGCACAGTCGTCTATCCATCGTCTGAGGTTGCAGGCAGCGTCGTCGGTGTTGGATGGGTCGGAGGGAGGGCTGAGAGCGAGGTTTGCCCGTAGTTGGTTTTCGGTGACTTTGCTCCAGCAGCGGCATTGTTGTAATTTGGCAGCACTTAAGTTAAGCATTAGCCGAAGACATCCTGTATTCAGAGGCTAAATTGTCCGCTTTGTGGAATCCATTTTGTATTTCTGGCAGCCATTTTGGTTGCCATGTGCTGCCATGTGCTCGCCATGTGCTCTGTCCTACCTTCCTGTTAACTGCTCTTGAAATCTGCCTAGAGACGAGTTATATTTAGTTTCTTTTGCTTTGCACATGCTCAGTTGAGCTCGCAGCTGTCCATGCAGCTGTTCCGAGTTTATAAATGTCAGGATGTGTCTACTAGAAGTAGAAACTGTTAGCTCCACCCACTCGTCGACTGTGCATTTCTTGTATGACCTTATATGTACCTAAAACCAGCATTTGTGTTTGTACCGCCTTCATTTGAGCCCCTGTGTGGGTATAAAAGGACCAAGGTCCTTCCATTCAGTGTGCTACTTCATGCATTACCGAAGGGTGCTGTGTGAATGTAGCTCCACCTCATGAGGTTTAATAAACTCTGTTTTTCTATTCCAGTTTCTGTGCCAACTTCTTCCTATTGGTCTGAGGACTCTGTGCAGAAAGGGAGAACCCCTAAGCACTGGTAGGCCTTGTTGAGGCTCACCACAACAAATTGGCGCTTCCAACGTGGGGCTCATCGGCGACTCGGATGCCCGAAGGATTGGTCGAGACGAAGGATTGGAATCTCGCTTCTGGACGCGATCGCTGCCTGAGGAGACCCGAGTCTTGGCACCCACGGCGTTTTCCTTTCTTTCTGATCTGACCATCCCGGCGGCGCCGGTCCTCGACTGAGATCTCTTCTGTTGATTCGCTGTGCAGTGACCATTTGGTCGATTTGAGACCTTGGCAGTTGGAACCTGGACACCATTTGATTGGTAAGAGCCGTTTTGCGGCACTTGCTGTTGGTTTGATGCCTTTGATTGGTAAGGTAGTTTAGTAACACTTACTGCGGCTTTGTTTGTATGATTGGCCAATTTTGGAATCTGTTTTGTAATTATATATGTATTGCAATACATATAGGCAGGTAATGAGGAGAATTTTCTCTATTTAAAATTGTTTGAACAGCGCAACGTACGAAGAGTACCTTAAGCGCTACTTTGATTATAATACTGCATATTTTGCACTATTTTTTGGCATGCCTGTTTTCAGCACACTTCGTAGGATGTGTTGCTTTTGTAGTGGTACCAATTTGAGACTTGACGAAGCACAACCAGCCCCCCCGGAGGGACGCCTAATAGGGATATGTATATTAAGTATGGTATTTCTTCTATAATGTACTGCACGTTATGGAACAAATATACTAGTAAAGATCCTGAGTTGCGTTGGCCGATGTATGGGTCATTTGATTTGCGAAAGATTCAGTATGTGGAACAATGTATGTTTAAACGAAAGACTAGGCAAGATATGTTTGATTGTGTGCGAATGTGGGAGAAAGAAGTGTGTGAGCGAATGAAGCGTGAGCAAGCCTTGATTGACAAAGAACAGCGAAAGACCATTTATGCGAAAGCATTAGAGTTAAAAAACAAGGAGATGAAAGAAATTAAAGAGAGGGAAGATAGGGAACGCCATTTACAGGTAACTGGCCAATACGCTGTTAGGCAGCCCCTTTATCCTATCCTTAATAAACCGCAAGATGATTTTTGTTATTAGATCGTTCTCCACCTCCGTATATTTTTCTTCCGCTCCTCATGAGTCAGATGAGGACTCTTTTTCAGACCAGGACAAAACTCGAGAAACTCGTTCAATGTTATCTGCTGGGCGTGCATCTGACATTAGATCTGCTGCGCGTAAAGCCGTTTGTAGTACTACCACTGCTTCAGAACTTTTAGATAGTATAAAAGGATGGCAGGAAAGGGAGCAAATATATTTTACCGATACATTTGCTGCAGAGGTTATTGAACGATTTAGGAAGCATTCGGTAGATATGGAGCCCGATGATGTAGCAGCTGATTGTAAACAATTACGTGACGGTCTTTTTGTCTTCTCCCAGGTGGCTGACACGATCAGACGCTTGGTTAAACTGCGTGTTGAAGCAGCCCGTTTGCGAGAGGAGAAAAAGGCAGCAGAAGCAGCTGCACTAGCATCTCAGATCAGCATGGCACGACCTCCTACTCCTGAAACAGATAAGAATGTTGTAATTCATGTGAAACCCATGCGGGAAGCCGCGCCTTTATATGTTCCTCCTAAAGGAACGGGTACAGAGGATGATAAGACTTCTACTAATGCGAAAGGGTACTTTATTTATAATTGGGTTTACACTCCTTGGAATAGGGCAGATGTTATGGCCCTTAAAAATGCATTGCCTGACCCGCGAAAGAATCCAGCAGCCTTTTATGAGGAAGTTGAGGGTGCAATTAGCTCTTGTACTATGACTTTGTCTGATATTGATTTGTTTTTGGATTAATATTACCGCCTGATATGTGGAGAACTGTGCGTAAAATTGATGATAATGCGACATTTGGAGCATTGTGGAAAGATTTAGAGCGGTTAGATGAAGATAGAGAACCTGCACAGAAACCGTGTCAGTTAATTTTAAATCTTCCGGCAGCTATATTAGTTAAGTTAAAGACGATCATTCCCCTAAAAAGATAGATTGGACAGTGTTAGCGTCTTGCAAGCAAAGGTAGATGAATCAGTTTCTGACTTTTTCACACGCTTTGAAGAGGCATTCCACGATTTTAGTGGCCAGTCATTGATAGATGACACGGGTAGGCATCTGTTTGTTGATAAATATGTCGCAAACCTTTTGCCAGGGATAGCTAGTCGCTTAAAGGCCAGTGAGAGTTCATGGACTACCTCTTCTCCGGTTTCTCTTTTAACTATGGCTCAGTATTATGAGCGACAAGAATTAGAAACTAAAGGTAATGAGGACAAAAAGTCTAAAGAGTTGAAAACAAAGGTTATGTTGGCTCAAGCTTATGGTCCGCCTTCTAGAGGTCATGATAGAGGTGGACGTGGATCTTATGGTTCGTCCTTTCCTTCCTATACTCGTTCAAATTTGTCTGTTGATCAGTGTGCGTACTGCAAAAATTTGGACATTGGCTTTCTGATTGTCCAGTACTGCGTGCTCAGCAGAATCTACGTGGTCGGGGACAAATGAGAAATCGTTCAGGATATCCAGGGCCTAGAGGAAGCGCGAATGATCGTGCTCGGTTTGATGCTAATACACGTGGGCAGGATGGGTTTAACACTTTTGATAGAAGGAACCAATATCAAATGTCTGACTATGTGCCCTCTGATTTTCAAGATTCTGCTTATGCATAGGATTGCCTAGGATGGGGTAAGGAATCAGTTGAAGTTCCAGTAGATCAGAGGGGTCCCTATGTTACAGCACATGTTTTGGGCTCTACTGATCAGTTTCTGGTTGATACAGGAGCTACTCGTAGCGCCTTGTCTAAACAGTTGGTTCCAAGGGCTCCCCTGTCTGGCTTAACCATTACATCGATAGGTTTCGATGGAACACCTTCCCTTAGCCCATTGTCACAACCACTTGCATTCGATGTTGATAAGTTTACTGCTCCATGTCCGTTTTTGCTTTCTCCAAACACACCAGACAATATTGTGGGTCTTGATATGCTTAAATATTTCAGGGCTACGATACGGTGTTCTCCGGAAGGAGTACGGGTTATTTTGAATGACAACTACCCTGTGATTGAGAGATCTTGTATTATTAAAGAGGACATTGCACTAGCCTCACTCCCTAGTACTTTGTGGGCTACTTCGGACACTGATGTAGGACAAATGGTTATTCCACCAGTACATATTAGTGTTAAGGAGGGCGCTTTATTGCCAAGACTGCCTCAGTATAAAATTTCTCGAGAAGGAGAAGAAGCACTCACACGTATTGTACATGATTTAATTAAGGTGGGGGTTGTGGAAGAAGTTCCTTACAATGTTTGCAATAGTCCGATTCTTCCCATTTTGAAAAAGATACTGACACTAGGATCTATAGATTTATCATCGATTTGAGAGAAGTTAACAAGATTGTAGTACCACAGTACCCTGTAGTATCTGACATAACGACATTGCTTACCCTGGTCCCTCCAACAGCAAATACATTTTCTGTAATTGATCTGAAGAATGCTTTCTTCTCGATTCCTATTCATCCTGATAGCCGATATTTGTTCGGTTTCACTTTGAATAATAGATCATACAGATTTTGTAGAGTTCCTCAAGGCTATACTGAGAGTCCTAGTATTTACAGTCAAGCATTGAAGAGACAGCTTGATTCCTTTACCCTGCCTAAAGGAGTGGCTCTCATACAATATGTCGATGACATCTTGTTGGCAGCTGATACACCTGAGCAGTGTGAGAAATGCACTTTGTCCTTGCTTTCTTTTCTTGCTACACACCACCATAAAGTATCACGGAAGAAATTGCAATATTGTAGACCGAAGGTGACCTATTTAGGACACCTTCTGTCTAAGGAGGGCCGTGCACTGACACCAGATCGCATTCAAGCAATTTTAGACACCCCAGTACCTTCCACGCAGAAAGATGTCCGTGCATTCATTGGTCTGACTTCGTTTTGCAGGCAATGGATATTGGGTTTTTCACACATTGTTAAACCCTTGCTAGCACTTTTAACTAAAAACACTCCGATCCCCCTTCCATGGACAGATGAATGTCAAAATGCTTTTTGTCAGTTGAGACAAGCTCTTTGCTCTGCACCAGTGTTAGGCACACCAGATTACACGAAGGCTTTTACACTCTATGTACATGAGAAAGAAGGATGTGCATTGTCAGTTTTAGTACAGACACACGGGGACAAACAGCGTCCTTGTGCATACCTTTCTGCAGTTCTTGATCCTGTTGCTCGTGCATTACCTGGGTGCTTCCGTTCAGTTGCAGCGGCGGCTGTGTCCATACGTCAGAGTGAAGGGATAGTTTTGTCACACAAACTGTTGGTGCTAGTACCCCATGCAGTAGATGCCCTTTTGAATCAGACTAAGACTCAGCACTTAACTAGTGCTCGTTTGACAGGATACGAATTGACACTGCTAGCACCTCATATTACCTTGAAGAGATGTGCGACACTGAACCCAGCCACTTTGTTGCCATATCCTGCGACTCAGTCTCAGTCAAAGGAGCCTCACGATTGCATATTCCTTACTGAGGAGCAGACAAAGGGTCGCATCGATTTGCAAGATACGCCCCTTCCAGATGTAGATGGGGAACTGTGGGTTGATGGGTCCTGTCTGAAGTTACCAGATGGCACGACTTCAGCTGCTTATGCAATTACCACGCTTGAGACAGTAGTGGAAACAGCTCGCATACCTCAGAAGTCAGCTCAAGCAGCTGAACTAATAGCTTTGACACGAGCGTGTGAGCTTAGCACTGACTTGTGTGTGAACATTTACACGGATAGCCGCTATGCTTTTGGAGTGGTTCATGATTTCGGCCTACTCTGGAAGGAAAGAGGCTTTCTTACATCCCATGGGATGCAGATAATGCACGGAGAGTTAGTGCATAATCTCTTGACTGCACTTACATACCCAAAGAGAGTTGCTATTATGAAGTGTAGCGCACACAAGAAAGTGACTGACAAAATAGGACAAGGCAATGCCTTTGCAGACCGCGTAGCCCGTGAAACTGCGATGCAGCGAAGCACTACATCCATGTACGTAGTGAAATCACAAGCTGAGCGTTGGCATGATGCTAGAGAGGAAGTATTGGATATACAGAGATCTGCTTCTGTGGAAGAGTTTGAGCAATGGTCTAAAGAAGGAATGTTAGATGATGAGGGTTGTTGGCGTAACAAAGAAATGAATAAGTGGAAATTGCCTGCAGCCTATTTACAACCTATGGTTCAAATGGCACATGGGCTGGCACATGTTGGAGCTCTAGCAATAACTAAATTGCTTACACAAGTTTGGGAGCATCCTGAAATTGCTAGCACAGCCAAAAGAGTAGTACAGTCCTGTTTGATCTGTTGGCAGTATAATCCTGGAAAAGGGACACAAACTCCTACAGGAGGGTTTGCTACACCAACCGCACCTTTTGAAGTTTTGCAGATGGATTACATCCAACTCGAACGCTGCAATAATCTGAAATATGTCCTAGTGGTGGTATGTGCCTTCAGTAAGTGGATAGAGGCATACCCTACAAAGGATAATACTGCTCTCACCACAGCAAAGGTGCTTCTAAAGGAGTTTTTCCCTAGATACGGTGTTTGCAAACTTTTGTGGAGTGACAATGGACCTCATTTTATTGGGCAAGTTGTTGAGCATGTACTGAAAGGATTAGGGATCAAACAGAAATTCCATACAGTTTTCCACCCGCAATCAGCAGGATTGGTGGAAAGGTATAACGCTACTTTAAAATCAAAATTGGCGAAAATACTGGCTTCCACGTCTCTAAAGTGGCCAGATGCACTACCATTGGCATTGTTGTCCATAAGATCGGTGCCACATTCACGATCAGGTCTCACCCCCTATGAGGTGGTGTTTGGGAGACCGATGAACATTTGGGAATTCCTAAGCCACGCCCCATACATGATGTTCCTTGTGTTCTGATGAATGATTATTTGGCACAGTTAACCGACAGTTTGGTTTCTATTCATCAACAGGTTCAGAAGCTCTTCCTGACAGATCTACAGGTGAGGCCCACGAACTCCGTCCTGGTGATCACGTAATGGTCAAGGTCTTTGACAGATCAAACAGCTTGGAGCCGAGGTGGCGAGGACCAGAGCAGGTGCTCCTTGCAACAAGGACAGCAGTTCGAGTGACAAACAGAAAGAATTGGATCCACAGCACACACTGCAAACGCGTGTCGCCTGCCTTGGTGGAACCTGCTGTGTTGACTGACCATCGAGAGATTCTGGAGACGGAGAAAGGCCAAGCTATCTCACCTGATGAATCTGCGGAAGGCTTCCCGGACCACACGATCACTGGAGTATCCAGATATCAATTGAGACCGAGGAAAGAATCTGCAGTTTTGAAAAAGACTGGTTGAGCTACTGCCCTGGGTTAGTGAAACGGAGAGCCGATGTGGCAAGGGAGGGGATCAGCCCTGCATTAGTGTAGTGATACCCGCCTTGGCCCATGGTGAAGAAATCAACGGCTGCCCAGGGAGAAGAGCTCCAACGATTGTTTTCAACAAGTTTTTAGAAAGATCAATCATTACTGTTGCTAAAATGAATAGCAAAAGAATCATTTGTGCTGTAGGGTTTGTTGTTGCTATGGTGGCTATGGCAGCAATTACGTGGTACATCGAGAAGGTGGCTCCTGTTCGACAGCTTTTTGTTGCCACTACGCCAGTACCAGTGGAACACTACTACTTCACTCTTCCCTACCATGAGCAGAAGCATCGACAATCCTATCTAAACAATACCTTTATTCAGATGTTGCACCATACTCACAATGCTACAAATACTACCAACTGTTGGGTGTGTGGGATGATACCTGCACATCAAAAGAAAGGAGGAACACCTTTTATTCCTCTTCCATTTTCTCACAATGGTTCTTGTCAAGCTTGGTATGCGCTCTTGTTTGCATATGGAAAGCCTTCAGTAGGTGGGATTATTTTTCAACTTAATAAAGTGTGTTATCAAAATAAAGAAGGTTATCCACAAGCCAAAGGGACTAAATGGGAATGGGAAGAGTATCAACCGGACAATATTTCAACACCACATGCCTTCACAAATGTGAGAATAATAAAGAACATTGGACCTTTTGTGATTTCTGTGACAAAAACTAAAGCAGATTTGTGTATCTGTAGTGTTGGAAGAATTCCAGTGGGGAGGAGCGAGTGTACTGTAATCCTGACCATTGAAGGTGCCAATAAGAGCACTTTCACAGCCTCGCATAATACGTATTTTGTGTGTGGAAATAACGGATATTATCAATTACCTGTTGGGTGGTCAGGAATCTGCTATGTATCTTTTCTGTTGCCCCCTGTGTTTCTGGCACCTGCATTATATCACCGTGATTTTAAACTGTACAATGATATTTCCAAAAACAGAAATAAGAGGACAATAAGTATGGATGAAGTTGACCAAACCGACACTACCCTACAACAATATGTTGATTTCAACTTGGGCTTATTTTTCTTTGTGGGTGCTGCATTAAACAGCAGAAAGATCAGGCGATTAACTCGTGTTGTGGAAGCTGTTACCAATCAGACAGCTATGGCACTTGGGAACATTACAGAGGAACTACAGATTGCAAGGATTGTAGCACTCCAGAATAGGATGGTGCTAGACGTGATTTTGGCTGATCGAGGTGTTGCATGTCGCATCATCGGTAGCAGCTGTTGCGTATTCATACCGGATCACTCACCTTCAGTATATGACGCAATATCAAAACTGCATAAGATTGCTGCAGAAATTCAAGCAGAGACTGGTACTTGGACTTTTACTGGATGGTTTTGGACTCTTGTTTCTGCTTGGGGCTGGAAGCTACTGACTATCCTGTGTGTAATAATTATGATACTTTTTACATGCTGTGTATGTATCCAATGTGGTCCAATGCTTTGCTCCATTTGCATCTCTGCTTGTATACCTGCCAAAGGAAACGTTGCTGAAACAAAGGCCCAACAAATGTTGAATAAAGAGGTGGCCGAAATAATGTTAATAGATGTACGGGATGAATATTTAGATTACCCCAGATAAACGAATGTCTTCAGCTAATGCTGAAAGGGTCGTCTGTTGTAATTTGGCAGCACTTAAGTTAAGCATTAGCCGAAGACATCCTGTATTCAGAGGCTAAATTGTCCGCTTTGTGGAATCCATTTTGTATTTCTGGCAGCCATTTTGGTTGACATGTGCTGCCATGTGTTCGCCATGTGCTCTGTCCTACCTTCCTGTTAACTGCTCTTGAAATCTGCCTAGAGACGAGTTATATTTAGTTTCTTTTGCTTTGCACATGCTCAGTTGAGCTCGCAGCTGTCCATGCAGCTGTTCCGAGTTTATAAATGTCAGGATGTGTCTACTAGAAGTAGAAACTGTTAGCTCCACCCACTCGTCGACTGTGCATTTCTTGTATGACCTTATATGTACCTAAAACCAGCATTTGTGTTTGTACCGCCTTCATTTGAGCCCCTGTGTGGGTATAAAAGGACCAAGGTCCTTCCATTCTGTGTGCTACTTCATGCATTACCGAAGGGTGCTGTGTGAATGTAGCTCCACCTCATGAGGTTTAATAAACTCAGTTTTTCTATTCCAGTTTCTGTGCCAACTTCTTCCTATTGGTCTGAGGACTCTGTGCAGAAAGGGAGAACCCCTAAGCACTGGTAGGCCTTGTTGAGGCTCACCACAACAGCATGGGATCTGTTGGGTGCGGTGGTGTGTGGTGGGTTTCTGGAAGGTGAAGTGGATGCAGCGGTGGTCGGTCCAGAGGAGTTCCGTGGTATGGCTGAAGGAGACGTGGGAGCTTGAGGAGAAGACGGGGTCGAGCGTGTGGCCGGCGGAATGGGTCGGTGTTGTGACGAGCTGTCTCAGTCCGAGGTTGGCGAGGTTGGCGATCAGGGTGGTGGAGTTGCTGTCGTTGTTGTTCTCCAGGTGAAAGTTCAGATCTCCGAGGAGGATGTAGTCGGTAGAGGTCAGGGCGTGCGTGCTGATGAAGTCGGCGATGGAGTCGCTGAACTGGGGACGGGGCCCAGGGGGTCTGTAGACAAGGGTGCCTCTAAGGGTGGTGTTGGGGTCCGTGTGGATCTGGAAGTGCATGTGTTCGGCGGTGCAGAGAAAGTCGTCGGAGCTGGTCGAGACCCTGATGGAGTTCTTGTGGACGATGGCGATTCCTCCTCCTACTCCGTTGATGCGGTCTCTGCGGGTGATCTTATAGCCGTCTGGGATGGCTATAGCGATGTCGGGTGCGGAGGAATCGTTCATCCAGGTCTCTGTCAGGAAGGCGACGCCTGGTGATGATGTGTCGAGCAGGTCCCAGAGCTCGACGGCGTGTTTGCGTGCGGAGCGGGTGTTCAGTAGGATGCATCGGAGGTGGTTGCGGTCCTTCTTGGCGGGCGCTTTGGTGGCTCTGAGGCTGGTGTAGCTGCAGTTACGGCAGGTGAAGGGACCATGGAGTGCGTTCGGGGCGGCCTTGAAGCAGTTGTGTGTCCGTCCGGGGTTGAGAGCGTGGAGTGTGGTGGCATCGTATCGGCGTCGGTCCTCGAGGCTGGAGCGGGGGGCGCACGGTCCAGGGGTTCTGGCACTGGGCGCGGTGCAGGCGCGGACGGGCGGCCGCCATATATGGGGAGGTGGGAGGGAGGAGCAGCTGGGAGGCGGGAGGCAGGGGCAGCGAATGGGCAGTCAGGGGGGCGGGGCCGCAGGGGACGCAGCGGCGGGAGTGGAGAGAGGCAACGAGGGGTACAGAAAGCAAAAACTGGACACAGAGAATGGGGGCAGTGAGGGGTACAGAAAGCAAAAACTGGACACAGAGAATGGGGGCAGCGAGGGGTACAGAAAGCAAAAACTGAACACAGAGAATGGGGGCAGCGAGGGGTATAGAAAGCAAAAACTGGACACAGAAAATGGGGGCAGCGAGGGTACAGAAAGCAAAAACTGGACACAGAGAATGGGGGCAGCGAGGGGTACAGAAAGCAAAAACTGGACACAGAAAATGGGAGCAACGAGGTACAGAAAGCAAAACTGGACGCAGAGAGTGGGGGCAGCGAGGGAACAGAAGGCAAAGCGGGCACCGAGGCAACAAGCAGAGGGCGAGCTTACCAGCAGCAGCAGCGGGCAGGAGAACACAGGTGGAGCTGTGTGGCGGGGGAGCGACCTACCTGGCAAGGTCAAGGGTCGCTTTGAAGACACGTTGCCCTGTTGAAGTTCCCCGTTGGGAATGGAACGCGTTGGCTGAGCTTTTCATTTTGTTTGTTTGTGTATTTGTAATAAAGTTCTGTTTTTACCCTACTGTTGACTACTGGACTTCATGACCTGGCGCACCCACATTTCGGTTACTATGATCTTGGGTCTGGGGCACGGAGGCGTCTAGCACGGCTGGCGTTGGGGTTGGTTGCGCAGGTACACCACGAATTGGAACTATCGTGAGGTGCGGATACAGGGGCCCGCCGTTGCTTTTGTGGACATGCATCCATGACATGTGTGAGGGAGTTTGATGGGACTGGCTGTGAGACTCCTCCGACTCCGGCAGTTGTTGGTTGGAAGGTACCAGGGGCCAACAGGTGCAGCACAGCCAGCAGCTTTGTCTGCGGGGGGATGTAGGTTGTCCGCTGTGTGGGTGTCGTCAGCCTGTGGGCAATGTGGGTCAGGATGCGGAGGATGGTTGTCCTTTTGAGCCTGTGTTGGCCAATGGCTTCCTCTGGCGTTGAGTCTCTGGAGCTGGTGCGTTTTAGGGTCGTCCGCTGTCCTGCACTGCCTAGGTGGTAATCCGGGGGGAGGGTCCGGGGGGTACCTGGGAGTGGTGGCGGTGGGTGTTGTGGCCCTCTTGGGTCTCCGAGCTGCATGATCAGTGGCTCCATGACATGTGTTGATCTTCAGATGTGGCTCTGGGCTGGGCTCCCTTTCATACTGCAGGTAGTCATCCTGCTTAACACCAGCAAAAGGCAGGTGTTAAATCCCTGCAGCTAACGCGCCTTATCGCCTGTTCTTGGTTCGCATCGCAGATCTGACTGGTCGTTGAGAATCTCGCGAAGTGGTGTTTTCGTGTGTTTTTGCACGGGAACGCCTACTCTGCATATCATTAGCGTTAGTTGTCGCACTCATCCGTGGCGATGTTTTTTGCGGTTGCTATCGCAGGAAAACTGGCGTGTTGGCAGTTTGCACCAGCTTGTGAATGGGGCGATGAATCTATCGCCACTTTTGCGGCGCTTAAGTGCCGATAAATCGGTGATGACTCCTTGAGAATATGCCCCTCTGAGTGAAGAACTGAGGCAGATTCATAAAGTTAAAAGTAGTGCTGGGAATCTATGGAGCCCAGAACTGGGGTAAATTCACGGATTGCAAAATGGTCCCTTGCATCTATGGAGCCTGGAACTGGAGTAAATTTACAAAGCACAAAGAAATGCCGAGGCTCTATGAAGCCCAGAACAGGAGTAAACTCATAAAGTAAAAGAAAATGCTGTGATTCTATGAAGCCCATAACTGGGGCAAATTCACAAAGTGCAAAGAAGTGCGTGAATCTATGGAGCCCAGAACTGGGGTAAATTTCCAAGTGCAAAGAAGTGCAAGAATCTATTGAGCATGGAACTGGGGTTAATTCACAAAGTGCAAATAAGTGCCATGAATCTATGAAGCCTAGAACTAGGGTAAATTTCCAAGTGCAAAGAAGTGCGAGAATCTATTGAGCATGGAACTGGGGTAAATTTACAAAGTGCAATGAAGCGCGAGAATCTATGGAGCATGGAACTGGGGTAAATTCACAAAGTGCAAAGAAGCGCTGTGAGTTCACTGAGTAAAGAACTGGGGTAAATTTAAGAAGTGCAAGAAAGCGCCATGAATCCATGGAGTCCAGAACTGGGGTAATTTCACAAAGTGCAAAGAAGTGCATGAATCTATGGAGCACAGTGCTTTAAATGGAAATAAGTGGAAAGAAATAAGTGCAGGTACTCATTAAAATGAGTTAGAGGTGTAGCAAATGGGCGGGGATAGGGGCGGGGCTAAGGGCAAGATATGATGATACATAATGACCTCTGTACCAGTTACAGCACATATCAAAACGCATGAGAAATGCGTTTAGTAAACATCATTTATCCACTTTACATCTTCGTTTCCTGCTTCAACAGAGGGGCACACAAAGGAAAGCAGCCTCTGTGCTGAACAAAAAGATGGAGAAAAAAATCGGCTTTGGGGAAGGTAGAGGATTGTCTGTCCCTGCCGCTCACTTTAGTACGGCCAGTACAGTTCCTTAAATGGGACAGGATTACTGACTGGCAGCCCCAGCCCATTTCACACGCCTGATGGAGGAAGGGGGTGGAGGGGCCTTAAGCATTTTAAGCCTAATAGCCATTGCGCACCTGATCAACAGTGCAGGGTCTGACTAGACCCTGTCCTGCTGATCACAGCATGACGCAAGGCAAGCCCTCTCAACCCCCTGCAGTCTGGAGACATTCAAGTGAGAGCTACTGGAATCTCCAGCAGCGATTGTGCAAAAGGCCACTGAGGGGCTCAGTGACTTGCAAACTCCTCGGAAGCAGGGCGGCATCTGCCCTGAGCAGGAGGAGATAAGTAACCTGAGCCTGCTGTGCTCTCAATGAGGTACCGGTACTCTCCCTCACCTAAGAAAAGTGCTGGTACTGACGGCCAGAAAATTCAGAAGTGCCGGTACTCAGTACCGGTGAGTACCGGCCCATTTAAAGCACTGATGGAGCATAGAACTGGGGTAAATTCAAAAAGTGCAAAGAAGTGTGTAAATCTATGGAGCATGGGACTGGGGTAAATTCACGAAGTGCAAAGAAGAGCTGTGAGGTCACTGAGTAAAGAAATGGGGTAAATTCACGAAGTGAAAATAAGTGCCATAAATCTATGGAGTCCAGAACTGGGGTGAATTCACAAAGTACAAAGAAGTGCGTGAATCTATGGAGCATGGAACTGAGGTAAATACACGAAGTGCAAAGAGGCGCTGTGAGTTCACTGAGTAAGGACCTGGGGTAAATTAAAATAGCGCAAAGAAGGGCTGTGAGTTTATTAGTGCAAAAGAAAGTATGTTGCAAAGGCCCGGTTTCCTGACTGTTACCTGGTTCGTTTCAACAGATATATAGCTCACTGTGTTAATGCATGCGCTGTAGAGATCCACGTATGAACAACGAAGGGCTCCAGAGTGATTCACAAGCAGCAGTCACAGCCTTCAATCCTACGACGAGTGATAAAATCAGTACCGTCATCTCAGAAAAATAACCCCGCGAGTAAGAGTCAATGGGCTCCTCAAACTTCAAGTGACAGTTGGCCACGCTCTCGCTGGAGTTCTGGCTTTGTGGATCCAAGTTCTGCTTTCTACGCTCAAGATCACACATACTGTGACAGGGAGCACTGGCCCTAGCCCTGGAAGGTGACTCCTGGCTCCCTCTGCAGGTCACTGGCCCGTTGTGTGCCTGTCGGACTGTGTCGAAGCCCGCCTGAGCTGCCCTGGGGGTCACTACCATAGTCAGCCTGTCTGGCTCCTCACAGCCCTCCGGTGCCAGGCAGTGGCACCTCTCTCTCCCCAGTACCAGACTCCTGCACCTCCCTCCACTAGCAAAGTCAGTCCCAAGGAGCTGGGCGGAGCCGGGTGGTGAGTGTATGTGTCGTCTCTCCCTGCAGTGCTTGGAAGCTGCCTGACCTTTCTTAGGCGGCTTATCTGTTTCGGCTGGAATACTGTCTCCTAGAAAGTGACTCTAGCCCGCACTCCTGCCCTGCAGAGGGGCTCTCCTCCACTCCCCCAGAGTCAAGCCTCTGTCGTGTGACAGCCTGCCCTTGCCTCACACACTGGTGAAATAATCTAAAACCTGGGATTAATCATACCGATAAAGATTTTATATAGTGCTTCATGATTTGGAGCGCTTTATGAAGTGTTTTGAGTGTGCCTATATAAGTGAAGATGTACGTCTAGCAAACACTACAAATGGAAGTGTCTCATGTAGCTGATAGCGAGTGCTATTGTTACTTAACAGTGCTCATTTTGTCACACTAAAAAGGATGAAAGACCGAGTCACCGCGACCTTCACATTGGACACTGCGAATGGTGCATTTAACCAATGAACTAACACACTAAGGGGTATATTTACAAGAATTGCCGCTATCTGGCGTTAGCGTTAGTTAGCAGTAATTTTCGTAACGCTGCCTATCACCGAAAACTATCGCCTTGGTACCAACGTATTTACAATACGTTGCTATATATCGATAGTATCAGCTAGCCGCGGTGAAAACGGCCGCTAACACTAGCGTCAAGGAGATACATTTTTGCCGCTAGCAAGAGAAAAGTGACGAAAGGCCAATTAGAGGCAAAAAAACTCACGTTAGTCAGCCCAACGTCACTTTTCTGCCTCTAGAGGCAAAAATAGCCTATAAGTCCACCATCAATGATAAAAATAAAATAAAAACAATGGAATGCAGAATGGAGCAGCCAGGGCCAAGTTCAGTACAGGTAACCAACCCCTTCAAACCCCCCAACAGCCAGGATGACCAGCCAGAGTCCCAGGGGAAGAAGAAATGCAGATTCAGGGCTCCATTTATGTAAAGAGGCGCATCGCTGGGGAAAACCAGTGATGCATCACTTTACATAGAATTTTGCGACACCATGGCAGCCGAAGCCTGGAAGCATGGACAGTCCATGGGGCCCGGAGGCCTCGCTGGGCCTGGGTCTGAGACCCGGAGTGGGAGACACAGGTGCTGTGGAGTTGCTGCGGCCTGACGGTGGAGGCGGGCGCATTAGGACCAAGCCCTTGGGCTGTGGCGGTAGACATTGAGGCGCCGGCGATTGCCCTTACCTGGTGGTGAAGTCTGGCAGGTCGCATGGAGACACACCACTGACCTGTGTGAGAAGGTCAGCTTATTTTTTCCACCAGTAACTCCTCAGAGTCGGTTCATGCTTTTCAATCGACCATGCTGTTCATCAGCCAATGGATGAACAAGAACCATTTAAAACTCAATCCGGACAAGACGGAGCTGGTTCTAACAGGTGGCATTGCTAAAAATCCTTGGGGACCTCACTTCTGGCCTATGGAGCTGCGTCAGCCCCCTGTTCCTTCTAGTTCGGCTAAAAGCTTAGGGGTGATTATTAGTCAGGATCTTACTCTGAAGCTTCAGATTAGTTCTGTGATCTCCACCTGTTTTTTCAACTTCGCAAAATAAAAAGATTTGTAGATTTCTCACTCATGATGCCCGGACTCAGGTGATTATCGCCTTGGTCATGTCTCATGTCGACTATGCCAATTCATTATATTTTGGCATTTCTCTCTATCTTTCCAGACGCTTACAGATAGTACAAAACCAGGCTGCACGTCTGATTGTCCACCATCCTAGGCATCATCACATTACTCCTCTCTTGAAGCAATTACATTGGCTTCCGGTTGTTCAGCGGTGTGCTTTCAAGATTGGATGTCTTATTTTTAAGTCACTTTGCGGAAAGAGCCCGAAATTTGTTGATAATATGATTAACAAATACGCTCCTACAAAATCTTCGCTCAGCTCACAAAAATGTATTACTTATTCCTCATTTCAGATTAAAGCGCACTGGTGGTGCTAGGTTCTCCACCTTGGCCATCATATTTTGGAACTCTCTTCCCCCTGAAATTCGCTCCTGTACCAATCTTCTTGGTTTCAGAAGTCTTTTAAAAACTTGGCTCTTCCGACAGGCTTTCTAAACCCTCTTTTATGACCTGGATCTCAACCACATTAGCGCCATGAAACCTCCCCGTGTACGTGCACTTTATAAATTCATTTTAACATAACATAACAAGACTGCCTGGCACCCCTTTGAGCTGTGATCGGTAGAGGCGCTCCTGCACACGAACGTAGGGAGGTCTGCATCGCATAACACGCACCACCACTACACCGGAGTGCATTCAGGAGATTGCCAATGGAGGGCCGCGCCTCTCTGCAACACTGGCCGGAGGATGTGGCACTGCCCGGATGCTGTGGAGGGTGAGGCCCCTAAATTGCACCAGACTTGTGTGGTGGGAGCACTGCAACTTCATGCCTAAGGGGGCCGTGTTACATCACCTGCATCGGGAGGTTCCCCAGCGGACTTGGCGGCGACAGCTGTACCCAGGCTTGTGAAAACCCACCTGGCTGAGGCGCCTGCTGGCTGAGTCACAGATTCGGGCAGAGTGTGGCGGATTGAGCACCGGTGTCGATGACCAGGTGAGGAGAAGGTGGGATGGGGAGCAGAGGAAGCCTGGGGGTCGTGTTGGGCCCAGGTCTTGGCCCTGTAGGTGGCACACACTGTGCCCTGAGCAATCCCTGCGCTGCAGAGGGCCCACATTGCTGAGGACACTGCACAAGACTGGTGGGGGACTCCAATAACTGGCTCAAGTTGCTGAGATTGGCCATTGTTGGCAGAGGGTGCCTGGGGCACGGGGGCCGGTTCAGGCCCATGCCCTTGGGTATGCAGCTTGATCAGCCGTTACTCGCTAGGGAACTGGGGAACACGGAATCTGGTTGCCACTGTTAGATCAGAAGGGGCAACCGGGTGGTGCTGCCTTTCCTCACCCCCTGGTATTGAGCTTTTGGGTGTACGGGGGACTATCCCTTAGTGGACTTGCTCTTCCCACAGCGCAGTGCCGTCTAGTAGCTGCTGCTGCTGTCGCCATCTGCTGCTGCTCGTTCCTCTGACCCGGAGGTCAGGTGTTCGAGGCCCTCCTCCCCCCGCAGGCTCCTGCCTGTGCCTCATCGTTGGTGGTCCAGTAGTAGAGCGTCACTGCTCTACTGCTTGACTGCCCACCTGTCCCTCTTTTCTGATGTTCCTGTCCATCTTTCTGTTCTTCTCCATTGCTTTCTACCTTTGGCTTTGTTCCTTTATCTTTGCTTTGTTTGACTTTGTCTTTCATGTGCTTTTGTACAGTTCCTTTTCCCCTGTCTTCTCCCATGTTGATGCTGCAATCCCCGCAGCACCGCCCCTCCAGTGTCCTTTCTCACGCTTCCCGCCTCCCAGCTGTCCAGGCCCCCGCAGCACCACTTAATGGCGGCCACTGTGCGGCCATGCGCAACTGGTGTGTCACTGGTGTGCCGAATGCGTGCCAAAGTCAAGCACATCTACGCCGTCCGTGCATGGACCGCATCCAGTGCCAGGGACCCTGCCTCCCGGACACTACACTGCTATGATGCCAGCACCCTCCTTGCCCTCAACCCTTTATGCCATGCCACTTGCCATCTAGCATCACCGGAGAATACCCTTGCACTCTTCGCCTGCCAAAACTGAAAACACACCTTCTGCCACATCAATACACCTGCGCCACTCACAGCCCAGCCAACCAACAGCGCACCCGACTGGCTCAACTGCATCCTCCTCAACGTGTGGTCCCTCCACAAACACACCACAGAAATCTGGGACCTCCTCAACGTCAACTCTTCAGACATTGCCTTCTTCACGTAAGCCTGGACCACCCTCTGCTCCAGACCGGACATCGCCATCGCCAACCCCGACGGCTACAACATCACCCACAAGGACCACCCCAACTGTCCAGGAGGAGGCATTGCCATTGTCTACAAAAGCACATGCACTCTAATGACCCAACGGCGACCATGGAACACCTCCACTTCCAGATCCGGACCAAGCCCAACACCACCCTCAGCAAGCACCTTCGTCCACAGGACCCCCGGCCCATGGCCCCCCATTCACCAATGCTATTGTAGACCTCATTGCCCCCCAGGCTCTCGTATCCACTGACTACATCCTACTCAGAGACCTCAACTTTCACCTGGACAACTCCAGTGACCAGAACACCACCACCCTCCTGGAGAACCTCACAACATCGGACTCAAGCAGCTAGTCACTGCACCAACCCACATAGCCAGACACACGCTCGACCCCGACTTCTCTGCCAGCAGGAACATTTAACTACAGCCACACCACCAAACTCTCCTGGACCTTCCATCATTGTATACATCATGCCTTCACCATGCCCACGATACACTACATCCATCATTGCCCCCTCCCCATCGCAGCTGGATCAAGGCCACAGAAGAACTTCTCGTCAACTCCCTCATAACCACCACTCCACCAACGCTTACTGACACCAATGCCACAGCGCACAACCTCCACCGATGGAGCTCTAACTGTGCCGACACCCTGGCACCCCTCTAGAAAATCCAGGCAAACAACACTCCAAGAAGGCCAACTGGTTCACTCCCGCTCTCCATTAGTCCAGATGCACCTGCGGATGTCTTGAGAAGAGATGGAGCCACATCATCAATCAACTCCGCAACACAGTCACCCTTGCACCATGGCACAAGGGTGCCTGCATTGGTGCATGGCAGCCATTGTGCACCATCATAGGGGAAAAAGACAGGGGGGCTTATTTATGAGCCCCTTCTGACAGTTTAACCCCACCGGTGTGTCTTCTTGATGTACTTGCAGTGTGAATCTTGCACCATGTTGCACCGTATTTACAAAGTGGCGCATCTAGGCATATGCATGACCTTGTGAAGCCCTGTGCCACATTATACATGCATAAGGTCTGATGTATGCAGCGTTGGCATTCCCACACAACAAAGCCTTGTGAGAGTGGCACAGTGAAATCCATCAGATTACACAGCGACAATTCTAGGACACCACTGCGTCAGAACCTTACGCCTACCTCATGGCAGGCGTAAGGGTGACGCAGTGCCATAGGGATAGACTGGCCCCATGCATTGCTGGAGTTGCGTCATGCTTGTGACACAACTGCAGCAATGCGTGACTTTAGCGCTGACAGATACATCAGGATTCCAGACGTATCTGTCATTAATTGGGACATGGAGTGCCATACAGTGAATACGGCGCATCCATGGTGTCGCAAGAAGGGTGCAGTGAAAAGTGTCACAACGCTGTTTTGTCGCAGTGATGCAACACTTTTCATGAATGAGGCCCAGAAATGCGCAATATCTTATTGATAGTGAAAATTCCTGCCCTTTTGTTTTGTCGCAGGGCAGCGCAGCAACATTCCTTGCAGCGCTGTCCAGCACCAAAACCTCTGAAATGAGGCCCCAAGTTTTTGCACCAATTTTAAGGCCAGCTATTTTCTGGTCTTAAAAAACTTCCTCTAATTGGACTTAGCGGCAGTTTTGGGGGGTTATCGCCGGACGGAAATATTGCGAAATGGGGTTAGCAGCAGTTTTTGCACAGGAACGCCCACCTTGCATCTCATTTTCATTAAGTCCCGCTAACAGAAGTGACAATCTTGAAAATTAACGTTTACGCTGGAAAAGTGCCGCTAACTGCAGTTAGCGGCACTTTGTAAATAAGGAAATTTTAAAAAACGCCGTAACGTCAAAAAATTCACGGTACGGCGGCGTTAGGTTCTTGTAAATATGCCCCTAAATGTTGTCCTCATTTTATGACCACAGTGTTCAACCCTCAGCATCTACAGTCACTACCTTTACAGCTATGCCATATGGGAAACAGTATATATATGTACATATATATTACCTACTGGCCGTCGCCAGTTAGGTACCTAGTTTCCATAGGAAAAGCGTTTTTTGACTCGCCTATAACTTTGGCACCGTTTGACGAATCTTCACAAACTTTTCCCCCAAAAAAGCTCCAGTGATTCTTGTTGCACATGTTTCAGGGGGATTTGTGAAGCGGGGACTGAGAAAAATGGGGTTGAAAACAGAGTGCGTTTGCAATGTTAATTTCCAAAGGAACCTGTCAACATGACTACCGCCCGAACCACTGAACGGAATTACACCAAATTAGGTAGAAAGCTAGATTTGGTAATGCAGATTACACTGTAAGTTATTTGGTGTAAATCTGTTCAGTAGTTTTTTGGAAATTTAAGAAGAAAAATGTTATATATCTGTGGCTGCGTATATTCCGCGGAGGCATTGCGATTATTTCCGACGACACACGCCAAAAAGAATGCGGTGATTGGACAGCCGTAAAGTTAATGGAAAGTTGTGACCGCCATTTAATCACTCAGGAACAGTTCTCGGGGCTGAAAATCTGTGTGAGAAGTCGTATAAGGGGTCAGGGTGGAGGTACTCTGACCCCATGTTTGAAAAATGGATCTGTTAATGGATGTGTTAATGAGGCAAGTTAAATGTCCAAATTTGATTTTTTTGAGCATGCGCGATATTTGCGACAACACCGCCAGTGCGGGCCACATGTAACGTCGTGGCCACGTCCTGACTATCGTGACTATTGCGGTATTGTTACGAATATGGTGACAATTTGAATTTTTTTTATAAATTCACATGCACACACACACACACACATAGTTTTACTTGCATACTGATAAACACACACTCATGCACCTACTAATACACACCCAGTCAAAGACTTGTACACCCACTCACAATAACACTCCGCCACTAACACATCTACTCAAACACTCATGCAGCCATTCGTAGACCCACTTAGAGGCTCATACTCCTATGTACAGACACACTCAGAGACCCACACAGACCCAGTGGGAGACTTATGGACCTACTCACACATCTAGTGAGACATTGATGGACCTACTAACAGACCCACACAGATACTGATGCATTCATTGACTTACCCACTGAAAGACTTAGACACCCAGTTACGAACCCACTCACTGACTCATGAAACCATTAGCAGACCCAGTCAGAAACTCATGCAGCCATTTGGAGACCCACTCAGACACTCATACACTTATGTACAGACTCAAACAGTCACATCCAGACTCACTCAGAGATTCACACATCTACTGACAGACCCACTTAGAAACTGAGATACCTATTCACAAACATGCTCAGGACTCATGCACCCACTCACACATCTACTCAGACACTGATGCAACCACTAACAGACCCACACAGACACTGATGCATTCATTGACTTACCCACTGAAAGACTTAGACACCGAGTTATGAACTCACTGACAGACTCATGCACCCTATTGCAGACCCACTCAGAGACTCATGCACTGACTTGGAGACCCACTCAGACACTCATACGTCCATGTACAAGCACTACTCATACACTCATCCAATCACCCAGGCACTACTCATCTACTCATCCAGTCACCCAGGCACTACACATGCACTCATGCAATCACCCAGGCACTACTCATTCGGTCACACAGTCACTACTCATGCACTCATCCAATCACCCAGGCACTACTCATGCACTCATCCAGTCACACAAGCACTACTCATGCTCTCATGCAATCACCCAGACACTACTTAACCACTCATCCAATCACACAGGCACTACTCATGCCATTACCCAGGCACTACTCATGCACTAATCCAATCCTCCAGGCACGACCCATGTACTCATCCAATCACCCAGACACCACTCATGCACTCATCCAATCATCCAGGCACTACTCATACACTCATCCAGTCACCCAGGCACTACTCAGGCACTCATCCAGGTACCCAGGCACTACTCTTGCACTCATCCAATCACCCAGGCACTACTCATGCACTCATCCAGTCAAACAGGCAGTACTCATGCACTTATCCAATCACCCAGACACTACTCATCCACTCTTCCAATCACCCAGGCACTACTGATGCACTCATCCAATCACCGAAACACTGTTTATACACCTATTGAATCATTTATCCACCAATCATTCAAATATCTTTCCAACACTCACTCATTCAATCATACATGCAGCACTGAAACAGTCATTGAATCATGCATGCACCAATCAGGCACTTAGGGGCAGATTACGATGTGGGTCGGAAACTCTTCCGGCCAAATCGGTTTCGGAATCGTTTCCGACCGAATCGGGTTCTGCTCGTCCGTCCGACCGACCGATTACGATGCTTCCGAACATCGTCCGGTCAGACTCACATTGACTTCAATGGGAGCCTGTGTTCTGAATCAGAACACAGGCCCCCTTTGAAAAAAGGGGTGGTTGGGGAAAACCTTGCACCCTGTGGCGGGCACCTCATGGTACCTGCCACACTGTGCATAGTTAGAAAGAGGGGTCCCTTTAGTATCCCCATGGGCCCCAACCACAGGCCCACAGGTGAAGGGGGGCCTGCCACGGGCCCCCAAAGTCAGATTCCAACAGACATTTCGTGTCAGGCAGACCAATTTGGAACGGCTGTCAGAATCGGACATCGTAATCGCTCGGTCGGAAACTGTGTCCATAGAGCTGTACGATTCGGCTCTGAACGATTTTGGCTGTCCGAATGCCGATCGGAACCGAATCGGGCAGCCCAAACGGTTTCCTTGAAACGTAATCAGTCGGTCGGAAATGTATCCGATTCGGTCGGAAACATAGGTTCCGAATCGGTTTCAGAGAATCTGAATCCCGTTCGGAGCCTTTCCGATCGCCATTATAATCGATCCCTTAGTGCAGACATACAATTTTGCTTTTTTGACAGGCGGTTCTGTAAAAAACTTTTTTTTAACTCCGTTTCTAATATTTTTAAATATTTTTAAATATTTTCTACTTTTTTGTATTTAAAAAAAAAATAATATGGCAAGAGGGGCAAAAAAATTGTAAGTTCAAAAGAGAAGAGCAGTTAAAAAACTGGACAAAATAATAATAAAAAATTTACATTTGTGCTTGTCAGCAATGTCCAAAATAATGTCAACAGACTGTTCTCCAGCAGTTAGGATGGTATTGCAATCCAAACAGTATGTAGCCAAACGGCGCAATTGAGGACAGATATCAGGCTGTGCACTTCAGACGGCCCTGTAGTTACTGTTGTAGGTGGTGCTGCTGCAGATGTACTTGGCTGGTCTTTCTCTCTTTCCTTTTGTGCCATTTTCAATTGCCTTTTGTGGTATGTTTTTAAGTGGTATAGCATTGAGGTAATACCACAAGATTAGTTCTTGGCAGTACCACGTGAAAGTGTTTTAATGCACAAAGAACATTTTACTTTTTTTGAAGTAGTCTTGCTCTCCCCCAAAAGGATTGTACAAAAATCCCAAGCCACACTCTGCTTCTTGGGTGGTGGTTCTTCATCATCAGGGTCTTCCTCTCCTGCTGGCATCTCCTGCTCTTGATATTAGCTAAGCAGTTGTTCTTCCTCCTCAGGTGACCCTGATGCCATTTTATTTTTCCAAAAAGCACAAAAAAACTGACAAAAATGCTCCCTTTTTTCAATATCACCACCAGAGCTCCAAAAGTGTTCTTATCCCACAGAGGAACATTCCAGAAGGAAGAAAGAGGTGGGAACTTCCATCCAATATTACTGAAAACTGACTCCTCCAATCAGATGTCTTCATTTCCAAATCACATGATGTTCTCATGTACCAGCGCATTCGGGGTCACCGACGTCATCGCAGTGACCGGCACCATCGCGTAAGTGGGAAACACCAACTAAAAGTAATTTTGTTAAAAAATCATTACATATGTACAAATTTAAAGATCATACTACTAAACCACTGGTGTCAAAGACTACTTCAAATGTGTGTATATATGTGTTTTAGACTTTTTGAGAAACACGCGCACTCTGTGGCATCGTGGCGGTGACCGCAAAGATGACGCGACGATAAAACTGTATTTTTTTTTTTTTTTTAAAACACAGTTAATAATCCATTTAAAGAAATAATGATAGGCACCTTACTAAAAGGCCTCTCCCGCATATTTGCTAACGATTTTGGAAAGGGGTTCTTCATGTCTAGGAATACAGTTACATGTGCACCACAGAAAGAGGCACTTACTTCTGCAAAGTAAAAATCAACAAGTCTGTTTTCCCTGCTATACACCTTCTATAGTTATCTGTTGAACATGGTTGATCAACAATTACAATGAGAAACTTACAGACACACACAAGAGCACTGGAGACATTTCATCATCATTCTTTACAGTATTACACCGCTCTGCAAATGCAACTACTAGTTAAGAAACCTTAGAAATAGACTTAAAAAATCAAAGATTACAAGGACGTTATGGTTAGCAAATGGAATTAAAACAACTTTGAAATTCACAGAAGAAAACAAAGGTTATAGGGACATTATAGTTAGGAAATAAAATTAAACAAAACCTTAGAAATTCATTGAAAAAAACAAAGGTTACAGTGACTGTATAGTTAGGCTAACATTTCACTGTCATGAGTGATGTAATATGTGAGGTCATAAGCAGTGCATTGCTGGGCCGCAAGTTATAATTAGCTCAGATAACTATAATTGGTGAATTTCTCTGGTTTTGTACGAGTAAAATGTCAGCCTAACTATAATTTCACTGTAACCTTTGTTTTTTCAATGAATATATATATATATATATTATCTACTGGCGGTCGCCAGTAGATAGTTATAGTAGGACCTATTTTCCATAGGAAATCCGCAACATTCTATTTGAAATAACTTTGGCGCCGGTTGACAAATCTTCGTGAAATTTTCAAACTTATTGGGGCGCTCCGGTCCGCTCCTATCCTGAAAGTCTCGGGGTGATTCGTCAAGCGGGGGCCGAGAAAAAAGGGGGGTCCCAAAACGCATTTTCCCCATGCAATTTTCCATAGGAACCTTTAGTCGCAGCTACAGCCCGAACTGCTGAATGGAATTACACCAAATTTGGCAAATAGGTAGCCCTTGGTTCAGTGTCGTGCCTTTTGCTTAAATGGTGTAAATCCGTTCAGTAGTTCCTGAGAAAATCAAAAGTAAAATCACATATATATCTATGGCCGCGTAGGGTCCGCGTACCCTCCCGATCACGAGCTGTATGGTAATTGGCTGTCAACACTCCAAACCAGGAAGTGTTGGCAGCCATCTTGTTCCTCGGTAGAACCGAGGCACAAGAAAGCAGTAAAACAATCGCGAAAAACGCAAAAAGGGGGCAGGGTAGAAACACCCTGACCCCCTAGGCCTGCTCAGGGGGTCCCACAAAGATCGGCAAAAACGCGCTGGGTGCGTGGATCCAGCCGATAAAAAAAAAAATCGAAGCGCGGTCTCCCGCTCTTTGATGCTATTTGGCCCCCGGGTCGGCCAAGTCCCGGGGACATGCAGGGGGTTTTAAGTTTTATGTGTGGGGGGCCTCTAAGGCCCCCCCAAGCCCCGGGGACCACCACCCCCGGGGCTTTAAAAAAATAATGGTGCGGAGGGCTCTTGGCCCTCCCGCAGCCCGAGGACCGCCACCCCCGGGGCTTCTTTTTTAAATAAATTAACCTGTGTGGGGGCTCGTGCCCCCACATGCCCCGGGGACCGCCACCTCCCGGGGCACTAAATATTTCAATATGGGGGTCTGTTACGGACCCCGAGCCCCGGGGACCATCACCTCCCCGGGGCTTTGCCAATGGAGGGAGGGGGGCCGCGCGGCCCCCCTCCTGGAGCCCTTGATGGCCCTGGGGACCACCACCCCCCAGGGCTGGCTCATGCAGTGTCCCGGGGTGCTCACCCCCGGGACACTGTAGTTTGCTATGGCAGGGCGGGAGCCTCGCGGCTCCCGCCCTGTCATAGCAAACTGCTTTGGATTTTGGAAGAGAGAGCAGGAAACCTGCTCTCTCTTCCAAAAACCAAAGCCGATTGCTTTTCCACACGGGGAGCTGCATCTTAGCAGCTCCCCATGTGGAAAAGCAATGCCGGCTCCCGCAGGACGCGGGGAGCCGGCGGGACCGTGGGGGGATTGGTGACCCCCCCACGGTCCCCAATGGAGAGGGCCAGCCCTGGGGATGGGGTCCCTGCGGCTAGTAGTGGCCCAGGAGGGGGGCCACGCGGCACCCCTCCCCTACAATTTAAAATTTTTAAAAAACGTAAAGGCCGGCCCCGGGGCCTTAAATGGCCTGAGGAGGGGGGCCACGCAGCCCCCCCCCCAAATATTTTAATTAAAAAAAAAAAGAGGGCATGCCCCGGGGATGGGGTCCCGGGGCCAATAGAGGCCAGGGAAGGGGGCCACGCGGCCCCTTCCCGTTTTTTATTTAAAAAAATACAAAATCCTGAGGCCCCTGGGGATGGGGTCCCCGGGGCCAAAGTGGCCGAGGGAAGGGGGCCACGCAGCCCCCTCCCATACAAAAAAAAAAAGACCGGCATCGTGCCAGAGGCCCCGCCCTCCCTGCAGCAGTGTGCAAACGCGCCCCCTGGCGCGTTTTAAGAAGGGGAAGTAATTCCCCTTGAATACTGGGGGTCCCTGGGGGCCAACTAGCCCACCAGGAACCTCCAGTATGCGCAAGGGGGCTGCGTTGCAGAGAGGTATACAGAGGCCACGCCCCTTTTTACACCTCTCTGCAACGCAGCTCTGTGGCGCTGTTTGGTGGTACATGGTGGGCTAGTTGGACTCCAGGGAGCCTCAGGATTCAAGGGGACTTAATCCCCCAACTTAAAACGCGCCACGGGCGCGTTTGCACAGTGGTGAAGGGAGGGGCGGGGCTTCAGGTGACATGTGTGCAAACAGGCCCCGTGGCGCGTTTTAAGATGGGGAATTAAATCCCCTTCAATCCTGAGGGTCCTGGGAGCCAACTAGCCCACCAGGTACGTCCAGAAAGCGCCACAGAGCTGCGTTGCAGAGAGGTGCAAAAAGGGGCATGGCCTCTGAACACCTCTCTGCAACGCAGCTCCCTGGCGCATACTGGAGGTATCTGGTGGGCTAGTTGGCCCCTAGGGACCCTTGGGATTGAGGAGGAATTAATTCTCCAACTTAAAACGCACCACAGGGCGTGTTTGCAGACATGTCACCTCAGGCCCCACCCCCTTCCTTCACCATTGTGCAAATATTCCTCTAAAATCAGCCGAACTATGAATTCCGATTTACTCACCTGTTATCAGGAGAGACCTCAGGGCTGCATCTTTGAGCCCAGTACTGATCCTGAAAAGTAATTTTAACCATACTTACCAGTAACTTGAATTTCCTTCCATAGGCTAACATTGACTGGTTTCACTTGGAAATTCTTCTAAGTGTGGAGTTTTGGAACTTTATAATATTCCTCTAAAATCAGCCGAACTACGAATTACGATTTACTCACCTGTTATCAGGAGAGACCTCAGTGCTGCATCTTTGAGCCCAGTACTGATCCTGAAAAGTAATTTTAACCATACTTACCAGTAACTTGAATTTCCTTCCATAGGATATCATTGCCTGCTTTTTGCTGAAAAAGTTTCTAGTGTGGTTTTTGAAACATACAAATATTCCTCTAAAATCAGCAGAACTACGAATTCCGATTTACTCACCTGTTATCAGGAGAGACCTCAGTGCTGCATCTTTGAGCCCAGTACTGATCCTGAAAAGTAATTTTAACCATACTTACCAGTAACTTGAATTTCCTTCCATAGGATATCATTGCCTGCTTTTTGCTGAAAAAGTTTCTGTGTCGGTTTTGAAACATACAAATATTCCTCTAAAATCAGCAGAACTACGAATTCCGATTTACTCACCTGTTATCAGGAGAGACCTCAGTGCTGCATCTTTGAGCCCAGTACTGATCCTGAAAAGTAATTTTAACCATACTTACCAGTAACTTGAATTTCCTTCCATAGGATATCATTGCCTGCTTTTTGCTGAAAAAGTTTCTAGTCGGTTTTTGAAACATACAAATATTCCTCTAAAATCAGCAGAACTACGAATTACGATTTACTCACCTGTTATCAGGAGAGACCTCAGTGCTCCATCTTTGAGCCCAGTACTGATCCTGAAAAGTAATTCTAACCGTACTTACCAGTAACTTGAATTTCCTTCCATAGGCTAACATTGACTGGTTTCACTTGGCAATTCTTCTAAGTGTGGAGTTTTGGAACTTTATAATATTTCTCTAAAATCAGCCGAACTACGAATTCCGATTTACTCACCTGTTATCAGGAGAGAACCCAGTGCTGCATCTTTTAGCCCAGCACTGACCCTGAAAAGTAATTCTAACCGTACTTACCAGTAACTTGTATTTCCTTCCATAGGAATCCATTGTCTGGTTTTCAGCAGAAAAGTTTCAAAGTGTCGATTTTCACAAACTACAAATATTCCTTAAAAATCGCCTGTATGACTTAAACGCATTCTTTCAACTGTTTACAGGAGATGCACCAGTGCTGGATCCAGGATCCACCACTGAGTAAGAAAAAGTAACTGATAACACTGCTTACCTGCTAAGTGAATTTCCTCCCATAGGATAACATTGGTGATTCTATGTGAAAAAGTTTCTGTGTCAACTTTTAAAATACAATAATATTCCTTAAAAATCACTACTGTAACCAAAACGCTTTTACTCAACTGTTTACAGGAGATGTCCCAGGACTGAATCTAAGATCCAGTCCTGTGGTTAGAAAAAGTAATCCATAAAGTAACTAATTGCATTTAACTAGAAATTCACATTGAGCTCAATGTTGCATTGTGTTTGAAATTGTGTTGCCCATTGCAACAACTGTAACTACTGTACTTAAAAGTCTATTGCCTATTTGCAAAGTATTTAAACTAAAGTAATTCATTCTGAGAAAGTATATTTTGTAATGTAATGTATAATGTAATTACAATGTAATTTAAAAAATTAAATATCTAAAAATAAATAGTTTAAAAAATGTAGTAAATCAGTATCAAAAAAATAAATATAACAATTAATACATTTAAAAATTGTCATTTACAAAACCTTTGAAATTCACTGAAAAAAACCATAGGTTTCAGACATGTTATAGTTAGGAATTAGCATTTAAAAAAACCTTTGAAATTCACTGAAAAAACCATAGGTTTCAGGCACGTTATAGTTAGAAATTAGCATTTAAAAAACCTTACAAATTCACTGAAAAAACCATAGGTTTTAGGGACAGTTATAGTTAGTTGGACATTGCACTCGTACAAAACCCGTGAAATTCCCCCGTTATAGTTAGTTCAGCTAACTATAACTCGCGCCCCCGCAATGCACTGCTGATGACGTCACATATTACATCACTCATGACATGGTCAGTGACATCACTGATGACATCACTGATGACATCTCAAATGACATCACTGATGACATCATCCAGTGACTGTGTGTGTCTGTAAAGTTTAAATATGTTTAAATAGGGAGCTGCGTTGCAGAGAGGTGTTCAGAGGCCACGCCCCTTTTTACACCTTTCTGCAACGCAGCTCTGTGGCGCTTTTTGGAGGTACCTCGTGGGATATTTGGACTCCAGTGACTCTCAGGATTCAAGGGGACTTTATCCCCCAACTCAAAATGCGCCACGGGGTGCGTTTGCACAGTGGTGAAGGGAGGGGGCGGGGCCTGAGGTGACATGTGTGCAAACACACCCTGTGGCGCGTTTTAAGTTGGGGAATTAATTCCTCTTCAATACGGAGGGTCCCTGGGGGCCAACTAGCCCACCACTTACCTCCAGTAAGCACCACTGCGCTGCGTTGCAGAGAGGTGGCCCAGGCCATGCCCCTTTTTACACCACTCTGCAACGCAGCTCTGTGGCACTTACTGGAGGTAAGTGGTGGGCTAGTTGGCCCACGGGGACCCTCAGGACTCAAGGGGACTTAATCCCCCAATTTACAATGCACCAGGGGGTGCGTTTGCGCAGTGGTGCAGGGAGGGGGCGTGGCCTGATGTCACAAGTGTGGAAACGCGCCCTGTGGCGCGTTTTAAGTTGGGGAATTAAGTCTCCTTAAATCCTTAGGGTCCCTGGGGGCCAACTACCCCACCAGGTATGTCCAGTAAGTGCCACAGAGTTGCATTGCAGAGAGGTGTAAAATGGGGCGTGGCCTCGGACCACCTCTCTGCAATGCAGCCCTGTGGTGCTTACTGGAGGTACATGGTGGGCTAGTTGGACCCAGGGACTTTCAGGATTCAAGGGGACTTAATCCCCCAACTTAAAACGTGCCACGGGGTGCCTTTGCACAGTGGTGAAGGGAGGGGTCGGGCCTGAGGTGACATGTGTGCAAACACGCCCTGTGGCGCGTTTTAAGTTGGGGAAATAAGTCCCCTTTAATCCTGAGGACCCCTGGGGGCCAACTAGGCCACTAGGTACCTCCAGGAAGCGCCACAGGCCTACGTTGCAGAGAGGTGGTCCAGGCCACGCACCTTTTTACACCTCTGTGCAACGCAGCTCTGTGGCGCTTACTGGAGGTACTTAGTGGGCTAGTTGGACCCCTGGGACCCTCAGGATTCAAGGGGACTTAATTTCCCAACTTAAAATGGCCACAGGGCGTGTTTACACAGTGGTGAAGGGAGGGGACGGGGCCTGAGGTGACGTGTGCAAACACGCCCTGTGGCGCGTTTTAAGTTGGGGAATTAATTCCCCTTCAATCATGAGGGCCCCTGGGGGCCAACTAGCCCACCAGGTGCTTCCAGTAAGCGCCACTGCGCTGCGTTGCAGAGAGGTGGTCCAGGCCATGCCCCTTTTTACACCTCTCTGCAACACAACTCTGTGGCGCTTACTGGAGGTACCTGGTGGGCTACTTGGACCCCAGGGGCCCTTAGGATTCAAGGGGACTTTATCCCCCAACTTAAAATGGCCACAGGGCGTGTTTGCACACATGTAACCTCAGGCCCCCCCTCCCTACACCAGTGTGCAAACGCGCCCCATGGCGCATTTTAAGAGGTAGTTTTAATTCCCCTGCCCTATTATGTACTAGGGACTTACAGAGGAGGTCATGCTAATCACAGGGGTACCCCAACGCATAGTGTTCCCTAGTGTATGTAGGTGTTTTAACTAGGCCAGGGCGGTAAATTCCGTTCCGCTCGCGGAATTTGCGGAATTTGGGTAATTTCGCGTTCCGCGGAGAACGCGGAATTGCCCAAAATTCCGCGATCCGCGGATTCGCGGAATTTTTGGGTTGTTCGCGCTTTCAAAATGCGTGTTCGCAAGATATTTCTCCCCGAGCACGCAAACAGCGTTCGCGAACAGGAAAAAAGCATCACGAATGGGCGGAACAAGCAATTCCGCGTGTTCGCGGAACTTTTGCGTGCTCGCGGAGATTTTTTACCGTTTCGCGGAGCTTTGCGTAGCGCGACTACGCAAATTCCGCCCACCCCTAGTTTTAACTGTATTCTAAGTGTCTTTTACCATAGCACTGGCTCTAGGCCTGGTTAGTCAGAGTCAGTTACCACCAGTACCCGTCTGGAAAAGGTGTGGGCACAGGATGATTTTGCAACAAGGCCTCTTTCTGCTCCTCTGTTGGTTCTTTCTGCACATGTCTTGCTTCTTCCTGCATTTTTCTTCGTCTTTGTGGACTTCTGTTTCTTTCTACATTTCTTTTGCTTCTTTCTGTGCGTTTTTCTTTCTTTCTTCACATGTCCTACTTCTGTAGGCATAGTTACAAACTAGCATTTGAAAAACCTTTGAAATTCACTGAAAAAACCATAGGTTTCAGGCACGTTATAGTTAGAAATTAGCATTTAAAAAAACCTTTGAAATTCACTGAAAAAACCATAGGTTTCAGGCACGTTATAGTTAGAAATTAGCATTTAAAAAACCTTAGAAATTCACTGAAAAAACCATAGGTTTCAGGGGCGTTATAGTTAGTTGGACATTTTCACTCGTACAAAACCATAGAAATTCCCCGTTATAGTTAGTTCAGCTAACTATAACTTCGCGCTCCCACAATGCACTGCTGATGACGTCACATATTACATCACTCATGACATGGTCAGTGACATCACTGATGACATCACTGATGACATCTCAAATGACATCACTGATGACATCACTGATGACATCATCCATGTGATAATTTCATGCATCTTCTCACACCCTAATATAACTTTTGATACACCCACTCTAAATTACAACTGCCATTCTCAAAACCATAGACACTCCAAGACCAATAACTAGATACACACTCACTGATTCTTAGGTCTACACACACATCCACTCACTCACCCGTACAGTCACTCATACTTACAGTCACTCAGTACAGGACTATCATATGCACTCATACACCTATATAGACACTCACACACCACCACTCATCCATAGAGGTACTCACACACCTAGTCAGTGATGTAAATAATTAATCACACTCCCATTTACTCACCTATACAGTTATACACACACCAGCTCACTTACTCATACAAATACTAGCACATACTTACGCTCTTATACAATAACTGATACAAGCACAGACTCTTCCATACAGCCACTCTCACAATCACACACTCTCAGTTATAGCCATTTATATACTCCAACACTCATATATACTACCTTTCACATATGAACTTACTCACACATATACAACTGAGATATACATTCACTCACTAACACACCCATACACACACTCACCCACCCATACAGTCCATCACAGATGCACTCTTGAAACCATGCACCCAGTGAATCACCCACTCACACATCTATGTACAGAGTCACACACACCCCACCCACACAAACACTCAGGCACCCATACAGATACTCAGACAACAAATCAATAACCCATATAGACACTCATGTAGCTATTCGCAAATCCATGCATCCACTTACACACCAATAGACAGACGGATACAGACATTCACACAGTTTTGTCACTAACCCATGCATTCAGTAAGATACATTTAATCACTCACTTATAGACTCAGTCACGCACCTACTAAATCATCCATTCAGATACTTATACACCCACTCGTTCTTCAATACGCCTTTACCTATATATATTAAACATATTTAAACTTTACACAAACACACAGTCACTGGATGATGTCATCAGTGATGTCATTTGAGATGTCATCAGTGATGTCATCAGTGATGTCACTGACCATGTCATGAGTGATGTAAACTGTAGACGTCATCAGCAGTGCATTGCGGGGCGCGAGTTATAGTTAGCTGAACTAACTATAACGGGGAATTTCTATGGTTTTGTACGAGTGAAATGTCAACTAACTATAACGCCCCTGAAACCTATGGTTTTTCAGTGAATATATATATATATATATATATATATTCACTGAAAAACCATAGGTTTTAGGGACAGTTATAGTTAGTTGACATTCACTCGTACAAAACCATAGAAATTCCCCGTTATAGTTAGTTCAGCTAACTATAACTCGCACCTCAGCAGCACTGCTGATGACGTCACATATTACATCACTCATGACATGGTCAGTGACATCACTGATGACATCACTGATGACATCTCAAATGACATCACTGATGACATCACTGATGACATCATCCAGTGACTGTGTGTTTCTGTAAAGTTTAAATATGTTTAATATATATAGGGAAAGCGTATTGAAGAATGAGTTGGTGTATAAGTGTCTGAATGGATGATTTAGTACGTGAGTGACTGACTCTACAAGTGAGTGATTAAATGTATCTTACTGAATGCATGGGTTAGTGACTAAACTGTGTGAATGTCTGTATCCGTCTGTATGTTGGTTTGTAAGCGGCTGCATGGCTTTCTGAATAGCTACATGAGTGTCTACATGGGTTATTGATTGATTGTCTGAGTATCTGTATGGGTGCCTGAGTGTTTGTGTGGGTGGTGTGTGTGACTCTGTACATAGATGTGTGAGTTGGTTATTCACTGGGTGCGTGGTTTCAAGAGTGCATCTGTGATGGACTGTATGGGTGGGTGAGTGTGTGTATGGTGTATTAGTGATTGAATAGTATATCTCAGTGGTACATGTGTGAGTAACTACATATGTGAAAGGCAGTATATATGTGTGTTGGAGTATATAAATGGCTATAAGTGAGAGTGTGTGATTGTGAGAGTGGCTGTATGGATGAGTGTGTACTTGTATCAGTGATTGTATAAGAGCGTAAGAATGTGCTAGTATTTGTATGAGTAAGTGAGCTGTGTGTGTATAACTGTATAGGTGAGTAAATGGGTGTGATTAAGTTTTTGCATGACTGACTAGGTGTGTGAGTACCTCTATGGATGAGTGGTGTGTGTGAGTGTTTATATAGGTGTATGAGTGCATATGATAGTCCTATACTGAGTGACTAAGTATGAGTGACTGTACGGGTGAGTGAGTGGATGTTGTGTAGACCTAAGAATCAGTGAGTGGGTATGTAGTTTTGGTGTTGGAGTGTCTATGGTTTGAGAATGGCAGTCTGTAATTTAGAGTGGGGTATCAAAAGTTATATTAGGGTGTGAGAAGATGCATGAAATTATCACATGGATGATGTCATCAGTGATGTCATTTGAGATGTCATCAGTGATGTCATCAGTGATGTCACTGACCATGTCATGAGTGATGTAATATGTGACGTCATCAGCAGTGCATTGCGGGGGCAGAGTTATAGTTAGCTGAACTAACTATAACGTGGGAATTTCTATGGTTTTGTACGAGTGAAATGTCCAACTAACTATAACTGTCCCTAAAACCTATGGTTTTTCAGTGAATTTCAAAGGTTTTAAATGCTAATTTCTAACTATAACGTGTCTGAAACTATGGTTTTTCAGTGAATTTCAAAGGTTTTTTAAATGCTAATTTCTAACTATAACGTGCCTGAAACCTATGATTTTTAAGTGAATTTCAAAGGTTTTTTAAATGCTAGTTTCTAACTATGCCTACAGAGGTAGGACATGTGAAGAAAGAAGAAAAACGCACAGAAAGAAGCAAAAGATGTGCAGAAAGAACCAACAGAGGAGCAGAAAGAGGCCTTGTTGCAAAATCATCCTGTGCCCACAACTTTTTCAGACGGGTACTGGTGGTAACTGACTCTGACTAACCAGAGCCAGTGCTATGCTAAAAGACACTTAGAATACAGTGAAAACACCTACATACACTAGGGAACACTATGCGTTGGGGTACCCCTGTGATTAGCATGACCTCCTCTGCAAGTCCCTAGTACATAATAGAGCAGGGGATTAAAACTACCTCTTAAAGCGCTACAGGGCGCGTTTGCACAGTGGTGAAGGGAGGGGGCCTGAGGTGACATGTGTGCAAACGCACTCGTGGCGCGTTTTGCTGCGGGATTAAGTCCCTTGAATTCTGAGGGTCCCTGGGGCCCAACTCAGCCCCCCAGGTACCTACAGTTAGGACCACAGAGCTGAGTTGCAGAGAGGCGTTCCGAGGCCACACACCTTTTTCACCTCTCTGCAACGCAACTCTGTTGTGCTTACTGAAGGTACCTGGTGGGCTAGTTGGCCTCAGGGTCCCTCAGGATTCAAAGGGAATTAATTCCCCAACTTAAAACGCACCACAGGGCGTGTTTGCGCACATGTCACCTGAGGCCCCGCCCTCCCTTCACCACTGTGCAAACGCGCCCGTGGTGCGTTTTAAGTTGGGGGATTAGGTCACCTTGAATCCTGAGGGTCCCTGGGGCCCAACTAGCCCACTCAGGTACTTCCAGTAAGCACCACAGGCCTGCGTTGCAACGTATGTAACAAATTGTGCAGTTGTGTTTAGGTAGTGAAGAGGGTCGTGCTGGGGGTAGTGTTTTAGGGTTTAGGGTAGTGCAGTGGTGTTTGTGTAGTGTAGGGGGTCATGCTGGGGGTAGATTTAGGGTTTAGGGTAGTGCAGTGGTGTTTGGGTAGTGTAGGGAGTCGTGCTGGGGGAGTGTTTTAGGGTTTAGGGTAGTGCAGTGGTGTTTGGGTAGTGTAGGGGGTCGTGCTGGGGGTAGTGTTTTAGGGTTTAGGGTAGTGCAGTGGTGTTTGGGTAGTGTAGGGGGTCGTGCTGGGGGTAGTGATTTAGGGTAGTGCAGTGGTGTTTGGGTAGTGTAGGGGGTACTGCTGGGGGTAGTGTTTTAGGGTTTAGGTTAGTGCAGTGGTGTTTGGGTAGTGTAGGGGTACTGCTGGGGTAGTGTTTTAGGGTTTAGGGTAGTGCAGTGGTGTTTGTGTAGTGTAGGGGTAGTGTTTTAGGGTTTAGGGTAGTGCAGTGGTGTTTGTGTAGTGTAGGAGGTCGTGTTTTAGGGTTTAGGGTAGTGCAGTGGTCTTTGGGTAGTGTAGGGAGTCGTGCGGGGGTAGTGTTTTAGGGTTTAGGGTAGTGTAGGGGGTCATGCGGGGGTAGTGTTTTAGGGATTAGGGTAGTGCATTGGTGTTTGGGTAGTGTAGGGGGTCATGCGGGGGGTAGTGTTTTAGGGTTTAGGGCAGTGCAGTGGTGTTTGGGTAGTGTAGGGGTCGTGCTGGGGAGTGTTTTAGGGTTTAGGGCAGTGCAGTGGTGTTCGGGTAGTGTAGGGGGTCGTGCTGGGGGAGTGTTTTAGGGTTTAGGGCAGTGCAGTGGTGTTCGGGTAGTGTAGGGGTCGTGCTGGAGGGAGTGTTTGAGGGTTTAGGGCAGTGCAGTCGTGTTCGGGTAGTGTAGGGGGTAGTGCTGGGGTAGTATTTTAGGGTTTAGGGTAGTGCAGTGGTGTTCGGGTAGTGTAGGGGTCGTGCTGGGGGTAGTGTTCTAGGGTTTAGGGCAGTGCAGTGGTGTTTGGGCAGTGTAGGGGTAATGCTGGGGGTGGTGTTTTAGGGTTTAGGGCAGTGCAGTGGTGTTCGGGCAGTGCAGGGGGTCGTGCTGGGGGTGGTGTTTCAGGGTTTAGGGCAGTGCAGTGGTGTTTGGGCAGTGTAGGGGTGGTGTTTCAGGGTTTAGGGCAGTGCAGTGGTGTTCGGGCAGTGTAGGGGGTCGTGCAGGGGGTGGTGTTTCAGGGTTTAGGGCAGTGGTGTTCGGGCAGTGTAGGGGTCGTGCTGGGGGTGGTGTTTCAGGGTTTGGGGCAGTGCAGTGGTGTTCGAGCAGTAAAGGGGTCGTGCTGGGGGTGGTGTTTCAGGGTTTAGGGCAGTACAGTGGTGTTCGGGCAGTGTAGGGGGCAGTGCAGGGGGTGGTGTTTCAGGTTTTAGGGCAGTGCAGTGGTGTTTGGACAGTGTAGGGGGTGCTGCAGGGGGTGGTGTTTCAGGTTTTAGGGCAGTGCAGTGGTGTTCGGGCAGTGTAGGGGTCATGCAGGGGTGGTGTTTCAGGGTTTAGGGCAGTGCAGTGGTGTTCGGGCAGTGTAGGGGGTCATGCTGGGGCTGGTGTTTCAGGGTTTAGGGCAGTACAGTGGTGTTCGGGCAGTGTAGGGGGTCGTGCTGGGGCTGGCGTTTCAGGGTTTAGGGCAGTGCAGTGGTGTTCGGGCAGTGTAGGGGTTGTGCTGGGGCTGGCGTTTCAGGGTTTAGGGCAGTGCAGTGGTGTTCGGGCAGTGTAGGTGGTCGTGCTGGGGCTGGTGTTTCAGGGTTTAGGGCAGTGCAGTGGTGTTTGGGCAGTGTAGGGGGTCTTGCTGGGGCTGGTGTTTCAGAGTCTAGGGCAGTGCAGTGGTGTTCGGGCAGTGTAGGGGTCTTGCTGGGGCTGGTGTTTCAGGGTTTAGGGCAGTGCAGTGGTGTTCGGACAGTGTAGGGGTCGTGCTGGGGGTGGTGTTTCAGGGTTTAGGGCAGTGCAGTGGTGTTTGGGCAGTGTAGGGGGTCATGCTGGGGCTAGTGTTTCAGGATTTAGGGCAGAGCAATGGTGTTCAGGCAGTGTAGGGGTTTTGCTGGAGGTGGTGTTTCAGGGTTTAGGGCAGTGCAGTGGTGTTCGTGCAGTGTAGGGGGTGGTGTTTCAGGGTTTAGGGCAGTGGTGTTCAGGCAGTGTAGGGGGTCTTGCTGGGGTTGATGTTTCAGGGTTTAGGGCAGTGCAGTGGTGTTCGGGCAGTGTAGGGGGTCATGCTGGGGGTGGTGTTTCAGGGTTTAGGGCAGTGCAGTGGTGTTCCGGCAGTGTAGGAGGTCATGCAGGGGTGGTGTTTCAGGGTTTAGGGCAGTGCAGTGGTGTTCGGGCAGTGTAGGGGGTCGTGCTGGGGGTGGTGTCTCAGGGTTTAGGGCAGTGCAGTGGTGTTCGGGCAGTGTAGGGTGTCGTGCTGAGGGGTGGTGTTTCAGGGTTTAGGGCAGTGCAGTGGTGTTCGGGCAGTGTAGGGGTCATGCAGGGGGTGGTGTTTCAGGGTTTAGGGCAGTGCAGTGGTGTTTGGGCAGTGTAGGGGGTCGTGCAGGGGTGGTGTTTCAGGGTTTAGGGCAGTGCAGTGGTGTTCGGCCAGTGTAGGTGGTCTTGCTGGGGGTGGTGTTTCAGGCTTTAGTTCAGTGGTGTTCTGGCAGTGTAGGGGTCTTGCTGGGGGTGGTGTTTCAGGGTTTAGGGCAGTGCAGTGGTGTTCAGGCAGTGTAGGGGGTCTTGCTGGGGCTGGTGTTTCAGGGTTTAGGGCAGTGCAGTGGTGTTCGGGCAGTGTAGGGGGTCGTGCTGGGGCTGGTGTTTGAGTGTTTAGGGTAGTGCAGTGGTGTTCGGGCAGTGTAGGGGGTCGTGCTGGGGCTGGTGTTTCAGGGTTTAGGGCAGTGCAGTGGTTTTCAGGCAGTGTAGGCGGTTGTGCTGGGGCTGGTGTTTCATGGTTTAGGGCAGTGCAGTGGTGTTCGGGCAGTGTACGGGGTTGTGCTGGGGCTGATGTTTCAGGGTTTAGGGCAGTGCAGTGGTGTTCGGGCAGTGTAGGGGGTCGTGCTGGGGTGGTGTTTCAGGGTTTAGGGCAGTGCAGTGGTGTTCGGGCAGTGTAGGGGGTCGTGCTGGGGCTGGTGTTTCATGGTTTAGGGCAGTGCAGTGGTGTTCGGGCAGTGTAGGGGGTCATTCTGGGGGTGGTGTTTCAGGGTTTAGGGCAGTGCAGTGGTGTACGGGCAGTGTAGGGGGTCTTGCTGGGGGTGGTGTTTCAGGGTTTTGGGCAGTGGTGTGTCGGGCAGTGTAGGGGGTCTTGCTGGGGGTAGTGTTTCGGGGTTTAGGGCAGTGCAGTGGTGTTCGTGCAGTGTAGGGGTCGTGCTGGGGGTGGTGTTTCAGGGTTTAGGGCAGTGCAGTGGTGTTCGGGCAGTGTAGGGGATCGTGCAGGGGGTGGTGTTTCAGGGTTTAGGGCAGTGCAGTGGTGTTCGGGCAGTGTAGGGGTCGTGCTGGGGGTGGTGTTTCAGGGTTTACGGCAGTGCAGTGGTGTTCGGGCAGTGTAGGGGGTCGTGCAGGGGTGGTGTTTCAGGGTTTAGGGCAGTGCAGTGGTGTTCGGGCAGTGTAGGGGTCGTGCTGGGCTGGTGTTTCAGGGTTTAGGGCAGTGCAGTGGTGTTCGGGCAGTGTAGTGGGTCTTGCTGGGGGTGGTGTTTCACGGTTTAGGGCAGTGGTGTTCGGGCAGTGTAGGGGGTCTTGCTGGGGGCGGTGTTTCAGGGTTTAGGGCAGTGCAGTGGTGTTCGGGCAGTGTAGGGGGTCTTGCTGGGGGTAGTGTTTCAGGGTTTAGGGAAGTGCAGTGGTGTTCGTGCAGTGTAGGGGGTCGTGCTGGGGATGGTGTTTCAGGGTTTAGGGCAATGCAGTAGTGTTCGGGCAGTGTAGGGGGTCGTGCAGGGGGTGGTGTTTCAGGGTTTAGGGCAGTGCAGTGGTGTTCGGGCAGTGTAGGGGTCGTGCTGGGGGTGGTGTTTCAGGGTTTAGGGCAGTGCAGTGGTGTTCGGGCAGTGTAGGGGGTCGTGCTGGGGGTGGTGTTTCAGGGTTTAGGGCAGTGGTGTTCGGGCAGTGTAGGGGGTCTTGCTGGGGGTGATGTTTCAGGGTTTAGGGCAGTGCAGTGGTGTTCGGGCAGTGTAGGAGGTCTTGCTGGGGTAGTGTTTCAGGGTTTAGGGCAGTGCAGTGGTGTTCGGGCAGTGTAGGGGTCATGCTGGGGGTGGTGTTTCAGGGTTTAGGGCAGTGCAGTGGTGTTCGGGCAGTGTAGGGGGTCGTGAAGGGGGTGGTGTTTCAGGGTTTAGGGCAGTGCAGTGGTGTTCGGGCAGTGTAGGGGTCGTGCTAGGGTATGTGTTTCAGGGTTTAGGGCAGTGCAGTGGTGTTCGGGCAGTGTAGGGGGTCGTGCAGGGGCTGGTGTTTCAGGGTTTAGGGCAGTGCAGTGGTGTTCGGGCAGTGTAGGGGGTCATGCTGGGGGTAGTGTTTTAGGGTTTAGGGTAGTGCAGTGGTGCTTGTGTAGTGTAGGGGTCGTTCTGGGGTAGTGTTTTAGGGTTTAGGGTAGTGCAGTGGTGTTTGTGTAGTGTAGGGGGTCATGTTTTAGGGTAGTGCAGTGGTGTTTGGGTAGTGTAGGGGGTCGTGCTGGGGGTAGTGTTTTAGGATTTAGGTTAGTGCAGTGGTGTTTGGGTAGTGTAGGGGGTCGTGCTGGGGGTAGTGTTTTAGGGTTTAAGGTAGTGCAGTGGTGTTTGTGTAGTGTAGGGGGTCGTGCTGGGGGTAGTGTTTTAGGTTTTAGGGTAGTGAAGTGGTGCTTGTGTAGTGTAGGGGGTCGTGCTGGGGATAGTGTTTTAGGGTTTAGGGTAGTACAGTGGTGTTTGTGTAGTGTAGGAGGTCATGTTTTAGGGTAGTGCAGTGGTGTTTGGGTAGTGTAGGGGGTCGTGCTGGGGGTAGTGTTTTAGGATTTAGGTTAGTGCAGTGGTGTTGGGGTAGTGTTTTAGGGTTTAGGGTAGTGCAGTGGTGTTTGTGTAGAGTAGGGGTCATGCTGGGGGTAGTGTTTTAGGGTTTAGGATAGTGCAGTGGTGCTTGTGTAGTGTAGGGGTCGTGCTGGGGTAGTGTTTTAGGGTTTAGGGTAGTGCAGTGGTGTTTTTGTAGTGTAGGGGGGTCATGTTTTAAGATGCAACGCTCCAATACCTGACCAGTCTGCACTACATAAAACTGCAAAAAAACTAAAAATAAAAAGTGTTTTGCACACTTTTGTCATTGGGCTATATGTAGGCTACATCTGGGTAATATGTGTGCTACATTTGGGCTCTTTTTTCAGTGGTGGCCATCTTGGAAGACTTCTTTGTTATGAAGTTTCCTAATTTCCTCATTTACTGCAATCTCCTCAGTAGGAAATGCTTTCAGTTTTTTACTTTGATTCCATCAAGAAGGCATTCAGATGTGTCACACATTTGCCATAAATTCAGAATGTTATTACTCTAGTTGTTCATTAGATCACTGTAGTAAAGCTACTGCTCACCAAGGAGTTAACTGGAAGTCTACTGCTGGTATTGAAAGTGATTGTTTCAGTCTGCATGTCAGAATTTTCTAATGAAATAGAAGAGGATTTGAGATCTCACTTAAAACATGCACTAAATTTTCTTTTTGCAGCACTAACCATAATTTCTATGGCAAAATGAACCCCCTCATTTTGTTCCTTTTTAAATTAAATGTTTTAAGTGTTACCAGTTTATTCCAATCAAGATGGCTTCAGGTGTGCCATACTTTTGTCATAAGTAAGGCTGTTAGCACTCTAGTTGTTCTTTAGAACACTCTGGGAAGCTGCAGTAGAACACAAAGGCATCAACTGACAGGCTGCTCCTGTTGAAATATAACAGGAAGATATTTGAGATCTCACTTAAAACATGTCCTAATTTTTCTTTCTACAGCACTAACCATAATTTCTATGACAAAATGAACCCCTCATTTTGTTCCTTTTTAAATTAAATGTTTTAAGTGTTACCAGTTTATTCCAATCAAGATGGCTTCAGGTGTGCCATACTTTTGTCATAAGTAAGACTGTTAGCGCTCTAGTTGTTCTTTAGAACACTCTGGGAAGCTGCAGTAGAACACAAAGGCATCAACTGACAGGCTGCTCCTGTTGAAATATAACAGGAAGATATTTGAGATCACACTTGAAACATGTCCTAATTTTTCTTTCTACAGCACTAACCATAATTTCTATGACAAAATGAACCCCATCATTTTGTTCCTTTTTAAATTAAATGTTTTAAGTGTTACCAGTTTATTCCAATCAAGATGGCTTCAGGTGTGCCATACTTTTGTCATAAGTAAGGCTGTTAGCACTCTAGTTGTTCTTTAGAACACTCTGGGAAGCTGCAGTAGAACACAAAGGCATCAACTGACAGGCTGCTCCTGTTGAAATATAACAGGAAGATATTTGAGATCACACTTGAAACATGTCCTAATTTTTCTTTCCAGAGCACTAACCATAATTTATATGACAAGATGAACCCCATCATTTTGTTCCTTTTTAAATTAAATGTTTTAAGTGTTACCAGTTTATTCCAATCAAGATGGCTTCAGGTGTGCCATACTTTTGTCATAAGTAAGGCTGTTAGCACTCTAGTTGTTCTTTAGAACACTCTGGGAAGCTGCAGTAGAACACAAAGGAATCAACTGACAGTCTCTGCCCTTGTTGGATGTACATGTTTTACTGAGAATGTCAGACTTCATTCTCACATGACTGAGAAAGATAATGTGAATTTACAGAAAATATGCTCTCATTTTAGCTTCTGGGGCACCTTCCAAAACTGTATGGGACAAGCATGTGAAAATAGTTTTCTCTCAAACATGATTCATGATATCCCAGCAGAAGGTTTTTCACAGGGTAAAATCACCTTAGAACACACCACAATTCCTGAAATTAGTATGGTACCATCAACAAATGAATTCTAATGTAACTAAAGTCTGTTATCACCCTTTATAGTTCTCCTTTTGGTAACCCTCAAAATCTTCGATTCACTACAATGCATTTCAATGGGGTACTATCATTTATATTGGTCCCAAGATGGCTGCCAGCAATTCCAGGATGAAGTGCTGACAGCCAATCAGATCTCACGATGACATGTGTGGTTAGGCTCCGCCCAGATATATATGTGTTTTACTTTTGATTTTCTCAGCAACTACTGAACGGATATACACCATTTAACAAAAAGGGTTCTTTTTGAACCAAGAACTACCTCTTTGCCAAATTTGGTGTAATTCCGTTCAGCAGTTCGGGCTGTAGCCTTGCATAAAGTTTCCTATGGGAAATTGATTTTTTGACTCTTATTTTTTAATTTCTCCGCAACTACTGAATGGATTTACACCATTTAACAAAAAGGGTTCTTTCTGAACCAAGAACTACCTCTTTGCCAAATTTGGTGTAATTCCGTTCAGCAGTTCGGGCTGTAGCCGTGTCTAAAGTTTCCTATGGGAAAATGAATGGGGAAAACACGTTTTGGGACCCCCCTTTTTCTCGGCCCCCACTTGACGAATCACCCTGAGACTTTCAGGGTAGGAGCGGACCGGAGCGGGCCATAAAGTTTGAAAATTTCGCGAAGATTCGTCAACCGACGCAAGAGTTATTTCAAATAGAATGTCGCGGATTTCCTATGGAAAATAGGTCCTAACTATAACTATCTACTGGCGACCGCCAGTAGATAATATATCCACAGAAAGCTCCTGCCGACTGCTGGGGGCCCGTGGGAGGTGGCATATACACCGGCGGAGCGTACCGGTTAACTTAAATCACAAAGAAGTCTATTGACAAATGCTCTCAGGAACCACAGACTCACGGAAAATCCAAGGGTGTTTAATCAAAACAACGCGTTTCAGCCTCACAAGAAGCCTTGTTCATGTATATATATATATATATATATATATATATATATATATATATATATATATATATATTGAGAGACAAGTGCTCCACAAGTCAGTAAGCACGAAGGAATTTCCACCCGGTGTACTGCTTTCAGCAGAGTTTATTCCAGGCAACGCATTTCAACCTAAACAGGTCTTCGTCACAGCCACATCTGAAATTAGTGCCCCATCCACCATAGAAATAACTTCCCAGTTAATAGACATAAAAACAATACCACTATGGAAATGTCATAGAGAAGACAAATACAATTAAAAGAGACCAATAGGGAGTGATATGTATGAAATCACGTAATGAAACAAGAGGGAAAAAATATATTGAAGACATATAGCAGATTTGTGAATTAAATTAAATGTCAACATTTGGTGGGATTGCACAAGTAGTAAAAATTACATGTGATGGCCAAGTGGCCTAATGCCAGCAGGAGAGCAACAGTCCTAAGCACATACAAGGTCATGTGACATAATCAATGATCAAACCAATATTGAAAATATTTGAACATTCCGGAGTTTCATGGTATATCATGTTACAATGTATCATAATATGTAATTGCTGGTGAATCACATAATTCAAATTCGATGTGATTCAGACCGAATATTGAACTCACCAAAACAGATCTCAGATCAATAAAGCAACGTTGGAAATAGTATATAAAAAAAGTAAGGAATCGCATATAATCAGGCCAAGTCGCCTATACATAAATTCATGAAACAACCATGAAAGAATTGTATCAACAAATATCACATCCCTGGCCGCAGAACATACCCAGCAAAACAGTGTGCACGCTCCCCAGTAGGGAGCAATGTAACCCTGGGCAAAGCACTACGCTACGCTCGCGTAGTTTGCGAAGTTTGCGCTACTTCGTACAACGCGAATTGCACGTAGCACAGTGCAAACACGCGTAGCGTAGCGTAGTGCAGCGGTCATTTTTTGCTTGCTCGCGGTCCTCAACGTCAAGTTGGCGACCGCGAGCAAGCAAAATGACATCCCGGCGAGACTTTTCCTCGTTCGCGATCAGCAACATCAAGTTGCCGATCGCGAGCGTGGAAAATAAACCTCCTGGCGAGATTCTCAACGCGGGAGGTCAGGTTTCTCATTGCGAGTGGTCGCGTATGCTCGCGACCGCTCGCGATGAGAAACTACCAGTCCGCGTTGAGATAGCTGCCGCTCGAGTAAAAATCTACTCGAGCGGCAGTAAAAGACAGCTCGCACTGTGCAAGATGCCGTTTTCAATGATTGCACAGTGCGGACAAGCATCCGGCACTGTGCAATCATTGCGAACAGTGCACTACGCAGTTCGCGTAGTGCTACGCGTAGCTCGCGTAGTGCGAACTGCACTTTGCGTAGCTTCGCGTAGCGCTACTTCGCGAACTACGCCCAGGCTTAGAGCAATGACATGTAAAAGTGCCTAATGTGAACGAAAAGAAAAGGGGGGGAGAGAGGCGCTCATACTAATATAACGGGGCATGATATCAGAGAGGGGGATAAGATAGACACATCTAGCGATCCATCAAGAGATAATACTGTCATGGTGCACGGAGAGGCATAAGAGGGGATTGAAACCAGGTCAGGAAGAAAAGGAATGAAATAACTTCAGTAAAGTACCACATCAGCCGATGTGTATATGAACCTCTCGGAAACTTGCTGCCAAGCAGAATGATGTACTCAGATTCTTTCTGCCGCAGACGTCGCTCTCTGTTGCCACCTCTGACAGTCCTTTCAATCCTGTCAACAGCAAAGAAAGCAAGAAGGTCAGCATTTTGTTGGTGCAGCCTGGCCCAATGTCTGGCTACAGGGTATGTCTGATCAGCATTCTTGATAGCCCTATAATGTTCTAAGACATGTTTTTTCACTGGGCCAATAGTGCTACCCACGTATCTGAGCCCACAAGGGCATGTGAGGACATAAACACAGAAATCACTACCACAGCTGATAAACATGTTTATGCGTTTCTGTTTACCAGTGGCTGTGATGTATGTTCTCATATTGCTGCTACTTTTACATGCCTTGCATCTGCCACACTTGTAGAATCCACTCTGTTCCCGTAACCAGCCCTCTCTCCCAGTATGTTTGTCAATGTAACTGTGCACTAGCATATCACGTAATGATTTGGGTTTACGATACATGATTTGTGGGAAAGGGCTGAATGTTTTACCAATGACTGGGTCACTTTTGACCAGGTGCCAGTGACGTGCACACTCCTGACCTCCTGACTCTCGCTGTTGAAGGTGATAATAAGTCTCACGGGCTCCTGGTTTCCCTCCTGCCTTTTTCTTTTGATAAGTAAGGTGTCCCTGGCCACTTTAGATGCTTTGTCACTGGCTATTCTAAGGACTTTATCAGGATAGCCTCTGGCTCTAAATCTTGAGATCATCCTTCCCTTTTCTTCCTCAAACATGGCATCAGTGCTGCAGTTCCGTTTGGCTCATAGCAGCTCACCATAAGGAATACTCCACTTAAGATTCTGTGGGTGATGGCTATCGGCATGTAAGATGCTGTTCCCGGCTGTGTCCTTATGGAAAAGCTTAGTATGTAATTGCCAGTCATGAATCTCAGCAGATACATCTAGAAAATCAATTTTAGTGTGGTGCATCTTGGAAGTAAATGACAGATTCAATTCATTGCGACCAATATGTGCCAAGAAGTCTTCCAAATCATGTTTTGGACCCTCCCAGATGATGAATAGGTCATCTATGTACCTAGTCCATAGTGTAATGTGTTTCGTCCACTTCTCATTCTCTTCCACCATATATATATTAGAGATATTAACTACTGGCGGTTGCCAGTAGGTAATTATAGTTAGGACCTAGTTTCCATAGGGAAAACATTTTTTATTTTGCTAATACAGTGCTGTTTGCGGAATCTTTATGAACTTTTCAAAACTAATTTGCCACTCACTTCAGCTGCTGTCGGAATGTTTCGGGGTAATTTTTCGAGAGGGGGTCGAGAAGAAGGGGGGTACCAAAACATGTTTTTCCCATGAAATTTCCCATAGAGCAATATAGTGTTTGGAATGTTGAGGGGGTGGAAGGAAACGTCATAATCAAGTTGTCTCTAAGGGGTATCTAGAAGATTTTATACTATCAGATGAATAGATTTGGATAGTATCAAATATGGGCACTGGCCCAAGATCTTGTTTTGCTTCGCTGACCTCTGATTTCCTGTGTCAAAGAAACATGCACAATGAATTGCAAATAGATAAGAATATAAAATTCATTTTTGCAAAAAAGTAAAAAAATAATTAAAAAAATAAGCAAAATTGTCAATATGCAAAAGAATATACAAGGTAATTAAACCCCAAGTAAATGATTTGTTTTGTAGAAATCATGGTTGTTAGTAAATAGGTGAAGATAGGCAAAACGAGTATGGAAGTATATTTTCTATATCCATGATGTGAGGTTTTAAAGCTTAATTTAGATATTAGATATTACCTACTGGCGGTTGCCAGTAGGTAATTATAGTTAGGGCCTAGTTTCCATAGGAATTTTTATTTTTCATTTTATTTTGCTAATACCTTTGGCGCCGTTTGAGGAATCTTTACGAACTTTTCAAAACTAATTTGCCACTAACTTCAACTACTGTCGGAATGTTTCGGGCTGATTTTTCGAGAGGGGGTCGAGAAGAAGGGGGGTATCAAAACACCTTTTTCCCATGCAATTTCCATAGGTATTTTAGACACAACTTCAGCCTGAAATGCTGAATGGGATTACACCAAATTTGGCAGAAAGCTAGTTCTTGGTCCAGAAAGAGCCCATTTTGTAATTTGGTGTAAATCTCCTTGGTAGTTTTGGAGATATTTAAGAAAAAAGAAATATAGATATCTAGGGACACGGATCCATCACGGATGAACTCATGAAGGATCCGCAGATCAGGAGGTAAAGCAAGGCCCTGAATGGCTGACCGTAAACTGAGAGGAAAGTTCTGGCCACCATTTTCTTTCTCGCATCAGGCCAAGGGGGAGGAAAAAACAACAAAAAACTGGCATAAGAGGTCAGGATACAGGTATACCGACCCCATAGGAGAGAGGGAGGGGTCCATGATGGAACCCTCATGGGTGAAACTTGCCCACATTTTTTTTCGGCCTATCCGCAAATCCACTGCAGCACTCAGTGCAGTCCCCTATGTAAACTCGAGAAGGATCCGTGGATCAAAAAAACTTGAAAAACCAAAAAAACTTACTCATACACCAAAACTCACTATACATGGCTAAAGGCTGTGAGCGGTGTGGGGTTGGGTGATTGCGGGGGCATTGACCGTGAGTCCTGTAATGGCTTCCAGCAACATTTTTCTCATATTGCTGGCAGCCAATCAGAACACTTGCTCTCACAGTAGTCTGACTCATTTGGGAGCGAGATGGCCCAAGTAAAATAAAGCCCCCTTGTCCAATCAGAATGCTCTATTTTTTAATTGGCATTCCCATGAGAGTCTCTCAAGACTCTTGAGGACCCAACTGCCAAAATAAACAATTTTTTACCTTAAATTTCTCAAAAACTACTGAACTCATTTACACCAAATCTCAAAAAGCATAATATGTGGACCAAGATCTAGCTTCCTGCCAAATTTGGTGTAATTCCGTTCAGCAGTTTTTGCTGTAAGCCTTGTCTAAAGAAGTCTACAGAAAATGCATGGGGATTTTGCGTTTTGGGACCCCCCTTTTTTCTTGCCCCTGCTTGACGGATCACCCGCAAACTTTCCTGCAAGGAGCTGAGGTGGATTAACTTTTTTTAGTGAAGATTCCGCAAATGGCACCAAAGTTATAAGCAAATGAAAAAAGGTTCTTCCTATGGAAAAGCAGACCTAACTTTAACTACCTAGTTGCGAAAAAAGTGAAAAATAAATGTTGCAGCCTCTCATCGCACTCCAGGATGGGTGTCTTGGTGCTCCTCCTGCAGCCCCCATCAATGCAGCAACAATTTAAAAAAATGGAAAGGGGATAACAAATGTGAGGCTGAAACCCCTCATTTATTATTCACTGCTAGTAAGCAAGGAGCACGGGTTGATCCGTCAAGCAGGATGTTAGAAAACAGGTCTTTTTGCAGATGTCCCCCACCTTTTTACCCCAATTTAGACTACTAGATGCTTGTTTTTGACTTTGAAAGTGCATTGACGCCTGTAGACAAATCCCTAGGGAAGAGGTGTGACACAGGGGCAGGGCGACTGACTCCGGAACCGGGGGCTCACGGTTCGATCCCCGGTGCCGACGGCAGATCAGCCCAGCACCATGTGACTCTGGGCAATAGCTCGCTTAATCTTCCCGATGGCCCACAGCGCCTTGACACCCTCAGGTAATTGTTCACGCTTTACAAATACTGGACATTAACATTTATAGTGCCAGTGCTCCTTCCCCAAAACTGTTATGTGTGAATTGGCAATTCCAAACTAAACCTCCTTATAAGTCCATCAATGGAACCTAGGGCATAGGTGGTAAAGGGGTCCCCAGAGCTGCAGCACGGTTGTGTGCCACCCTGGGTGACCCAAGCAAACTACTGACAACAGACCTTCCATTGCAGATTGCAGGAGCAGTTCAAACTTCTCAAACTCAACTGTACCCTCCCCATGTGTGGCACAGTCAAATGCACTGCTTTTGGTATATAACAGTCACCCCTAGAGAAGGCTTTCTTAAGTTAGCTATAACTTGTGAATTTCAGATTTTTCTTTGTTTAAAATGTTATTTTTGAACTGATATTTTCACCTAACGATAATGTCAATTTAACCTTTGCTCTTTCTGAGTAAATTTCGAATTTTTTTTTCCACACTTGACTATAACATCACTTTCACCTGTGTTTTTTCAGTGAATCTTTTTCAGGTTTCTTTTTTCAAAGTAAGCAATATTTCATTGCCATACCTTTCTATGTCAACCCCATTACATGCAGGGCAGAAGGACAGGCCCTGCACCCAACCCTCCCACTCCACCACATCCCCCATTGCTGCCAATGCCCATGGTCATGGAATGCCCCATGGTCACAATTTTTTTTCTGTGGTGTCTCGGTACCACAGTACTTTCTCAAATTTTCAGGGGTGGAGTTCGCTGGGTGTCACAGTAGTTCCATAGTGCCGCTGTGCCACAAAGACAAATATTTTTAATTTGACCCCAGGAGGGTTTCCTCACAAGGCCCAGGGGGTCAGGGTATCAGGGTACCCCTAACCGGCCCCCTTATTCCTTGTTCCTTTTGGTTTTTGGTTTCCAAGGACACAGGGACCAAGTTCCTGAGTCATAAAATGGCAGCCTCAACATTTTCTTCAGACTGCAGCCAGCCAATCAGATCGTGATTTTTTAGCTTGCGGTACTGCAGTACTGCCCGATACTATCACAAAGGTACCACGTTGGTATAGATACATACATTTTGAACCTTAGTTTCTCAAAAACTGCTGACTGGATTTACACCAAATCACAAAAAGCACACTTTCTGGACCAAGATCTAGCTTTCTGCCAAATTTAGTAAAATTACTTTCATTTGTTTACACTGTATCACTGTTTAATTTTCCTATGGAAAATTATATGGGGAGAATACATTTTGAGGCCCTCCCTTTCACTCAGTCCCTGCTTGGCAGATCACCCCATGAAGGAGCTGAGTTGGCTTAAACTTTTTGCAGAAAGTTTTGTGAAGATTCGCCAAATGCAAAAAGCACATTTTCGTGATCAAAATCTGCTTTCTGACAAATATGGTGTGATTCCATTCAGCCATTTTGGACATAGCTGTGTCTCATTTTCCTATTGGGAATCGCATGGGAAAATACATTTTGGGACCCCCCCGTTTTCGGCCCTCACTTAACAGATCACCCCAAAATTAAAAGGAAGAAGCTGAGGTGAATAAGACTGTTCAATTTTCCTATAGAAAAATTGCATGGGGAAAGCATGTTTGTAGACACTCCCGTTTTTCAGCCCCTGTTTCACTGATCATCCTTACACTTTCCAGGAAGAAGCTGAGTTGGCTTATCCTTACTTGTGGAAAGTCTTGTGAAGATTCGGCAAATGGCACCAAATGCCACTGTTATAAGGAAACTAAAAAATCCAGTCCTAACTATAACTACACAGAGTCACCCATACAGTATAATATATTTATCACTAAAAAAACAAAGGTTAAGCTAACGTTATAGTTAGTTGAATTTGTCAATGTGAACATTAATGTTTTGAACTGAAAAGACACAAAAATACACTAGTTCTGGTTAGCAGTACTAGCTATAACTTGCGCCCCGCCATTCACTGCTAATGAACTCACATATGACATCACTCATGACATGTTCTATGACATAATTTATGACATCACTCATGACATTTCAACCGACTCCACTGATGACATCACTGATAACATCATCCACAGAACCACTCACACACCTACTCACACTCCCATACAACCTTTTGAACGCCCATTCACACACCCGTACAATCAGTGAAATACTCATTCACAGACCTATACCAGTACTCACACACCCACTGAGTCCTCCATAGAGCCACTCACACGCCTACTCACTCACTCGTACACCCACTCACATAACCATTCACTCACCCATAGAGCCAGCCACATAACCACATACTCACCCATACAGCTACTTAGACATCCACTTACTTACCTACAAAGTCACTCCTACTCACTCACCCAATGAGCCTCTCAACACAGCCACTCACTCACCCATAGAAGCCCTTATACACTCACACAATCACTTACATACCCATTCACTCCTCCATACAAGCACTCACACATTCCTGTACTCACCCATACAGTCACTACACACCCACTTACCCACTGATAGAAACAATAACACCATCACTCACCCACCTATACATCCACTGACACACCAGCTCACTCACCAATACAGCCACTAACACAGCATCTCACTCACCCACACAGCTGCTTACACAACCACTTATACACCCATACAGCCACTTACACACCGATACCGCCAAGGATACATACAGTCACACAGCCACTCACATGATATATATTAAAAGTCATGTAACAAAACACCTACTCAAATAGCAACTCACTCACCCATACAGCCACTTACACACCCAGTCAATTACTCATACAGCCATTCAGACACCCACTCACTCACCCATACAGTCACTACACTCCCACTTGCCCACTGATTGAGCCAATAACACCGTCACTCACTCACCCATACATCCACTGACACACAGACTCACTCACCAATACAGCCACTCACACAGCATCTCACTCACCCACATAGCTGCTTACACAATTACTTATACACCCATACAGCCACTCACACACCCTTACGCACAAGGATACATACAGTCACACAGCCACTCACATGATACTATTAAAAGTAGTATCACTCCTTAGTAGTACACCATAGTAGTACCTTAGTATATATGTTTAACACTCATAAACTCTTACAAAATACTTATACTCACTAAACGGTATCATCAGTGATGTCATCAGTGATGTCATCAGTGATATCACTGACACCATGTCATGAGTGATGTACTATGTGAGGTCATATGCAGTGCATTGCGGGGCGTATGTTATAGTTAGCTCAGGTAACTATAACTGCTGAATTTCTCTGGTTTTGTACAAGTGAAAACTGCCCCTAAATATAACGTCCCTGCAACCTTTAGTTTTTTCAGTGAAAAAAAAATATATATATATATATCATCACCAAATGCCCGTAAGCTTTAGAAGCGCACTCGACAGCAAATGTAACCAAAGGTTTATTATTCAAGCAGGAAACTCGCATCAGCATTCCTTGGTAAAATAATCCATGACCTGACGCGTTTCGAGTGTTCTCCTCTTTTTCAAAGGTCAAAGGTAAGTATGCAGGCAGCGCAGGGAGTTTAAAACCTCAATGGTTCCGCCCTTAGTGGGCCGAGTTTTGTACTCGTAAGGATTTCTGAGATCTGTAGTATTGTCCCACGCCAACTCACTCCCTTAGTAGGTCACGCGTTGCAAACATACAATTAAAGTCCTTTTAAAACCCTAAGTGGGCCCCTGAATGCATTTTACGAGTTCAAAGTGTCCCCATCTGCTGTGCTGCATAACGAGTGAAGATACAGTTCTCACCTCGCAGCCTCCTTTTATCTTGTGAATGGTGCAGCTTCCCACGGCAGGGCCGCCGTGTAATTAGATCATAACCAAATGCCCGTAAGCTTTAGAAGCGCACTCAACAGCAAATGTAACCAAAGGTTTATTATTCAAGCAGGAAACTCGCATCAGCATTCCTTGGTAAAATAATCCATGACCTGACGCGTTTCGAGTGTTCTCCTCTTTTTCAAAGGTCAAAGGTAAGTATGCAGGCAGCGCAGGGAGTTTAAAACCTCAATGTACCGCCCTTAGTGGGCCGAGTTTTGTACTCGTAAGGATTTCTGGGATCTGTAGTATTGTCCCACGCCAACTCACTCCCTTATTAGGTCCCGCGTTGCAAACATACAATTAAAGTCCTTTTAAAACCCTAAGTGGGCCCCTGAATGCATTTTACGAGTTCAAAGTGTCCCCATCTGCTGTGCTGCATAACGAGTGAAGATACAGTTCTCACCTCGCAGCCTCCTTTTATCTTGTGGATGGTGCAGCTTCCCACGGCAGGGCCGCCGTGTAATTAGATCATCACCAAATGCCCGTAAGCTTTAGAAGCGCACTCAACAGCAAATGTAACCAAAGGTTTATTATTCAAGCAGGAAACTCGCATCAGCATTCCTTGGTAAAATAATCCATGACCTGACGCGTTTCGAGTGTTCTCCTCTTTTCAAAGGTCAAAGGTAAGTATGCAGGCAGCGCAGGGAGTTTAAAACCTCAATGTACTGCCCTTAGTGGGCCGAGTTTTGTACTCGTAAGGATTTCTGGGATCTGTAGTATTGTCCCACGCCAACTCACTCCCTTAGTAGGTCCCGCGTTGCAAACATACAATTAAAGTCCTTTTAAAACCCTAAGTGGGCCCCTGAATGCATCTTACGTGTTCAAAGTGTCCCCATCTGCTGTGCTGCATAACGAGTGAAGATACAGTTCTCACCTCGCAGCCTCCTTTTATCTTGTGGATGGTGCAGCTTCCCACGGCAGGGCCGCCGTGTAATTAGATCATCGCCAAATGCCCGTAAGCTTTAGAAGCGCACTCAACAGCAAATGTAACCAAAGGTTTATTATTCAAGCAGGAAACTCGCATCAGCATTCCTTGGTAAAATAATCCATGACCTGACGCGTTTCGAGTGTTCTCCTCTTTTTCAAAGGTCAAAGGTAAGTATGCAGGCAGCGCAGGGAGTTTAAAACCTCAATGTACCGCCCTTAGTGGGCCGAGTTTTGTACTCGTAAGGATTTCTGGGATCTGTAGTATTGTCCCACGCCAACTCACTCCCTTAGTAGGTCCCGCGTTGCAAACATACAATTAAAGTCCTTTTAAAACCCTAAGTGGGCCCCTGAATGCATCTTACGAGTTCAAAGTGTCCCCATCTGCTGTGCTGCATAACGAGTGAAGATACAGTTCTCACCTCGCAGCCTCCTTTATCTTGTGGATGGTGCAGCTTCCCACGGCAGGGCCGCCGTGTAATTAGATCATCACCAAATGCCCGTAAGCTTTAGAAGCGCACTCGACAGCAAATGTAACCAAAGGTTTATTATTCAAGCAGGAAACTCGCATCAGCATTCCTTGGTAAAATAATCCATGACCTGACGCGTTTCGAGTGTTCTCCTCTTTTTCAAAGGTCAAAGGTAAGTATGCAGGCAGCGCAGGGAGTTTAAAACCGCAATGTACCGCCCTTAGTGGGCCGAGTTTTGTACTCTAAGGATTTCTGGGATCTGTAGTATTGTCCCACGCCAACTCACTCCCTTAGTAGGTCCCGCGTTGCAAACATACAATTAAAGTCCTTTTAAAACCCTAAGTGGGCCCCTGAATGCATCTTACGAGTTCAAAGTGTCCCCATCTGCTGTGCTGCATAACGAGTGAAGATACAGTTCTCACCTCGCAGCCTCCTTTTATCTTGTGGATGGTGCAGCTTCACGGCAGGGCCGCCGTGTAATTAGATCATCACCAAATGCCCGTAAGCTTTAGAAGCGCACTCGACAGCAAATGTAACCAAAGGTTTATTATTCAAGCAGGAAACTCGCATCAGCATTCCTTGGTAAAATAATCCATGACCTGACGCGTTTCGAGTGTTCTCCTCTTTTCAAAGGTCAAAGGTAAGTATGCAGGCAGCGCAGGGAGTTTAAAACCTCAATGTACCGCCCTTAGTGGGCCGAGTTTTGTACTCGTAAGGATTTCTGGGATCTGTAGTATTGTCCCACGCCAACTCACTCCCTTAGTAGGTCCCGCGTTGCAAACATACAATTAAAGTCCTTTTAAAACCCTAAGTGGGCCCCTGAATGCATCTTACGAGTTCAAAGTGTCCCCATCTGCTGTGCTGCATAACGAGTGAAGATACAGTTCTCACCTCGCAGCCTCCTTTTATCTTGTGGATGGTGCAGCTTCCCACGGGAGGGCCGCCGTGTAATTAGATCATCACCAAATGCCCGTAAGCTTTAGAAGCGCACTCGACAGCAAATGTAACCAAAGGTTTATTATTCAAGCAGGAAACTCGCATCAGCATTCCTTGGTAAAATAATCCATGACCTGACGCGTTTCGAGTGTTCTCCTCTTTTTCAAAGGTCAAAGGTAAGTATGCAGGCAGCGCAGGGAGTTTAAAACCTCAATGTACCGCCCTTAGTGGGCCGAGTTTTGTACTCGTAAGGATTTCTGGGATCTGTAGTATTGTCCCACGCCAACTCACTCCCTTAGTAGGTCCCGCGTTGCAAACATACAATTAAAGTCCTTTTAAAACCCTAAGTGGGCCCCTGAATGCATCTTACGAGTTCAAAGTGTCCCCATCTGCTGTGCTGCATAACGAGTGAAGATACAGTTCTCACCTCGCAGCCTCCTTTTATCTTGTGGATGGTGCAGCTTCCCACGGCAGGGCCGCCGTGTAATTAGATCATCACCAAATGCCCGTAAGCTTTAGAAGCGCACTCGACAGCAAATGTAACCAAAGGTTTATTATTCAAGCAGGAAACTCGCATCAGCATTCCTTGGTAAAATAATCCATGACCTGATGCGTTTCGAGTGTTCTCCTCTTTTCAAAGGTCAAAGGTAAGTATGCAGGCAGCGCAGGGAGTTTAAAACCTCAATGTACCGCCCTTAGTGGGCCGAGTTTTGTACTCGTAAGGATTTCTGGGATCTGTAGTATTGTCCCACGCCAACTCACTCCCTTAGTAGGTCCCGCGTTGCAAACATACAATTAAAGTCCTTTTAAAACCCTAAGTGGGCCCCTGAATGCATCTTACGAGTTCAAAGTGTCCCCATCTGCTGTGCTGCATAACGAGTGAAGATACAGTTCTCACCTCGCAGCCTCCTTTTATCTTGTGGATGGTGCAGCTTCCCACGGCAGGGCCGCCGTGTAATTAGATCATCACCAAATGCCCGTAAGCTTTAGAAGCACACTCGACAGCAAATGTAACCAAAGGTTTATTATTCAAGCAGGAAACTCGCATCAGCATTCCTTGGTAAAATAATCCATGACCTGACGCGTTTCGAGTGTTCTCCTCTTTTTCAAAGGTCAAAGGTAAGTATGCAGGCAGCGCAGTATTGTCCCACGCCAACTCACTCCCTTAGTAGGTCCCGCGTTGCAAACATACAATTAAAGTCCTTTTAAAAAGCAGATGGGGACACTTTGAACTCGTAAGATGCATTCAGGGGCCCACTTAGGGTTTTAAAAGGACTTTAATTGTATGTTTGCAACGCGGGACCTACTAAGGGAGTGAGTTGGCGTGGGACAATACTACAGATCCCAGAAATCCTTACGAGTACAAAACTCGGCACACTAAGGGCGGTACATTGAGGTTTTAAACTCCTGCGCTGCCTGCATACTTACCTTTGACCTTTGAAAAAGAGGAGAACACTCGAAACGCGTCAGGTCATGGATTATTTTACCAAGGAATGCTGATGCGAGTTTCTGCTTGAATAATAAACCTTTGGTTACATTTGCTGTCGAGTGCGCTTCTAAAGCTTACGGGCATTTGGTGATGATATATATATATATATATATATATATATTACCTACTGGCGGTCGCCTGTAGGTAGTTATAGTTAGGACCTAGTTTCCATAGGAAAAGCGTTTTTTGTTTTCCCAAAACCTTTGGCGCCGGTTGACGAATCTTCGCGAAATTTTCAAAACTAGTGATCAGCTCCGGTCTGCTCTTGTCTTGAAAGTTTCGGGGTGATTCGCCAAGCGGGGGCTGAGAAAAAAAGGGGGGCCCCAAAACGCTTTTTCCCCATGTTATTTTCCATAGGAAACTTTAGACAAAGCTACAGCCTGAACTGCTGAACAGAATTACACCAAATTTGGCAAAAAGGTAGGTCTTGGTTCAGAAAGAGTCCTTTATGTTAAATGGTGTAAATCCGTTTAGTAGTTTTTGAAATATTGAAGGAAAAAGAAATATCGATATCTGGGCGGAGCCTAACCACCCATGTCATCGTGAAATCTGATTGGCTGTCAGCACTTCATCCAGGAAATGCTGGCAGCCATCTTGGGACTAGGTTGAACCAGAGTCATAAGAAAACAGTTAAACAAAGATGAAAAACAAGAAAAGGGGGCAGGGTAGGAACACCCTGACCCCCTAGGCCTGCTCAGGGGTCCCACAAGGACCCCCAGCCCAAAAACATTTTAAGAAACGTCCGAATTCACGCTGGGTGCGTGAATCCGGAATAAAAAATAAAAAACAAGCATTGGCATCGCCAATAGGTCTCACCATTGGGACCTTATAAGTGTTTAGCCAGAGATATTGGCAATGTTTCTAAGGTATGTTGTAGAGAGAGAGAGAGAGACTGACTGACTGAGAGAGAGACTGACGGACTGAGAGAGAGACTGACTGACAGAGAGAGACTGACTGACAGAGAGAGACTGACAGAGAGAGAGAGAGACTGACAGAGAGAGAGAGACTGACTGAGAGAGAGAGACTGACTGAGAGAGAGAGAGACTGAATGACAGAGAGAGACTGACTAACAGAGAGACTGACTGACTGAGAGAGAGACTGACAGAGAGAGAGAGAGACTGACTGAGAGAGAGAGACTGACTGACTGAGAGAGAGACTGACTGACTGAGAGAGAGACTGACTGACAGAGAGACTGACTGACTGAGAGAGAGACTGACAGAGAGAGAGAGACTGACAGATAGAGAGAGACTGACTGACTGAGAGAGAGAGATACTGACTGACTGAGGTAGAGAAAGACTGACTGACTGAGAGAGACTGACTGACAGAGAGAGAGACTGACTGACTGAGAGAGAGAGACTGACTAAGAGAGGGAGACTGACTGAGAGAGAGACTGACTGACAGAGAGAGACTGACTGACAGAGAGAGAGACTGACTGAGAGAGAGACTGGCAGAGATAGAGACTGACTGACCAAGAGAGACTGACTGACTGAGAGAGACTGACTGACTGAGAGAGAGACTGACTGACAGAGAGAGAGACTGACTGAGAGAGTGACTGACTGAGAGAGAGACTGACTGAGAGAGTGACTGACTGAGAGAGACTGACTGACTAAGAGACTGACTGACTGAGACTGACAGAGAGAGAGAGACTGACTGACAGAGAGACTGACTGAATTAGAGAGAGACTGACTGACAGAGAGAGACTGACTAAGAGAGAGAGAGACTGACTGAGAGAGAGACTGACTGAGAGAGACTGACTGACTGAGAGAGACTGACAGAGAGAGAGACTGACTGACTGAGACTGACAGAGAGAGAGACTGACTGACTGAGAAAGAGACTGACTGACTGAGAGACTGACTGACAGAGAGACTGACTCACTGAGAGAGACTGACTGACTGAGACTGACAGAGAGAGAGAGACACTGACTGACAGAGAGAGAGAGAGACTGACTGAGAGAGAGACTGACTGACTGAGAGAGAGACTGACTGAGAGAGAGACTGACTGAATGAGAGAGAGACTGACTGCCTGAGAGAGACTGACTGACTCAGAGAGACTGACTGACTGAGAGAGAGACTGACTGACAGAGAGAGAGACTGACTGAGAGAGACTGACTGACTGAGAGAGACTGACTAAGAGAGAGACTGACTGACTGAGAGAGAGACTGACTGACAGAGAGAGAGACTGACTGACTGAGAGATAGACTGACTGAGAGAGAGACTGACTGACTGACTGAGAGAGAGACTGACTGACTAACTGAGAGACTGACTGACTGAGAGACTGACTGACTGACTCAGAGAGACTGACTGACAGAGAGTGACTTACAGAGAGAGAGAGAGACTGACTGACTGAGAGAGACTGACTGAGAGATAGACTGACTGACTGAGAGAGAGACTGACTGACTGAGAGAGAGACTGACTGACAGAGAGAGAGACTGACTGACAGAGAGAGACTAACTGACAGAGAGACTGACTGAGAGAGAGAGAGAGAGAGAGAGAGAGAGAGAGAGAGAGACTGACAGAGCGAGAGAGACTGACAGAGAGAGAGAGACTGACAGAGAGAGAGACTGACAGAGAGACTGACAGAGAGACTGACTGACTGAGAGAGACTGACTGACTGAGAGAGACTGACTGACTGAGAGAGAGACTGACTGACAGAGAGAGACTGACTGACCGAGAGAGTGACTGACAGAGAGACTGACTGACTGAGAGAGAGACTGACTGAGAGAGAGAGACTGACTGACAGAGAGAGAGAGACTGACAGAGAGACTGACTGACTGAGAGAGACTGACTGACTGAGAGAGACTGACTGACTGAGAGAGAGACTGACTGACAGAGAGAGAGACTGACTGACCGAGAGAGTGACTGACTGACTGACAGAGATACTGACTGACTGAGAGAGAGACTGACTGACAGAGAGAGACTAACTGACAGAGAGACTGACTGAGAGAGAGAGAGAGAGAGAGACTGACAGAGAGAGAGAGACTTACAGAGAGAGAGAGAATGAGAGAGAGAGAGAGACTGACTGACTGAGAGAGACTGACTGACTGAGAGAGAGACTGACTGACAGAGAGAGAGAGACTGACAGAGAGACTGACTGACTGAGAGAGACTGACTGACTGAGAGAGACTGACTGACTGAGAGAGAGACTGACTGACAGAGAGAGACTGACTGACCGAGAGAGTGACTGACTGACTGACAGAGAGACTGACTGACTGAGAGAGAGACTGACTGAGAGAGAGAGACTGACTGACAGAGAGAGAGAGACTGACAGAGAGACTGACTGACTGAGAGAGACTGACTGACTGAGAGAGACTGACTGACTGAGAGAGAGACTGACTGACAGAGAGAGAGACTGACTGACCGAGAGAGTGACTGACTGACTGACAGAGAGACTGACTGACTGAGAGAGAGACTGACTGACAGAGACACTGACAGAGAGAGAGAGAGACTGACTGACTGAGAGAGACTGACTGACTGAGAGAGACTGACTGACTGAGAGAGAGACTGTCTGACAGAGAGAGAGTCTGACTGACCGAGAGAGTGACTGACTGACTGACTGACTGACTGAAAATATTTGTAAAGCGCACTACTGCTGAGGCGTCTTGGCGCTGAGTGATATGCGATGCCCAAGGCCAACACGATCAGGGTTGGGAGAAGAGCCATGTTTTGATTTCCCTCCTAAAGACCGATCTGTTAGGCAAAGACCTGAGGTGTGTGGGCAGAGAATTCCAAAGTTTGGATGCTAGGAAAGAGAAGCGTTTACCTCCACACCTTACTCTCTTTATCTTAGGCAGTTGTAAGAGATCAAGGGATGCTGATCTTAGAGCTCGTGAAGGAACGTATCGAGAAAACAAAGTTTGCACATCCTTGGATCCTCCACCAAACAATGCTTTATGCACCATGCATAGGGACTTAAAGTCAACCCGCTGCCGTACTGGGAGCCAGTGAAGTTGTTTTATACTAGTCGAAGTAGGGTGATGTTTAGGTAGATTGAGCAATAATCTAGCTGCCGCATTCTGAATTGACTGCAGTTTGGAGAATTGCGCAGCATTTGCTCCTAAGTAGAGAGCGTTGCAATAGTCAATTCTAGATAGAATCGTAGCTACTACCACTGTTTTCCTCAGGGAAAGCGGAATAAAAGGGAGAATCTTCCTCAGACCTTTCAGCATAAAAAAGCAGGCTGATGAGACTTGGTTGATCTGGGGAGCCCAGGAAAGATCATTATCTACCAAAAGACCTAAGTTCCTGACTTTTTTTACAGGGGCCGGACAGGTGCCAGCTGCATTTGGCCACCATAATTGGTTCCAGACCGAAATTTTCTGGCCAAACTCAATCACCTTAGTTTTATCTACATTAAGCTTTAAAAAATTGGCATTCATCCAGGTCATCAAAGCAGAGATGCAGTTACAAAATTGGGATGCCATAGCATCCACGGGCTGTGTTACCGACACTATAAGCTGCGTGTCATCAGCATAAGACACCAGCATAAAGCCGTAACTTTTTATTAGTCTAGCCAGAGGAGCTACATATATATTAAAAAGTGTAGGGGATAAGGCCGAGCCCTGTGGGACTCCACCGGGAAGTGTGAATTCCTTGGACTGATATCCATCCCAAAATATCACTTGTTCCCTAGACGATAGGACTGACTGACAGAGAGACTGACTGACTGAGAGAGAGACTGACTGACAGAGAGACACTGACAGAGAGAGAGAGAGACTGACTGACTGACAGAGAGACTGACTGACTGACAGAGAGACTGACTGAGAGAGAGACTGACTGACAGAGAGACACTGACTGAGAGAGAGAGAGACTGACTGACAGAGAGAGACTGACTGAGAGAGAGAGAGACTGGCTGACAGAGAGAGACTGACTGACAGAGAGAGAGACTGACAGAGAGAGAGAGACTGACTGACTGAGAGAGACTGACTGACTGAGAGAGATTGACAGAGAGAGAGAGAGAGAGAGAAACTGACTGACAGAGCGAGAGACTGACTGACTGAGAGAGAGACTGACTGACAGAGAGAGACTGACTGACAGAGAGAGCGACTGACTGAGAGAGAGACTGACTGACTGAGACTGACAGAGAGAGAGAGAGACTGACTGACAGAGAGAGAGACTGACTGACAGAGAGAGACTGACTGACAGAGAGAGACTGACTGACTGAGAGAGAGACTGATTGACAGAGAGAGACTGACTGACTGAGAGAGACTGACTTACTGAGAGAGAGACTGACTGACTGAGAGAGACTGACTGACTGAGAGAGAGACTGACTGACTGAGAGAGAGACTGACTGAAAGAGAGAGAGACTGACTGAGAGAGACTGACTGAGTGAGAGAGACTGACTGAGAGAGAGACTGACTGACTGAGACTGACAGAGAGAGAGAGAGACTGACTGACAGAGAGAGAGACTGACTGACAGAGAGAGACTGACTGACAGAGAGAGACTGACTGACTGAGAGAGAGAGACTGATTGACAGAGAGAGAGGCTGACTGACAGAGAGAGAGGCTGACTGACTGAGAGAGACTGACTGACTGAGAGAGACTGACTTACTGAGAGAGAGACTGACTGACTGAGAGAGACTGACTGACTGAGAGAGAGACTGACTGACTGAGAGAGAGACTGACTGACAGAGAGAGAGACTGACTGACCGAGAGAGTGACTGACTGACTGACTGACAGAGAGACTGACTGACTGTGTGAAAACTAAGACTATAGCCTCACAAGAGCTATGTGATGGCCTGTCAGTATTCTTCGAAGATAAAATTAATAAAATTATTAGTGGCCTAAATTCCAATAGGGAAATAGAGATAGATAGAGAAAACGATAAGCTGGAACGAGCAACAGAAAATATTCAGAAGGAGGGAATTGATAAAGAGATCAGAGTAACCCTTGAATCCTTCCCAATTCCTACAGAGGAGGAGTTTAATATACTAGCAGGTACTATCTCATCTGGTTCTCCGTTGGACCCTCTCCCACATAAACTATGGAAAGCTTTCCGAGTAGAGCTTTTCCTCAGCTTTATCAAATTTGCTGCCAGTCCCTAATTAGTGGATCAGTCCCAGAATGCTGGAAAAAGGCAGTGGTGACTCCTCTGCTAAAAAAAGCTAAACTTGACCCCGACTGCCCGTCAAATTACAGACCTATATCTTTGTTGCCATACCCGGTAAAGATCGTGGAAAGAGTGGTTAGCAAAACTCTCTCGAAACATGTAGAAGAAAACAATCTACTGGATGAAGTACAATTTGGGTTTCGTCCCGGCCATGGCACAGAAACAGCCCTGGTGACAGTTTTGGATGCCCTTAGAATGCGTGCCGACACTGGCCAAGCATCTATATTGGTATTATTGGACATGTCGGCCGCTTTTGATACGGTCAATCATAGGACCTTGATTAAAAGATTAATGGAGGTTGGAGTTGTGGGAAGGGCACTGAACTGGTTTCAGTCGTACCTAACAGGGAGACAGCAGGCAGTGGCCATGTCACCGTTTATTTCTCACAGTAGCTATATAAAACATGGGGTCCCGCAGGGTTCAGCCATAAGTCCCATTCTCTTTAATCTTTACCTGCGTCCACTCATGTACATTATTAAATCTTTTGGTATTGAAGTGGTTAACTATGCAGATGATACTCAACTTGTCTTCTTTTGAAGGGAATCAAGCAGTATCACTGGATAAATTTCACAGCTGTATGCGTGAAACTGCAGGTTGGCTTAGGAAGAACTCGCTGCAATTCAATGGAGACAAGACTGAGGTTATATACTGTACAGCAAAGAAAATACCCCGTCCATTGCCAGTGGACTTCTGGCCGGTTTCTGCGAACAATCCACCGTGGCCAGCCAAGACAGTGCGTAACTTGGGGGTGTTACTGGACAGTAATCTAAAGTTAGAATCACAAGTGAATAAAACAGTGAATACTTGTATCTCTCTACTCCGAGCCTCTACGGAAAATACTCCCTCTTTTACCAATCTTCGCCAGACCCCAGGTGGTAAGGAGTATTATCATGAGTAGATTGGATTATTGTAATGCACTGTTTCTTGGAGCACCGGTGACTCTAACAAAAAGGCTGCAAAGAATACAAACAATCGCGGCTAAGATGGCACTAAAAAGACAACGCAGATCTTCCGCGTCGTTAGCGCTAAGGGATCTCCATTGGCTGCCTATTCTGCGAAGAATTCAATTTAAAGCACTTTGCATTGTCCATAAGGCGGCACACAAAATGGGGCCTAAACCATTACAGAGAATGTTTACTTGGTACTCCCCAGCTAGAAATCTTCGTTCCTCGGCAGCCCACCTAGTATGTACTCCACGAGTTAAGAAAATTCGACTAGGAGGTAGATCATTTGGCTATGCAGCCGCAAAGCTATGGAATGAACTACCAAGTGAACTCAGACAGACTGACGACTTACTGCAGTTTAGAAAAAAGCTAAAAACCAGGCTCTTCCCAAGAGAATAGCCTTGAGAGACCTGCGCGTGGTGATTCATAGTTTTATAGCTGCACAGCGACTTAGGTAATCCCAGCGCCAGGATGCCCATTGGGTGACAGCTGCGCTATATAAATGCAACTTACATTACATTACATTACATTACTGAGATGGAGACGTCATCAGTGATGTCATTTGAGATGTCATCAGTGATGTCATCAGTGATGTCACTGACCATGTCATGAACGATGTAATATGTGACGTCATCAGCAGTGCATTGCGGGGGCGCGAGTTATAGTTAGCTGAACTAACTATAACGGCGGAATTTCTATGGTTTTGTACGAGTGAAATGTCCAACTAACTATAATGTCCCTGAAACCTATGGTTTTTTCAGTGACTTTCTAAGGTTTTTTAAATGCTAATTTCTAACTATAACGTGGCTGAAACCTATGGTTTTTTCAGTGAATTTCAATGGTTTTTTAAATACTAATTTCTAATTATAACGTCCCTGAAACCTATGGTTTTTTCAGTGAGTATATATATATATATATATATATATATATTATATATACACAAAGTGTTGCCTCTAGGTGGGATGCACTCCCAGGTGGAAATTACGGCAAAGCAAGGGCACACGCCATGAACAAAGTCCTTTTCTGGTTACCTGCCAGACGCGTTTCGGGCCAACGCCCTCTTCAGTGGCAGACCATGTGACATGCCGGCATGCGGCAACCACCAGTAAATCCCCATAATAATAATGCTCAGGTGAACCACCTGAAGCAATGCTTCCTGGGTCTGGTGGTTCAGTAAAACCCAAGTGGGTCGCCGCCGGCACTCACATTCAAAAATGTCTTTAAAAGGATTGCCGATGTTCGCGCCGGCACCCCTGCATATAACAGGCACCTCCTGTTCCACAGTTAGCTGCCCCAATAAAGCAGCTGCGGACCCGCTAGTGTTTCGCGGTGGTGCAATCCCGCGACCAGGCAGGCCGCTGTACAAAATACAAAAGAGTTGCCTCTAGGTGGGATGCACTCCCAGGTGGAAATTACGCCAAGCAAGGGCACACGCCATGAACAAAGTCCTTTCTGGTTACCTGCCAGACGCTGCTTCGGGTCAACGCCTCTTCAGTGGCAGACCATGTGACGTGCCGGCATGCGGCAACCACCAGTAAATCCCCATAATAATAATGCTCAGGTGAACCACCTGAAGCAATGCTTCCTGGGACTGGTGGTTCAGTAAAACCCAAGTAGGTCGCCGCCGGCACTCACATTCAAAAACCTGAGCATAATTATTACGGGGATTTACTGGTGGTTGCCGCACGCCAGCACGTCACATGGTCTGCCACTGAAGAGGGCGTTGGCCCAAAACGCGTCTGGCAGGAAACCAGAAAAGGACTTTGATCATGGCGTGTGCCCTTGCTTTGGCGTAATTTCCACCTTGGAGTGCATCCCACCTAGAGGCAACTCTTTTTGTATTTTGTACAGCGGCCTACCTGGTCGCGGAATTGCACCACCGCGAAACACTCGCGGGTCCGTGGCTGCTTTATTGGGGCGGCTAACTGTGGAACAGGAGGTGCCTGTTATATGCAGGGGTACCGGCGCGAACATCGGCAATCCTTTTAAAGACATTTTTGAATGTGAGTGCCGGCGGCGACCCACTTGGGTTTTACTGAACCACCAGTCCCAGGAAGCATTGCTTCAGGTGGTTCACCTGAGCATAATTATTACGGGGATTTACTGGTGGTTGCCGCACGCCGGCACGTCACATGGTCTGCCACTGAAGAGGGCGTTGGCCCAAAACGCGTCTGGCAGGATACCAGAAAAGGACTTTGTTCTTGGCGTATGCCCTTGCTTTGGCGTAATTTCCACCTGGGAGTGCATCCCACCTAGAGGCAACTCTTTTTGTATATATATATATATATAATACGTTGGACCATAGATAAGCTATAAAGATTTGTGTTTATATACAACCTAGAATGCCTATTGTTTTTGGTATCCAAAACGTTTGCTGCATTTGTCGCAGGGACTCGCCCACGACAGAACAATGGCTCATTAGGTTTAGGTGGACATGAACACATTGCTGCAAGTATTTTTTTCCAAAAACTCGATCCAAGAACATAAATTAAATCAGCCTACGCGTTTCGTCCACACTTGGACGTCATCAGGGCTGAAAAAAAGGGAAAGAATATGCATATCAGTTTTGACACCCGTACTTACTTAATGCATTCATATATTTCATTGCAAACAACATCAAAATGTATTAATATCTTAAATCAAACAATAACAGAAAAAATGCCTGCCTATATCCAGTCTTCACAACTCTCCTGAGCCCAGGATGTTACTTAAAATTCCTAAGACATCATATCATCATATCATGAGCCACTTGATAGATTACATAGACCCCATTCATTATTATCATGTAATACCGGTTTCGGAACATTCTATCTGTCCCCATTGTCCTTATTTTTTAACGCCATTGCTGTAATCCCCAGGACCCACTTCACTCTTCATTAATGCTCTATACAGTAATTTGAGACATACCTCAATATTTGTGTTTTATCAATTCTTCCCTCAAAGATATTCCTCAGTTCTTCTTCTCATCCCATTCATGGGGGATTATTTCTATGTAAAATACATATGTAAAAAAATGTTTTTACCTTTCGTGGAATCATCCCACTTAATCACATTTACACCCAGTTATTGTATGCAGGTTAAACAAAAAGCAGCCCCTTATTTACCCATAGGTTCCTGCAAGACTGTATCCTAATCTACCAAATTGCTTGAACAATACTCTTACTCAAATTTTAGTTCAAAAATTCTATTAACAGACAATCCTTAACAGTCCACGCCCCTGCCTAGCAGCAGTTCCAATCCGCTCACTGGGAACCTCGTGTTTTTAGAAAAGAGGAAAAAATACACCATCACTGTCCAATGTCTAATTTCACAGCAAGAGTATTAAACAAACGATCAAATGACAAAATGTCACTCACCGTGCCCCGCACTCTACCTTACAGAAATTCACAAACAATGTCAGCAGCAACTTATTCTCCATGAGGCCCTATTCTCAACTCTTTAATAGTGTTTTTGCCATTCTGTACGTCACTGTTAAATGTCTATTTTCACAGCAAAAAGTACTTTAACAAACGATCAAATGACAAAATGTCACTCCCCGTGCCCTGCACTCTACCGTACAGACATTTACAAACAATGCCAGCGGCAACTTATCCTCCATTGGACCCTATTCTCACCTCTTTAATAGTGTATCGCCATTCTGTACGTCAGCGCCGCAGCCGGGCCGATAAATCCCGCTGTGTATCTATCTCCCGCCATTGGTCTCTATTTAAATATACCAGGGACCTAACAGGTAACCATGCGTTATGGTCCTATATTGCCATTGAGGGGTTCTGATGACATCATAAACCGTGAGGTTGAAGGCTTTGGTTATTGGAAAAGTGAACAGAAGCATAAACCTGACAGCAGTGATTTGTGATCTGTTTCCAGAGCCCAACCCATAAGACAGGTATTTACTCTAGGCTGGACTGAAAACTCAAAATGCCCTGGGAAATTATTTGATTCAAGTCAAATTGCACCAAGTAAACATTTCAAGTGTGACCAACATTCTCCAGTGGAAAACTGGCAAACATTCTCAACCCCCCCAAAAAAAAAAAATTGGAAAACAGACAAAAGGTGCATTTTGCACAACTCGCTTTTAACCATATTGTGAAAAATCAATAGATTTTACAAGCAGTTCACAAGGGCACACACTACATATACAGACATAAATCTATACAACAGTTGGTCTAATTATTTTGTTGACTGACTAAAAACACATTTAGTGAACACTCCACAATTCAGATTCACAAACATTGCAGACACTCATCACTGATGCCGAACAAAGGGCCAGATGTACGAAACATTCCGTTTTGCAAGTCGCAAATTGCGGAATGTACTAATGTATCTTAGACACATTTAGCGATTCCCAATGGGGCCGCAATTGACCTGCCTCATCAATATTCTTGAGGCAGGTCGCAATTTGAGACCCACTGAGAATGGGCAAGAACACAGGGATGGTGGCCTGCTGGGGACAGCAGACCACCATATCTGTGTTTGCTTTTTAAATAAAGCAACTATTTTTTTCAAATGCAGCCCGATTTCCTTAAAGGAATCCGGGATGCATTTAAAAGAAAAAAATTAAAAGTTTTCTTTTTATTTTTTAAAGGCAGGAAGTGGTCCGTTGGACCACTGCCTGCTCTTAAAAAATATTTTTGCTATATATTCACAAAGGGGAAGGGGTCCCCTGGGGACCCCTGCCCATTTGTGACTGTCTTACCACCTACATAAAGTAGGTGGTAACTGTAATTGTTTTGCGACCATATTTGCGGTTGCAGAACAATTGTACATACCAGTGCAACTTTCTAATCGGAAGGACGCCCCTGACACGCCCCTTCCTAATAGAAACTCGCAAACATTATTTTGAGAGTCGTTAATAGGTTACCGGCTTTCAAAATAGGGTTGGTGCATACTACAACCCTTTTTAGCAGTCGCAAATGGCTTCATTTTCGGCCGTACGTCTGGCCCATAATGGCTTAGAGACAAGTTAAGAAAGCTATTATAAAAGTTTTATATCTTATGGTTTACTCCTCCCTCTAAACTCTTCATCTTGCTCACCAAAAAGAAATAACTTTGCAAAATTCTAATTCTGCAACCACACTATCAAACCACCTGTGGTCTTCTAGCTACCCAAATATAATCTCATATACAGAAAATGAAATTAATGTAACAGCAACCAACCTGTGCCACTTTGATGGATGCTCCTTGCATCTCAGGTCATCTGCCTGCTGATACTGCTTGCTGGAGAGACCCATTTTCTTGTCTCATCCCCCCTCACCCACCACTTCGGCACACGTCATGCACAGTGATTAAATTGTTAAAAAAAAAAAGTACTTGGAGATCCCTCACTTTTTTCGAAAGGGACACATGTCACTTCTTCTCCTGGTGACACCCACATCTATCACTGGCGCCATCTGCTTCCTGCATGGAGAAACCCAGGACAGACTGCAGCAAGTAAAGTAAGAGAGCTTGCACTCTTCAAAGGCTGTCTGTAACAGTGAGAACAACTTACCAGGCAGTTGGCACTTGTCAGAGGTACTGAGCAGCTGTTTGTATAGGTGTCAGGCAATGCATGTCAGTCACTTTTCCAGATGATTCCAGTGGCTGTTGGAGGCTGTGAGTGGCGCTCGTTCTCAAAATTAGTACACAGTGGTCTGGAGTAGCTATTTCCCGAGTCATTCTGTGAGAGTCAGTGAGTGGTTGCTGTGCTGGTGGGAAGCTGTCAGTGACCATTGATGCCCGTGACAGTCCTTCAGTAGCTGCTACTCTTAGCAGAGACAGTTAGTTGCTGGGAGAAAAAATGAGGAGCATATAATGTGAGTGGGTGACTGGATGTAGGTCATTACCTTGCTTACTTAATAAATGGCTGTAGTACTCAACTAATGACAGTAAATAGCCTGCGAGAGGAAGTCAGTAGCTTCAAGGGTGGTTAATGTTAAACAGCATGAGTAGTTCCGGAGAGGCAGTGTATGGAAAGTCAGTGACTGAATGTGAGAGGCAATTGCTGCATGTGCAGCGCCTAGAGTCAAAAAAGGTCCTTACACACACGTTGTGAGTGTCAATGTTCATTCATTTGTTGCCAGTGTGATGCAGTGACTGACTGTCAATTTCTGTGACAGGCAAGGGGGTATTGCCACCAGAACGTCACTTCTAGTGACGTTCTGGTGGTGATATCCCCTTCTCCTTATTTTGTAAATAAGGCCCCTTTTCATGCTTCACTTAGCGTGCAAGGGGCGTGCAATGGATGCTGCAGTGGGCCTTCTGCCACAACACCCATTGCTTTTTGACGCTGCCCCATATTTACAAGGCTGGGGTCGCGCCAAAAACTAAGACCAGAGAATACCTGGTCTTAGACTGGCGATACATGGACAAATTATTTAATTTCTCCTCGTTTTTTGCTCTTTCCATGTGTGCTGCATTCTACGCCACACATAGAAATAGCAAATCGCTTTTCAAGATTGTTTATATGCAACATGGTTCAAGGGTGCCTGCGCTGGCGCTCGGCATCTTTATTTGCACCAGCACTAGGGGGAACACATGGGTGCACTGTATTTTTGTAAATACAGTGGATCCCTGCATTTTAAAAATGTCGGAGCGCGGCGTTACCTATTTTGGCGTAGCACCGCACTCCAACATTTTGTTGTAAATATCCCCCCTGGTCTTCAAAGGACTGTTGGCCTTGGGTGAGAACTGGTGTTTCTATAGTGTAATGCTACGCACAATTAGGGACTTTGCGTGTGCTGGAAGTACAGGAAACAGCTTTCGACAAACACCGGCCACTTTATTCACATGCTTCTCTAAGGAAGGTTTATCATCAAAGATGACTCCAAGATTGCGTACTGCATCAGAGGGGCACAGCTCAGTCTCTGTTGATAGGGGCCAAAAATTTGGAGGTAACAACATGGGAAAAAATATTTAAATATGCAAATGTGGAATGCCGAGTGGCAAAAGAGAGATGAAAACTTTCCATGAAGCTAACGCTGCCCAATGCTTCTTGTTCACCAAATAGCATTAACCCTCACTGTATTTACAGGCATGCAGGCGGGACAGGCATTTTATTCCACCCGGCATTTCCCCAGTGAGGCCAGTTTTGAAAGTCATTGCCACTCCTGGTGCCTCTGCCACTTACCTCAGCTCCCTGGTAAACACTATGAGGCTTCAAGAGAGAGAAAAAGAGAAGGCGGGAGGGGGAAGGTTGAGAGAAAAACATCAGAGAGGGAGAAGAGAGAGAACAACGAAAGAGAGAGAGAGAATGAATGGACTGAAATAGATTGCTTGAGGAGATGAAGGGCGCGAGAGAAAGAGAAGGAAGGAGGGGGAGGTTGAGAGAAAACCATCAGAGAGGAAAGAAGGAGAGAGAGGGAGAAAATGAATGGGCGAAAATAGATTGCTTGAGGAGATGAAGGGAGCAGGCATGGTGGAGTAATTTTGCTAGGGCTTCTTATGGTTTCCCCAGTCGACCCTACAGGCATAGGAAACAGATTTACTCACGTTCCATTATCGTTTTCAATTTTACTTAACATTTCAGGCGCGGCCACAACGCGAGAAGCAGCCTGATGCCTGAGATGAGCTCGTACTGACTGCTCTTACATGGGAGTTGGAACTGTCCATAATAAAAGTATGCACTTTTTATTCCAAAAGCAGGAAAAGGGCCCTCAGAAGTTGAATATTACTCATGAATCACGCAACAATCAACAGAGAAACCAGCGCAAAACTAGGTGAGGCAAGAAATAAACGTTTCTCTGTGTATCTTACGGTTTTAACACGAAAGCCGTCCTAAAATAAGCGTTGAAAACTCATTTTATGTTTAGTCCCAAGCGTGCTGTTGAACCCCTGGCCGGGCAGCAGCAGACTGTGAAGTCATCTGGAAGCAGACAGGAAACGCCCCTGCCGATGAGTACCGGTGGGTGAGGGAGGGGCGCGCCCCCACTTCTTGGCAATTGGCTGGGGTTCCTCCATGTGTTAAATTAGCATACACAGACGCAGCTGGCAAAGTAACCACTTGGGGGCTGGAGGTAACTGTGCGTCACAGCCTTGGGATGGAAAAAAGGGGCAGATTCATAAAAGTCAAGCAGCATGCGAGCCGGAGTGGTGTCAGAGCGGCCGGTGCAGGCAGGGCTCGGGGTGAGTGCGCAGCCTGCGATGGTGCAGCCGGGGCAGGGCGTGAGCAGCCGCATGGCGAGGGGGATCTAAGCAGCCCCAGGGGACCGGGTGTGCGGTGGCACGGCCCTGCCCGATCTGTGCACCCATCTCCATGGCCGGAGCGCTGGCTGGAGCCCGAGAAGGAACTGCGCGCGGAGGCGAGTGAGGTAAGCCCCCTTCTGGAGTAGTGTGGCAGCCTCTCTGGGGGCTCGGTCTGGGCTGGGACCTGCAAGGGGCGGAGGTAGCCCCCGGACCTCATCAGTGGAGAATACTCATAAGTTAGACTTCGGGTGCCTGCTTTCAGCACCTTCACACAGGGACAGCTCCCTTCGCGGCCGCTGCCTGGATCCAGCTTCAGTCAAATTCGCTCGAATTCCCTTGGGCTGAAGGGAAGGTGGTGTATGGTGGGACGGGAATGGGACGAGGGCGTTGCACTAGCTGAATATATAGCGGGTAGCATTTGACGTAATCTGAATACCAGGTCGAGCCCTTTTATATCTATACATATGTATGTAGCTGTGTGAACAGATGCAAGATGCCTACATGTGAATAAATGTGTTTAACAAATGCATATGTATATGTTGTGTTACGTCATGTCATCGTGTTGTTATCTTGCGCTTTCTTTTAGAAAGCACTCAATAAAAGTGATCGCGAATGTAATAGTGAATGCCATTATGCCTGACTCTTATGTCTATGTGTGCCAGCTTGCATAGTGTGAGCATCTGTGCATGCCTTCGACACAAGAAAGCGTCCCTGGGCTCAGCCCCAGTTGGGCATCGGACTCTGTTCGACCCTACACAATGAGCCCAACTCGCACTGCCCCAGCGCCTGGCAGTGCAGGTCTTTGGTACACTCGTGTTACCGAAGGGGTCCACCTTGTTACTTGAATCCATAGTCTCTGTCTGTCACCAGGCTCTCAGCACTGTCCCAAAGGTGACATTTTAGAAGTCACATAAACCAACATAAATACATTAATTCAACAATAGCAGAACTGCGAGGCCATATACTTATATGTAGATACGCGTATGTATATTGTGTACGCTGTGTGGATGTGTATGAGTGCATATTTTTCGGCTTATCTGTATGTAGATGTGTGCGTATAAGACTAACCCCTATACTTATGTATAGGTGTGTTTGTCTGTGTAGTTCCCCTGTATGTATATTTGTGCGAGTACATATATGGTACATATATAGATTGACAGACGTCTTGTATAGGCGTCACAGTCCTGAGTTGCATATATATCTGCACATATACATGTTAATTTAGCTTATAAACACGCGCATACAGATAAGCGCGCGCAGGCACGCACACATTCTACCAGGGCTTCCAGCGATGCGGAAACTGCCTCCGTCTAAAGTTGAGGTGTTTACTCCAGGCTGGAACCAGAAGCCGTGAGCTATGAAGAACCCCTCTGGCACGCGGGCAGCCCCGCACTGGCCCCTCATTCTTCCATGTATGACTCCCTCCCAACCTTCCCCCAACCACCACCGACCGCAAAATAAAGACCCCAAATATAGACCAGGTGAAGTCACGCTCGCGCCACCCCTTTAACGCACACGGATTCTGAGCGGGTTGCCAGCCGGGCGTGACTCTCACGGGAGAACCGATAGGGGAGCAGACGGGTGCGGCGTGCCCTAGTTTGAAACCTGATTGCGGCATCGGTGGGCTGAAACAGCAATACGATCTTTATTAAAATCGTTGCAACTGTTTTAATCCCTATTTTACAGTACATATGTAAACGAGTGTGATGACCGAAAGAATGTGTGACTGAGTGAGTGGTAGGTGAGCTAGTGAGCATACCTGGGAGAGAATGTCTTGGAAAGTGAGTCAGGGATGGGTGAATGAGTGGTAGATTAGAAAGTACGTAAGTAAGTAACCGTGTTGTCAAGTAAATGGGTGAGTGATTGAGTTGACTGCTGAGTGATTAGATAGTTGGGTTGCGTAGGTGAGTCAATGGTTCAGTGAGAGAGAGTATTGTGTTTAGGTGAGTGGGTTATTGAGTGGGTGGATGATTAAATATATGAGTCAGTATGGATATTTGTTTAAGGAATGAGTGAGACTGAGTGGGCAAATATGTGAGTAAGTGAGTGAGTGAGCTGGTCAGTGAATCTGGGTGTCTGGTTTATTGAGTGGGTAGGTACATGATTGAGTGAATGAGTTAGTGATTTAAGGGTTGTATATTGAGTGACTAATTATGGTTGTATAGTAAGTGCATGAGTGACCAATTGAAAAGGTGAGTTGTTGAGTAAGTGGGTGAATGACTGAATTGATGAGTGAGTGAGTGAGAGTGGGTGTATAGTAAGTGCATCGGTTCCCAATCAGGAGAGTGAGTTGAGTGAGTGGGTGAATGGCTAAATGAATGAGTATGGTTGTATAGTGAGTAAATGTATGAGTGATCAAATGAGTTGTTGAGTAGGTGAATGAGTGAGTGAGGGAGTGTGGTTGTACTGTAAGTGCATGAGCTACTAAGGAAGTGAGTGAGTTGTTGAGTGAGTGGATGTGTGAATGGTGTGTGAGTTAGTCAGTGAGTGGGTCAGGATTTTGTGTAGTTCAGCATCACTGCCTGCCTCACGTCCATGCGCTGAGTGAAGGGTATGTGACAGAAAGGTACCAATGCCGGGTGTTGGGTGCAGGGGCTCTCATGAAAGACGCTTGTATCAATTCAGAACTCTTTGGTTTGCAGCCAGTGACATGTCTTACATATCTTCTTATCCCTTCTGTGTCGTCCCCAGGGTTCCCAGGAAGTGCAGCCCATGCCTGGCTGGTAACGGTCATTTCCTGGTCGGCTGCACGTGGAGGGAGGCACCACAGAGGCTCTACCAGAAAGTGGAGGGTGCGGTGTGCTTGTTTGAGGACCAGAGCTCGTGAAAAAAGCAGCCATGGATGCAGAACCTGAAAGTGTGGCGGTGGCCCCAGAGCCCCCCAAAGAAGGGACAGCAAGGTCAGCAGTCGAGAAGCTCTCCGACGCAGTGGGTGAGAAGACCAAGAGGATTGGCAGTGCCATGAAAGAGGTCCACCACCACCGCCGGCTCATCCTGTTCATCGTGTGTGTGGCGCTCTTCCTGGACAACATGCTCTTCATGGTCATTGTGCCCATCATCCCTGACTACGTTGCTTCCCTGCGCTCAGGGGAGGTGGACGCAGCCTTCAAGGAAGCCAATACCAGTGCCTCGAATGCCACCAAGTCCATACTGAGGCCCAGGTACCCTCCTGAGAATGAGGACATGAAAATCGGGGTGCTCTTTGCCTCCAAGGCCATCCTGCAGCTGCTGGTGAACCCTCTGAGTGGCACTTTCATTGACAGGGTGGGGTATGACATCCCCCTCTTCATTGGACTCATGGTCATGTTCCTCTCCACTGTAATATTTGCCTTTGCCGAGAACTATGCCACCCTTTTCATGGCCAGGAGCCTGCAGGGCTTGGGGTCTGCCTTCGCCGACACCTCGGGCATTGCCATGATCGCTGACAAGTACACGGAGGAGGGGGAGAGGAGCCAAGCCCTGGGCATCGCGTTGGCCTTCATCTCTTTTGGGAGTCTGGTGGCACCCCCTTTTGGTGGCATCCTCTATGAATTTGTGGGCAAAAAGATGCCCTTCCTTGTACTGGCATCCATCTCCCTCATGGATGGCTTGCTCTTGCTCTGTGTCATCAAACCCTTCTCCAGCAGGACTAGGGTCAACATGCCAGTTGGCACTCCTATCTACAGACTCATATTTGACCCCTACATTGCTGTGGTGGCCGGGGCTCTCACCACCTGCAACATCCCCTTGGCTTTCCTGGAGCCCACCATCTCCAACTGGATGAAGACCACCATGGGTGCCTCGGAGTGGGAGATGGGCCTCTGCTGGCTGCCAGCCTTCTTCCCACACGTCCTGGGCGTCTACATCACTGTGAAGCTGGCCTCCAGGTACCCCCAGTACCAATGGTTCTACGGGGCCCTCGGCATGGTCATCATCGGAGCCAGCTCCTGCACGGTGCCGGCCTGCCGGAACTTTGGCCAACTCATGGTCCCTCTTTGCGGCATCTGCTTCGGGATCGCCCTGGTGGACACCGCCCTGCTGCCCACATTAGCCCTTCTGGTGGACCTCCGCCACGTGTCCGTCTACGGCAGCGTCTACGCCATCGCGGACATCTCCTACTGCGTGGCCTACGCCCTGGGGCCCATAGTGGCCAGCCAGATTGTGCACACCATGGGCTTTGTGCAGCTCAATCTTGGCATGGGCCTAGTAAACGTTCTCTATGCCCCTGCCCTGCTCTTCTTGAAGAGCGTGTGCCAAATGAAGCCCTCCCACTCCGAGAGCCACATCCTCCTCGAGGAAGGGCCCAAGGGACTGTACGACACAATCAAAATGGAGGAGCGGAAGTCCAAGGGGAGACAGCACGGCACGCCCCCCGTGGAAGAGAACTGCACCGACACTTACAAGAGACACCACGCTGGCAGGTACGTCTCTGAAGAGGACTCCTCCGACTACGAGTACAGCTAAGCGGCTGGGCCCTCACCTTTTAGACTGCCAGAGACAGACGGAAACCAATGCAATGCAGTATTAACGCCATATCTCCATGTACCGATGTGCAATATGAATAAATTATCATTAATAACGGTCTGCCTTTATCTCACTGCTTTCTCCCAGACTTATTTTTTTAATCTATATTTCCTAAGGGGAGGGAGAGAACACAAAACGGAAAAGAGTTAAATAATGCATTTAATAAAAATGTTAGGGTCTTCCTGCCCAAAGTTCACCCCGACTACCCTGAAATTAAAAAAAAAAACATTTTCTGAAGTCGAAACTTTTTGTGTCACGTCTTGTATATCTCTCTGTTCTGGAAAATGGCTACACAAAATACCTGTCAGTGTCATAAAACTCCAGTTGGTTATTCAGGGAACTAAAAATAAAGGAATATTCAATAAATAACGGTTGTAGTGTGATTTGGCCTTTTTTGTTAATGCCTGGTTTAATGCCTGGCAACGTGTACATTCGCACGCAGTGTAATGAAATGTTACTGTTGTTCTGCGATGCGGTGCGGCTTCAGGAAACAATGCACTGCACGCAGAGCACGCAGGGAGGGTGTAAATAATTACAGACTTGGGGCTTCACTGTTAATCTTTGTTTATTTTGCTGAAAAGGGGGTGTTTTCTGCATCGTGAGCAGACGGAAATCTTCCTTTCTGCCCCTTGAAAGGCAGCGCCTTGTGGAGAGGAAAACGAATTATTTAACGGAATATCCAGTGTTTTTTCTTTTCCACTCCTCGTTTTCTTGAATCGCTCCACCATCTCGTACACCGCCCAATGATTCTATTTTCTCCAAAAGTTAGTTTAGAATTCAAACTTAGTGGCTCGAAAACCTGTTTATTTACCCCGTCCAGAAAAAAGACCTGGACATGTTACCCAATCGACTTCTCCACAGGGAATTACAGAGCTTCGCTTAACTTAAATAAACTTTTGTGGCCACTGGGCGGAAACTGTGCCAGCGAAAACTGCCACCTCGGCCGCTGATGTGAACAATGTTCAGATAGGTAATCAGACAGAGGGGGAGACAGGGGTGGGCGGAGAGAGGAGACAGGGAGAGACAAACAGTAGAAAGGCAGGGATATAGAACAAGAAGACAGAGCGAGAGAGAAAGTGACACGAAAGAGAGACAGAGGAGAGAGAAGGGAGAGACAGGCTGAGAAAGAGACATGGATTCAGGAAGAGGAGACCGAGAGAGAGGGAGACAGAGGAGAGAGGGTGAGAGAGTGCGAGATACAAAGAGAAGACAAGGACTGAAATCAGGCAGGGATGGAGAGAGAGGCAAACACAGAGACAAGAGAGAAAGAAGGGATAGACAGGGGTAAGAAACAGAAGAGACAGACATGGCATACAGAATGAGAAAGAGGAGAACCGGTGAAAGGGAGCAAGAAAGAGTGAAAGAGGAGATGTACCTAGAAAGATGGCCTGAGATTCAGAAAGAGGTCGGAGAAAGAGGGAAGATGGAGACCTGGGGGGACGGGGGGAGGGGGCGGGGAGGCCGTGTGATAAAGAGACAAAGGAGGAGCAAAGGAGAGAAGGAATGAAAAAGAGACGGGAAAGGAGGAGTAGGAGAAAGGCATGGTGAGAGGAGAGTGAAATTAGAGTGAAGGAGAACAGGTAGGCAGAGGGAAACAAAATAAAGAGGAGAGAAAGCGAAAAGAATGAGAAGATGAAGTGAGAGAAGAGAGCGAGACAGGAACCAGCGGAAAAATAAAAGAAAAAGAGGGATCATTGAAAAAGGAGAGAGATGGAAAGGGAAATCACGGGCAAGAGATGGCGGGTGAGGACGGAGAGAGATTCTGTGACATCAGTGACTCGGAAACGGAGGTGTAAAATGGTTGCAACCAGCAGGTGTTCAGATGTAAAGCCTTGGCAAAACTCGGACAGTAAGGCAGGAAAGTAAAGCAATATTTCACTGAAGTGAGAGAAAGGGCAGGCGAGAGAGAGAAATATAGATAACGAGAGACAGAGATGGAGAGCAAATATGAAAAAGCAAATGAAAGTGAGCGAGCGTGGAAAGCAAAACAAGGAATGAGAGAAAGAATTAAAGGTAGAAAGAGAACGAGAGAAAAGAAGAGCTAGCGACGATGGACAAGAGACGGTCGGTTGGTTGAGAGAGTGCGATAAAGGAGAAGAGAAAGAGAGAGAGGGGGCGGGAAGAATGCAGAGACAACAACTGAAAGAAAGAGCGCGTGAAAGACAGAGAGACCAGTGCATGGTATTTCTTATTATACTGATTGATGTCTGAGGCACTGACATACTTTAAACTTAGGGATTCCTCCACACAGTACATTTTTATCCTGCCTGAACGTTTTTTCACGCAACTGTCATTTTTCCTGTCTGGAAGAAAAAAGCAAAGAACACATAACAAATGGCTACTTTGGTGATTGCGGGGCTGTCATCAATCCCAGCCCAGTTCAGCGCGTCTTTCAAGATGCTTGAAAGGGGGAGGTGGCGCGCACCGCATTTGTCATCAGACGCTCCTCAGATGGGTTTCCCGCCACCGCCGACCACTTACTCAGGACCAAAGGCATGTGGCGTAGCAAGGCTGCCCTAGTCTGTAGTGCACGCAAAGACCTCTGGTGGGGGAGTAATAACTTAATGCAATTATCAAAGTCCACTGGATCCATCATGCTAGGACGCCTCGGTGCTACTGCACCTGCTGCACCATTGATACCTACGCCCCAGGGAACATAGAGGACCTGTGATTTGCTAGAAACGACGAAGTTAGGGGTGGTGGTGACGCCAGATACCGTGCTGGAGAAGCACGCCCCTCTGCCAGTCCTGGAAATAAACTTTGTGAAAGGGCGGGCAGGGGGTCGCTATAAGAACACGTCCACGTGCCACGGCTTCTTACTCATATTATTTTGTCTTCAGAAACAAGACTGCGGTCAAGAGATTCCTTGTAATAAAATTGTCACATTCCCGACACCGCCAGCATAAATATTGCACATTTGAAATGTGTTTTGGTTTGGCGTCCAGCCGGCGTGCCACGTTTAAGAAGAACCGGCACCACACGCCAGAGCCCCCTAAGGTCGAGAGAGAGAGAGGGACTGCACACCCACAGCGCCTGGCGGTCACTCAAGGCGCTCCAACCTACACGCCGCTGCCAGTAGTGGAATCCACCCCTACAAACTTTGGGGGGGTGGCGCGTGCGCGGCTCCCACTGCACAGCGCATGCACAGCTGAGGCGCATCAGGCCAGTTACCTTTGGAAAGACCAACCACCGTGCACGATTGAGAAGACTGACCGACGGATGAGTTTGAAAGGACAGACAGATGGGCGGGTCCTTTGGGTGAACGGGTGCGGCGGTGGCTTTTGGTGGACGGATGTGGGGGTGGCTTTGGGATAGGAGAGGAAGAGAAAGGCACCGAGAAATGGAGACGGACGAACGGATAGAGGTAGAGATGGCAGGCAGACAGGCAGAGATAGGGTTAATAATCGGATCGATGGAGGCAGACACAGATCAACAAATAAAGACAAAGACAGATAGATGGCTGGGAGCAGGGCACAAGTGCTAAAAAAAGAAGTGTGGGTACTAACCTAGTTAATCAATATGCAAGTGACATCACAGCGCGTGACATCGCGGCGCGTGACATCACAGGAACTGGCATCACAAGAAGTGACATCAGATCTTAAGCCCTCACATATATGTTTAGCAGGTCTATCGTGTACATTTGAGCGCATTTCGAGTAAACATGCAAACCCTCCTGATTTAGGCAGAAGATTCACACTTTTGTAGGCTACACATAAAACAATGTTACCTTTCATCAGCGTTAAGTTTTCTCTAGCCATAGTGCTTTAAAAGAAATAGTGATATTTAAATTATTACAACGCCTCCTCAGGGGTATAAGCGCTATATAAATGCTATTTATTTTGTGCAAATGCTGGGAAACATCAACACATCTAAAGTTTCTACAGTGAATACATATCTCCTAAACAGAGCCTGAACAAAGTGAAAAGCTGCCTCTCTTCAGTATGTGTGAAGTGCTAACAAGGTGTGAGCCTTTGTTTCCCCTCTGCTGCATTTGCATCAGGTGTGAGGCTCCTGACTGCTCCCAGCCAGGAGACTCCAACAAAAGGAGGCCTGATGACCCCTCAGATTCGGCCTTTGTTATGGGCCCAGCAGGAGTCAGAACTAAGAGAGCCCCATCCCCTCCCCGCCTGCACCTGCACGTTGTTGCAGATAGAAAGCAAATAACAACGTGCAGGCGCTGCAGGATGTGTACCGGTGTTTGTAAATTACACCGGGACGAATTCAGCATATTTTACAGTGGGGCCACACTTCTTGGCAGGGTGGACGGCGTACACCCTGTGAAAAAAGTGGGGGGACGCCGTCCACCCACGTGTACCCCCGACTCGTGCCCTGGCTGGGAGGATGGATGGACCGACGGACAGCAGAGTGGGCAGACGGGTTACGAATGCACTTGGAATGGATGGACAGGAGGGTGAATGCATGAATGAACGGTAGGTGAAGTACGCATGAACCGAAGAGCAGACTTCGACTGTAGTTTATTTCTCCACCCTCGGGATAGTATTTTGGAGGAGGCTCTGCTGGTGGAGTCTCCCCTGGGTTAAGCGCTCCTCCAGGTCTTTGAGGATTTTGATCACCATCCAACTCTATACCAGGCCCAGAATTGTTAGAGGAAAGATGATGGATGGATGGGTGAATGGATGTATGGGTGGGAGAGTGGATTGGTGGGTGGGAAGATGGTTGAGTGAAAGGGAAGTTGGATGGGTGGATGGATGAGTGAGTGGTTGGACAGAAAAACAGACTTTGTTAGAGTGGATGGATGAATGGATGATTGAGTTGATAGAATAAAGAACAGATGGATGGATTTACAAAAGAGAGAGGATTTATGGAAGAGGATGTGGGATGGATGAATGGGTCGTTGGGTAAGGGTTGTGTTTTTGGTTAGATGTGCAGCTGAACGAATGGTCAAATGAATGGACTTTGGATGGAGAGATGGACGGACGTAGACGAGAGTGGATTGCTGGATGAGAGGGTAGGTTATGTGAGTGAAAGGTTGAGAGGGGGAGGGAGGGACGTAGGATGGAAGGAATGAGGGAGGAAGGAAGGTCGCTTGCTAGTTGTCTGAGAACACAGACAGGCTAAATAACGTTTTTCGATGGATGGGGGGGTGAAATTAGTGAATGAAAGGTTGAGTGGGTGGATGCACAGAAGGTGAGTGAAAGGATGGATGGACTGAGGAGCAAACTTGAGATGGATAGATGAATGAAGGGGGGTGGCTGGATAGTTGACGGGTGGTTTGGGTGAATGGGACGATGGATGGATGGGTGGATGAATGAATGGACGGACCGAAGCCCAGACTTTAGGCCTGACTTAGAGTTTGGCGCAAATGTTATTCACTCACAAACATGGCGGATATCCTGTCCGCCTTAGAACAAGTGCATTGTATTCTATAGCACTTGAAATAGGGTGGTGGGTTGTACGCAAGTTTGTGACAGAGAAACCTGTCCACCAAACTGTAAAGCGGGCCCAACGGCTGGATGTTTGACAAACAGGATAAGGAATGTACTTTGGATATATGGACAGAAGAGACTGTGATTGATGGATGGGAGAGTGGGGTGGGTGACAGGAAGGAAGAATCGCTGGATGGATGGCTGTGTAGCGGGTGTGTGTTTGGAAAGATGCAAAGCTGGACAATAGTTTGGGAAACAGACTTAGGCTGAATGAATGGATGGACGAGAGGGTATATTGATGGATGGGAGAGTAGTTTGGGTGAATGAAAGGTTTGGCGGGTGGTTGGAAACATGAGTGTTTAAGTGTGTTGGATAGGCTAATGAATAGACTTGGATGAATGGGCAAGAGAATGGATTGATGGATGGTAGGGTAGTTTGTGATGAATGAAAGGTTAACTGGGTGGGTGGGTAGGTGGAAAGATGGGTGTGTTGGATAGGCTAACGAACGGGAGATGGATGGATAGGTGGGCAAAAGAATGGATTGATGGATCAGAGAGTAGTTTGTGATAAATGAAAGGTTGACTGGGTGGTAGGTATGTGGAAAGATGAGTGTGTTGGATAGGCTAACGAACTGGAGATGGATGAATGGGTGGATGGATGGATGGATGAATGGGCAAGAGAATGGATTGATGAATCAGAGGGTAGTTTGTGATATATGAAATGTTGACTGGGTGGGTGGGTAGGTGGAAAGATGGGTGTGTTGGATAGGCTAACGAACGGGAGATAGATGGCTGGATGGATGGATGGATGGACGGACGGACAAGAAGGCGGATTGATGGATGGGAGGATCCGTTGGGCGAAATAAAGGTTGTGTGTGTGAAAGGATTGGATAGATTGTGGAAGTGGCTTTGTATGGATGGATGAGTAGATGGCTTTTAGGATTCAGTGGCTGTTAAAAAAACATTCCTTTAATGACAGCCTGCAAGACCAAGTCGACACTTCACAGAGCACAGTTGCTCAGTTCGCACATGAACCTCTGGAGCGAGAGAAGGGTGCGGGTTTGGGCGTGGAGGGGAGCTACAATAGCAGGTAAAACGAAATTAACCGTGGGTTTGGGGGCACGGTGGAGTGAAGATGGACATAGGAAAAGTTGATAAAGAGAATTATAGGCAAAGGGAAAGAAAGGCGGGTGAGAGAAGAGGTGTAAAGAGAAACAACTGGGTAAGGAGACGAGAGGTAGGAGAGGGAGGGAAACGGGCCAAAGAAAAGACATTCGATTAACACAATTCGACGAGAAGAGAGGAGGTGATATGGTAAGTTAAAGAGGCAAAGAGGAGGGTCTGCTGAGAGAAAGTGGTGAAGTGTTGTGAAACACAGAGGGACAGGCAGACTGAAAGAACCAGAGGAAGGGTGAAGGGTTTGAGAGAAGGAACACGCCGAGGAACAGACAACGAATCTAACTGTGGCAAAATGACGATGAAGGAGACACAGATAGGAAGGCAAGGTAGAAAGAGCGGAGAGAGCGGAAAGATGGAACATATGTGACTGCTGAGAAAAAAAGAGAAAGGGGAGGGAAATAAAACTTTGTCGGTGGACGGGTTAAAAAATAGACTTTGTAAGGGTGGACATGCGTGAGGGTGGATTGATGAATGAAAATGGTGAAACGCGTGAATGAAAGGATGGGTGGGTAGATGAACGCCGGATGGGTTGATGCGTGGCTGCAAGGAGGGTTGGATTGACGAAGAGACTTTGGGTGGATAAATGAATGAATGATGGATAGATGGCTGAATGGATGGTTCAATTGATACATTGATGGCAGAGTGGATTGGTGGATGAGAAGATGGGTGGATTGACTTGGAAAATGGATGGAGGGATGGATGGATGGATGGATGAATGGATGAATGGATGGATGGATGGATGGATGGATGGATGGATAGATGGATGGATTCATTCTACGGGCTTTGAGTGGATTGACAGAAGAGAGAGTGGATTGCGGGATAGGAAAATGGGATGGGTGAATGGAAGGATGAAAGATGTGTGAGTAGATGGACTTGAGGATTCTGTGGTGGATGAAGAACATTCCTTTAATTAAAGCCTGCAAGAGTAAGTCGACACTTCATTGAACACCATTGTTCAGTTTGCTTCAGTCTGGGAGAAAGGACGAGAGACGAACAGGTGAACGAGGGAGGAGAGCTATGTGGACGGACAAGGAGAGACGATCAAGAAAGAAGAATGGGGAAACACTGGAACAGTGTTCACTGCTCTGTAGCTGAAATATCCCACAAAGACCAGAAATCTTGGTGTGGGGTTTCTTGCTCTGCTGCTGCCACCGCTCACCTCCCCTCTAGCTGTGTGCTCTGCACGTGCTGAGATGTTGGGCGCGTCTGGGGTCCGGCAGTCTTGGCCAGTGAGAGCGAAGCACCAGGGCAGCCAGAGCGCGCGCTCTCACTGCAGGAGGGAGGGGTACAAGTTCGCCAGCGATGCCCCCAGCTCCGGCTGAAGTTTGACGACCGCCACAGAGCTCCAGGACCCACCCCCTGGCGGAGTCTGCTTGTCACCGGCAACTTGAAAAGCTCGGCGAATGGGAGGCAAGGGAGGAGCCAGTCACCCATAGACATGGAGGTGGGAGGAGGAGAGGTGCTGGGAGCAGTGCTGTCCGGAGTAGGAGGAGCACGTCCTGCAGGAGCCGCGCCAGGACCCCGGACAGCGCCCGGCAGCGCTCTGGATCCGGGCACCTGAGGGAGGCGGGACTGGACGGCTCGCGAACTTCGCCAACTAGCACGATTTCACCTGTGACCCATCCTCTGGTAAGTAGTCTCTGATCCTCCGATGCACTATTTAGAGAACTACCTCCCCCCCACCCCTCAAAGCGGCACCCCAGCGTGTAAGCGACTGTACTGAATTTCACATCTGTCAATAGTACGGGCAGGCAGGCAGATAGATAGATAGATAGATAGATAGATAGATAGATAGATAGATAGATAGATAGATAGATAGATAGATAGATAGATAGATAGATAGACAGACAGACATTGCGTTTTTAAACGTGTTATTTATGCTAGATAGAAATACACATATACATACATATAATGAATACTATAATGCCTACATAGGTATATATGTAATATACATGCACATTATTCTACGTGGGCACATGAATATATGTGCCTTCAAATAGAATTTATACATTTAATATGCATGTAAGAAATGTACATATAATTACGAACTCTACAAGCTTAAGTAAGTCACATTTGCAGCTTTTGTCTGTGTGAGTCAATATTAAATACGCATTTTGCGAGGATTTGTAGTAATATCACATAGCCCCACCGTACGATTTATAACAACTTTATGGAAACCATATACCAACCAGCAGAAAGTGTAATATCATATGTAATTAAAAAAGGACTTTGGTTGCGTGACTCCCTCCACTAAGAGTGACATAAAAATGGCATTTAGTTATCTGTCATCCCATTCAAAGAAATACAGCGCTACAAACAGGCGCGTGCATGCACGCACGCACGCGCACCTACGTATATCGCTTCTTAGTACACTTCAGTATTTACGAGTAAAAGGGATAGAAAAAGTGACTGACTTCAGACTCGCCTTCGAATATCTACTTCTCTATCTAATTATTGCTTTTAGTAACTTTCAATCGGACGTGCGGATGCACAAGCTGCTACTGTCGCCCCTGAGCCTCCTCATCTGTATGAGGCGGGAAACTCACATCCCGGCCTCGCTGCAGGATGCCTTGGTCCAAACACATGCGACCTGCACGGAGCCAGCTCGCCTCTGTGCATTAATTAACATTATAGCTCCTCCCACTGAATCATGTGCAGTGGTGGCCTGTCCTGCCAGGTAAACCAGGTGGTTTCTTCGCTGGGCCAAATTAAAGTGAGCAGTAAATGTGAGAAAATATCAAATTAGAAATAATTTAAATGGGGAAAAAACGATTGGCCCGCTTCAGGCATGGGTTGCCTAAGGCGCCAGTTGCTGGCAAGTTGTCTAGCGCCTTGGGTATCGCTTTGCTTACTTGCAGATAGCGCTGCGCGCACAAATGACAACAGTTGCTCTCAAAGACGTCTACCGGTGTTCCCAAAACGCTTTTCCCTTCACCAAAGCTCGACTGACATAAAGAGCTCGTGGATGTTGTCCTAGTGTGAGAAGTCCAGCAAGCACCTGTCGGCTCAGGTATACTAGGGGGGTCACTGCAATTGTGCAGCAAAGGAAGGCCAAATAATGTGGCCCAGTTACCTAAATATTGGGCAAAAAAGAGAGAGCATTATGTGGCATAATGAGACACATACTTTGGTGGCACGATTTTGCTAATTTGTCATTTTAACGCACATTACTGTTTGTGTAAAAGTTTCAGCTCGTTAGTACCAGTTTTACCCGAATAGAGCAGCAAACAACTGAAAGGTGACCAGATAACCTCTACAAAGGATATAAAACCATGCAGCATCCGTCAGTGGTGTTTTTCAGAACCGTTTGGTCGGTCTGAGTGAGAAACATTTTTTAATTATGCAGCGCATATCGATTATGTGGCAAGCGTGGTAAATTTAAAAATATGTGGAAAGCGCAGCGGCCACAGAAACTCGAAATTCCAGTGTCTTCGATCATGCTGTGCATATAATATTGCAGTACAGCTTCACCAGGCTTCCGTCGCTTTCTTTGGTAGCTTCCTTTCTTTGTTTCTTATCAAAGAAAGGTTGTGCGTCTCGCTACACTTGCATTGCTTACTCCTAATTCACCCACCGTGAGTGATATTGAATACCGTGAGTGACATTGAATATATTATTATATTACTCAGGCACTGTGACATCACCCCACCTTTGTTGCATAACTCCGACATCTACATATCTCATTGCTATTGTTACATCACAACATTGTGACGTCACTTCACCCATATCTCATCTCACCCACATAGCAACACCAATCCACTAATCTTACAGCACGTCAGAGCTGTAAGGAAATTTCGGCATTATGACATTACCCCTGCATTGTGACGTCACTCCAGGATTATAGCTTTCATTCGGCGTTGTGACATCACTCCAGTACTGCAACATTATTCAGCATTGTGGCATCTTTCTAACATTGTGGTATCACATCTGAACCAAATAACATTTCAGCCTTAATACATCACTTTAGAACTGTGATATCACGAAAGCAAAACCACCTTTACTTAAGCACTGTGCTCTCAGTCCCACGTTGTAGTATCCCTTCAGTCTCATGATATCACCCCTGCATTATGACGTAACCGCAGCTTTGCAATTTCAGTTCAGCGCCATGGCATCCCTCCTGCGTTGTGACATACTTCAAAATTTTAATATCGGTTCGGCATTATGACATTACGCCCTGATTGCAACTTTACTGCAACACTGTGAGATAAATCCAACCTTTTACCATCATTTCAGCTTCATGACATCACCCTGCATTGCCCGTCACTTGAGTATTGTACTATCACCCAAGCGCTGTATCATCACTTTAGAATTATGACATCACCAATGTACTGTGAAGTCACTCCAGCGCTATTGCATTATTCCGGCATTATAAAATCCTTCCCTCATTGCAGCTTTACTCCAGTACTGTGGTATTGACCAGCCACTGCATCTCCACTTCAGGTTTATGGCATCACCAATGCATTGTGACATCAGTTAGGGTATTGTAACATCATCCCAGCGCCGCATCATCACTTCAAAAATATGACACCATCTCTGCATTGTAACATCAATCCAGTGGTATGACATCACTCCAACATTATGACATCATTCTCTTATTGTAACTTTACTGCGGCACTGTAATATTAATGCACCGTTAATCCAACATTGTAATATCATACCAGCTCTGCATCACTGCTTCAACTTTACATCACCACTGCTTTGTGACATCATTCGAGTACTGTGATATGACCTTCAGCTCCGTATCATCACTTCAGAAATATGACATCACCCATGCATAGTGATATCCCTCCTGCCCTATGACATCAGTCCAGCATTACGACAACACTCCCTCATTGCAAATTTACTGCAGCACAGTAATGTCAGTCCAACATGGTAACCTCGTGCCAGCACGGTATCAGTACCTTAACTTTTTAACATCGCCCCTGTATTGTGACATCACTCTAGTATTGTAACATGACACCCAGGACCGCATCATCACTTATTAATTATGACATCATCCCTGCATTGTGACATCACTCCAGAGCTATGATATCACTCCAGAATTGAGGCATAACTTCAGGATTACAACATCTCTTTCCAATGATAACATCTTTCCAGCACTGTAGCTTCACTCCTGCATGAAACATGATTTCAGCCCTGAGATGTCACTACGTCATTATAACATCACTCCAGCTCATGACTTCAGAATTATGACATCACACTCGCATAGTGACATCACTTCAATATTGTAATAATACATCAGGTCAAATTAGAAGTGTAACACCTCACCAGAGTTGTAAATCAATTCATCAGTATTTCGTTACTCTGACTATGACATCAATCGAGCATTGACCCACCACTTCAGCATTATGACTTCACTCCTCCATTGTGACATCAATCAGGCATTATAAAGTCACTTGATGATTATGACATCACTTAGAAATTATGACATCACATTGTAAAATCACTGAGGCATTGTAGCATGGCTTCAGCATTATGACCTCATAGCATCACTGTGACATCAATTCAGTGTTATGATATCAATCCAGCAATGTGACATCTCTCAAGCATTGTGTCATCACCCCATCATTATGACATCACTCCAGCTTTGCATCATCATTGTAATATCCTCTGATCAGACGGAGCTGGCATTTCAAGCCTATGGGGATATGCAAGTTTCATTTGGTAATGCACCAAAGACATTAACTTAAAAAACGATGTCATGAAGAACGCGGACACATCCCTCCTGATCCCATTGTGTGGCGAAGTCTAGGGAAGATTGCAAACATCCCTGAAACCTGGTTGAACAAAATAAAAAGTTTTAAAAAAGTTTTGGAAAGTTTCCTGGGTGTAGCTGCACAAAGGGGCATATTTATCAGAAAGTCACGCAGCTCAGCAAGTCACCTTGCTGCGCTGCATGACAGGGAAAGGGCAGGCATGCGCCGTGTTTAAAAGAATACGTCGCATTCATGCCTTTGTCCCTGCACTGGTTCCATTTTGGCTGCCAAGCACCAACGCAGGCACCCTTGCACCTGCAAGGGTGCCTCTGTTGCATGCAGGATTGTTTTTATGCAGGAAGGGGCACCTTCCTGTGCAAAAACAATCCCGGGAGGCATATTCCTCTTTCTATGTGTGCTGCAGAATACACGACACATAGAAAGAGGAAGTAACTACGAGAAATAAAGATATTTCTCCTCGTTACGCCTCCCCTGAGAGGACATATCTTTTTGGCACATTCCCAGGTCTACCACTTCTGTTAAATCTGGGAATGGGTAAAAAACCATGGGAGTTCCGTGGGAATAGCCACACAACGCCCATGGAATGCCTTTACAGGGCAGAGTAATGAAACGCAGCGATTTGCGCTGCGTTGCGCTACTCCAGATTTATGAAGCCACTCAGGTCCAGGCAAGAGTGACCCATTTTGGGCTTGCGTCACTCTTGCACCATACTGTGTGGTGCAAGAGCGACTCAACTCCTCTCATTAATATGCCCCAAACTTTTTAAAGAATAGCATTGAAACACTTTTCTGCTATACTTCTCTATCTGGAAAACGTGCGAGTCCAGCCAGATCCTTCAAATGAACCAAAGCAGCAGAAAGTAGTTAAGGAAAAGGAATAATGTACGTACAGAATTCATATTTTGATAAATCTATGAGTTAGGGGCCACATTTTTCAAAGAGTTGTGGCACCCTTGCACGCGCAACAGGGCATAAGAGGGACGTAACTCCTAAGTTAGATTTATCAAGCCACGCAAGGCCACCTTGCATGGCACTGAGTGGCTTGATACATCTAAAGCAAACGCAATGCAGCACCCATCGTTGTGTTGCGTTACTCTGTCCCAGGGAGGTGTTCCATGGGTGGAGCGTGGGTGTTCCCACGCATCCACCCATGGATTTTGGCGCATTCCCAGATTTACTGTCACTGGTAGACTTGGGAATGTGTCAAAATGCTACGCCTTCCCAGGTGAGACGTAATGAGGAGAAATATCTTTATTTCTCCTCATTTTTCCACTTTCCATGTGTGCTGCATTCTGCACACCTTCCTGCACAAAAACAATCCTGCTTATAACACAGGCACTCTTGCGCCACGGTGCAGGGGTGCTTGCGTTGGCACTAGGCAGCACATTGTGCGCCAGCGCAGGGAAAAAACAGGAATGTACCATATACTGTTAAATACAGCGCATTCCTGCCCTTTCCCTTTCCCTATCATGCAGCACACAAAGGTGATTTGTTGTGCAATGTAATTTTTTATTAAATATTCCCCTAGGAGTGCTTTTCCTGTCAGTAAAGGGTCTGAGCATCCTTAAAATAAATGCTACCAATCACAAAATATATATACAGATGGAGATATAACACGCCACATTTTGCCATGATTTAACACCCTATAATGCCATCAACCAGCCTTGGTAGGTAAGTCAGCATAATATAAGTTGTTAAAAGGTCAGCCCTTTTAAGAATCTCTCCATCAATCCTCAATGTTGTCTGTGGTACAAGCATTATTCTTCAAAAACACAAAAAAAAACTGCCCTAGTCCTCACCTGTCATCTTAGCAATAAACGGTAATATGTAAAATATATTATGCGCAAGATGCAGCCTCCACCCCCAGGCTATGCATTTATATGCATAATGGATCCGTTTTCCCCGGAATTCTTGTAACTTTCGTACTGCTCCTATATTGTTGTAAAGAAATGCCAGGTGACCATATATAAATATCACAGCTTAATATCCACACCCCATTGGGTTCTGTAAGCTCATACCGGATACTACAACACTCCACTACCGTCACTGACCTTCTTGCTGTAAAGAAATACATTAACCCTGATGAAGTCCTCTCTGGGGATGAAACGCGTTGGCCAGGCTGTTTCTTTGGTGTATTGAAGAATAATAAAGAGAATTGTTTTGAGACTTCATACCACGGCTCCCATGTTATATTGATATTGGAGAAGAGTACATTGATATTGACACCATTAAACAATGTGTTCTTCATGAAAGGAGGAGAGAAGAAACAACGAGAACAAACTCTGCAGTACAATTGTTGGACTCTTGAGGCACTCCCTTTTGTGTGTTTTTTCTGTTTTAATGTATTTGTGGTTTTGGAGTAGTTTGACCATTAGAGAGTGAGTGCAGACCACTATTACCTTGTGAAACTAGCACATGTGCAGCTGTCTTTAGGCAGAACTACTCTTGCTTTGGGAGTATATGTTCCTTACAGTGTTGGACCAGTCCCAACACAGGGTACTCAGTCTTGTTTCCAGACCTGGCCATGGTTCCTGCACCCACCTTGTGATGACCATTTACCTTGGTTCAAACTCAGTGCTGCTACCCGGCCCCAATGTGCCCCTGTGACTAGCCAAGAATCAGAAACTTTCCCTGCTGTGTCTTTGCCAGTGAACATTCTCCCCTCAACCTTAGCTATGCCCTCTACCTGGACATCTGTAAAGAGCTCCCAAGCACTACTGCCTCAAAGTATAAGAGTTCTGTTTGTCCACCAGGCCCTACCAACGCTCTTAGGACAACCTCTGCACTCCCATGTTCCCCACAACTCCCCGTAGAGTAGTGTGTAATGGTGGATGTAACTACTGTATTAATCTTTTAATGTCTTGTTCACTAACCTGCCCCTATTCGCTGAAGTATAGTGACTATCTACAGAAGAATTCTTAAGGAGTACTTTTATATACTGTACAGAAGCCTGTGGGAAGTCTATATACACTGTCCCCAACTCTCCTATAGAAGTCGTCTGCTGACACTACTAGTCATATGTAAGAAGAAAATGACATCACTACTGTACTAATATAAGTTATTACAAGTGAACTGTGACATCACAGTGCCGCTTCAGCTCATGCTGTGGTAAAGGCGGTCCACTGAGCGGAATGACAACTGGTGTTTAAACAATGAAAGAGTTAACTTGCCTATTAGCTTACTCTTCTGAACTATTTTGCTTGAAAAATTTCAAACATTAGCTGTGCAGCAAACATTGACAACAGTATATGCATTTTTTGAACAGCTGGTGTTCATTTCAAGGAAGTTGGAATATATTTACATGTTATCATACATTCAGAGCTGCAGAGGATTTTGAAAATACCTTTCATTAAACTGTTCAAAATATATATTGCAGCCAGTTTTATGGTTGTTCATTTTAACAATACAAATTTCACACTTATTACACATTTCTAAAACCACAGAATCTCTGATTTAAGAAAGAGTAAGACAGCTTGATTAAAAAAAAGATTGAGAGAAAGTGAACAATGTAACGAAGTATTAGAAGGAATAAAATACTTCTACTGTGTGTTATAAGTATATTGCAAAGCACCTCATGTTTCCATGACTTTATAAAAACTAATCTTTCAGTCTCGTTTCTCTCTGCAGTCATGGATAGCCTCTGTGATCAGCGATATAAGGGATAAAGTACCCCCTGCCATATATTATAAGGATTTTGCAAGTCACCCAAGCATTCCTCCAAGGTGACTTGTAATACCTTATCATGTACGCCAGGGGTACTTTATTCCATATAATACATGTTAACACCATCACCTTTTCCGCAAACCACTTAAAACCTTGGTGCGTGATTCTTTCATATGAAAGAGTAAGCATGTTTGCAAACATGAAGAATAAAAATAAAACCTCTAGTGCAAAATTAAACACATCAAAAAACCTGTTAGTTATTTGTTGCAAACAGATATTGGAAACAGTTCAATACAAGTCAGTTTAAAGAAAAAAAAGCTGCAGTTGCTTGGAATGTGTAGAAATATGCTGTAAGATTCTAGAGTTTCTCTAAGGAGTGCAAACAAAAAACATGTTCTCTCTGCTTGTCATTATAAGTTATTAAACTGGAGCAGAAGAAAGAAAAGCAACCTTCTGTTGCTTTAAACAGCTGCTTCAATTATGCTCCGTGACCTGAGCTGCCTTTCAGCTGGGCTGCTGGCTCTGGCAGTAGGCGTTGTGACATCAGAACTCAACTGTAATAGTCAAGTTCTGATGTATTTTCTTTATAATTGGCGACTGGGTGTGTCCCAACTCACTGATTATAGAGAAATTAGAGACTTCCGTATGTACTTGGACCAGGATTGCAGAATGCCATGAATTATATATCCTTATAATGTATACTTAGGGTACTTTATTCCATATGTAACACCTGAGGAGCATTTCTGGTGAAAATGCTAAGCAAAAATACATTGCCACCCAAATAAATGAAGAATAAAATGTATGCCTCTCTTACTGCAGTAAATGCATCCATAGTGATTTCAACCGGCCATGGCCGATCAAACATAAAGTTTGCTAATAAGAAAAGAGGGTTAGACTTGAAATTTAAATGCATGGAACTTCAGTATTCTGAGGCATGCAAAGTAGTATAGAGGATTTCAATTCCTCAATGACTCTTAGTACAAAACTAATGGTAGGTGAGCAACCCAACTGAGCCAATGTGGGTAAAAACCATTGCTCAAAAGTTTGTTTTTTGCATTTTTGAAAAAAACATTTTTAGTGAAACTTAAATACAACCATTAAAGTATTGATAACTTAAACAAAATACTTTATTATGCCTCATGGTATAGTGAAGGTAACTTTGTTTAGGATCAGTAACACTCACCCTGCTCGAAATATTCTCGAGTGTATTATTTTTGTTCGGAAAATGGTAGCTTAGGTTGAAATCAAATGTTTTCAAGCTAAAAAGTCAAAGTACTAAAGTAGCTTTCATTTAAAACGGTTGTCAAAAAGATTCTATCAAAAGATATTTCGACCAGTTAATTTCTCTATCCGCACTCAAATCCTTTTACCTATTGGGTTAGCCAGCCTTGTTAAGCAGTCATTGTTACAGGACTGAAACAGGCAGATACCAGCCTTTTCTAATAATCCCAGAACATTTCAGTGTCAAAATGTAGGTACTTCACGTCCATGACTCTTGTCAAATTCTATGGAAAACCTTTCAAATTGCATGAAATTTAGAAGTTTCTCTCTCAAAATTGTGGGAGAAAATGTGAACAAAAACATATGTTGGTCCCGATTACTGGTTGCCCAGGGGAGGGAGCGATAGTTATTGTGCCCAATAAAATCCTGCAGGGATCAGAATTTATTTGATGTGATAAATAGCACAAATTTCGATTATTGACTGAAAAATGAAGCATAGCATCGAGATTTTGCTGCTTTCTCTGCTATTTACCAGACATTTTACTCTGGGAAATTTCGGCAAGTTGGACCTGCCGAAATTTACCTGGACAAAATTGCAGGTGTTCATGATTACTGCATCGCATTTGGCGATGCAGCGCTCACAACGAAATTCGTTTTATTTATTTAAATGTTCACTTACCTGTATTCGGCCTTAATCCATAGTTTACTACCCCCCACCCTGCCCCTCCCCCGTCCCACGTCACCGCCAGACCGGCACTCCTACCACGGGCCGTGCCTGGTGCTCTTCTAAGCTCCACTACTCCGCAGCACAGGCACGACTGGCCATTCCTGACGCTGCTCTCATGCTGCTTGTGGCAGCATGAAAGCAGCAACAGGATTGGCCTGAGCACCGTCAATGTGCACTCCCAGTTAAACTGGGCGCATGTGCCTGCTGTCTCGAACCTGGCAAATTGGCTCAGGTTGGAGACAGCTTCAGTGCGCATGACAGTTTGGCCGGCCTCAGACGGTCGGCCAAACCGTCATGCACAGTGATACCAGTGCGAAACACTTCCTCATGTGCCCGCTCCCTACTCGGCCCGTCCCCAAAACTCAGCTACTAGAAAAAAACAATAATAATAATATAAAATAATATTAATATGTGGATTTATAGAGCGCGTGGTTACACCACATCGGTGTGTCCCAGGTCTAAAACCTTGACCCAGCTGCAGTAGAACCCAACAGAAAGAGAAGAAAGAGAGAGGGCCAAGTAAGCAGTTTATGTGGAACTAAAAAGCCAGGTTTTTAAAAGGTTCCTAAACCGAGTCTCAGAGGGTTCAGCTCTTAATGGAGCTGGAAAGTGTGGGAAAGTGTCCCTTTTTTGCATGGTTGCCCCCACTTTTTGCCTAAATGCTGATGTACTTTGAGTGTGCCCAGGGTTCCTGCCAACCAGGTACCCAGGTCCTATGTTCTTTCCCTAAACTGTGCTGTTGCAAAATCCAATTGGCAACTGTTAGAAATGGGGGTCTCTAGTTGGCAGAGGTAGGTACCTTTGTCCAAATAGGGACCCTTGCGTCTAGTCAGGGTAAGGGGGATACACTCCTAAAAAAAAAACTGCCCACCCCCTTGGTAGCTTGGCATGAGCAGACAGGCTTATCTCAGATGCAGTGTGTAAAGCATTTGTGGACACATACAGTAATAAAGTGAAAACACTACTAATGGACACCACACCAGTTTAGAAAAATAGCAAATCTTTATCTAAACCAACAAGACCAAATACAATAAAAATCCAACATACAGTACTCTTGAAAAATAGTACTTGTGCAAAATAACCTTTAAATTGCAGGAAAATCAATAAAACACAGTTCTTCCGACTCGGTAGCTCCTCCTGGGGCTTCGGCGATACTGAATAAGACAGAGTCTAACAATTCCAGCCGACCGCGTCGATACGGGCCAGCTAAAGCGTCAACAGACTCGGACACAGTACCTTTCTTGTTGCGATCAACACATTGGTGCGAGTCAATCGGGGCAAACGTCGCGGTCGCGTTGTGGCAGGCGGTGTCCTTACAATGCGGTGCAGGCAGCTGCTCATTGACGGAGTCGGTGTGACAGGGGCTTGCGTTGAAGGGTGAGGCGGTGCTCACTGCGGTGCTGGCAGGTCACGGTGCGGCGACAGAGCCGATCGATGTTCGGGTCGGGCAGCGGCGGAGTCGGTGACGTCCTTACAGCGTGTAGCGAAGCGTTGCAGAGTGCAGAGCCCACAGGACGCGGTGCAAGCAGTGGATCATTGATGGAGTCGGTGAGATCAGGGTTGCGTTGCGAAGCGAGGCGTTGCTCTCTGCGGTGCTTTCAAGATACAGAATCCTGCGACGGACTCGATGACAGAGTCGGTTACCCTCTTTCTTCTGCGGAGAGGATCAGAGACGGTGCCCACAGACACGGTGAGGTCTTTGCTGTTCCTGAGACCTCGAGAACAGGGCGCAAGCTCAGTTTCAAGCCCTTGGCGATCTTTTCTTCAAGCAGGGGACAAAGCAAGCAGCAAAGTCATTGTCTCCTTTCCTTGGCAGCAAGTAGCCACTGCAGGGCAACCCCAGACAGAAAAACAGCACAGGGGCAGTATTCCTCCTCAGCTTCTCCGGCTCGTCTACTTGGCAAAGGTTCCTCTTGATTTCCCAGAAGTGATCCAAAAGTCTGGGGTCTGGGCCCCTCTTTTTATACACAAAAATCCTTTGTTCACTGAAGGCAGAGAGTGTCTGCACCCAGCCAAAACCAGTTCTGTCCTCACTGTTGCAGCTTCCTGGCAGGAGGTGGAGACAGCATTGTTGAAGGCAGACCAGGCCCATTCAGGTGAAAGGAAATCTCCTCCCCCTACTCTAAATGCATCCCAGGTCTATTCAGCCCAGCCCTGACTCATCAGACTTCTGGAGCCGCTGCCCCTCTCCAGCCCCTGTCATCCAAAATCCAGACATGCAACACACAAACCTAGCAGAGGCACACTGGTTGGTTAGGCAAGAAAATACCTACTTTCTAAAAGTGGTATTTTCAAACACAGAATGTAAAAATCACCCTCACTAAAAGATGCATTTTATCATTCTGAGTTCAGGCATACTTATTTTCCTACCTTGTTCCCAGGGCCAGTTATGTTTATAAGATGTTATAAACAAACTCCCCATTCTGTCCTATGGGAACAAGTAGCCTTGCAATAGTGAAAAACCAAATTGGCAGTATTTCACTATCAGGACATGCCACACACATCAGGGCATGTCCTACCTTTCACATACAATGCACCCTGCCCACAGGGGTACCTTGGGCCTACCTTAGGGGTGACTAATATGTAGAAAAGGGAAGGTCTAGGGACTGGCAAGTGTGTGCACCTGCCAAATCGACATGGCAGTCCCAGACTGCACACAGGCTCTGCAATGGCAGGCCAGAGTTACTTTTTACAGGCTGCTTCTGTGGGTGGAACAATCAGTGCTGCAGCCCACTAGCAGCATTTGATTTACAGGCCCTGGGCACACACAGTGCACTATACTAGGGTCTGACAAGTAAATCAAATAGCCAATCATGGAAACACCAATCCATAACAGTAATTTACAAAGGGAGAACTTGCACTTTGGCACTGAACAGCAGTGGCAAAGTGCCCAAAGCATCTAGACCAGCAAAACGCAGTCCAACATGCAGCAAAAACACAGGAGGCAAAGGCAAAAAATGCAGGGGAGACCCACACCAATGGTGCCAGGTCCAACAGCAATTGTCTGGCCACATGTAAGAACCCTGTAAAAGGTACCATAGGTACCAAGGGCACTGTGACCAGGGAAGACCTCTAAGGGCGGCAGCACTTATTGTGCCACCCTTAGAGACCCTGTACCTTCACACACACACCCTGCCATTGCAGACTGTGTGTTTTGGTGCAGAACAAAGTGAAGAATCAACATGGCCCACATCCCTGTGTGCCATGCCTACAATCCACTGCCCTGGCATATGTGAGTTACCCCTCTAGATGGGTGCACTATACAAGTGGTGAGGGTACAGGTGCATGAGCCCTATACCCCTACAGTGTCTAAGTCAATTCTTAGACATCGTAAGTGCGGTATTGCCATAAAGAGCATATTGTCTGCAAGTTTGTCATTACGAACTCCGCAGCACCATAATGGCTTTACTGAAAACTGGGACGTTTGGTATCAAACTCCTCAGCACAATAAACCCACACTGATGCCAGTGAAGTATTTAATGAAAAATGCACTCAGAGGGCATCTTAGAGATACCCCCTGAAAAACGACCTAACTATAGTGACCTGGCTGAGTGGCTGCTTGCCAGCTGCCACCACCAGACATGATTTTGGACCCCTGGGTCCAGAGCCTATGGCTCTCAGGGTCCTGAAACAAAGCACATCCTGGGACGAGGTGTCAAGCCTCCTCCCCCAGGATGGGCAGGGTCAAAGACCTGCCACCTTTGTGGACCACCCCAGCCATTTTCTGCTCCCAGCAACTGGCCCCCACTGGTTCTGACTCCCATTTTGGGTGGCAGAATCGGCGGGAAAACCAAGTTAGTAGGAGAGGTATGCCCACCTTTGCCAACCCCACCCCTCAGGTGGGGGAGGCGAGGTGAAGCACAACTCTCAGTCCCCGCCATCTTGAAGGTGGAGGAGCCAGCCAACCAGAGTGAGGCTTATGCCCCCCTCCCCCTGGAGGGTAGCATAATAGGGGGTGTACCCACCCCAAGGAACGGACCTATTGGTCCTGACCGGTACATACCTGTAAAGGCCCTACATTTAGTATTTAGGGGCAACCCTGAACCTTGCCTCCTCAGACCAGAGCCGACAAGAAGAAACAAGAAGAAGTACCGAACAGCCACGCTGGAAAGAAGAAGAGAAGGACACCCACTGACTTGGTCCCAGCCCTACCAGCCTGTCCTGACCTCAGACTCCTCCAGCAGAACCTCGGTGTTTCCTGCAGCAAGCAGCCCTAAAAAACCCCAGAGAACCAGCACTGCCTTCGCAATCCCAAAAGACTGGGGGCATATTATCAAGAACGGCATTAAAATTATCGCCGCTTTAGCGGCAGGAAACTGCCGCTAAAGCGGCAATAATGGGCTTGATAATATGCCCTTGAGAATTCCAATAGAAGCCCATGTTCTGGTGTGAACCTGGGCTTCTATTGGAATTCTCAAGGGCATATTATCAAGCCCATTATCGCCGCTTTAGCAGCAGTTTCCTGCCGCTAAAGCGGCGATAATTTTAACGCCGTTCTTGATAATATGCCCCTTAGTCTCCAGTGAGCACCGGACTTGCTCAAAACCAACCAACTCTGACTCTGGCCGACTCTGTGAGTGTCCAACACGCTCCCAGGGCCCGAGCCAGAGTGAACGAGTACCTTAAGGAGGTCCCCCCAGCGATCCTAGCCTGGATCTCAGTGACCCCTGAAACTTAACAAGCTCCCAAATCAAACCTGCAGCCAAGAACCGGAAGGTCCCCTCAACCGCGACCGAAGGTGACACCCCGACCGACTCCGTAACCGAAGCGTCCCGACCGGCTCTGCAGCTTCAGCCAAGACCGCATCCTACACCCGTCCGCCTCTGCGCCACTGGTGATGTAGTTCTTGTTGGCCATTGGGCCCTAAAGTGCTAACCTCGATCCCAGGAGCTTTTTATTTCCTAACCTGGTGGCCTGCTTGCCCGCAGCCCCCAACCCCATGACCGTGCTTAGCCCATTGGCTAACATGTGGTCCTTGCACTCTGCTCCCGGCCGCCTCTGTGCAGATGGTAGTGCGACTCGAGAGTCCATTTGACCGAATCCTACTCACTGACCCATAACCCTTGTTTTTTCCCCTCCAGACTAAATGTGTATTGTGAGTAATCTTGAAAAACTGTAACTATATTGCAAAACTTATTTACCCTTTTTCCTTCCTCCCAGGAAATGCACCAGCCTAATATCTAGAGATACCTGGTTGAGCAAGAAAAGTAATTGCAAAGTAATTCTACCGTGACTAATTCACTGTATTGAAACTGCATATGCTTGCAAAGTATTTCTATACTTACCTGTACCAGGCCTGCCTTGGTTCCAGAAAATAAATATAACTAAAATAATATTTTTATACAAACAAATTTGTCTAAGTTCAGTCTTTGAGTGTGTGGCATCATTTCTTGCCTGAGTGTGTACAATAAATGCTTAGCGCTACCCTCTGATAAAGCCTTACTGCTCGCCCACACTACCACAAATAGAGAGTAAGGTATTATCTACTTTTACCTCTGCCTACCTTTGGGGTTCCACTAGACTCTGTGCACACTATACCTCACTTTGGCACAGTACATACAGAGCCAGCTTCCTACAAAAGGGAATTCCAATCCTTAGCCGCCAAAAAGGAGAAGGAGCGAGCTCCAAGTCTGGACCTTGGGATCTTAGGGATTTGCACAAGATTGGCCACAGAGGATCTCAGACAGCGCCACGTAAGGCTGTATCAAGGGGCGTAAGTATATGGGACCCTTTGAGGCCAACATCCTGTGGCAAAAAACAGAGCTTTGAAACGGATTCTCTTTTCCAGATGAAGCCAATGGAGAGAGGCTAGAGCCGCTGTAGCCGAAGCCCTACTTGGAAGGTTAAGGACCAAGTGGGCTGCAGCATTTTGCACTCTTTGAAGCTTTTTTAAGCTCCCTTTTGTGGTTCCCAGATAAAGCACATTACAGTAGTCTAGTTGGGATGTAATCAACGCATGAACCACAGTTTTGCGTGACTCAATAGGGATAAGGTCCAGTGTTTTCCTTAACATTTTCAGAGTGCCAAAACACTTCCCTGCTACACTACTGATTTGAGATTCAAAGGAGAGACTGGAATCAAACCACACTCCTAAGTTTTTAACTTTCGATGTAGGTTCAGGGATCTGGCCCAACGTGTCCAGCCACCATGCCGTTGGCCATATGTTCAGAGCCTTGCCAACAATCATGATCTCAGTTTTATTGGCGTTGAGCTTTAAACAGCTCTCAGTCATCCAAAAGGCCAGTTCCATTAGGCAGGATTTAAACTGGTGGGCCGAGCCATCCTCCTGTTGAGAGAGACTCACGATCGATTGAGCATCGTCAGCATATGATACTAACTTTACATTATATCTCTCGATCAGCTCTGCTAGGGGACGAATATAAATATTAAACAGAGTGGGGCTTAGAATACAACCCTGAGGGACTCCTTGTGGAAGAGTCAGTGTCTCAGATGTAAAAGGTCTCTGTGTGACTTGAAAAGTGCAGTTAGACAAAATAGAAGAAAGCCATTTAAGGGTCAAGCTGCCAACGTCGCACTCCCTTAGCCTCTGAATCAGGAGGCCATGGGATATGGTGTCGAAGGCAGCACTCAGGTCAAGCAATATTAAGGCAGAGGTAAGACCATAGTCTGCATTATGTCTTAAAGTTTCCGTAACGCGAAGTAGGGCACATTCTGTTGATTGGGTAGCCCAGAAACCTGATTGAGAGGGGTGAAATAGTTCTCTTTCTTCAATGAAATAATTGAGTTGATAATAATAAAAAAAATTACACAATTTTTGCAAGGAACGGCAAAAGAGAGATGGGTCTGGGGTTATCCAGAACTGAAGGATTGAGTGTAAGCTTTTTCCGAACGGGGAGCACAATAGCATGTTTCCATTTCTGGGGTACCCACCCAATTGAAGAGACAACATAATTAGCTGTCTATGATGGGAAGGGTTGGAAGCATTTCTAACCGGAGAATATTCAGTGGAGCCGGATCTAGAGGGGATCCCAATTTAATATGAAAAAAAAGTTCCTCTAATTCCTTCATCGAAGGGCAGGTAAAAAGCCCACATTCGCCCTGAGTGGATACATTCTCAGTATTGCCAAATACGATGCTACAGTCCTTGGCTTCTGGTGGGAAAGTTTCGTAAATTTTGGCTACTTTAGCACCAAAGAAGTGAGCAATGTTGTTGCAATTATCCTGAGAGGGAGTTCCAAAAGCAGAAACACAGTCGAGGGAGGAGAGGGATTTGAGTATCATAAAGAGTTCTTTAGTGGAGTTACTAGATCTGTCTATTTCAGTGCGTAGAACTCGCTCTGTGTATTTCTGATTAGCTAGTGATAATGTTTGAGAGCTAATTTAAGATTGGATCGGAAACTCTGGTTATAATCGATCCACCAGGAGCGTTCCAGGAGTCTGCATGCTTTGTTAGCTGCCACTAGTTCCTCATGGAACCAGGGTGCAGAGGGAGAGTAGCATGTCTGACGTTTGGGAGCTAGTGGGATTATGGTGTCTAAGGCTTCACTGATCCAACAATTGATATTTCTATCCGCCTGATCTACGTTCACACCTGGGTTAGGGGGAGAAGTTAAGAGTACCTTAGTGAGGGTCTCAGTGTCAATTTTGGCCCATTTCCTAGTGAGCACAATTGGCTCCTTGCATAACGGGGTGTAGAGTCAGAAAGAGGAAAAGGAAAGGGTATCAGGGAATGATCAGACCATCTAACTCTGATTGGGGTATCCACCATCAAGGTGGGGAAAATCAAAAAAATGTAATCCAAAGTGTGACCTTTCACGTGAGTGGGGCATGGTTTATTGTCACTTTATTTTTAATGTTTAAGACTGCTGGCGGGGGGCGACGCTCCTCTGCCATAGCAGGGAGCCGCTGCTGAGCTGTGAGTGCTGTGGCTGGGGTGATCATGGCTCGGTGATTTGTTACATTTTTTGTTGCGTTTTTCATTCATTTCGCATCTCTCTCTCTCAGAGTATGAGAGAGGAAGAAGAATGACAGAGTGAGAGAGGGAGAAAGAGATGGAGGATGAATTATAAAGCAACAAAAAGAGGAAGAAGAATGAAAGAGAAAGGGGGAATAAATAACATTAAGAGAGAGCAAGGAAACTGACAGAGAGAAAGAGAGGATGAGGAGGAAGAAAGCTGGTGGGGTGACACTCTATAAAGAGTTGGAGGAGAAGTCTGGACAGGGTATGGGCGTAACGATTGGAAGAGTTGAAAAAGGAGACATGGCCACAAGGAGGGTTTCAAGGAGTAGACTGGAGAGTGGGAGAAGGGGTGCCACTTCAGAGGGAATCAAGGTCCTGGAGTGAGTCAAGGAGAAGAGAAGAGGTGGAAGTAAAAAGACACAGAGGGGCATATTCTCAAGGACTCATCGCCGATTTATCGGCACTTTATCGCAGCCAAAGTGGCGATAAATCTATCGCACCATTCACAAGCAGGTGCTAACAGCCGATATCACCAGGTTTCCTGCGATAGCAGCTGCAAAAAACATCGCCACTGATGACACCGGCAACTCACGCTAATGAGATGCAGAGTAGGTGTTTCCGTGCAAAAACCAGCGAAAACACCACTCCGCAACATTCTCAACGACCAGCCAGATCGGCGATAAGATTCAAAAACATGCGATAAGGCGCGTTAGCAGCAGGGATTTAACACCTGCTCCTACCTGGTGTTAAGTCGGACGACAACTTGCACCATAAAAGGGAGCCCAGCCCACAGCCACACCAGAAGAACAACAGATGCCATGGAGCTACTGATCATGCAGCTCGGAGCCCCAAGAGGGCCACAACACCCACCGCCACCACCGCCAGGACCCCCACCCCCCCCAGGACCCCCCCCGGACCACTACAGAGGCAGCACAGACAAAGACACCGGACCTTCCAAAAACGCACCAGCCTCGGAGACTTAACGCCAGAGGAAGTCATTGCCCACTACAGGCTCAAAAGGACAACCATCCTCCGCATCCTGACCCACATTGCCCACAGGCTGACGGTACCATCACAGCGGAGAACCAACATCCCTCCGCAGACACAGCTGCTGGCCGTGCTGCACCTGTTGGCCTCTGGGATCTTCCAACCAACAACTGCCAGAGTCGTAGGAGTCTCACAGCCAGCCTATCCAAGTTCCTCACACCTGTCTTGGATGCCATCATCAGCTTGGTACCCCAGGACCTTTACTTCCCACACACTGCGCAGGAACAGCTGGAGATCAAGCAAGGCTTCTACGCCATACTGGCTTCCCGCACGTGTTGGGGGCAATCGACTGCACACATGTACTCCTCGTGCCCCCTGGCGCCACTGCACACAATTACCGCAACAGGAAACACACGCATTCCATCAATGTGCAGGCAATAGTGGACCACCGGGGACTCTTCACCAATGTCGTTGCCAACTACCCAGGCAGTGTGCATGATTCCTTCATCTTCCGACAGTCCATCATCAACCAGCGCTTTCAGGATGGCACCTATGGAAATGCACTGCTCGTCGGTAAGTAACAACTGAACACACCACACACCTCAACCACCAACATACAACTCACAACTCTGGGAATGCACACGTTACAAAATCACATACAACATGACAACCAACATGCCCACATACCAGACACGACAACACAACTTACTGTGGCAACCTGGGCTAGCCATGTACACAAGCCATCAATGGCATGGCACCTCAGCCACACAATTGCAGAATGTGGGGAGAGGTGGGAACCAGGCATGTGCGAAGGAGGCAATGGACCCATGAATGACCTCTTCCATTGTCCTCCTCGACACTCTGACTGCATTCACGTTGTTCACGATGTCCTGCCATATTTCCGTTTGTGTTGCCGATGACACAGTGGAGGTGACGAACAGTTGTTGGTAGTGTTCTGTCACCTCCGTGACGATGATCCTGTTTTCCTGCGGACTGAAACCCGCCTTCCTCTTCCTCTTCTCCTTGCCCTTCCCCTGCCCTGGGGTTCCTGGCTGGTCATCTCTGGGGCTTGTGGGGTTCGCGTTGTCCTCTGCACTCGGTCCGGGTGCGTCCATGGTGCTACGCAGTTACATTTTTAAATCTTTTTTTTTTCTCTGCTATTATAGTGCATTTTCCCGCATGTCGCGTGGGAATCGCAGGCCTGTTGCTGGTTATCGCTGATTTTTGTTTCACCATTTGGGACATTGCAGCTTTTTTTGCGTTCGTGTTTCGCATTTTTTCGGCGTCGCGTTAATTTTAACGCGGGCATTTGTCGCGTTATCATCGGACTATCGCATGGTGCCGCAGGGTTGAGAATACTGCATTAACACGGTGTTATTTTCCCGCGATAGACTGCGATGTGAGAAGTTGCGTTAAGCGAATTTGATGATAGTTAACACACGTTCTTGAGAATATCTCCCAGAGTGGGATAAAAGACATGGTGATAAAGAGGTGGCTGAGGAGAAGGAGGGGGGAGGATATACAAACTCGGACAAGCAGAGTGGGTTAATTTAAAGTGCAGGAAATTGGGTTAATGGTTGAGGGTAGTGAAACCCTTTTCAAGCAGCAACCACAATTCACTTCAGGGTGAAATGCCAGCAAACCCCAAATTAACCTGTGCTTAACCCTCTGATAGCTTGTTCACAAAAGAAGTCAGGCTTAAGTTAGAGGCACTGTGTAAAGTATTTATGCCGCACACAAACAGTAATAAAGTGAAAACACAACACAAAAAAATCCCACACCAATTTAGAAAAATAAAATGAAATATAATAAATTCTTTGACACCAAACAACAAAAAACCAATCAGTGGAACCAGAGATGTGCAATTTTAAAGGTTTAGGTAAAAATAGAGCTTAAAAGCACAAAGCGCCAACTGCGGTTATCTGATCACACGGGAACGGGATAAAGTCACAAGTTCAGACTGACTGTAATGGAGTGTGGGCTGGATACAGGGACCCAGTTAGTCCTGCTGAGAAATGTACCTTAAATCCTGGTTGCAGAGCATTGCGGCCCCAAGGAGTGATGAGAGGTCTGCATCGAGGATGCGTCACGCAACAGCAGTTCTGATGAGCTGCGAAGGCTCTTGATGCTGGCTTGTGTTGAGGCTGCATTGCACTGAGTCAGTTCCAATGAAGAGCTGCAAAGTCCATGTTGAGGATGCATTGCACAGAGGCAGATCCGATGAGCTGCGAGGGTTGAAATGCAGGCTTCTGTCGGGACTGTATCGTGCTGTGTCAGTTCCGATGAGGCGCTGCTAAGAGCGACTTTGGGTTTGCGTTGCACTGCGTTAGTTCTGGTAGAGACCACAGCCGAGCTGGCAGAGCACCTTTAGCCCCTCTTCCAAGGATCCAGGATTGGAGGTTCACCGCTTGGGGGGTTTGGACTCACAGCAGGCAGAGTCAAGGTGCAGGGGTCAAAATGGTTAGAGCCTTTTCTGTCCCTGGGGCTCTGATCAGGCCAGCCAACTTAGCCCTTGATGTCACTCCGGTGGTCCTGGGTTCAAGATGCACCAAGCTTTCCTCAGATCAACTCTGAACGCAGCAGCCAGAATGGTCACTGGAGTAAAGAAATATGAACACATCTCCCCTGCGCTCAGAGAGCTCAAATGGCTCCCAATCGAAATGTGGGCCAACTTCAGAACCGCCTGCCTCACGCACAAAGCGCTACACACAGGCAAACCCGCCTACCTGGCCGCCAAACTCCAGAAGGCCGGTCAGACAAGAAGCCTAAGGAGTACCAACACCCTACTCCTTATCCCTCCGAGAACTCGCAAACAAAAAAATGCATCCCGATCCTTCACAGGAAATGCTCCCAAAATCTGGAACTCCATACCAGTCCACATCAGGACCAACCCCTCCTACCTACAATTCAAAAGGCAGCTCAAAGAACTCTTCCTCAACCAATCTCTCCCGGATGGATAGCTACAACCTAACCATCGAAGCAGGCCCACAACAGCTCACAAGACACTTTGACATTAAGAACTCTACCTCACTATCCCATATACCGCCCCCCCCCCGGGCCATTCCCGTCATGAGTTGCTGTGCTCTCTCTGACGACAAGGCCGTGTACATACTATTGTGATAACATACCCTGCGAGTGACATTGTGCGCTCTACGACAATATTATTGTGATACGTCTGGAGCCATTGTACATACTAGTATGTCTATGTATCTTACGAGTGATCATGATGTAAAGCGCTCTGATACCTTCGGGTCTGGCCAGCGCTATATAAAACTCTGAAATAAATAAATAAAGATGCAGGTCCAGTTCTTCTTACTAAGGCAGCATGGCGGCATGGAAGCAGAGTAGCGGGACAGCAATACATTCCTTCTTGCAGCAGAACAACACAGAAGGTCTTCTTCTGAGTCTTCCACAGGTTCAGAAGTGTACTGAAGAGTTGGGTCTGAGGGTCCACTGCTTATACCTGGTGCCCACTTTGAAGTGGAAAAGCTTCTAGAGTCCTAGTGTTAAGCCTTTTGTGTGTGTGGTGAGGCAGCCCCATTGAATTGCAAGTATGGTAGGCGATAGTTCCACACTTCGTTCTGCCAGAGATTGCCATCCTGCCAACATCCAGATTCTCTATTGTATGGCGGTCTAGGAGGACAACACAAAGGCCAACTGCCAACTACACCTAGTCATGTGACCCAGAAAGAGGCTGCAGGCACCATATGGTTAGCACAAGAAAATGTAAACTTTCTAAAACTGGCATTTTCAGAATTGTGACTTAAAATCTGACTTTACCATTAAAGAGGGTTTCAAATTATAATTCCTCAGACACCAAACTTGACATTCATTTGCTCTCAATCAAAAGTTATCACTTATTAAATGTAATAAGGTAAGTCAAGGTGTTCAAGTCAGTCAAGTCAATTCACTTTATTCGGAAGGTTTTCCATCCATAAAAGTAACATGCAAATCACAATTGACATTTCATTCAATTTTTAAAGGGTTTTTAAAAAGAATTAAAATTACAACCCAGTGTTATCTTAGGGGAGAGGTTGGCCTTGAAATAGTGAAAAACGAATTGGAAAGTTTTTCACAACCAGGACATGTAAAACTTAAAAGTACATGGACAACTTTTTAATACAATGCACACTGCCGCGTAGGCTGTTTAGGGCCTATCCTAAAGGTGACTTATATTTATTAAAAAGGAAGGTTTACGCCTGGCAAAAGGTTTATTTTGCCAGGTCAAAATTGCACTTTATAACTGTACACACAGACTGCAATGGCAGGCCTGAGACATGCTTAAAAAGGGCAACTTAAGTGGGTTGCGCAATAAATGCTGCAGGCCCACTACTAGTATTTAATTTACAGGCCTTGGGACAATGTAGTATCACTTTACTAGGACTTACAAGTAAATTAAACGTGCCAATTGGATGTAAGCCAATCTTTCCATGTTTAAAGGAGAGAACACAAGCACTTTAGCACTTGTTAGCAGTGGTAAAGTATACAGAGTCCTAGAAGCCAACAAAAACAGGTTCAGAAAACAGGTGGGTGAAGGAAAAAAGTTTGGGGATGACTCTGCAGGGAAGGCCATGTCCAACACAAAGGGGCTCCTCAGACACCTAGAGACAAGGACAATAAACAAAGAGACTGAGGAAGGGAAGATGGAGTGAGACAAAAAGAGAGACATTAAGAGAATGAGAGAGTGAAAGAGCGAGTGAAAGGGAAGAGAGGTGAAACATAAAAGGGGGTTCAATGAGAAAAAGAGGGAGACACTAAGGGCCATATTATCAAGAACGGGCGATACATTATCGCCGCTTTAGCGGCAGGAAACTGCCGCTAAAGCGGCGATAAGTGGCTTGATAATATGCCCTATAGAATTCCAATAGAAGCCCAGGTTTGATGTCCTTCACACCAGAACCTGGGCTTCTATTGGAATTCTAAAGGGCATATTATCAAGCCCCTTATCGCCGCTTTAGCGGCAGTTTCCTGCCGCTAAAGCGGCGATAACGCTATCACCCGTTCTTGATAATATGGCCGCAAGAGTGTTAGTATGTGAGAGAGAGAGAAATTGAAGCAGAAAGATGGAGGGTGAAAGCGAAAGAAAAAATGGGCGAGTAAAAAATTGTAAGATTCAGGAGGAGTGTGACAGAAAGTACGAAAGTGTGAGAAAGAGAGAACAACAGTGAGAGGGAGAGAGAGGGAAAGAAAAAGAGTGAAAAGAAAGTATGTGAGAGAAAGAAAGGGTGGCAGGCAGAGTTGGAAACAAAGAAAGAGTGAGAGAGGGAAAGGAAGAGGGAGTGTGTGAGACAAAGTAAGTGAAAGACCGAGAGTAAGAGAAATGAATGAATAGAGCAGCGGGAGTGTAAAGCTATGGAAAACTGCAGAGGACGAGAGGGCATTGTGTGAAAATAAAGAAGGGAAGAAAGAAAGGAAATGGAGGGTGATAAAGCGCAGACATTGGGAGCGACTGAAAGGAAAGGGTGGTGTTGCACAGAAAGCGAATAACAGAGCAGAATGTCGCATGTGAACATATCAAATAACAACTTCAAAATACCCATCAAATATCAACTTTTGAGCAAGGACTAGAACACATACAATGTTAAATGGGCCAAGTACCACTCTGGCCCAAAATGTGGGCTCATGTTCTGGTGACTCTTCTCTGGCGTGTTCTACAGGATGTCACTGGACTTGCTAGCACATAACAAGCATGTTTAGTTCAGAACTTATGGGGCTGGCATGTTAGACACTATAGGTCTCATTTAAAGATGGACAGAGTGGGTGAACCACCTTAATTTGGCAGTTGCGTCATCATGCCATCTCCTGGTTCTATCTCCAATGTACTGCCATCAGCGAAGCTTCAGCCCGGTCCACTGGCAGAAATCAGTGACCTGGTAGCCCACCCACCACTCAACCACGAGGTCATGGTAACAGACATGGTTTCCCTGCACTAGTCCTCATGGTGGCCTGGGAAATGGCGCAATATCCTCAATATGCAGGCAGATCCAACTCTCGCTTTGGAAATTTATTCTTCAAAAAGAAAAAAGTTTGTGTGTGGTAGCAACACACATGATGCCTGCCCTGCAAACTGTACGGCCTTTAGAGCAACTGCTGTAAGGGTAGGTGCTCAGGAGATAAAAATATGTCCCATAGGCGGGCTGGGGTATCTGAATCTGAGGTGGGTGGTCCTTCACCAGGGCAGCGGATGCCAAAGAGTCCCACCACCATCTAAATGAGGGGCCATATCTGGAAAGTGTCATAGAAGACTGAATGCACAAACTACATATGAAAAGGTATCAGATCTTGGGTTGCTCAATGGAATCCAAGGGGGTCCCCGAAGAGTGAGCAGAGCATGTTCTGTTGCATATAGAGGTCAAAGTGAACAGAAGCATGTTCCACTAATGTTATTTTTGTTGCTATATAGCTCACATACTTTATAGACCCATTTCGATATTTCTGGTACTATTCTTTTTGCTGTGAATATAACCCTCTTTTTGGGCCAGATTGACAGAGCTGTTTGCACATCAAATTTCTACGTACACATGCAAATGGCTCAAAGTACAAGTGTAAATTCACACTTGTAAAATGATTTATATCTGCTTAATATTTCTCCAGTCTGATGGTATTATTATGCATGAGTAAATGTTCTTTTAAAGTTAGGGAATGGGGTTTCCAGGACGGAAATCCCCCGGTAAGTTTGGGAACACTCACAGTTTGCAGTTGATCACAAACGTCTCGCTGATCCCTTCCAACTCTGGAAACTGCCAGATATTTACTCCTGTCAAAAGCATGATTAAATCCTTTTCATTGCTGAGAATTGGCAAAATACACCACCCAAATTTGATGGGGATGTAGAGGGTGCAGTTTCTCCATAGGTAAATATTTTCCTACTGGAGAGAACACAGAAAACAAATAGCGCATTTGCATTCATTCATTGTGTATAATCACAGATACAGGATTGCTGCTGTTTGCAGTTTAATTGGGTTTTTTCAAAGTTTTTCCTGGAACACTCTTAGAAACCTGCATGGAAGCTTATGTGAACCTAAAAATGTCATAATTCTGCTTCCAAACATGGGAATACACCATCAGATGCAAATTTACTGACTTTTTTTCCAGAATCAGGCCCTTTTACTTAAGAATTTTAGATAATACTCTCCATGGATCTCAGTGCTTCACACATTCTCCTGATGAGCTGACAGGCCTCTCAACTGTAGTCTGATTAGACCAAGCCTCTGGGGCTCATCTTCAGGGCAAGCGGGATGTGACACTCACACCCTTCTTCAGTTCTAAGTGGAGTTTACCATCCACTTTAGGTTGTATTTCCAAGAAAACAGACTCTTAGAAGTCCCACTACACTTTGGCATGCTACCAACCTACCACTGCCCGTGGGGGATCCACCACAAGCTAGTTGTCCCTATTATCCCTACTTTTCTGACACTTCCTACTTGAAATCCTCGAAATCAGAAGTATTGTGAAACACCACTGTCTGTGTCTGTATTAACACTGAAAATCGAGATCAACTGCCCCAGTACTTGTGTTTTTGGGTCACAACTTGGTAACAAGGGAACAGCTATAGAGCACTACCGAGATGTGGCAGCAAGGAAGAAACAACAAAGTGTGGCGAGCTCTCTTAGTGAGGACATTTTATTTTGCCTTAAGAGCTGAAATTCTCAAACCCTTCCAGAGACCAATCCCTCCTACCCCTTATACACCATAAGGCAGGAGGGAAAAAAGGAGTAATTAGCACCAATTGCAACCTCATCACTAAGTAATGATCCAATAGCACGTTGCTATTCTACATCTCCTCATGCCTTGCTGGTTGCTGTAATCTTGCTTCATCCAAACCCACACAACATATTGTTGTATGTGTAACCTCTTAAGTTTGAGATGCTCTTGTTGTCTTAAAAATGTTGTTGGTTAAGATTTGCTCCCTGGAATTTGTTTCATGTGGTACAAACTTGTAACAAGTAATAGCAGTAATCGTTAGGTCTCTCTCGGTCTCTCACACTTTCATTGTCTCTTTCTACAGTGCACACAAACACACAACCAACAGAACTCATTGTAGATTATATCGCCTACACCCAGGTTCTGAGGGACACAGCCATTATCTTTAACAGAAACACACACAAGCACAGGCAAGCACACACACACAGACACTTGTGCAGCAGGTGCATTAACCTACCAAATTATTATTCTGTGAGCTGCAGGAGACATACATATAGATCACTTCAGCAGCCACTAACTTCCAAAGCATTTTCATAGTGAACACAGCCTATAAACTACATTTGGCATGGTTTGGAGGCACCTTTTCTCAAGCTCCTTTTGAACCATACATATCAACCTAAGATCAACCTAAATGCATAGAGAAGTTTACTTTTTAAAATACCTTTCTTCCTCTGAGTGGTGTCCTTCACCTTCCAAATATTAGTAACTCACACCATCTTTTATAGAAGGACACACCGCACAGACTGTCGAGAAATCTGAGACCCTATCACACTTAAATACACCTGGGGCATTCTTCTCCTTCCCTCCCAACATCTTCAGAAGCGTAGGTTCAGGGTGGTGCTCAGGATGTCACTCCCCTAAATAAATGTATTATTGGATTGGACGTGGGGTCCAACGACTCTCAGTCGAGTGTGATTGTGTCTGTCTTGGGGTTCCCTGGGATCATCAGCATTCACAGCACAGGAGTATGCCCCTCAAGGCCTGGGAAATCCTTGTTTGAATGAACACCTCCTCCTCCCCCAAACACTGCATGGCAGCGATTAGCATTTAGACAAAGGCTCTCAAAAACTCATGCAAAGAACCCTATCACATTTAAAACTATTGGGCATATTTATAAGGGGGATTGCGCCACCGGAACGTCACTGTTTCAGCCATTTAGGTGGCACAATGCCCAATGCCCTGCACCATATTTACAAAGCAGCGTTAAGCCATTTTGCATGGCTTAATGCCGCTTTGTAAATATGATACCCTTTCACGCAATTTTCTGGGTGAAAGGGGTGTGCAGTGGGTGTTGCTGTGGGTGTTCCACCACAACACCCATTGCTTTTTGACGATGCCCGCGACTTACAAGGATGTGTAAATCTGAGGCAGCGCCAAAAAATAATGCCACTGATTAGCAGGCGTTAGATTGGTGCAACAAGGAAAAACACTTTTATTTCTCCTCGTTTTTGCTCTTTCTACACATAGAAAGAGCAAATCGCCTGCACATAAACAATCATCCCTGCAACACAGACACCCTGTGCACTATGCGCAAGGGTGTCTGTGTTGGTGCTAGGCATTCTTGTGAATGCGGCGGATCCCTATGTTTCGGAAATGACGCAGCGCATCGCTGCTAAATTGTGTGCAGCGACGTGCTACGCCATTTCCATGTACATATCCCCCTATGCTTCTTGCCTTTGGTTTTTTGAGCTGAAGGAAAAAGTTTCATTTGATCAGTTACATGGGGGGATTGTAGACAAAGTCAAAATATATTTGCTGGGAAGGGGAGAGGGAGAGATGGGTAAATACCAAACGGTCCCCTGTTTCGTAGCCCTCTTGTGCGCCTTGGATTTTTATGTTCTTCAGCGGGAATAGGAGATGTTTGAAGACCCCGAGTCAATCAAAAAATCTTTTCTTTAGAGCTGTGCTTTTAGAAAGAAAATCCTGACTTTAAAATCTTTAATTGGCAAATGTGTTTTTTTATGATTTACCTTTTTCTGATGAATGTTAGAAGGCACTTTTTTCTAGTATTGGAAAGTTGAGTGGTGGAATGGGTTATACGCTATTTACCCACAGATACTAAGGTACTACTTACCGTTGCAGATAGGTGCAACAGATGTGTTGCTGTTCCAACTTCCTCTTCACATTGATATCATAATGTCCTTTGCAGATGACTCCATTGGTCCTTGAATTAGAATTCATACATTACATCAAATTCTAGCAAAAAAAAACACACACACACACATTTCCTTCCCCCTTCCCCCCACATACACACACACACACACACCACACACTCACACTGTTCACCTGGTGCACTATCCTGCTAAGCAATCTGATGTGACATTGGAATCTCTGATCAGAAACGAGTTACACACAGATCACTGCAAAAGAGCCCAACCTAGTGAGCTTTCTCACTGGGACAGTTTCCATAGCATGTGTTTAACGAACTGATCTTTTGCCGGCTCCTATGAAGCACTTCCTGTACACCACACAATGATCGGATAGATTTGAAGGGCTTCAATAATTGTATTTTCTTTACAGAACGTCACCCTATCTCACTGACACACCTGTCACATGAAGCCACTACTCTCCTATGCAAGAAAGGCAACCCCCGTCTACTGTTAGACACCCGGGGCCTAATTTAGAATTTGACGGCCAGGTAACTCTGTCATACATGTGACGGATTTCCGGGCTGCCTTATTACAAGTGCATTATTTTTTGTGGTACTTGTAATGAGCTGGACAGGATATCCGTCAGACTTATAACGGTTAATCCGTCCACCAAACTCTAATTCAGGCCCTTAGTCCTTTTTTATCAGCAGTGCTGGTCAGAAAGTCTCACACCCAACCCCCAATCTTACTGATTAAAACACAATCCTGCTCCCCCTCAATATTCTCGGTAGAGTGGCACTCTTCAAGATGCTGGTGTTGCCGCGCTTCCTTTATGTCCTTCAAAACTTTCCATATGCGACCCCCCTGTGATGATTTACTGGGGTCCAAGCCAAAATACGATCCTACTTATAGGTTGGACGGGTTCCAGGCATTGCGTTCGGGAAATGCACCCAATCCACATTTGTTGGAAGTAAGGCGGCACGGACAAAGAGCTATAGTATTGGGTGTCACAGCTTGTTGTACTGGGTGACTGGCTCTAGGGAAGGTACATTATGAACATGCTATATGGTGTGCTGCTCCCTCATTCCTTCCCGGAGCTCTCAAGGGTGACCTTTCAAGTGATCGGCTCAGTGCTGGACAAGGTGGGACATGAAGATCATGTACAGACTTCTCTCTGGAAAGGGAGGTGGTTGGGCCTGTTTGCACAACTGGAGGGTTTCACCAAATGGGACCTCATTGGTATCTCTCAGCTTGGGGATCTATGGCGAGCTCCCACATGAGATCAATTCAGGAAGTAAACCCCCAGTCCCCGTTTTATAAGTACCTTCAACTCTGGCATTCCTTGATGGCACATGGGGACTCCATTGGGACGTCCCCTGATTGCAACCCGCTGGAAGTCCAGTTATTGATGGGCCCATTGGGGCAAGGGGGGTATTTCCCGCCTCTACAAGTCACTGGTCATTAACTCACCAGAGCTGTTCGCTTCGATGAGGGTCAAGTGGGAAGCATGGGTAGGACCATTGGAGAGGCACTCAAGGCACCGAGGGAATTGGCAATCTCATCCAAGCTGTGTTTGATACAACTGAATAATTTACACACCACATACCTCACTCCGCTAAAATATTGAGGGGGCCGCATATGCCCTTCACCCTCCTGCTCGCGTTGCTGGAAGGGGGAAGCAGACTTCTTTCATGTGGCCTTGGCAGGCCCAGTTATAACTCATTACTGGGGGTCTAGTTTCCATGAACTATCACAGGCGCTGGAACGTCCTGTTGAGATATTGCCCACATTGCTCTGCTAGGATCAATGGAAGAACTTGGATGGAACAGGGGGGGCAGGTGTTGGTGGGAGTTGGAACCTTGATTGAAAAGAGAGACATTGCTCAATCATGGAATTCGGTCACCCATACGACGACAGTAGTCTGGCGCAAGGTGATGGAGAGGTGCACAACAATGGAAGAACCCATCTATGTGGCGAGGGGATGCCCCAACAAACTCAAAAAAAGTGGGGCAAATGGTGGGGCTTTTATGGGCTAAACTGAGTTGTCTATCAATGCCGTATATGGTCCTTCTCATTAAGCTGTACTTGAACATGTGTGCTGTGAAAGTTAATGTTTACTTTGACAACAAAGGGCCACGTATATCAAAGTTCCAACAGCGAATTTTAGGGAATGCAAAATGGTATGTAAGAAAATAGCGATTCTCAAATAGCGATTCCCACAGAGTCGCAATCACAATTTGGGAATCACTATTAGGAAATGCTACTCCATTCTTTCCTATGGGCTTGGGCCCATAGGTGCAAATGGCTTTGCAGTATCTAACTTGCAATTACATAATTGGTAATCGCAAATTAGGAAATGCAAAACCAAGGGTGCCCGAGGGGCCTAGGACCCCCCTGAAGCAGCCCCCCCCCAAAAAAAAATGTGCACATGTAAAGCACACACATGCCCTAGGTGCATATGTGCACTACATGGCACTTTGAGAAATGCATTTTTTGTGCATTTCCAAAAATTGCACATGGTGACCATTGACTTGGAGTCGATGGTAGTAGCATTTCCTAAATGCCCAATTTACATTTAGGAAATGCTTGGTACATGTGCTTAAGAAATCGCAAATTGAGATTCCCTATTTGAAGTCATCACAAAAAAACGTGTTTACCTAAAATGCACTGCCAAAGCCTTTCATATATCTTGAAAGGCTATTTTGCATTCGCAAACAGTCAAATTTAGTGATTCGCACCGTTTGTGAATGCAAAATCGGTTGATACATGTGGCCCAAAATCAGGTACATCTGGTTTATAAAAAAAAAAAACACAACCCCCAAGCATCTTTTGTTGCCCAATGCCCACCCCACAAGTCACCCACAAGTCACAGTTGTACTATTAAAATGTAACCACTGCAAAACTGCACAGGCAGGAAAGGCACCAGGAAACATAACCTGTTCTAGCCTGAGTAAGAACCGGTCAAATGATTGTCAGATGCACACCTTTCAACTACGTGTTAGGAACTGTTATTACTTTGTATAGATGATAAGCGCCACAGATGCAGAGAAATCACCTATATATGACACATTTGTTGTGCACTTCCTATTTCAGAGCGTGTGCAGTAATTGTAATTGCATTCAATACAAATGAAAAGGAGCGTTCAATTCTATACAGGATTATCTGTTACAAAATCAACAGATGGTTAAACTGTTCTCCAGCAATAGATCAAGTAGTCATGATGTGACGAATAAAAGTTATTCAGGAGTCTTGCGAGTTGCTTTGATTCCAATTTTTTTTTTTTTAAAAAGCCAAATTTACAGAAGAAATCCATTCGGCCCAGTCAACGCGTTTCGTCCCTGTGGGACTTCGTCAGGGCTTGATCAATAGCCCAATGTTGTCATCCACCCAGGGTTGGCTCCTGTTATCTCATAAATCCTCATAGATACAATTTTGTACCACTAGATGGCTTGTTGCGCTCCCATCTTATCTTCATCCTTTCTGCTTCCTGGTTCAAATGTCCTGTGAGTTCACGCCCCTGATGGATATTGATCAAGCCCTGATGAAGTCCCACAGGGACAAAACGCGTTGGCTGGGCTGAATGGATTGCTTCTTTTTAATTGGCATTTGGCATTTTTTGAATAAAATTGGAATCAAAGCAACTCGCAGGACTCCTGAATAACTTTTATTCGTCACATCATGACTACTTAATCTATTGCTGGAGAACAGTTTAACCATCTGTTGATTTTGTAACAGATAATCCTGTATAGAATTGAACGATCCTTTTCATTTGTTATTTCTTGACCTTGTGTTGGAGTGGCCTCTTGGCAATGGGGTCACAAAAGTAGAGTGTTGGAGGAAACAGAATTGGTATTAAGTACACACCAGTGCGCTGTTTGGAGCCCACATTGCCAGTGTGCTTTTTTCTAGTATTTATTGTAATTGCATTTATATAGCGCTTAGGGCATAGTGTGACATCTTTCCAAACTGACATTTAAGTAGAGGTTTCTTTTCCCTTTTTTAACTTGTCATAACATTAAGGCACTAGGTTTTGTCCATCCTACAGGCTTCATTACTCTCAAGCCACTGATTCAAATGATTCCGAAAAACCCAAACCAGGGCAAAGTATGTCTGTGATTATTGAACATCTTTGGCTGACCACGTCTCAGTTAAAGTGGCTGTTTTGAGTTCATAGTAAATATTTGAAGGCCCTTAAAGGTGCATTCTGAAGGAGGTAGGTGATGTTATAATGAGCAGAATGTACTAGTTAGTGGATATAAATGGGTTTGTTCATGATAATATTATTTGCTGACATTGATGAGTGCTTCAGTACTAGTGCATTCCAACTCAAGAACCACAATTGGAATTTGAATTGAGCCAAAATTCAAGGCTTATCTAATGGAAGGATCCCAGAATTGGGATTACAGCTCCAAGTCTGATGTTCTAAATTAAGCATGTTACTGCGCCGAAAACACCAACTAAAGGTAGTAAAGTACTTCTTAGGAGGTTAAGCAGCAGTGCATTACCTCAATCTACATGGATGAATGATTCAGGATCATACAACAGAGCCATTGTTTACACAGACATCACAGCCTCAGTTGGTAATGATAATGTCATCAACAATGGTCTTAATACAGCTGATGAAATGTTTCTAAGCACTTGATGTAAGTTCAGCCACAGCAGAAAGTGTTCTCTGTTATCAAGAAGCAAATTCAGCAATAACTTTGCAGAACTCAAAATCAATTATTACTCAAACATCAGCTTTAATTCTATTTTGAAGTATAAAACCCCCCAACCATTTGTTTCTGAACACACTTTTTTGCTATCCGATTGCAAGCTTTGTATTTTTGAAAATAACATAATTTCATCCAAACAAAAGCTTAGCAGTTTCAGGTTTCACTAAATTATGAGTGATGACTACAGTTACAAGACTGATCGTTTCATGAAAAATTAATAGTGATAACTACAGTTACAAGAAAGATCATTTCACAAAAATTATGAGTGAGGACTACAATTACAAGAATGATAATTTCACCAAAAATTATGAGTGATGACTAGTTACAAGAATGATCTTTCATGAAAAAAATATGAGTGATGACTAGTTACAAGAATGATCGATTCATGAAAAAATTATGAGTGATGACTACAATTAAAAGAATGATTGTTTGCGAAAATTTATGAGTGATGACTAGTTACAAGAATGATCGATTCATGAAAAATTATGAGTGATGACTACAGTTACAAAAATGATCATTTCACGAAAAATTATGAGTGATGACTACAATTACAAGAATGATAATTTCACCAAAAATTATGAGTGATGACTAGTTACAAGAATGATCTTTCATGAAAAAAATATGAGTGATGACTAGTTACAAGAATGATCGATTCATGAAAAAATTATGAGTGATGACTACAGTTACAAGAATGATAATTTCACGAAAAATTATGAGTGATGACTACAGTTACAAGAATGATCGTTTCACGAAAAATTCTGAGTGATGACTACAAATACAAGAATGATCGTTTCACGAAAAACTATGAGTGATGACTGCAGTTGAAAGAATGATCATGTAAAAAAAATATGAGTAATTACTACAGTTACAAGAATGATTGTTTCATGAAAAATGATGAGTGATGACTACAGTTACAAGATTGCTCATTTCACGAAAAAATATGAGTGATTACTACAGATACAAGATTGATCGTTTCACGAAAAATTATGAGTGATTACTACAGTTACAAGAATAATTGTTTCATTAAAAATTATGAGTGATGATTACAGATACAAGATTGATCGTTTCACAAAAAATTATGAGTGATTACTACAGTTACAAAAATGGTAATTTCAAAAAAAATTATGAGTGATTACCACAGTTACAAGAATGATTGTTTCACGAAAAATTATAAGCAATGGCTACAGTTACAAGAATGATCGTTTCATTTAAAATTATGAGCGATGACTACAGTTACAAGAATGATCGTTTCTGAGTACAGTTACAAGAATGATCATACAATGTGAGCAATGCCAACTGTAAATTATTTCTATGCTAATATTCAGTTGGCAATAATCTTTGCATATTTCAAATAAGTATCACCATTATCAGTATGGAACTATTACCAGAGGTAAATATTGCAAACGTAATTACACTTTGCGATAACATCACATCTGGTGTAGCACTTATTTCATTCACTTCCAACAGCAATACAGTTACCCCTGGGGGGAGGCAGATTACATTTTTAAATTCCACAGGGAGGCACCTACATCTAAAGTTGAATGCATAGTGATAGCTGTTCAGATTATGGGACCTGGCTATGAGTTGTGTGTTTTTTAAGACTGGCTCTAACTGATCTTAATTTGGGCAGTATTTTATTCTGTAATAGGAATTATCAGCTGTAATGCAAGTACTACTCAGAGTCGAACAGCAGAAGAGATTTTGCTACACGTGGGTATTTTTTCCTCTCAGTAATGGGTGTCATGTCACCCACTGCATTACAGTCTTAATGAGACTTTAGCTCATTCATACTGCCTTGTCCCCTAGATCACTGTTTCAGACCACTTGACCTATTGTTACCACGCTAAAGACTCGATGGGGTGTATGGTAAACAGGAGGAACCCTCAGTCGTGGGGATGATATAGATGTCAGGAGGATGTCATTTTGAGACAGGATTAGTTTTTTCAGCTTTTATAATAAACATGTTGAATTACAAGATGGCGTAAGGCTCATCGGAATCTTAAGCCATTCATGCAATAAAAGATCACATAACACACCTAGGTCTGTAATATGCTAATCATTTTACAGCTATAAAGTGGGGTGGGTGGGTACAGTGACAATAAGCACGTTAGATCAAAACTGGGGTGTCCGACTAACCTCAGATGAAATCCAATGTGCATCCATTTAATGCCACTGACCTCAACAGTCGCTCATATGCCAATCACAGGTTAGAACGTTTCATGCAGTTGTCTCCCATGTGGCTCATACATCAATCCCAGGTTAGAACGTTTCATGCATTCATTCCCTATGTGGCACTTCCACCAATCCCAGGTTAGAACGTTTCATGCAGTCGTCTCCCATGTGGTTCATACACCAATCCCAGGTTAGACCGTTTCATGCAGTCATCTTCCATGTGGCTCATACACCAATCCCAGATTAGAACGTTTCATGCAGTCATCTCCCATGTGGCTCATCTACCAATCCCAGGTTAGAACGTTTCATGCAGACATCTCCCATGTGACTCATACACCAATCCCAGGTTAGAACGTTTCATGGTGCAGTCATCAATGTCACCAAGAGGAGTCTGCATTTTAAGTGGGCCGACCATCACCCAGTTACCTCTCACTCATGAGAGACAGACGACTCCTGCATTGTCCCATTCAGGGCTTGCTTGTATTCATCTATAATCATAGAAAGGGAGGTGACCACCCAGTGGACAGTTAGATGTCTGCATCAACCCACTGGCACATATGACTGAGACATGAATGTCAGATGAATGGTTATAATAAATAGACTAAACTTGTACATTTGCTTATCCATTACATATGTATCCATAGCTTAGGCACTCATTACCTACGGCCAGGTTAATTGACAATTGTGCATTAACTGTTGCGCTGTTACAGCACATGTGGTCGTTATGAGTTTTGCAATAAATATTAGCAGGTCAAACTTATAAATATATTTTGGGAAAAAATGCCTGGCTTTTACCGAAACCTGCGCATTTTGTTGCTGTAAGCCCCAAAAATCTGCATGTTATGCCCAAAAAACACATAATTGGATATTGTTTCTCAAGCACTATAAATTCCGACTCAGGGGAGTCAGATGATATAAGGTGCTTTAAATATCACAACAATTAATGAGCTACTCATAATGAGGGGTGGGTGTTTCTTTTCAAGTCAAGAAAGGCAGCAAACATTTCTTTAAGCATGAGGTCAGCTCATGCTCCTGTGTTGTTAATTAAATGTGCTTCGCACACAGCATGTGTGAGATCACTGATTGAAATCAAATCTACGAGTCAATCCTACAGTATTCTTATGTGCTTAGCAGATACAGCGTCCTGCTTCTTCCCAAGTCTTGATGGTTTTTCTACCCAACGTGAATAGCATAAGATTGTCTCCTTTTACCCCTTTTCTGTTGCTTTTACATAAACATTATTCTGTGGTTACTCGTTTAAAGAAATTCATTTTCATTGCATCACATCCCTACGGTTGCTAGTCCTGTTAAACTGTAGAATGTGTGCCCTGATTACTACTGGCTGCTCAAATTAATTTCATATTTCCCTATACTAATTCCCCACTACTCCTTTTTGGGTTCTGGAGTAGCGTGCTACCCGCTATAAAGTGCTTTTGACACCTCATCAGGGGTAGCAAACGCTAAATAAATTCAAACCCTTCCCTCTTCTATCTCTCCACTATCCTTTTTCAATCCAAGTAACAAACTCGCATGTCCACTGCTCAAATTAATTTCATATCTCCCTATGCTAATTCACCACTAATCCTTTTTGGGTTCCGGAGTAGCATGCTACTCGCCGAAAATGTGCTTCGACGCCTTGTTTGGGGTAGTAAGCAATATGTAAATGCAATTACAATTACAATTTGTGTTTTTGTGCCCAAACGTCGAACTTTCTGATAGGATTACCTGTAGATTACACATCCTTTGACCTTTAGCTGGGACGTAATGATGGTTGATGCTAGACCTTCAAATTGATTTCGACCACTCATTATTTCTGCATGCTGTTCTGAATTGTTGTATGAGGCTCTGTCGCTGCATTGCATACTGCCGCACTGCACATCACGTCAAAAGCTTTTTAAAAGATATACTCAATTGATGCACAATAAATCAATATTTGATACAGTGTTTTCATTATGGTTGCCTACCACATGCTAGGAGTGTAAGCATGATAGAAATTTCGTTAAGACACAATTTTATATGTTAAAAGACACTTTCATTGTTTATATATGATTATGAAAGTATGACGAATTGACGTTTCTAAAATGGGGATCATCTCTTATGTTTTACCACTCATAAAAATACTAACAATGCCAGTGTAATGCCTTTTGGAGCCCTTTTCTAAAATATTTTCTATACCAATCCATGTTCCCCAGCAGATATAGAGTTTCCCTATAGGTGTCTGTAGCAGGATGTTTCACCTTTTAGACTAACCCTTACATTTGCTAAAGTGTCAACATTTTGCTTCAGAACGTGTACTTACTGTAAATGAGGAACTGGAAGACAAATCAACCAGTTCAAGATCACACGTCTTAATTGAAAATATACTAGAACAGACTCCAATGGCAATAATCTAGCATCTAGAGAATGTCTCCTGCGCATCACTAAAGATATAGGGGCAGATTTACAAGAAACTGACGCATCTCTGCATCATAGCAGAGATGCGTCAGTTTCCTTGCGCCATGCAAAAAAACCCTTGCGCCACCATGGATGCGTCGCATTTACAATGCGGCGCACCATGGCGCAAGAATTGACAGATGCGTCACACATCTGTTGGCGCAAAGGTCACGCATTGCTGGAGTCGTGTCGCAAGCACGACGCAACTCCAGCAATGCTCAGGAAGGCCTATACCTATTGTGCTGTGTCACTCCTTACGCCTGCTTCAGTTTTGACGCAGTGGCGTCGTAGAAGTGGCGCAGTGAAATCTTGTAGATTTCACTGCGTCACTTTTACGAGGCTTTCCTGCGTCAGAATGCGAACCCTGCATACATTATACCTGACCCAGGTATAATGTGGCGCAGGGCTATACAACGTGACCCATCTCCCTAGATGCGTCACGTTGTAAATGTGTCACAACGTGGCACATTGTTTAGGCTGCGTCACAAAAGTGACGCAACAGCGGCACAAAATTGTCTCAAGAGGCTTGTAAATCTTCCCCCTGGAAATCTAATATGCTGCAGACACTTGCGGCCCTGGTACTTTAAGAATTGAACATTAGAAAAGGCGAATTAGCTGTTAATTTGTCTTTTATACCAGACATGAGCTGAGAGCAGGCGTGGACTGTTTGCCAGACATGGCAGAAACCGCTGTTCCAAAAGGTCAATGGGGTCTAAGTAACCGTCTGCAGTGATTCCGTTAGGTTCAATGACCTTCCCGGGAGGCACACAGCAAGAATATAAAGCACATTCATTTGTTTTGGCATCCAGACGGGAACATATTGAAACATGGACAATGGCTCTACCATTTTATGATAACACTTTATAATAATATACATTTTGCTCAAACAGCATTTGGCACACTCGAGGGGCCTGTTAATGGCATGCAGCAGCTTAGAAATCACCGGTTAATCAATAAATACATTTGAGATCTCAAAGGATACATTTGCAGTAAAAACCTAAAGCAGGGAAGTTCTCCTGCTTGGAATTTGGAGACCAAATAGTCACAAGGGATGAATTAAATTTCCTATTTAAAATGGATGCATAAAAGTGGTTTGGGGTGGGGGGATATTGCTCTTTATGAGTTCCCAATGCCAACCATGTCCTTCAAGACTCCAAGGTTTTCCATTACACAGCACCCAGTCTGACGTGGCACCTCACATAGTTCCATATCCGGGCCAGCTTTAACCTTCAGTCAGGTCTGGCTGGGATTCCATCACACAGCACCTTCCTACATTTAGGACTTTTTGGCTTGGGATGCAATTGGGAAGATGAAGCTTCAACAGTAATGTCTTTGCACCTAGGTCATTTAACGATTTACAGGTGGCTTTGACTGTTTGTGCTTCAAGGTGTTGCCTTCGCTCAAGTTCTGGTTCTGGTGAAGTGCAAGTATTTATAAATTCATTTGACTCTTACATTGATTGCACGGTATGTACTGTATCGACGAATCAGCAGAAGTGATTGTCTTTTGAGTTTCAGTGGCAGATTTCTCAGTGCAGACACAAGGGTCCAGTGGTAGTCTATTTTGCAGTTGAAAACGCTGCAATTTGGAAATAGAAGAGCTTGCAGTCACAAAATAGGTTTTTCTTAAGTATGAATACCATTTCAGGAGTTGCCAAACTTTTACCAATTCCTAAACTGAGATCACAAATTGTTACTGAGTGAATCACAATTTGGTAGTGGCATGCTGTAAGCATCCATTACACATTGAGAACTGTTACCATATACATCAATGGTTTGTGACCAGAATTCCAGTCGCGAAAAGTTACTGACTCCCAATTTGGGTTGGTAACCCATTCACAAAAGGGAAGTAGTGCCCTTTTGACCCCTTCCTCTTTCAGTGTTGGAGAGAAAGAATCGAGGGAAGTAGGCTGTCCAGTGGACCAATGCAAACACAAAGATGATGGACGGAGCGCTGAAACTTTTCAGACACTCGCCCTCAGTCACAGAACAGGGTTGAAGTCATCATCGTTCTTTAGCTCACTTCGCCATCCCAGTTCAGCCCCAGGCATATGCAAATCAGTCTTAACCATGTTCCTCATGGGAACAGTCCATCCCGAACTGCCAAGCCAAGTCTTCCCTGGACCGGAAACAAGCATCCTGGGACCAGTTTCGGAGTAACACCCCTCATCAGCCAGGCTAGCTTGAATCCAGTGGCAAAGTGAGCAAGGGACCCACGACTGGGCATACCCTGCCAACTTAGGGCGAACAAAGCAAACACAAAGCACAATGGCAAATGGCAAATCTTAGACAAACTTTAACAAAGAAACACAGACATGAAGGTCTACTGACCCTTGCAGGCCTCTATCCCTGTGATTGTAACCAATATGAGGGATTCACAGTTCGTGAACTACCAAATGAATAATAATTACGTTGGTCAGATTGAAACCCACATCAATTCAGAACTTTGCTATCCAACCAATTAGTACATATATCAGTTCACAAAATTCTATGCTGATCGCAAAAAACACGTGTCACAAATTGTGAACAGTTTTTGCAACCACTATAAAGATACATCAGGACCAATGCCATGTCTCGTATGATGGGGCTTTTGAGTGCACATCTTCCTGTACGACACAGATAGTGTCAACACTGCTTTAGAAGCACAGTTTCTTGCAGACTTTTGCTTAGGTTTTAGATGCATTTACAATTGGTTAATCAGATTATTTTCTTTTAATAACACCTTACCTCCTTTTATATTTTGGTAAGAATTGTTTTTGATTTTAAAGAGAAAAGCAAGAAACACACCATATCCATTTTTTGTCGAAAATAATCATTAAACTTATACATTTAAAACAAAAATATTAAAATAATTTTTATTCAGGGGGTTAAGGCATATTTATAATACGGATACTTATAATCGTCAACATGAATATTTGAATGAGCAGATATACATATGTATGTATGCCCATGCACACATGGAATTCCCAGCAGGATGCTAGGAGTGCTTCTAGCGAAATATTAATATTCACAGCTTCCTGGTAGTACTGCTAGAACCCTTGGTGAATTCCAACAAATTCCAAATCTACTCCAAAAATAGGTGTGCACCTATGTGGAGAAAGTCTGAAAAATGTCCCTGGTAAATGAACTCGTGCTCGGTTTACAGGCCTTTTTTCTCTGCGAAATTGTGTCTTACTTCACACTTAGGTCAGAGTTACTCATATATTTCCATGAGTAAGAAATGTTTATTCATAGAAGAAAACGTTATTCATCAGAACCCTTTTTTCAATGATTAAGCATGCAACTTGACATGCCTCACCAATCCAGGGGAAATGAATTGAAAGCTTGTGCAACAAATTTAATTTGCAATCAAGTTATTCAAAGCAGACCCCATTCCACAAAATAGCAAAAGCACAGCAAATTACATGTTAAATAGATCTGCCCCGTGCAGTGGGTTTGGAGCATTTACATTAATAAAAGAGGCTGTATTTGTGACTAGCAATGTTGCTGATAATTAACTTTTCTACATTTTGTCATTTTCTATTTAGGGCACTGGAGGGTGACCTTGATATGCCTGCTTTTGGACTTGTTGTATAACCATGCACCGTGGAAATACTTACTAGGCTCAATTTATAACTTGGTAGTCTGTGCAACCATAATATTTTAGTGTCTTTTATAATGGCAATGTTTTTTTCACTCAAATGGTGATAGGTGTGTGCTTGTTTGGTGAGCATGGTGAGTGATGACCTAATTAAACTCGTCTACATCCGGCAAACCCGCGGGTGGGTAGAAGAGTTTACGTGTACAATGTGGGGGAGAACATCACACGTGTCACTGTGTTATGTTAAGTAATATTTTAATATGTTATCCTTTTGTACAGCGCAAGATATACAGTTAGGCAGCGGTCATAATGGGCTGCAAAATGCGAGGGAAAATTGTGAAGGCACTAAGGGCCAGATTTACCACTTACTCACGCAGCGCAGTGCAGCAGCTGCAAATGCTGCGCTGCGTGAAAAGGAGAGAGGAGGAGAGTGCCATATTTACAGAAATATGGCACTCTCCTCCTCTTTCCCTAGCACCAGCGCTGAAATCAGCTGTTGTGAGCCACGGAGATGCATTTGCGCCATAGTGAGAGGGTGTCTCTGTGAGTCTAGCATAGATTTTGTACACTTTGTAATACTATGTATAGACTGACTTTAACCCTTTTCCCTCTTTGTATGTGTGCTGTAAAGTACAAAGTCAGAAAAGGAAGGGGAAGTGAAAGCATTTCTCCTTCTTTGCGCCTACTTCAAAAGGGTGCAGATTTCTGATGCTAAACCCTGTCTACTTTATTTAGTAAATATGGTTTAGCGTCAGAAACCTTTCGGTGGTTGCATGGGAACGCCCATGCTCCATCCATGGTACACCCCCTTGGCGCTAAGTGATGCAAAGCAGCGCTATGTGCTGCTTTGCGCTAATTTCACATTATTTCCAGTGATAAGTTTACCGCTGGTAAGTAAATCAGAAAAAAAGATTTTGCGCTGATTTGCATCACTTTTGTGATGCAACCATGCCGTAAAATCTTAGTAAATCTCCCCCTAATTTTCATTATTGGGGGATGTGCTATCTATGTGTACAGTTTTCAATTGCTTCCAAATTTGATTAAACAAATTGGGGAGTAATGCATCAATTGCACATCACCCTCCATTACAAAGTGCGGGCAGGTGTGTTATTTTCTCCCAGAATTTACAGCAAATTGCAGAAGCAAACACTCACAATTTGTGCCTGAATTGTAATACCGTTTTGGGTGTGAGTGGGACTTTGCTTCCAAAACAAGATCCTCCATCTCATCTTAATTTCTTGGTGTTTTCATGAGGGAGCTAAGAAAGGTCCAACAATTGGACCTAATGCTTAAAAACATGATTTGTTTAGAATCTTGCAAAAGCAGAGTTGGTTTTCTGTGTGGCAGAGCTTAGCAGGAAGAATGTTCCAGTGGTAAGTGTCAAAACAGAAAAGTACTGACCTTCTCGAAGTTGAAAAAGACCAAAGGAAAAAAAGCCAACCTGCATAAACAAGTAGCTGTGAAACTTGGGACAGTGTAGTATACACTTTTGTCAATATCAACTAGAGTCTTCAATGTGATTCAGAAGGAAATAGGGGGTCAATGTAATGCTCCCAATAGTAGGGTGCCAGGACTGTTTCACCAAGTCTTCTGTGCTCACAAGTTCAACTTAATTGAGCAAATGCCATGCTTTACAAGAGTAAACTCCTGTTTGAAATTCATAATTATAAGTTAAATTGATTAACTTGCATATAAAATTACATCAATGTGCTGTAGTTTTACATGGGAGTAAATCTTTTCAAATGTTCAGGAGTGTTAGGTTGTGGGTATTCACAACATTTTTATTGGTCAGTTTCCTCCCTAGACATTGTCTGTGCCAAAGTAAACCCCTGTCCTAGTTAGGAATGGTCAGGGAAACTCTCCCAAACATTTTGGGCCTGATTACGATGGCCGCAGGTTTGGGACCACCCAACAAATAGCCTGCGGTCCCACCCGCTAGATTATGATGCGACTGCCATGTAAGCAGTCAGAAACATCCCTTTTCCTATTGCGGCTTGTGCTGCGGCCCGGAAATGCGCAGCAGCACAAGCTGCAATAGAAAAAGGGATGTTTTTAAACATCCATGCAGCTTGGGCCAGGCACCATGTGGTGCCTGGCCCATGCTGCATGGATGTTTGGGGGGGCACAATATGTGCCCCCAGGTCGACATAGCGGAGGCCCACGGGGGGCGGGGGCCCTGTCAGGTGCCCCAAAAGTCCCTTTCCGACAGCCTTTCCATGGCGGTGGGACCGCCATGGAAGGGTTGTGGGAAAAGGATGTCATAACCCCTACAGCGGTGCCTGCACAGGCACCGCCCCCATTTTAGGGATTATGGTCCAACCGTGGCCCTGGCGGGCTCCTTGAGCCTGTCGGAGGCGGCGGTCTCCCTCCCCCCCGCCCACAGTGCTCCGATCGCCGGCATCGTAATGCGGCAGTCAGACCGCTGCCCTAGAAGTCGGGCGGACCCCACTGACAGCCTGTCGGTGGCGGTCCACCCGACATCATAATCGGGCCACTAGTAAGGAGGAGTGGCAAGGAGTTCTTAACAAGGAAAATATTTTGCTTAGGAAGAAAAAGTTGGAAAGTGCAAATCCTCATTTGCTAAACATTAACAAATGTATAAATGTACACCATGTACATTTAATTATAAGCCATGACTTAAAATTATGAGTGCTCCGGGAGAGTTGTGCAGTCACACCCCAGTATACCAGGAGTGCTCTTGAATTTTTCTGAGAATTAAAAAAAATGGAAATGTATTATTTGTTTTGTGAATCGGGAATACTGAGTCAAATTTTGAGGAAGTTCTAACCAAATAATGCAGCTGCAGTCTTAACAATTTGTTACCAACTAAGACAATATTCTGGAAACCCTAAACGAAGGGTTTCCGACTTTTATTCTCATTGATATCATGGAGGCAAAAGCTGAATTTGCACAAGCAGGAGTGAGACATGTTTAAACACTCGGCATCAATTTGAACTTGCACAAAACGGTAGAGCTGGGTGAATGGTGTTAGATCAGCGTCCAAGTTAACCAAATGTTTCTTCTGTATTTTAACAGGAACAGGACAACGGTTAATTTCAGGTGACCAACTTGTTCGGCCACAAAAATCCTCCATGGCTATTTTATTAGAGTTAAGCTTGAGACAGTGTCTACCTATTCAATCAAGGATCTCCACAAAGAATATTGGCAAAACACAGTATTGCTGTAGACCTGGATGAGCACCGTAGTGTAATTCCTTAACCAGTATATCTTGGAATGATATATGTAAAGAACCAGAGAGGCTCTTTATATCTGGCCGATATGGACCTTACCTCTGCCTTTGACTGTGTCAGTCAGTCAGTCATCAATACTTTATTCGGAAATTTAAAACCATACAAGGTCGACAATGTCTTAAAAAACATATACATTAATAAATATAAAAGGAATAAAAAGGGAAATAAATGCATGCCAAAAAGTTTAAAAACACAAAACGTTTACATAAAACACCACTAAACCCGGTTTGACATCATTCACAATAGGGAATACAAATTAGCTGCTCTATATATATAAGCACCCTAGTATCGAAATAGCCTTTTCTTGACTTTGAGGGCACTAGACAAAAAACATGCAACCCCAAAACAAACCATGGGGGAGGAAAGCATTTGCAAATACATCAATGCTGGTTTAACTTGCACAAATTGATTTTCTCTTACCAAAAGAACAATGAAGCGTTGCCTCAGTGTCTGATAAAAATCACAAACAATATGAAGTGTATAGTGTCTTGCTAAGAGAAATTATCACAAGGGCAAAGTTTCAACTCCCCAGTTTTATGAAAACCTTTTGGAACAGCTAAGAGCCAAGGTATTAAATTAAGCCTGAACATCGTTAATAGGAAACAGTGATGAGGATTATTAACTATCAGCAGGTATGGCTCACCTAGTGAGCCCGTTGTCAGCAGAATACATGATCTCACCGATGGTTGGGAGAGTTCCCTCCCCTCTCTTTCTTTCTTCCTAAATGAGAGTAACAAACTCTTTAATTCCAGCAGATCCCTTTTCCTCAGAGTTTTAGAAATATCGAATGGCTCTGAGCAACCCACATTCTCCAACATAATTTTGATGTATCTCAACAAGGGATACAAAGCACTCCCTCAAGCGATCTACAGTTATCAATTACTATCTGATTGAGTACAAGTGCAGGATTAACCCAGATTCTGAGCCAGAGCATTACAGGAGCCTTTGTAAAAGGTTTTTTCTATTGCTTGGAGCTGGCTGGCATCTTTATACCCCCCACATGTCACACCCATAACTTTCCATTGGGGTACATTTTTTCTGGTAGACTTTAACCAGTGACAGCACCAGTTTGGCACCTACTCTTTTGGCAAAATCCATCATTGCAGCTACTGCTCTCAATAGGATGTTCTTTTTTAAAGATTTTTTGCAGAATCCAAGTCCTCCGGTCATCAAAATGAACGCCCAAATACAGGAAGGTGGCTACTTTGGTTAGTACCACCCCATTGCCAAAAACATTCATCTGGGCCGTGTTACAATGACAAATCATCATTGTATGTGACTTAGCATACAATAATGGGGGAATTAATTTAGTTCCCGCCCTAGGAATGTCCCCACAGGCAGCTGTTAACACAGCACTCAGTTGATTTATATAAAGGGTACATAGCAGAGAGGCCAAGATGCACCCCTGTCTGACCCCCCTTTCAACTCTCCAATGAGTCAAACTACCATCCTCATTATATCTTACAGAGGCCGGGAGGTTAGGGTGAAGACTGTGTAGGAAAGCCATAAAGTTATCCTCTAAACCCATCTCAATAAGTAGAGGCCAGAGCTTAGATCTATTTACTCAGTCAATGTCCGATGTGAGGTGCATGAAGGCCATATAAAGGCAGCCCTCTTTGGCTATGGTGTATTTACCAACAATCATCTGAAGATTAATGCACTGGTCCAATGTCACTCTCCCCTGCCTAAAACTATATTGGAGGTCCTAGATTACGTTAGTACTGTCTAACCAGGTTGTTAGTCTATCCAGCACTACCCTCCCCATGATTTTTGCTGTGGAATCAATAAAGGAGATGGGATGATAGCATTGCTGGTCATCCTGTGATCCCTTCTTAAATATGGGTAAGATGATCGTTGTAGACGAAGATAAGGGACAACCTTTCTTACATGCCACATTGAATACATGCGCCACAATCCTAGCCCAGGTTTGTGGGTCTGTCTTGTAAAGGTCTGAGGGGCCCCGTCCAGGGCTTTCTCCCCTGCCTTGACTAGGATGGCCTCACACACCTCCCCTTCACTAAAGGTCAGTGGCGAAATATCTTTACCAGGCTCCTAGGTGATATCACCCCCACCCCGTCACCCTGCTGTTCAACACCTGAAATTGTAAAACCCATCTATCGGGGGTGATAGTACAGTCCAACATTGATTTCCCAGTCCCAGAGAAGAACAGTCTGTTTACAATTTCCCAAAATGTGGTGCTGTTATGTAGGACACTGGGCTGCAGTAACTCCTGACAGGCCATATTTTATTTCTTACCCAATACGGTCACTACTTTATATGCTTTCCTACATGCCATTATGTTATTCTCATCCCTTGGAGTTTGTTTCAAGGCAGCAAACAGATTTCTATGTGCCCTGGAGCAATAACCGTCAAACCATTTGTCCTCCCCATTTTTACCATTTCTTACCCAGGTCATGAGATTAGATGAAATCTGCCCACATAACCTATTAAAGGCATTCAAGACCTCACCTTCCTGCATGACATTCTCTTAACACAAGGCAATATCCACCCTATTCGCTAAATAAAGATTCTCTAAAAAGACCTCCGGGATCAACCTGTCCCACTTAAGTCTCCATGCCTGGTCCTTGGGGCTGATAATACAATTGGAAGGGCCTTTCCCTGTATTTCCTTCCAAATCTAGCCACCAGGCCAGATCTAATAATGTGAGGTTATGGTCACTGAAGTTGTTCCATTCAGCCTTCAAATGCTTGACTAAAGAGGCAAGAGGGGCAGATACAATGATAAAATCAGTGATAGAGTGACAGCCCCTGTAGGAGAGTAGGATCTGCTTCACATGGGTACCCCCACTTTTTGCTGATGCTTCACTGTTTTCCGACATTAGTCTGGCTGGGGCCCTGCTAATCAGAACCCCAGCCTAGCTGCTTCCTCTCTAAAATGGTTTCCATGTGCCTTAGGCACATCACTGATTGGGATCTGGAGTGCCCTTATAAGTCCCTAGTATATGGTATACTATGTACCAAGGGCATAGGTACCTCAGAGGCCTACCAGGAGCTGCAGCATGTATTATGCCACCCCTGGAAGGCCATCCAAACTGACACCACAGGTCTGCAGCCTGGGTAAGGTGGTGCATGCACCCCTTACTGTGATATAGGTTACCTATATCACTAAATACATACACACATATAAACCTATAAGTCACTCCTAAGGCAGGCCTTATCAATCCTGAAGGCAGAGTGCATGGTTCCTATGTGAGAGGGTGCCCCTGCATGAGCAGGGCCCCTCTGCAGTGTTCGGAGACCCTTCTCTGATGCTGTTTGTAGTGCAGCCTGACCACATACTCTTAAGCGCATTATAACCTCGCGTTAAATGCTAACTTTGGAATGGCTGCACCTAAACATGTCGTGTTTGGTGTCAAACATCTTGGAATACTACCCCCCGCCAATTCTGGTGGCGGGGGTAGCATTCCACCCTTCTAGAGGGAAAGACATGTTAACTCTGGCTAGCCCGGTAACTTCTTTCTAAAGCCCTGGCATCACAGAATGGATGCTGCTGCCACAGACACGAGTCTGGCCTCCTGCTGCTGGACGAAACTCCGGCAGGGGAGGCCTGGACAATAGGTTTCCTGTCCCAGGGAGATGTGACCACCTCCCCAGACAGGATAATGTGTATTGGGGCTGGGCGGGAGCACTTTCGGGTGCTTTGAAGTCCTGCACTGGGGGCACACTTGGTGTCCCTGTGCATACCCCAGTTCAAACCGGATCAGGGGCTTGCAGCCCCTGCTTTGGTGCGAACTGGACAAAGGGAAAGGGGTGTAGCCACCCCTCTGCCCTGACCCAACCATAGGTGGGGCCACAGAGTAGTCCAACCCCTAAACTTAGTATAAGTATAGGAACCCAGTCCTTAGGACTTTAGATTATCCCTGGACGAAACTCTGAAACAGAATCCTGGACCTTCGACGCTCTACTCAAGATTAGAGGACAGAAGAATCTCCCTTGGGGTCAAGGAGTGACTCCCCTGCTTGGCAGGCACCAAAGACGCATCTGTCCGGTCTGCATTTCTGACGCTCCCGTCAGATGCCGAAGTCTTCGCATCACCAGAGGTGGATTCTCAGACTTCCCCGAGGCTACCCTGAGTCCCCAGCAAAGCTGAGGCCCATAGCTATCGTGGGTAACGTGAAACTGTGACCCCTGGACACCGAGCACATTTGCAAGTGCATCCTCTTCTGGGTCTCCCACGAAGTCGTGCTTTGGGCTCCGAGTAGCCCTAGTCTCCAGCACCAACTGCACCGAAGATCACTGGCCTCCACTCCACGAGTGTCCTGTGAGCCAGATCCACGTGCAACGTCTCAAGGCTCCTTCGCGGTTGCTAGCCCATTGGCTAGTAGCCCTTCACGAAGGCCAATCTTTTTCTTCTTGGGCATCCTGGTTGTTCCAGGCCTGCCCTCACTTACCTTTGCTGGGTGAGTTCCCCAGACCTTGCTGGTCTGCACCATCGACGATCTTACTCTTCATCGAGACTTGCTGTTGCCAAGGCTTGTTGGGTTCAATCCGGTCGCCGACACCTCAGCACTCGACAAACATCGTGTACCAGCCTGAATCCTGCTCCTGGTCACCGAAAACGCCTCCTGGACCTCGTGGCTGAAGAGTCAAGACAACCGTCAATGCACCTGAAGCACTCGACATCGGTGGGCATCTGTCCATCGCCTTCCTGGTCACTGGCTAGTGACCCAGACTCTGTCCCCTCTGCTTTCAGGTTCTTCAGATCTCCGATCCACTCTTGGATCCACCCGGACACTTTCCACTTGGTCGCCAGCAGCACTTTGCAGCAGATCACCATTCAAATCGACGACGAAACCCGACCCCGAAAGGCACCTATGCACCCGGCTTCCCTGGGTGAGGTAACACGAGTACTCCGGTGCTCCCGTGGGTAGAGACTCTAGAACGACCTAGTTCTCAAAGGGTTTGCTCCAAGTCCTCCTTTAAGTGTCCCTTTTCTTTAATTTCCTGATCGCGAGTTTCTCCATAGAAGTCAACGGCGTATCGCGGTTGTGTATTTACACTGCACGCGTCCCCGTGGGTCCCCTGTGTCACTACCTTGGGTGGTTCCTTGTGGTCCAAGCACTTCTAGAGGCTCTAGGCCTAGTGTCTAGTTCAGTCGTGGTTCTTATACCACTTTATTGGTATATGGTTTGGTACGCCCCTAGGGCCCAAACATGTATTTGTGCTATTACTGTGTTTAAATAACTTATAACTTGTGTACTTCGAACTCTAGCCTCATAAAGAGACTAGAGGGGTGTGTTTAGCAATAAATACATATATTTTGAATATATACCTGTTGTGGTGCTCTTTCATTTGATCACTCAAGAGATTATAGACTGGTAAAACAAGCTGCTTTACATTCCTTCAAGACTTAGCCTGAAGGCTGCTCTCCATAGCTACCACTAGGATAGCTTTCAATAAAGGTTGTCTTTAACCTATCTCCAATAAGGGGTTGTTTGGACTGGTGCAAGGTGCCCACTATAATTAGTGGACAGCATATGCCAGGCCAACTTCTCACATTGGTGTGCAGCGTGTGGGATTCCAGCTTGCTATTGTTTTACCAGATAATCTCAATTGAATTGATCAACTGAAAACCACTAAAGGTACCGAAGGTACATATAATTTAAGCTTAGAATACAGTAAGTTCTACTGAACTTAGAGTTGTGTGTTAAGGGATAGCACACCCTTTCTACAACTCAAGAGAGTTTAGTAGGCCACACTAGAGTAGGTAGTGCATACACCACGCCACACTAGTAATGTCTTTAAAGGTAGGATCTAGAGAATCCTTACCAGAAGCCACTGGGCTTCTTCCCTCCAAGTATGATACCCTCCCATTCTTGGAATTGAGAGCATTATGTAACTTGAGGAAATTAAGGACAGGCCAAAGTCCCACCACCCAACACCTTAAAGAGTTGTTGGTGGATTATGACCTTAGTAAGCCCTTGGGGACTGAAGGGGTAGGAGCTGAGGGTGGGGCAGAAGAAGAGGAAGGGGCCAGGGGTAGAAATACCCCCAGCCCCCTCTGAAACTGGCCAGGAGGGTGACAATGACCCTGACCTGGATAACCCAATCCCTCCTGTGGAAGATGAAGAGGATGATCAGGATGATGCCCTCTTTGTCCCCCAGGAAGGATTATGAGTGTGCCCAGAAAGTCTAGATCTCCTTCTCAGGAGTCTAACCACTCTGGCACCTCAATAGGGAGCTCTGTCTCATCTCATAGGAGGGAATCCTCTCATGAGAGGAGAACAAGGCTGATTCAATATGAGGAAGCTCAGCTTGAACTCAGAAGGAAGCAAGTAGCCTTAGACAGGGAGTCCCTAGATCTCTTTAGAGAGAAAAGAAAGTTGGGACTAGAGTCCCATGGTGGCAGCCATGTCCCTAGAGATAGGGAAAGGTCCTATGACCATAGGAACCTGAGCAAGATTGTCCCTCCCTATCAGAATGGGGATGACATCCACAAGTGGATAACTGCTCTAGAGAGGGCCTGTAAAGTACAGAAGGTCCCTCAGGAGCAGTGGGCAGCAATCTTGTGGCTCTCCTTTGCAGACAAAGGTAGAGATAAGCTCCTCACTGTTAGAGAGGAGGATCCTGATAATTACAAGGTCTTGAAGAGTGCTCTTATTGATGGGTTTGGCCTAACCACTGAACAGTACAGGTTGAAGTTCAGAGATACCCAAAAAGCACAGACTCAAGACTGGGTAGACTATGTGGATTGTTCTGCCAAGGCTTTGGAAGGCTGGTTGATGGGCAGTAAGGTGTGTGATTTCTCAGGATTGTACAATCTGATAATGAGGGAGCAGATTCTTAATAACTGTCAAAATCAGCTGTTGCATCAATACCTGGTAGACTCTGATCTGACCTCTCCCCAAGAATTGGGAAAGAAGGCAGACAAATGGGTCAGAACCAGGGTGAAGCAGAAAGTACAGAACCAAGGTGGGGACACTAAGAAGCAAGATGCTAAGAACTCTGAAAAGGGTGGGGAGAAGGGTAAAGATCAAAAGTCTTCATCAGGCCCCCAAAAATCTTCTTCAGGTGGGGATTCACAGTCTACAAAAGGGAAAGGCCAAAGAAAACCATGGTGCAAGGTCTGTAAGCAAAAGACCCACTGGACCAGTGTTTGCACCAAGTCCAAAGACTCAAGTCCAGCACCCACCAATGCCCCTAAGGCGCCTGTTCCCCCTAGTACAGTTGGTGGGAGTGCTCCAGCCAAGGGTTTAGTAGGGTTCACCCTGGGTACTGAGTTGGGCTCTGACCTAGTCAAAGAACTGACTCAGGCTGTGTTAGTCTGTGATGGAGGCATGGATGTGCCCTCCTCTATGAGTCCCAGTAATCTGGGCAAGTACAGACAACAGCCTTTAATCAATGGACGAGAGGCTTTGGCATTTAGGGACACAGGGGCAAGTGTCACCATGGTGACACAAGACCTTGTGAATCCTGGGCAAGTTATACTTGGTGAGATGTACCAAGTGACCAATGCTAGCAATGTCAGAACAGACCATACTCTGGCAGTTGTTAACTTCTCCTGGGGAGGGGTAACTGGCCTTAAGAAGGTTGTGGTGAGTGCAAACCTACCAGTCAAATGCTTGCTTGGCAATGACTTAGAGACTTCTGCTTGGGCAGAAGTGGAGCTCAGGACCCATGCAGAAATGCTGGGGATCCCTGCAGATGTGTTTGCTGTGACCAGGTCACAAGCCAAAATGTCTAGCACTGAACAGGCCTTGGATTCTGGAAGAATGGACCAAGTGCCTTCCAAGAGGAGGAGTAGTAGGGTTAAGGAAGTGCCTTCCCCCTTGGCTCAGGAGGAAGATCAGTCCCTTGAGGGGGATGATCTCAGTCCTGAAGAAGGAACTGTCCCAGAGGAACTTGAACCTGACCAGGTTGAGTTCTTGGGGGCAGGGGGACCTTCTAGGGCAGATCTGAGCCAGGAGCAGCAGAGCTGCCCCTCCCTTGAACCCCTCAGACAGCAAGCTGCTGCTGAGGCTGCTGGGAAAGCTAGTGGTCCCCATACAGTGTATTGGGATGATGGACTCCTGTACTCAGAGAGTAGAGACCCCAAGCCTGGTGCTACCAGGAGGTTGGTTATACCTCTGAAGTTCAGGGGCTTCCTATTGACCCTAGCCCATGATATTCCCTTGGCAGGTCACCTGGGCCAGAACAAGACTTGGGACAGAATTGTCCCTCACTTTCACTGGCCCCACATGTCTGAAGACACCAAGGAGTTTTGTCGCTCCTGTGTAACCTGCCAGGCCAGTGGCAAGGCAGGTGGCACTACAAAGCCCCCTGATACCACTACCTGTGGTGGGGGTGCCCTTTGAAAGGGTAGGGATTGACATTGTTGGACCCATGGATCCCCAAACAGCATCTGGGCACAGGTTTATCCTGGTGGTAGTGGATCATGCCACCAGGTACCCAGAAGCTATTCCCCTCAGGACCACTACAGCACCTGTGGTGGCAAGGGCCCTCCTGGGAATTTTCTCAAGACTGGGCTTTCCTAAGGAGGTAGTATCAGACAGGAGTGCTAACTTCATGTCTGGGTACTTAAAAGCAATGTGGAAGGAGTGTGGAGTGACTTATAAGTTCACCACACCCTATCACCCACAATGCAATGGTTTAGTTGAGAGATTCAACAAAACCTTGAAGGGCATGATTAAAGGGCTCCCAGAAAAGCTTAGGCGAAGATGGGACATACTCTTGCCCTGCCTTTTGTTTGCATATAGGGAGGTGCCTCAGAAGGGGGTTGGTTACAGCCCTTTTGAACTTCTGTTTGGCCACCCTGTGAGGGGTCCACTGTGCTTGGTGAAGGAAGGATGGGAGTTACCTCTCAAGCCCCCAAAGCAAGACATAGTGGACTATGTACTTGGTCTCCGCTCCCGGATGGCTGAGTATATGAAAAAGGCAACCAAAAACCTTGAGGCTAGCCAGGAACTTCAAAAGGCCTGGCATGACCAAAAGGCTGTTCTGACTGTTTACCAGCCAGGACAGAAGGTGTGGGTGTTGGAGCCAGTGGCCCCAGCAGCTCTCCAAGACAAATGGAGTGGACCCCACACTATTGTTGAGCAGAAGGGTGAGGTTACCTACTTAGTAGACCTAGGAACACCCAGGAGTCCCCACAGGGTTCTCCATGTCAACAGGTTAAAACCATATGTGGACAGGGCAGACATGGGCTTGCTCATGGCTACTGATGAAGGGCAGGAGGAAGAGAGTGACCCACTCCCTGACCTGCTCTCACAGAACCCTGACGATGGGTCAGTAGATGGTGTAGCCTTGGCAGGCAGCCTCACTACCCAGCAACAAACTGATTGTAGACAGGTGCTCAATCAGTTTAGACATATGTTTTCACTGACACCCAGTCAGACCACCTGGTGCACTCATGAAGTGGACACTGGGGACAGTCTGCCTATTAAAAATAAGATTTATAGGCAACCTGACCATGTCAGGGACTGTATCAGGACTGAAGTCCAGAAAATGTTGGAGTTGGGAGTTATTGAACCCTCAGATAGCCCTTGGGCTAGTCCAGTGGTCCTTGTGCCAAAACCTCACACCAGTGGTGGAAAGAGAGAGATGAGGTTTTGTGTGGACTACAGGGGTCTCAATGCAGTCACTAGGACTGATGCCCATCCAATACCAAGGGCAGATGAGCTCATAGATACTTTGGCCTCAGCCAAATATCTCAGCACATTTGACTTGACAGCTGGCTACTGGCAGATCAGACTAGCTGATACTGCAAAGCCCAAAACAGCATTCTCAACCCCTAGTGGGCATTATCAATTTGTGGTGATGCCCTTTGGTCTGAAGAATACACCTGCCACTTTCCAGAGGTTGGTGAATACAGTTCTCACAGGTCTGGAAGCCTATAGTGCAGCATATCTAGATGATATTGCTGTCTTTAGCTCCACCTGGGAGTATCACCTGGTCCACCTCAGGAATGTTTTACAGGCCCTGCAAAAGGCAGGCCTGACTATCAAGGCCACTAAGTGCCAGATAGGGCAGAGTCAGGTTGTGTACCTGGGCCACCTTGTGGGTGGAGGCCAGGTTCAACCTTTGCAGAGCAAGATCCAGACTATCATGGATTGGACTGCTCCCACTACCCAGACTCAGGTGAGAGCCTTCTTAGGCCTGACTGGGTACTATAGGAGATTTGTCAAGGGGTATGGATCAATAGTGACACCCCTGAATGACTTAACTTCTAAGAAAATGCCCAAAAGGTTCAGTGGACAGCTAGCTGTCAAAAGGCATTTGATGACCTGAAGCAGGCCATGTGCACTGCTCCCATTCTACAGAGTCCTGATTACTCCAAGAAGTTCATTGTTCAAACTGATGCATCTGAATTGGGGGTAGGGGCTGTACTGTCACAATTGAATGAAGAAGGTCAGGATCAGCCAGTAGCTTTCATTAGCAGAAGGCTGACCCCTAGAGAGAAACGTTGGTCAGCCATAGAGAGGGAGGCCTTTGCTGTGGTCTGGGCTCTGAAGAAGTTGAGGCCATACTTGTTTGGTACCCACTTCCTGGTTCAGACAGACCATAAGCCCCTCTTATAGCTAAAACAAATGAAGGGTGAAAACCCCAAACTGCTTAGGTGGTCCATTTCCCTACAGGGGATGGACTTTACAGTGGAACATAGACCTGGGAGTAACCATGCCAATGCAGATGGACTCTCTAGGTACTTCCACTTAGAACATGAAGACTTAACTGGGCAAGGTTAGTTTAATGTCCCTACGTTTGGGGGGTTGTGTAGGAGAGTAGGATCTGCTTCACATGGGTACCCCCACTTTTTGCTGATGCTTCACTGTTTTTCGACATTAGTCTGGCTGGGGCCCTGCTAATCAGAACCCCAGCCTAGCTGCTTCCTCTCTAAAATGGTTTCCATGTGCCTTAGGCACATCACTGATTGGGATCTGGAGTGCCCTTATAAGTCCCTAGTATATGGTATACTATGTACCAAGGGCATAGGTACCTCAGAGGCCTACCAGGGGCTGCAGCATGTATTATGCCACCCCTGGAAGGCCATCCAAACTGACACCACAGGTCTGCTACTGCAGCCTGGGTAAGGTGGTGCATGCACCCCTTACTGTGATATAGGTTACCTATATCACTAAATACATACACACATATAAACCTATAAGTCACTCCTAAGGCAGGCCTTATCAATCCTGAAGGCAGAGTGCATGGTTCCTATGTGAGAGGGTGCCCCTGCATGAGCAGGGCCCCTCTGCAGCGTTCGGAGACCCTTCTCTGATGCTGTTTGTAGTGCAGCCTGACCATATACTCTTAAGCGCATTATAACCTCGCGTTAAATGCTAACTTTGGAATGGCTGCACCTAAACATGTCGTGTTTGGTGTCAAACATCTTGGAATACTACCCCCCGCCAATTCTGGCAGCGGGGGTAGCATTCCACCCTTCTAGAGGGAAAGACATGTTAACTCTGGCTAGCCCGGTAACTTCTTTCTAAAGCCCTGGCATCACAGAATGGATGCTGCTGCCACAGACACGAGTCTGGCCTCCTGCTGCTGGACGAAACTCCGGCAGGGGAGGCCTGGACAATAGGTTTCCTGTCCCAGGGAGGTGTGACCACCTCCCCAGACAGGATAATGTGTATTGGGGCTGGGCGGGAGCACTTTCGGGTGCTTTGAAGTCCTGCACTGGGGGCACACTTGGTGTCCCTGTGCATACCCCAGTTCAAACCGGATCAGGGGCTTGCAGCCCCTGCTTTGGCGTGAACTGGACAAAGGGAAAGGGTGTGGCCACCCCTCTGCCCTGACCCACCCATAGGTGGGGCCACAGAGTAGTCCAACCCCTAAACTTAGTATAAGTATAGGAACCCAGTCCTTAGGACTTTAGATTATCCCTGGACGAAACTCTGAAACAGAATCCTGGACCTTCGACGCTCTACTCAAGATTAGAGGACAGAAGAATCTCCCTTGGGGTCAAGGAGTGACTCCCCTGCTTGGCAGGCACCAAAGACGCATCTGTCCGGTCTGCATTTCTGAAGCTCCCGTCGGACGCCAAAGTCTTCGCATCACCAGAGGTGGATTCTCAGACTTCCCCGAGGCTACCCTGAGTCCCCAGCAAAGCTGAGGCCCGTAGCTATCGTGGGTTACGTGAGACCGTGACCCCTGGACACCGAGCACATTTGCAAGTGCATCCTCTTCTGGGTCTCCCACAAAGTCGTGCTTTGGGCTCCGAGTAGCCCTAGTCTCCAGCACCAACTGCACCGAAGATCACTGGCCTCCACTCCATGAGTGTCCTGTGAGCCAGATCCAAGTGCGACATCTCGAGGCTCCTTCGCGGTTGCTAGCCCATTGGCTAGTAGCCCTTCACGAAGGCCAATCTTTTTCTTCTTGGGCATTCTGGTTGCTCCAGGCCTGCCCTCACTTACCCTCACTGGATGAGTTCCCCAGACCTTGCTGGTCTCACCATCGACAATCTTCATCTTCATCAAGACTTGCCATTGCCAAGGCTTGTTGGGTCCAATCTGGTCGCCGACACCTCAGCACTCGACAGACATCGTGTACCAGCCCGAATCCTGCTCCTGGTTGCCGACAACGCCTCCTGGACCTCGTGGCTGAAGAGTCAAGATGACCATCAACGCACCTGAAGCACTCGACATCGGTGGGCATCTGTCCATCGCCTTCCTGGTCACTGGCTAGTGACCCAGACTCTGTCCCCTCTGCTTTCAGGTTCTTCAGATCTCCAATCCACTCTTGGATCCACCCGGACACTTTCCACTTGGTCGCCAGCAGCACTTTGCAGCAGATCGCCATTCAAATCGACGACGAAACCCGACCCCGAAAGGCACCTATGCACCCGGCTTCCCTGGGTGAGGTAACACGAGTACTCCGGTGCTCCCGTGGGTAGAGACTCTAGAACGACCTAGTTCTCAAAGGGTTTGCTCCAAGTCCTCCTTTAAGTGTCCCTTTTCTTTAATTTCCTGATCGCGACTTTCTCCATAGAAGTCAACAGCGTATTGCGGTTGTGTATTTACACTGCACGCGTCCCCCGTGGGTCCCCTGTGTCACTACCTTGGGTGGTTCCTTGTGGTCCAAGCACTTCTAGAGGCTCTAGGCCTAGTGTCTAGTTCAGTCGTGGTTCTTATACCACTTTATTGGTATATGGTTTGGTACGCCCCTAGGGCCCAAACGTGTATTTGTGCTATTACTGTGTTTAAATAACTTATAACTTGTGTACTTCGAACTCTAGCCTCATAAAGAGACTAGAGGGGTGTGTTTAGCAATAAATACATATATTTTGAATATATACCTGGTGTGGTGCTCTTTCATTTGATCACTCAAGAGATTATAGACTGGTAAAACAAGCTGCTTTACATTCCTTCAAGACTTAGCCTGAAGGCTGCTCTCCATAGCTACCACTAGGATAGCTTTCAATAAAGGTTGTCTTTAACCTATCTCCAATAAGGGGTTGTTTGGACTGGTGCAAGGTGCCCACTATAATTAGTGGACAGCATATGCCAGGCCAACTTCTCACAGCCCCTGCCTGTAAATGATGGAATAACTTTACCCTCTCCTGTCTCCTCAATACAGCGCAGATTATTACTCGCCATAATGTCCTCCAGCAAATCACCCTGGGTGGTATATTCAAAATGCAATGCATGGGGGCTAACCTCAACAGACCCTTCATCTACAACACAGCCTCATTGGCACAAATGAATATTAAAATCACCAAGGACTAGAACCCGATATAATGATTTTTTTCTCCCCAAGCCGTCCAAAAAACAGTTATATGGGATGTTGTATTAGTATATCCATTTTAAATTAATTATAAAAATGTACCACCAGTAGGCACAGGTTGTTCTTGAATACCAACTCTACTGCTGAAGGAAGTGGCCCTCAAGGGCCACTCGGGTTTTCTTACAACCACCTGCTATGCCTTCCCAAGAATGAAGAGTCGGTCAGACAGTAGAGAATACAAACTTACATTTTATTAGCAATGCTCTGTAGAGGAATCCATCATGACCTGCACCCTAAGATGTCTGCCGAGGGACTGGCCCCCCAACAGTCTACAGTGAGTAATCATTCTTCCCCAGAAGCCTCCAACCCCGCCCACCATGGAAAACTACCGGCCTGGGCCGAACATGAACAAAGAGGCACAGTAGGATGAGCTAACACCTGCCAGATGGGTACATTTTATCAGGAATCCAAGGCCACGGTGCTGGGTCTCAGCTTCTCCTAGCGTGGGAGCAGAAACTACACATTCGGATAAGTATGCGAGGGCAGAATGGCCTATTCATTAGTAAGTCAAGAAACAGCCTTGAACAGAAGAGAAAATAATAACGAAATACAGTGTTCTGCTGAGGCAAGCAATACGAGTAATGAGGCCTAACTCAGGCACAGTCTAAGCAGTCTAATGGGGATTGCGAAATGCAAAATGGAGTCACACTCACTAACTGAAGTCTGCACATTACGGGGATAACTCAGTGGGTTGCATAACGTGAATACAAATGGCATCTATTTAGCCACGCATTGCTAACCTAATATAGCATGAAATGAGTGCGTTGCAGGGATGGGAATTTGAAACCTAACAGACCCTCCTTTTAGCATGGGTGGCTAAATGCTTTATTCGCTACCCGGTAGGGTCTTTACAATTCTAAGGGGAAGAAAGAAATTGCATAGTCACTCATGTTGCAAGGGAAAACAAAACAACACATGAGCATCGAAACCACCTAATACTCAAAGATGCCCTCATCAATGAGCATTATGTCCTGAATTTCCTGCATCATCATAGCAGAGATCTTGTTATCTCGTCTTGGCAATGTAGGGGTAGGGGTGAGTTTACTCACACAATAGGTGCAACAGGCTGGAAGGCAATTAATGTATAAGCAACATGTAAAGATGACTCCTGCGATGGCTATTAGGACAAGTAATATCTTCCAACCCCATGATGTCAGCAGACCCCAGAGCCACCCTGTGAGGGACCATGAACCATTATCCTGATGGATATCTGAAGCAAGTCTGTGTCATTTCTGTATTGCGGAGTACACATTAGGGGCGCTATCAGGAATGTACACACAGCAGCTGCTGCCGATGACGCGACAGGCTCCACCCCTATCAGCCAGAATGACGTCTAAAACCATCCGATTTTGAAGGGCAATGAGCCTCGTAGCCTGAAGCTCGACTGTAATATTAGTCAATATACCTGCAGTTGTATTAATGACTCCCTCAACTACTCTGGCCAGGCGCCGAATATTACGGCTATTGAACATGGGACCCCAGAACGGCAGAATGCCCTTCATTATGTCAGTAAATTGCTGCAAGGAAGTATCTGTCTGATCAATATTGTCTGTGTTGACCACTTTCTTAACTCGGGGGGCTGGGACACCCCTATGCTGTAAGCGATGAGTTTTGTGGTAGTTGGGAGGGGCTATATAGACTGGAGGAAGGAGGTAAGAAAGGTAGGACCGCTCGGACCATCCCTCAGGGAGCCACACATAACCACGAGCACCACAAACAAAATAAACATTAGGTGGCGAGATCAAGGACGGACTCTTGGGCATCCTCAATATAGAAGTGGTGTTACATCTACTGTCCCCAACCTCTATATCTCCCGCCCCTTGAACACAAAAAGGAGCCAGTGCATCTACCACCGCCTGGGGTATGGGCTTATCTTCAGTGATATTGCGGGCTTGGAAAGATTGGTAATATTCTGATACATTGAACTGCGAAAATCTATCTCTATCCATCCCTGTTCTGTTTGCTTTTCTACCTCGATCTGCCGCCCTGAGGCAAGAACCCAAGAATACTCAATCAAACCGCCCATCTCCAGGGGAAACACCAGGTGGGGACCTATGCTGAGAATACACATTCATTGTCAAAGAACGGGAACTGGTGCCTCTTCGTTCCAAGGAGTCAACTTGGGAGAAAGAGCGGATCAAACTAGGTAAGGTAAACCATCCCTCACAGCTATTACGTAGGATAAGGGCATAGGTAGCAAGTTCTCACTGCGATGCGTGACAGAAGGTAACAAACCACACACCCAACATTTTGTTGTATTATAAACAGCATGTGTTTGGTGCAACGTCTGGATAAAAACATTGTCCTTATAGGACTTCCGGTGCTCTTCTTTGTGAGGCGCTAAGGTACCAAAAATATGTTCAGGAGGTGTTGGCGTAGTACTTATCCAAGCATGCACAGGATATTTCTCTTCTAGGAAGAACAGCACCCCAAATACAAAAATCAGAGAAAGCAAAATTATTACCACAAACACTATTTTAGTCTTGGGGGACCAAGAGGACCAAACAGGACCATCTGAAGTGGGACGCGGAGCCGCAAAGGGCTGCTCCTCATCAGGGATAGGACGACCAAAGGGATACATTTAGAAAACTTCAAAGGCAACTTATAGGTGTCACAAGAGAAAGAAAAATTCACGGGCTAGAGCCACTATTGCAACAACAGTACCAGGGGACACAAATCACCCAGCGTCCATCTAGAGCCTCGCTGGCAGGCTCCTATTGTTCATCAACGACAGTGCTATGAAGCACTCCCACGGAGGAGCTGCGCGATCGCAGCCCTTGCAGAAAAACAAATCCTTCTTCTTTCAGGATAGGGCACCCTCCCTCCTGGGCAAATACCCTCAACTATCCTGTCCAGTGTCCAGGGCAGTGCACCAGTGTAGTTCACCCGAGTCTAATACAGGCACCTTAGGCACAGCACCTGCGCCCTAAACTCAAGTCCTTCCCTAACTCCTAGACTGTTCGGCTGGTGCACTGTCCTTCTGTCGGGGCCTCAGATTATATTTCGTTATTCCAGGCACTGTTTCATCAACAAAAAGGGGTAGAAACTCAGGATCAGATGGGCATCGAGACTCAGATTCTGGTGTATTAGAAACTGTGTTATCCAGGGCGGCCCTTATCTCTGGTGGGATCGCCTCGAACAGGGCTGCGTCACTTTTTTCGTCCGTCTGCGCCCACCTCAATCGGGCGTCAGAGAATGGAACGAAGCGTGGCACCCTCTCACATTCCTGATCAGCGATGCCTTCGTTGACCCAACGGTCATACGGGAGCGGTAGAGGTATCTGTTTAACATGTGAACCATGGATCCAGTGTTTTCTGCCGTCTACTTTCACCGCTGTGCGGGTGGCAAGAAGGACTAGGAGAGGCCCTTTCCACCTCGGCTCCAAACAGCTTTTCCGTTGAAAGTTTTTGATGAGTACAAAATCTCCAGGCTGTATTTGATGCCCGGACCCCTCTGGTACTGGCTGCAGCGTGGCTTGTATCTGTTGGTGAAGAGAACGAAGATCTTTAGACAACTCATACAGATAGTCTACAAGCAGGGGGTTCTCTATCTCGGAAAAGCGCTTGGGTCTTGGGACGCCCCAGACATTAGCAGGGCGTCCGAAGACCACCTCATACGGGGACAACCCTGTTCTAGAATGCGCTGTCGCTCTGGTAGATAATAAAGCATCTGGCCATCGCAGTCCTGTACTTTCTTGAATCTTTGCTAGCTTCAGTTTGAGAGTACCATTGTACTTTTCAACCAGACCTGCTGACTGAGGGTGATTTGCTGCATGAAACTTCTGCTTAATATGCAAACGTGGGCACACCAATTGAATAACTTCTGAATTGAAGTGACTTCCGTTGTCACTGCAAATCACGCATGGCAATCCATAGCGCGAGAAGTACTCTTTTAGAAGTGCCTTCGCCGTCACCATGGCTGTATTCTCTTTAGTGGGGTAAGCCTCAATCCATTTACTGAATGCGCAGATCACTACTAGCACATACTTTAAGTTATTAACTCGTTCCAATTAGATGAAATCCATCTGGAGAACCTCGAAAGGGAAGGAAGGCAGTGCAAAGTTACCAGCGGGTGTAGGAGTACCTTTCCCAGGGTTATGCTTCAGACAAATGATGCAATGTTTCACTAGGTGTGTGGCTACCTTAGCGATATTATCATTCTGCCATACTGGGTCCAGTAACTTGCATATTCCTTTGGCACTAATATGCGCTGGGCCATGGTAATAACAGGGAGCACATATGAATTAGGCAGCGACCATCGCTGCTTCCCAGACAAGTCAGCCCAACACCCATCCTCATCCAAACGACCTGTTCTCTCCTCCCACATTGCCAATTCATCTAGAGTCGCCTCACCCTGGATTTCCCTGACCTTTTCCAATGTGTCCTCGAACATTCCATTGTCTGGGACCCACCTAGCGGGACCTGCCACCAACAGCTTTTTCATCTTTGATCGAGCTGTCTCCTTAGCTGTCTGGTCTGCGAAAGCATTTCCCCTCTCAACATCATCTGTAATGGCTTTATGAGCGCTACATTTTACTATTGCTAACTTATTGGGAAGTGTCAATGCGGACAGCAATCTATGTATCAGTGGGCCGTTCTGTATTCGCAGCCTGTGCGAGGTCAAGAACCCTCTCTCCGCCCAAAGGCACCCAAAATTATGGGCCACCCCAAAGGCGTACTGGCTGTCGGTGTAGATATTAACAGCCAGTCCCTCACTCAACTCACAAGCCCTGAGGAGGGCAACCAACTCTGCAGCTTGGGCCGATTGGTGTGGGATACGGGATGTCTCAACTACAGTGTGTAACGTTGTGATTGCATAGGCTGCAGTGGTGGTGCCATCTGGTAATTTGAAACAAGAGCCATCGACATATAGTTCCCCTTGGGGGTCAGATAAGGGAACATCAGTCAGGTCTACCCGTCCTTTCGTTTCTTCCTCAGTCCGAAATAAACAATCATGAACATCATTGTCCTTTTCTTCCGAAGGGAGGGGTAGTAACGTGGCTGGGTTCAGAGTAGCACATCGTTTGATGGTAATGTGCGGAGCAAACAAGGTCAATTCATAGCCAGTCAGACGTGCACTAGTAAGGTGCTGCGTCTTTGTCTTATTCAATAGCGTATCCACAGCATGAGGTACCATTACTGTGAGATCAGTATCAAGAACGAGCCCTGCCGATTGTCTGATAGAAACTGCCACCGCCGCGGCAGCTCTCAGATAGCTTGGGAGCGCTCTGGCAACATTATCAAGCATGGCAGAGAAGTAGGCGCAGGGTCTCTGCTTACCACCGAAAACCTGTGTTAGAACAGAAAGCGCGCAACCGTCCACCTCATGCACGTAGAGCACAAAAGGCTTCTGGTAATCAGGAGTAACAAGCACAGGAGCAGAGCAAAGCGCAACCTTTAATTGTTCAAAAGCTTGCTGGCATGCAGGTGCCCAAGGCAGGGGTTCATGCACATCTTTGGTGGTCAGGTAAAGAAGGGGTTTTGTTAGTAGGGAATAGTTAGGGATCCAATGTCGACAATACGATCCCAATAAACGCGCGAACCCCGCGTTGGGTCTTAGGAACAGGCATATTAGTGATAGCAGCTATGCGCTCAGGTGTTAGTCTGCAACCCTCCTTCGACAGTAGGTGACCTAAATAGGTGACCTCCTGTCGACAATATTGGAATTTAGAGAGTGACACCTTCTGTCCATGATGTGCCAAATGCAACAATAATTTAACTGTGGCTTCTTTGCAACCATCCTTATCGTCCGAAGCTACAAGGAGGTCATCAACGTACTGCAACAGCAAATTACCAGGGGGAAGCTCCAAAGAATCCAATTGAGCTTTCAAGGCTTGGCTATAGATACTAGGACTTTCAGTACAGCCTTGTGGAGCACGGCAGAATCTAAAGCTCCGACCGGCTATTGCAAATCCAAACAGATATCTGCTATCTGTATGGATTGGTATGCTGAAGAAAACATTCTTTAAGTCAATTACGGAAAAGAATTTTGCTGATGAGGGGATCATTGTCAGGATCGTGGTAATGTCTGGGACCACAGAGTACTGAGGAACTACGATCTTATTTACCTCTCTAAGGTCGATCACAAAACGGTAAACGTCAGGGTGGGCATCAGAAGAATCCAAGGGTGTCTTTTTAAGAATAGGAAGAATAGGGCTATTACAGACATTCGCCACAGTCTCTTCAACCACACCAGACTTAATCAAATCCTGTATTATTTGCAATAGGGCCTTTTCACCTGCCTGGGATATACTGGGGAATACGTGGCAATTTAGCATTGTCTTTGATCTGTATAGATATTGGTGGGATCTGGAGTAACCCCACATCCGTGTCTCCTGTAGCCCATAGCATACGTGGCACATCTTTGAACTCAGCGGGAAGGGGGGCATCCTTTGCGAAGCACTGTTTGGCACGGGCTACCTGCGGTCCAACAGTCATGTAAACACCGTCTGGAGAACAAAAAATTGTCGCATGCAACCTTTTTAACAAATCCAGTCCTAACAAATTTTCCCCACAATTTGATGTCAGTAAAAATGGTGAATTGACCGTAAAGGGGCCAATAGTCAAAGTAAGAGGCTTGGAAATGGGGCTAATGACCGGCACGCCTGAGAAACCCACCGACACATTGTTTTGGCCAGACAGAGCTGCCCCCAGGACCAGTGAACGGGAAATAGAGCTATTCATAGCCCCTGTATCAACAATTTTTTTTTCGGTAGTACCCTGTAAATCAGCAATGACGTAAGGTCCATGCTGATCTATAGGCACTGGAACTGGCCCCTCGCCCTGTCCTCGGCTGTCCTAGCTGTGAGACAACCCTGTCACTTCATCCATGTCATAGTCGTCATGATAGTACTGTCGTCCTCGGGGGTCGTCAAAATAATTCCCGCTCTGCCTATTGTGTGATGTATCCTCTGACTGCATCCCCCCTCTACCTCCTGCTCCTCGTCTGCATCCTTGAAAACCCCGACCTCGCGGGCCTCACCTTTCTGCAACAACTCTGGACACTCGTTCCGCCAATGTCCCTCCTGCTTACAGTACGCACATTAATTGAGCCCAAGGGGTGCACTTGAAGCACCACCCCTGCCAGACCGGGGCAGCCGTTGGGCCGAAACCGAACCTCTTCCTCGTCCACTTCCCCTCGCAACTTGCTGCATCAATACCCTCGTCTTCAAATCCTTTGACTTTTTCTCTACCCTTTCCTTGTCCTCATTCTCTCTATGTTCGTAATACTGTGCCATACTCAATATCACTGACAGGGATGAGGTCGTCCAAGTACTTTCCGAAGCCTGCAACCGGGTTGCAATCTCGGGAAGCAAGTTAGTGACAAATCTGTTAACAAACAAACAAACAAACACCACCCTCCTGTGACAGGTCCTGACCACTAAAATCTAAAAACACCCCTTCAAATCTGGTAAAGAAATCCGAAACACTTTCATCCTTCTTTTGGCGACACGCAGTCAACTTGTCCCAGTCCACTCTTTTTGGCGGGATAAGTGAGTGCATGTATGTTATAATACGCCCCGGCAAAGCTAGGAGCTCCGCTTTCGGCTTGTCGGCGGGCTTACGCTCCTTATCCCAAGCCCTGATCTCATCCCATGTGCCACCCAGCTCTAGTGCATGGTCCTGCATATGAACCTGCCTCCATATATCCACCGGTACCAACAGACCGAAAAACACCTCTATATCAGCTAGTGTCATCACTGTGGAGGAGGCCGCCTCCGTCAATTCTTTATAGTATGCAGTCGGGTTTTTCCGAGGGTCCGGCAACTGGCTTTTTAGGGATAGGACCTCACTCCTCTTCCAAGGCGTGAGGATCCATTGTTCCTGAAACCGGGCTTCGACTCGTGGTCTAATCACGGTGTCGGTGGAATCGCGCAGTTCTGGAATTTCAGGGTGATAAATGGGATGGACTTCCCTCATGGGATGCTGCGTCCCCATCGTCGGAACCTTCTGGAGCAATCTGCCTCGGTAACCCACCAGTGTCGTTACATTGCTAAAAACCTCATTGGGAACCATACCTGTAGCATATACCCTATCCCGTATGTCATAGATTATTTGCGGGGCAACACCTTGAAAACACTGTTCTCACAACCCTATCAGCGTGGCTGACATGTGCTTAAGGGCATGCTGCTGTATAAACGGCTCGTAATCTTTCATCACACTCCACACATCCTCCACACTATAGATCTGATTCCGAGCCCACTGAGCTGCTTGATTCGCCACCATTTGCTTTTCCTCATCACCCACAGCAGAACGCACCAACACCTTATCCATTCGGTCTCGCGCTGCTGCCCAGTTCACTTCATGTACCCCACGCGCAGGAGTTTCGACATTCAACTGTGCTTGGGGTGTCACACTCACGGGGGAAAGAGCAGACGCAGAGACAGGTACCATCATGTAGGGAGACAGGGTGGTAGGGGTGAAAGGGGGAGTAGCAGTCGATACAGAACTAATAGACTGGGCGGGGGAGCTAACAGCACCCGCCCCGGTGACTGGTGTGAGTAGAGGAGAAGCAAGTGGGGCCGGGGCTGAGGCGGTAGCACTAGAAACAGGAACACTAGAAGGGGCGGCACTAGGGGCCGGAGACTGGGACATCGGAACTGCCGGGTATATCCGTTCAGGGGCATAAGGGGGAGGAGGGGGAGAATCCAATAGCTGTTCGACAAAATCATCAACTTCCTCTCTAGTAACATAACATTTATCTGTCTGTAACCGAAACTTTCTATCTGCGCATTCTATGCCCTTCTCTATCTTTCCTCTTTCATAGGCTACTGCTTTCTGTGTTATAGTTTGCGTCTGCCTCTTCCGGGCCTCTTTCTCTGCTCTCATTCGTTGCTGCTTTGCTTCTTTCTGCCATATTCTTAGAGAATCAAACATCGACTGTCTGCTCTTTTTAACGAACAATTTGTCCTGCAAGAAATTCAATTTCTGTTCATCAAATGAGCCGGTAAGCGGCCACTGTAACTCAGCATTGTCCCTCGTATATTTATGCCACAATGTGCTAAACATAACAGGGCCAATACCATGTTTACCTAAATTTGGAGAACCCTCCGGAGGCGCAGACTGACTCTCTTCCAATCGAGGATCAGTAGAACAACATCGACATCCAAAACACCCCAATTTGCTTAAACAAGGCATCTTAATATAAGACACATGCACTGTCCCTAACGGACAAGTATAACACCAGCAACGGTAAATAAAGAAAAGATAAAATAACAAATATTATTCACGAACCAAACCAAATGGTCCAGGGACCACTCCCTACAGTCCGGTGACTGTACCAAGTACAAAAAGACAGGCTCCAGCCCCAGACCTTTTCAAGCATTAGCCAAATTACCAGTTGGTCTGGTAGATTGTTCGCTGACAGTCCCGGACCTTTTCAAGCGCGGGCCAAATTTCCAGGCGGTCCGGTGAACTGCTCGCAAACACTCTGTGCCTTTTCAAGGGTCCACAAACCCACCAAGTTTAAGACAAGACAGTCCGGAGACCGTACAAAGACACAGCCCGTCGACTCGTGTCATTCAAGCAAGGCAGTTCGAAAACTGCAGACAAGACAGTCCGGAGACTGTATCAGGACACAGCCCGCAGGCTTGTGCCGTCCAAGAATGGCGCCATTTTTCCAAGAATGAAATCACTCACCTGGTGCACACAGGTCGAGTCAAGTTATTCTCCACTGCCGACTCTTCTGACCAAACGGTCAACTCCAAGGTTTCGCCTTCTCAGGACCCCAGCCGGTGACCACTAGACGTAGGGGCGCCCGATCAGCCGGGCGGAGCAGCTGCGAGAACCAAGCTCAGTCTTGTGTGGGGTGCCCCGATCCGCCCAACCGACCAAACACGCCCCTCGACCCTACAACCCGATTACGGGCGAGTCGGATCACCTTGCGGGGTCCCTGTTCGGGCGCCAACTGAAGGAAGTGGCCCTCAAGGGCCACTCGGGTTTTCTTACAACCACCTGCTATGCCTTCCCAACAATGAAGAGTCGGTCAGACAGTAGAGAATACAAACTTACATTTTATTAGCAATGCTCTGCAGAGGAGTCCATCATGCCAAGGGACTGGCCCCCCAACAGTCTACAGTGTGTAATCATTCTTCCCCAGAAGCCTCCAACCCCGCCCACCATGGAAAACTACCGGCCTGGGCCGAACATGAACAAAGAGGCACAGTAGGATGAGCTAATACCTGCCAGATGGGTACATTTTATCAGGAATCCAAGGCCACGGTGCTGGGTCTCAGCTTCTCCTAACGTGGGAGCAGAAACTACACATTCGGATAAGTATGCGAGGGCAGAATGGCCTATTCATTAGTAAGTCGAGAAACAGCCTTGAACAGAAGAGAAAATAATAACGAAATACAGTGTTCTGCTGAGGCAAGCAATACGAGTAATGAGGCCTAACTCAGGCACAGTCTAAGCAGCCTAATGGGGATTACGAAATGCAAAATGGAGTCACACTCGCTAACTGAAGTCTGCACATTACGGGGATAACTCAGTGGGTTGCATAAAGTGAATACAAATGGCATCTATTTAGCCACGCATTGCTAACCTAATATAGCATGAAATGAGTGTGTTGCAGGGATAGGAATTTGAAACCTAACACTGCCAACAGGTTAAGAGAGCCTGAGGCATATGTACAAGCCCCTCTCACCACTGGAGCCTCACTGTTTTTTGATGCTCCGGTGTGGCCTAGCGCCAATTCCCAAATTTACAAGGTGGCGCTAAGCCACTTAACGTGGCTTAACGCCACTTTGTAAATATGCCCCTTTCTGCCGCATTCGTCTGCGGCAAAGGGGCGTGTAATGGGGTTTGTAATGGGCGTTACACCACAACACCCATTGCTTTTTGATGCTACGCCAGATTTACAAGGCTGAGGCAGTGCCAAAAACTAACGGCAGGAAATACCTTGTCTTAGAATGACGATATAAGGAGAAATTATACATTTCTCCTCGTTTTTTGCTCTTTCTATTTTTTGCTCTTTCTGTGTGTGCTGCATTCTGCAACGCACATAGAAAGAGCAAATCGCCATTATTCATTGTTTATGTGCAAGAAGGTGTCCCTTCCTGCACATAAACAATCACCCCTGCAGCGCAGGCACCCTTGCACCATGGCAGAAGAGTGCCTGTGCTGGTGCTAGGCAGTTTTTTTTGAGCCAGCGCTAGGGGAAACACAGTGGTGCGCTGTATTCTTTTGAATATGGCGCATCCCCGCAATTCAAAATGTGAGAGCGCGGCATTGCCATATTTGGTGTAGCACAGCGTCAGACATTTTTTAGTAAATATGAGGGAAACTAAAGTGAGAAGGCCGCCCTTTGCTCGTCCCGAAGGTGCAGACGATGCAGCCTTTTAAAAAAGAAGAAAATCCATCTAAATAAATAGAATTTTTCAAGTCCAACGTTTCTTGCATGGCCACAATGTGATTCCCAACTAAAGCTCCATCCATCTAACGTCATCCTTTTTGGCTCTCAGCCCAGCGATGTTCCAGCTCCTAACTTTTAACAAGGATTTTTGCCACTGAGAGGGTTGATGCAAAAGAAACAATTGATGGACGGAATGCTGGACAATGCAAACATTCACCCCCAGTCACAAGGATCTGGGTTAAATCCATCATTCTTTTGCTCACCACACCACCCCAGTCTTGACCCTGTTCCTTGTGGGAACAGTCCAGCCGAACTGCCAAGCCAGGTCCTCCCTGGACTGGAAACAAGCATCCTGGGACCGGTTTCAGGGCATCACCCTTCATCAGCCAGGATAGCTTGAATCCAGTGGTGTAGTGAGCACGGGACCCACGTCTGGGCATACCCTTCTCACTTAGGGCAACATATGCAATAGAAACAATTGGTGGACGGAATGCTGGACAATGCAAACATTCACCCCCAGTCACAAGGATCTGGGTTAAATCCATCATTCTTTTGCTCACCACACCACCCCAGTTTGGATCCAGCCATGTGCAAATTAGTCTTGGCACCCCCAGTCACAAGAATCTGGGTTAAATCCATCATTCTTTTGCTCACCACACCAGCCCAGTTTGGACCCAGCCATATGCATATCAGTCTAGACCCTGTTCCTTGTGGGAACAGTCCAGCCCGAACTGCCAAGCCAGGTCCTCCCTGGACCGGAAACAAGCATCCTGGGACCGTTTTCAGGGCATCACCCTTCATCAGCCAGGCTAGCCTGAATCCAGTAGTGCAGTGAGCACGGGACCCACGTCTGGGCATACTCTTCCCACTTAGGGTGACATATGCAAAAGAAACAATTGATGGACGGAATGCTGGACAATGCAAACATTCACCCCCAGTCACAAGGATCTGCGTTAAATCCATCATTCTTTTGCTCACCACACCACCCCCGTTTGGACCCAGCCATATGCAAAACAGTCTTGACCCTGTTCCTTGTGGGAACAGTCCACCCGAACTGCCAAGCCAGGTCCTCCCTGGACCGGAAACAAGCATCCTAGGACCGGTTTCAGGACATCACCATTCATCAGCCAGGCTAGCTTGAATCCAGTGGTGTAGTGAACACGGGACCCACGTCTGGGCATACCCTTCCCACTTAGGGCGACATATGCAAAAGAAACAATTGATGGACGGAATGCTGGACAATGCAAACATTCACCCCCAGTCACAAGGATCTGGGTTAAATCCATCATTCTTTTGCGCACCACACCACCCCAGTTTGGACCCAGCCATATGCAAATCAGTCTTGACCTTGTTCCTTGTGGGAACAGTCCAGCCTGAACTGCCAAGCCAGGTCCTCCCTGGACCGGAAAGAAGCATCCTGGGACTGGTTTCAGGGCATCACCCTTCATCAGCCAGGCTAGCTTGAATCCAGTGGTGTAGTGAGCACGGGACCCACGTCTGGGCATACCCTTCCCACTTATGGCGACATATGAGAGGGTTGAGGCAGATTAATGCACTAGCCCTGCCTTCTCTGTGCACTGGGAGAGGAGAGACTTACTTGAGGTGGACCCAGTCAATTATTATCCTCCAACACAAACAGAGGCGCAAATCTGTTCTCGAGCATTATTACCCTACACTGGTAAGTGCCCCTTACCCTCACTAGTGGTGATACAAATGCCCCACACAACACCCGCGGTGCAGGGGGGCCCAAGCTCTGGGGGCCCCCTCCGGCACTGGCAGGCCCCTGGTCTGAGAGCTTCAGATTGGGTTCAGAGCGTGGGGGTCCCCCTGCTTGTAATTTGGAAGGGGCCCCCCTCAAGTTTTGTTACGCCACTGGCCCTCACATGCGAGTTTGGCAAAGGCAACCCTTTATCAACAGAATGGGGGAGAGTGGGGGGTAAACATAGTGCAAGGGGAGGACCCTGATCACTGAGGCCTTGTTATGGGTGATAAATCTATCATGAACTAGATCTTTTGCAAACCTAGGTTGCCTTCACGCAATACCCTTCAAAACCTTTCTCTTCATAACCTACCCATCCAACTCTTCTTGCCATGATTATGTGCATTGACAAATGGGGCCTATTCACTAAGGTGTGATCACACCAATGTTTGACCTTGCACATGAGTTCGGCCGTTGTTTCCCTTATGCCCGCTTTAAAACGGGGTACACCAGTTAAAACCCCTACTAGCAGCAACGATTCAGGGGATTCAGGGGACATGTTATGAAGTAATACCAACCCCCCCAGGTTTGGGCAGCATGATGGAGTTAGATGGGTTCTGCTCCTTTGCCATACTCTGCTGCATGGCCCTCTGGCCCCTGGATATATTAGCATGTGTAACACAAAGAGCCCCTTCCCTTCTCCCCTGCAAGGATGGTGGCCCATTCGACACAACCAACAAAGTGTGACTAGGACCTTCTGTATTCACCTGTGAACCTATACCCCAGCACCCCTTTGTTACCATAAGTTCACTACACACTCCCTCTACATTCATGACGGGCCCTTGAGGTACAATGGGCAGAGCCTCAGTGTTGACAGCCCCCCTTTGACTTTGTCATTGGAATCAAGGTTAGGGAAATACTGACAGGTATCAGCATTTGATTAAATGTTGCATATTTGGAGAATTTAGAGTTAACAATACATTTATCAAAATTATTTGTTTTGTACCTAGGTTTGAACAAGCAATAAGTCTTGCTCTGGCTACTCTCCTTTTGACTTTGCCAGCGTTCATTTCGTTTGTGAGTTTTTTTTGTATTTAGGCATGCATTGTATGGAAACAATCATTGTCTAAAAGCTAAAATGTGTATTTTTCATGTAAAAGCAAACATTGCACCAGTTGTCTCTGGCACTGTAGGGGACTAATTATTGTAAAGATGCGCATTGTGCAAGAACAGAATGGCATCACTCACAGTCAGGTAAACCACTGGCTGAAGTTTGCTGACCCTGTGATTTGGTGACGCTTACTCGATAAAGAGGAATATGAGGCCATCTCCACCAAACAAAGAAACACTTACTTCATAGAGTTAAGATGAAGTACTCTTGCTTGGTATATTTTCACCTATTTGTAGTCTTGTCATCTTCTCTATAGGCGGTTTCATGTTATCACAGATTTCTGGAAGAAGACACATGAGCAACAATCACATTGCCAAAATTAATTGCACACAAGATCACTGGAGACATTTCTTCATGGTCCATTATGCAGCTGTAGTGTGAATATGCACCAGACATTTACCAAATGAGGTTGCACTTACTAATTAACCAGTAAAAATACTCCCGTTGGGTAGACATTGTGCAAAACTGTGGACATTTGATGGATAAACGGGCAGGTGAGGTTCCGTTCTGGCCCAGTCACTTACACAGCTACTGACGCACCCACAAAGCCAATCATACACCCATACAGCCACTCTCACCTCCACTCACAGACCCACACAGCCACTTATACACCTACTCACACACCCATACAGTCACTCACACACCCACTCACAGACCCACAAAACCACTCAGACACCCACTCACAGACCCATACAGCCACTCACACATGCACTCACACACCCACATAGCCACTCACACTCCCACTCAAACAGCCACTCAAACACCCACTCTCACACCCACAAAACCACTTGCACACCCACCCATTGATCCATACAGCCACTCCTACACCCACTTACAGACCCATACCACTGCTCACACACCCATACAGCCACTCACACACCCATAATGCCACTTACATACCAACTCACAGACCCATACAGCCACTCACAAACTCACTCATACACCGACACAGGTACTCACAGACCCACTCATAGACGCATGCAGCCACCCACACACCTACTCACTGACTGACAAAACTACTCACACTATACCCATACAGAGACTCACCCATCTACTCACAGACCAATACAGCCACTCACTTACCCATTCACCAACCCATACAGCTACTCACACACCCAATCACTGACCCATACAGCCACTCACACACCCACTCACAGACCCATACATCCACTCAGATACCCACTCACAGACCCATACAGCCACTCACAGAGCCACTCACAAACCCATACAGCCACTCACATACCCACTCGACCCCTATAGCCACACATACCCACAAAACGACTCACACACCCACTCACAGACCCATACAGCCACTCGTACACCCACTCACCAAGCTATACAGCCCCTCACACACCCACTCTCAAAGGTTACAGGTTACAGTTAGAAATTTGCTAAAAAACAAACAAACAAAGGTTACAGGGACATTATAGGTAGGAAATAACATTAAAATACCATAGAAAAAGGTTACAGGGACATTATAATTTGGAACTAGCATTAAACAAAACATAGAAATTAACTGAAAAACCAAAGGTTAAAGGGAGGTAATAGTTAGGTTTAGATTTTACACACACAAAGCCAAAGAAATTTCACAGATATAGCTACCTGAGCTAACTATAACTTATGCCCTCATCATGCACTGCTTATGACCTCACATATTACATCACTCATTACATGGTCAGTAACATCACTGATGACATCACTGATGCCATCTCAAATGAGATCGCTGATGACATCATGCAACTATAACTGCTGATTTTCTATGGTTTTGTGTGTGTAAAATCTGAGCCTAACTATAGCATTCCATTAATCTTTGTTTTTTTCAGTATATATATGTGTATGTCACAGTTCCCGGTCCTCTGGGTTGGGACCCCAGGGCCTCGGTACGTACTGGGGTTAGGCGCCCGTACACATCACATCTCTCTCCAAAAGCCGTGAAGACGAGGACTCCAGTGCAGGAAAACCATCAGACATCCGTTTAGTTTATCAATTTATTCAGCATGATCATAAACCAAAAAGCACACAACACGTTTTAGTGTCTTGCACACATTGGTCAAGGGTCGAGTTACACAGTGACAAACAAAGTAAAATAGAGAAAGTAACACAGTAACAACATAAAAGTTGGCTTGAGGGCTTGCATATACACAGTAAGGCAGAAAACGTGTTGGCCATTTTGTACTGCTGAAAAACATACCAGAATAGTATGAACAATGCAATTGTCATGCAACATGAGGAGTGCTTCCCCTGTCAAACTCATTAGAGTCAAACAAATTACTCATCAAATGGGCTATTGTAAAAAGGGGGCTAAACATGACACAACTGTATTTTGACATCCATACTCTTTTCATAAAATTTGCACATAAATTTGCATTGCAGAATCTTCCACATCATATTCTTGTGGCTTTTGCGAAATGTCGTTTGAATGCCTGTACAAACTAGGAATAGCCCCAGATGGTAGAACCGAACCCAGTAAGTACAAAGCCCTGGGTGCAATGTAGCCGCATGCCACAGGTACCCAAACACTGGTGTCACCATCACTCGAGGTGTCATTTCTGCCTGGTGAACCGGTAGATAGCCAAATTCAGCTCCAGTGGGCATTATCCAACATCAAGTGTCCAAGGAGTCCAGTTGTAAAGGCTGCTGTGCAAAGAGCTAGACAAATGTCGGAGCAAAACCAAAATATGTTACGGGTGCCTGCTAGTAAGCATCCATACGTGTATGTGATGGATGTCTACCTAGTCGTGCCCCTGTGGGCTCACACTCAAGCAATGCAATAATGCATAGGCCCCCTAGTCACAAGCAAAGTAAAAGAAAATCAAATAGAGAAAAGAAGAAATTGCAGAGGTCTTATCTCGTCGGTTCCCATGAACAACAGGAGAAGAGAAGGAGTTGACTCGGCCCAATTTTGAAGGAAAAGCAGATGTGGGTCTTGCAGACTGTTGTAACGAAACAGAGACCCCAATCCTGTGTGAACACAAAAACACAAAGGAACATCTACTTAAAATACAATAAACATGGAGTGGAGAAATAGAGAAGATACATATATACACAGTAAATGATCACTGTATGCAGGTCAAACATAGGAGGGACTGCACAGAACCTATAGTAAAATGCATATACACATGTGGGAGGGGAGGGGGGAAGGGGAACAGGGGGACAGCTTGAACAGGACTATACAGTGAGGACACCAATCAGTCCCCCAGGTGTACAGATAATTCCTCATTGGTGTTGAGACCGTCCGGAGTTCTGGAGTTGAGTTCAAGAATGTATCTCGATTCCAAGCATCTCTACTTTTGAGTGCAGTTACCCCCCCTGGGAGGCACGGGCACCCTGTCCAAGGTAAAGTATAAACCCTTTTTATATATAATAGATATATTCACTGAAAAAAACAAAGGTTACAGGGATGCTATAATTCGGAAAGGGAATAAAAAAAACCTTAGAAATTCATTGAAATAACCAAAGGTTACACAGACATTATAATTAGGCTCAGGTTTCCGTCATACCAAACCAGTGAAATTAAGCAGCTATAGTTATCTGAGCTGACTATGACTTGTTCCCCCACAATGCACTGCTTATGACCTCACATATTACATCAATCATGACATGGTCAGTGACATCGCTGATGACATCACTGATGACATCTCAAATGACATCAATGATGACATAATTCAGTGACTGAGCGTTTTAAAAAAGTTTATGAATGTTACATGTATATACCAAGGTGTATTGGTGAATCAGTGGCTGTATGACTGATTGTATAAGTGAGTGATTAGGTGTCTCAGTGAATGTATAGATGAGTAAACGGTTGTGTGAATGTCTGTATCAGTTTGTCAGTTGGTGTCTAAGTGGCTGTATGGGTGAGTGATAGATTTTCAGAGTACCTGTATGGTTGTCCTAATGTCTGTGTGGGTGGGCAAAGGATGTGTGACTGCCTGTATGAATGAGTGAGTGGGTGAGTAAGTGGCTGTATGGGTTAGTGAGTATGTGTGTGAGGGGCTGTATTGGTGAGTGAGTGTGTGTGTATGGTTGTGTGGGTGAGTAAGTGGATGTGTCAGTGGTATATGGGTGAGTAAGTGGGTATGTGAAAGACAGTATAGGTGAGTGATGTGGTATATGAGTGACTGCATGGGTGAGTGAGTGAATGTGAGAGTGGCTGTATGGGTGAGTGTTTGCTTGTGTCAGTGACTGTATAGGTGAGTGAGTACATGTTAGTATCTGTATGAGTAAGTGAGTGGGTGTGTGTGTATCTGTATGGGTGAGTGACTAGGTGTATTAGTAGCTCTATGGTGACTGACTCAGTGTGTGAGTGGCTGTATGAGTGGATGTGTCAGTGGCTGTATTAATGAGTGAGTGGGTGTATGAGTGGCTGTATGGGTGAGTGAGTGGATGTGTTTGTACATCCATGAATCAGTGAATGGGTATGTAAGTACTGGTATGGGTCTGTGAATGGGTTTATGAATAGTTGTGTGGAAGTGGGTGTATGAAAGGTTCTATGGGGGTGTGAGTGGGTACATCAGTGATTCTGTGGATGATGTCATCAGTGATGTCATTTGAGATGTCATCATTGATTTCATGAGCGATGTCACTGACCATGTCATGAGTGATGTAATATGTGAGGTCATAAGCAGTGCATTGCAGGGGTGCACGTTATAGTTAGCTCAGCTAACTATAACTGCTGAATTTCACTGGTTTTGTGTGAGTGAAACCTGAGCTTAACTATAACATCCCTGTAACCTTTGGTCTTTTCAGTGAATTTCAAAGGTTTTTTAAAATGCTAAATCCTAACTATAATGTCCCTGTAACCTTTGTTTTTTTCAGTGAATGTCTATGTTTTTTAACTAGTAGTCGCGTTTGCAGTGTGGTGGAGAAAGGGGGTGGGGCATCCAACCACCTCTCAGCAATCCCGCAGTCTGGGACTTACTGGAGGGGTTCCTGGCCCCCAAGGACACTCAGCATCCAAGGGGACTTCATCCCCCAACCAGCAGTGTGCCAGGAGGTGCGTTTGCAAAGTGGTGGAAAAAGGGACGTGGCTGCTAAAAAACTTTCGCCAATCCCGATGTGTGGGACTAACTGGAGGCAACAGGAGGGGTAGTTGGCCCCCAAAGACCCTCTGGAGCCAAGGGGACTTCATCCTCCAACCAGCAATGCACCAGGAGGCACATTTGCAGAGTGGTTGAGTAAGAGGGCGTGGCCGATGACAACCTCTCAGCAATCCCGCTCTGTGGGACTTGAGGTAAGAGGAGGGGTACTTGGCCCCCAAGGACCCTCTGCAGTCAAGGGGACTTCATCCCGAACCAGTTGTGCTTCAGGAGGTGCGTTTGCAGAGTGGTGCAGAAAGGGGGGGCTTCTGTCGACCTGCCGGTCTGTTTATTTTTTGTTATATATTTATATATATATATATATATATATGCGTTATAGTTAACTAAGGTAACTATAACGGCTGGTTTTGTATGAGTAAAATCTGACCCTAACTATAACGTCCCTGTAACCTTTGTTTTTTTAGTGACTATCTAAGGTTTTTTTAATTCTATTTGCTAACTATAACGTCCTTGTAACCTTTGGTTTCTTCAGTGAATTTCTAAGGTTTTTTAAATGCTAATTCCTAACTATAACGTCTCTGTAACCTTTGTTTTGTTTTGTGAATTTCTAAGGTTTTTTAACTAGCAGTCATGTTTGCAGAGTGGTGGAGAAAGGAGGCTGGGCTTCCGACCAGCTCTCAGGAATTCCGCTGCATAGGACTTACAGGAGGTACCAGGAGGGCTTCCTGGTCCCCAAGGTCCCTCTGGAGCCAAGGGGACTTTATCCCCCAACTTGTAGTGCACCAGGAGGCATGTTTGCAGAGTGATGGAGGAAAGGGGCGTGGTCTCTGACAACTTCTCAGCAATCCTGCTGTGTGGGACTTACTGGAGGTAACAGAAGGGGTAGTTGGCCCCCAAGGATGTCCTTGGGGGCCAATTACCCCTCCTATTACCTCCAGTAAGTCCCATGCAGCACGATTGCTGAGATCTGATAGCAGGCCATGCCCCTTTTCTCCACCATTCTGCAAAAGCACATCCTGCTGCACTACTAGTAGGGGGATGAAGACTCCTTGGCTGTTGAGGGGCCTAGGGGGCCAACCACCCCTTCTGTTACCTCTAGCAAGTCCCACACAGCGAAGGGGACTTCATCCCCCAACCAAGAGCATGCCAGGAGGCACATTTGCAGAGTAGTGAAGAAAGGGGGAGGGGCCTCTGCCGAGTTGCTGGCTTCTGATTTTTTTTTCATTTTAGGAAGGGGGGCTGTGGGGCCCCCTTCCCTTGACCCTTTTGGGCCCTGGGGGCCCCATCTCCCAGGGCCTGAGCCAAAGTTTTATTTTTAACTAAACAAAATGGGAGGGCGGCCGTCTGGCCCCCCTCCTGAGGCAAATTTAGACCCCGGGGACCCCATCCATGGGGCTAGGTCTTTAATTACATATGTATGTTTTTTAAAGGGGAGGGAGCTGTGAGGCCCCCCTCCCCAGACTGATTTTAGCCCCGGGGACCCCAACCCCCGGGATCCGGCCATTTTTTTTTTTTTTTTTTAATGGAGGGGGGTTGAGCGGCACCCATCAAAGACCATTTTTGGTCCAGGGGACCCCATCCCCCGGGGCATGGACATCTCATTGGGGACTGCAAGGGGAACCTGAAGGCCCCCGCAGTCCCGACCTGCTCCCCCTCCTGCGGGAGCCGGCATTGATTTTTACACCTAGGAAGCTGCTGATATGCAGCTCCTGCGTGTAAAAAGCAAAGTGTGCTCCGCTTTGAACAAGTGAGAGCAAAATGCTCTCTCTTGTTCAAAGCAGAGCACACTTGTTTGCTATGGGATGGCAGGAGCACTGCTCCCGCCATCCAATAGCAAACCGCAATGTCCCAGGTGTGGGTACCCCGGGACATTGCTGGAACCGGCCCTGGGTGTTGGTGGTCCCCAGGGCAATTTACAGCTCCAGTAGGGGGGCCGTGTGGCCCCCCTGCCATCTTAAAAGTAGCCCCGGGGAAGTGGTGGTCCCTGGGAAGCAGGGGGGGCACTTGGTCCCCTGCATTTAAGTGTATTAGCCCAGGGGAGATGGCGGTCCCCAGGGCTGCATGGGGGGGCCAGACTCCCCCACGCATCTTATTGAAATATAGCCCCAGGGAGGTGGTGGTCCCCGGGGCTGCTGGGGGCCCACGTGGCCCACTGCACTGCAGTATATATTAGCCCCAGGGAGGTGGTGGTCCCTGGGGCTGTGTGGTGTAGCTAGATCCCCAATCATTATTATTTATTGCCCCCCGGGGCCTGGCCTACCCGGGGGCTTAATTAAATGAAGTGCAGCAACCACGCTTTGCTTTTTTTAAATGTTCAGTGGGATTCGCGTATCCAACGCTACTCCCGCCGAATATTTTTTTTTTTTTTTTTTAATGCTTTTTCTGGCAATGGGGGTCCCTGTGGAATCCCCTGAACAGGCCTAGGGTATCAGGGTGTTTCTACACTGTCCCCTTTTCTTTTTTTAATGTTTTTGCTTGTGACTCGGTTTATCTGAGTCACAAGATGGCTGCCAACACTTCCTGGTTTGAAGTGTTGGCAATCAATCAGATCTCAGGCACGAGATCGGTAGGGTTCGCGGATCGACCACAACCACAGTTGTATATCTGAGAAATCTTTAAATTCCTCAGGAACTACTGAACGGATTTACACCATTTAAGAAAAAGAGTGCTTTCTGGACAAAGAGCTACCTTTTCGCCAAATTTGGTGTAATTCCATTCAGCAGTTCGAGCTGTAGCTGTGTCTAAATTTTCCTATGGAAATTAACAGTGAGAAAAGCATTTTGAGACCCCCCTTTTTCTCAGCCCCAGCTTGACGGATCATCCCGAAATTTTAAAAACAGCAGCTGACGTGACTGACCCATTAGTTTTAAAAATTTCACGAAGATTCGTCAAACGGCACCAAAGTTATTGGCAAATCAAAAACTGCTCTTCCTATGGAAACTAGGTCCTAACTATAACTACCTACTGGCAGTAGGTAATATAAATATATATATATCTATAGTATAGCGTATATATATATATATATATATATATATATGTATATATATATTACCTACTGGTCGCCAGTAGGTAGTTATAGTTAGGACCTAGTTTCCATAGGAAAAGCGTTTTTTGTTTTCCCAATAACTTTGGCGCCGGTTGACGAATCTTCGCGAAATTTTCAAAACTAGTGGCCAGCTCCGGTCCGCTCCTGTCTTGAAAGTTTCGGGGTGATTCACAAAGCGGGGGCCGAGAAAAAAGGGGGGTCCCAAAACGCGTTTTCCCCATGTTCTTTCCATAGGAAACTTTAGACACGGCTACAGCCCGAACTGCAGAACGGAATTACACCAAATTTGGCAAAAAGGTAGCCCTTGGTTCAGAAAGAGTCCTTTTTGTTAAATGGTGTAAATCCGTTCAGTAGTTCCTGAGAAATTCAAAAAATAAAAGGTGGATAATCAATTTTCCATAGGAAACTTTAGCCAAGGCTACAGCCCGAACTGCTGAACGGAATTACACCAAATTTGGCAAAAAGGTAGTGCTTGGTTCAGAAAGCGACCTTTTTTTTAAATGGTGTAAATCCATTCCGTAGTTGCTGAGAAATTCAAAAAATAAAAGTTTCAATATCTAGGGACGCGGTGGATTCGCGAACCCTCCCGACCACGAGCTTCACTGTGATTGGCTGCCAACACTCCAAACCAGGAAGTGTTGGCAGCCATCTTGTGACTCGGTAGAACCGAGTCACAAGAAAACAGTGAAACAAAGGTGAAAAACAAGAAAAGGGGGCAGGGTAGAAACACCCTGACCCCCTAGGCCTGCTCAGGGGGTCCCACAAGGACCCCAAAGGTCAAAAAAAGCATTAAGGCCGCGAATCCTGCCGCAATTTTAAAAAAAATGAAGTGCGGACTCCCACGCTTCATTTAAATGAGGCCCCCGGGTGGGCCAGGTCCTGGGGGCATTGCCCAACAAATAATAGTGGGGGCCCGTGGGGGCCCCCGCAGCCCCGGAGACTGCCACCTCCCCGGGACTTATTACAATGTATGCAGGGGGCACTACAGCCCCCCGCAGCCCCGGGGACCGCCACCTCCCCGGGGCTGTAAAAAAAAAGCGTGGGGGGGTCCCAATCCCCCCCCACGCTGCATGTCAGCAGCTCCCCTTGTGGAAAAGCAATGCCGGCTCCTGCAGGAGGCGGGGAGCCGGCGGGACTGTGGGGGCATTGAGGCTCCCCCCAGGGTCCCCATCACAGAGGCCAGTCCCCGGGGGATGGGGCCCCCTGGCGCATTGTAAATTGGGGGATTAATTCCCCTTGAGTCCTGAGGGTCCCTGGGGCCCAACTAGCCCACCAGGTACCTCCAGTAAGTGCCACAGAGCTGCGTTGCAGAGAGGTGGTTCGAGGCCACGCCCCTTTTTACACCACTCTGCAACGCAGCTCTGTGGCGCTTACTGGAGGTACCTGGTGGGCTAGTTGGCCCCCAGGGACCCTCAGGATTCAAGGGGACTTAATAGGGACGTTATAGATAAAAATTAGCATTTAAAAAACCTTTGAAATTCACTGAAAAAACCATAGGTTTCAGGCACGTTATAGTTAGAAATTAGCATTTAAAAAACCTTAGAAAATCACTAAAAAAAACATAGGTTTCAGGGACGTTATAGTTAGTTGGAGATTTCACTCGTACAAAACCAGAGAAATTCCACCGTTATAGTTAGTTCAGCTAACTATAACTCATGCCCCCGCAATGCACTGCTGATGATGTCACATATTACATCATTCATGACATGGTCAGTGACATCACTGATGACATCACTGATGACATCTCAAATGACATCACTGATGACATTTGATGATGATGATGATGATAAGTATATTGTCACCAGAATATCATGCCACATACCCAGATTGCCATTTCAATATTTCCTAAGCAGAATGTTCCATATAAAGGCAGTTACATCAAGCCTCATGGACCCGCTTCAGTCCGCGGTGGTGCGCCACCTGACAGACTGACAGACTGACACTGACATTCACACAGATTAGTCATTCTCCCACGTTTAATCACTCACTTATACAGTCAGTCATGCACCTACTAAATCATCCATTCATACACTCATACACCCGCTCATTCTTCAATACACCTTGGCGTATATATACATAACATTCTTAAACTATTTAGAAACACTCCGCCACTGGATGATGTCATCAGTGATGTCATCAGTGATGTCATTTGAGATGTCATCAGTGATATCATCAGTGATGTCACTGACCATGTCATGAGTGATGTAATATGTGATGTCATCAGCAGTGCATTGCGGGGGCCAGAGTTATAGTTAGCTCAACTAACTATAACAGCTAAATTTCTCTGGTTTTGTACGAGTGAAATGTCCAACTAACTATAACGTCCCTGAAACCTGTGTTTTTTTCAGTGAATTTCTATGGTTTTTTTAAATGCTAATTTCTAACTATAACGTCCCTGAAACCTATGGTTTTTTTCAGTGAATTTCAAAGGTTTTTAAAATGCTAATTTCTAACTATAATGTCCCTGAAACCTATGGTTTTTTCAGTGAATTTCTAAGGTTTTTTAAATGCTAATTTCTAACTATGCCTACATAGGTAGGACATGTGCAGAAAGAGGAAGAAAGGTGCAGAAAGAAGCAAGAGAAATGCAGAAAGAGGCAACAGAAGTCCAGAAAGAGGAAGAAAGGTGCAGAAAGAAGCAAGAGATGTGCAGAAAGAACCAACAGACGTGCAGAAAGAGGCCTTGTTGCAAAGTCATCCTATGCCCTGGGCACCCCCTAACTTTTTGCTGACTGGTACTAGTGGTAACTGACTCTGACTGACCATGGGCTCTGCCTAACCAGGCCCGGAGCCAGTCCTATGCTGAAAGACACTGAGAATACAGTGAAAACACCTATATACACTAGGGTACACTATGGGTTGGGGTACCCCTGTGATTGGCATGACCTCCCCTGTAAGGCCCTAGTACATAATAGGGCAGGGGGATTAAAACTACCTCTAAGTCCCTAGCATATAATAGGGCATGGCAGTTTAGAGGCCAGCAGCCCTTTTCTGCACTTGCATGTGTGCACTGCTGAGCCTGAGGTCAGTTTAAAAGTAGCCCTGTGTGTGCAGAAACAGGCAAGAGAGGTGCAGAAAGAAGCAAGAGAGGTGTAGAACGAAGCAAGAGAAGAGCTGAAAGAAGCAAGAGAAGTGCAGAAAGAAGCAAGAGCAGTGCAGAAAGAACCAACAGAGGTGCAGAAAGAGGCAAGAGGGGTGCAGAAAGAAGCAAAAGAGGTGCAGAAATAGGCAAGAGGGGTGCAGAAAGAGGCAAGAGCAGTGCAGAAAGAACCAAGAAACATGCAGGAAAAGGGAAGAAGTGTGCAGAAAGAGGCACGAGGGGTGCAGAAAGAAGCAAGAGAGGGGTAGAAAAAAGCAAGAGAAGTGCAGAAAGAAACAACAGAGGTACAGAAAGAGGCAAGAGGGGTGCAGAAAGAGGCAAGTGAAGTGCAGAAGGAAGCAACAGAGGTGCAGAAAGAGGCAAGAAAGGTGCAGAAAGAGGCAAGAAAGTTGCAGAAACAGGCAAAAGAGGTGCACAAAGAGGGAACAGGGGTGCACACAGAGGCAAGAGAGGTACAGAAAGAACCAACAGAGGTGCAGAAAGAGGCAAGTGTGGTGCAGAAATGTACAAGAGAGTAGCAGATAGAAGCAAGAGCAGTGCAGAAAGAACCAACAGAGGTTCAGAAAGAGGCAAGAGGGGTGCAGAAAGAGGCAAGAGAAGTGCAGAAAAAAGCAAAAGAGGTGCAGAAAGAGGCAAGACGGGTGCAGAAAAAGGCAAGAGAGGAGCAGAAAGAGGCAAGAGAGGTGCACACAGAGGCACAAGGGGTACAGAAATTTGCAAGAGAGGTGCAGAAAGAAGCAAGAGAAGTGCAGAAAGAAGCAACAGAGGTGCAGAAAGAGGCAAGAGGGGTGCAGAAAGAGGCAAGAGAAGTGCAGAAAGAACCAAACGATGTGCAGAAAGAGGCAAAAGAGGTGCCGAAAGAGACAAGAGATGTGCAGAAAAAGGGAAGAAGTGTTCAGAAAGAAGCAAGAGAAGTACAGAAAGAGGCACGTGAGGTACAGAAGGAGGCAAGAGAACTGCAGAAAGAGGCAAGAGAGTTGCAGAAACAGGCAAAAGGGGTGCAGAAAGAGGGAACAGGTATGCAGACAGAGGCAAGACAGGTGCAGAAAGAGGGAAGAGGAGTACAGAAAGAGGCAAGAGGGATGCAGAAACTTCAACGGAGGTGCAGAAAGAAGCAAGAGCAGTGCAGAAAGAACTGACAGAGGTGCAGAAAGAGGCAAGAGGGGTACAGAAAGAGGCAGGAAAAGTGCAGAAAAAGGCAAAAGAGGTGCAAAAAGAGGCAAGAGAACTACAGAAAAAGGCAAAAGAAGTGCAGAAAGAGGCAGGAGAGGTGCACAAAGAGGCAAAAGGGGTACAGAAAGAGGCAAGAGGGGTGCAGAAAGAAGCAAGAGAAATGCAGAAAGAAGCAACAGAGGTGCTGAAAGAAGCAAGAGGGGTGCAGAAAGAGGCAAGAGAAGTGCAGAAAGAAGCAACAGAGGTGCCAAAAGAGGCAAGAGAGGTGCAGAAACAGGCAAGAAAGGTGCAGAAACAAGGAACAGGGGTGCAGAAAGAGGTAAGAGCGATATAGAAAGTTGCAAGAGAGGTGCAGAAAGAAGCAAGAGCAGTGCAGAAAGAACCAACAGAGGTGCAAAAAGAGGCAAGAGGGATGCAGAAAGAGGTAGGAGAGGTGCACAAAGAGGCAAGAGAGGTACACAAAGAGGCAGGAGGGGTACAGAAAGAAGGAAGAGAAGTGCAGAAAGAAGCAACAGAGGTGCGGAAAGAGGCGCGAAGGGTGAAGAAAGAGGCAAGAAAAGTTCAGAAAGAGGGAACAGGGGTACAGAAAGAGGCAAGAGAGGCGCAAAAAGAGGGGAGAAGGGTGCAGAAAGAGGCAAGAGATGTGCAGAAAAAGGGAAGAAGTGTGCAGAAAGAAGCAAGAGAAGTGCAGAAAGAGGCAAGTGAGGTACAGAAGGAGGCAAGAGAACTGCAGAAAGAGGCAAGAGAGTTGCAGAAACAAGCAAAGGGGGTGCAGAAAGAGGGAACAGGTGTGCAGACAGGTGCAGAAAGAGGGACAGGGGTACAGAAAGAGGCAAGAGGGATGCAGAAATTTGCAACAGAGGTGCAGAAAGAAGCAAGAGCAGTGCAGAAAGAACCAACAGAGGTGCAGAAAGAGGCAAGAGGGGTACAGAAAGAGGCAAGAAAAGTGCAGAAAAAAGCAAAAAAGGTGCAAAAAGAGGCAAGAAAACTGCAGAAAAAGGCTAAAGAAGTGCAGAAAGAGGCAGGAGAGGTGCACAAAGAGGCAAAAGGGGTACAGAAAGAGGCAAGAGGGGTGCAGAAAGAAGCAAGAGAAATGCAGAAAGAAGCAACACAGGTGCTGAAAGAGGCAAGAGGGGTGCAGAAAGACGCAAGAGAAGTGCAGAAAGAAGCAACAGAGGTGCAGAAAGAGGCAAGAGGGGTGCAGAAAGAGGCAAGAGAAGTGCAGAAAGAAGCAACAGAGGTGCAGAAAGAGGCAAGAGAGGTGCAGAAACATGCAGGAGAGGTGCAGAAAGAGGGAACAGGGGTACAGAAAGAGGCAAAAGAGGTGCAGAAAAAGAAAGAAAGGTGCAGAAAGAAGCAAAAGAAATACAGAAAGAGGCAAGAGAGGCGCAGAAAGAAGCAAGAGTGGTTTGCACACCATTAGTACCAATTTAATACCCACATTTAGCACTAAGTAACAGGTGCCCATTCTAGGTTTGCAAAGGGCCTTCCATCACGCTGTAACACTTGTCGCTGCATTTTTGGTAACGTTTGAGCTAGAAACAAGGTTTTTATTTGTTCAAATCTGCAGATCATGCAGCAGATGATGGATTATGTGGCAAATGCGGAAAATGTATAATTATCCAAAAGTCGGTGCAGCCAAGCAGTCACATTATTCTAGTGGCCCTGCTCATACCTCTGACTAGGTCCAGAAGTGCTTCTCAGTGGTTCCTTCTTTTTTTTGTCTCGATGAGTTTATAGTTTAGATTCTATGGAAACGAGGAAGACTAAACCTGAGGTTACCACTCCACAACACAGACTATCATACCACACAATTACTCTCCATAACACATAATCCCACTCTACATAATTCCTATACACTAAATACCACATACTTTCTATCCACATAATTTCACTGCACAACATACCACATAATTCCACTACAGACAACCTACATCCACTCCACTCCAAGAAACATTAATAAAACACTTTTACATTTACAACGCCAATAGCTCTAACTCTCGCAAATGCAGAATCTATTACATTACAAATGCTTCTTTAACTAGTAGTCGCGTTTGCAGAGAGGTGGAGAAAGGGGACTGGGCCTCCGTCCACTGGTCAGGAATTCCACTGCGTAGGACTTACAGGAGGTACCAGGAGGGCTTCTTGGCCCCCAAAGTCCCTCAGGAGAAAAGTGGACTTCATCCCCCAACCCGTAGTGTACCAGGAGGCGCGTTTGCAGAGTGGTGGAGAAAGGGGGCATGGCCTTCGAAGACCTCTTAGCAAACCCACTGTGTGGGACTTACTGGAAGTAACAGATGGGGTAGTTGGCCCCCAACGACAACCTTGGGGGCCAACTACCCCTCCTATTACCTCCAGTAAGTCCCACACAGCAGCATTAGTAAATTCTCATAGCAGGCCACGCCCCGTTTGCCCACCAGTCTGCAAACGTGCTCCCTGGCGCGCTCTTCGATGGGGATTAAAGTCCCCTTCGCTGCTGGGGGTGGTTAGGGGCCAACTAGCCTACCTGTTACCTCCAGTAAGCTCCACACAGTGGGATTACTGAGAGGTGGACACAGGCCATGCCCCCTTTGTCCACCACTCTGCAAATGCTCCTGGCGCGCTCTTGGTTTGGGGGCGAAGTCCCCTTGCCTCCTGAGGGTCCCTGTGGGCCAACTAGCCCTCCTGTTACCTCCAGTAAGCCCCACACAGCTGGATTGCTGAGAGTGGTCCAAGGACACGCCCCATTTTTACACCACTCTGCAAACACGCCACCTGGCGCACTGCTGCTCGAGGAATGAGGTCCACTTCAGTCCTGAGGTCCTCAGGACACAAGAGGACCTCATCACCCCACCAGCAGTGCGCCAACAGGCGCGTTTACAGAGTAGTGTAAAAAGGGGCGTGGTCTCAGACCACCTCTCGGCAAACTAACTGCATGGGGCTTACTGGAGGTACCTGGTGGGCTAGTTGGCCCCTTAGGACCCTTAGCATTCAAGGGGACTTAATCCCCCAACCCAGAACGCGCCAGGAGGTGCGTTTGCAGAGTGGTGCAGGGAGGGAGCGGGGCCTCCGGCAGGATGCAGGCTTTTCTTTTCTTTTTGTATTTTTAGAAGGGGGGCTGTGTGGCCCCCCTTCGTTTAGTATTTTTTAGGCCCTGGGGACCCCATCCCCCAGGGCCTGACCCATTTTTTTTACTTTAAAAAAAAAAATGGGAAGTGGGCCGGGCGGCCCCCCTCCCGAGGCCGATTTTGGCCCCGGGGACCCCATCACCCGGGGCCTGGCCTCGTTTAAAAAAAATTATTTATAGGTGAGGGGGATGCATGGCCCCCCTTCCCTGGGCCACTTTTGGCCCCGGGGACCCCATCCCCCGGGGCCTGGCCTCTTTTTAAATAATAGATATATTTTTTAATTATGGGATATGGGCCGCGTGGCCCCCCTTCCCTGTGCCATGTCTGGCCCGAGGACCCCACCTCCCGGGGCCTGGACAGCCTCCTTATTTTTGGGAGGGGGTCCCCCTCCTGAGGCCAATTATGGCCCTGGGGACCCCATCCCCCGGGGCCAGCCGGCCTTCCTTTTTTTTTTTTTTTAAATAAATAAAATAAAGGGGAGGGTCAGAGTGGCCCCCCTCCCGGGCCACTTCTGGCCCTGGGGACCCCATACCCTGGGGCCTGGCATCAGCTGTGGGGACCATGGGGGGAGCCCCAATGCCCCCACGGTTCCTGCCGGCATGCAGCTCCCCTTGTCCAAAAGCAATCTGCTTCGCTTCATGGAAGCGAGAGCAGGTTTTCTGCTCTCGCTTCCATGAAGTGAAGCAGGAGTTTGCAATGGCAGGGCAGGGGCACTGCTCCCGCCCTGCCAATGCAAACTGCAATGTCCCGGGGGTGGGCACCCCGGGACATTACTGGAACCGGCCCTGGGGGGTGGCAGTCCCCAGGGCCATGAAGGGCTCCAGGAGGGGGTCCGCGCGGCCCCCTCCCTTCAGTATTAAAGCCCCAAGGAGGTGGTGGTCCCCGGGGCTGGGGTCCGCAACGGACCCCCGCATTATCTTAATTAGTGCCTTGGGGAGGTGGGGGTCCCCGGGGCTTGGGGAGGCCCGTGAGGCCCCCCGCATATTATTACTAAATGCCCAGGGAGGTGGTGGTCCCCGGGGCAGCGTGGGGGGCAGCAGCCCCCCCACGCATAATTGACACAAGCCCCGGGGAGGTGGCGGGCCCCGGGGCTTGGGGAGGCCCGTGAGGCCCCCCGCATATTATTACTAAATGCCCAGGGATGTGGTGGTCCCCGGGGCAGCATGGGGGGCAGCAGCCCCCCACGCATAATTGACACAAGCCCCGGGGAGGTGGCAGTCCCTGGGGCAGCGTGGAGGGGCAGCGGGGGCCGTATTCCCCAGCGTATAATTAAAGAAAGCCCCTGGGAGGTGGTGGTCCCCAGGGCTGCGGAGGCCCCCGCGGGCCCCCGCATACCAATAATAAATTGCCCCCGGGACCTGGCCCACCTAGGGGCTTAAGGAAAACGAAGTGCGGGAGCCCGCGCTTTGCTTTTTTTTCGGCCGGATTCGCGCACCCAGCGCAAATTCGGCCGATTTTTTTTTTTAAAAAATGCTGTTTTTGGCCCTAGGGTCCTTGTGGGACCCCCTGAGCAGGCCTAGGGGGTCAGGGTGTATCTACACTGCCCCTTTTCTTGTTTTTTATCCTTTTTTTGACTGATTTCTTGTGACTCGGTTCTACCGAGTCACAAGATGGCTGCCAATACATTCTGGTTTGGAGTGTTGGCAGCCAATCAGAATGAAGCTCGTGCTCGGCAGGGTTCGCGAATCCTCCTCGGTGCTCAGATATATACATTTTTATTTTTTGAATTTCTCAGCAACTGCTGAACAGATTTACACCATTTTTTAAAAAAGCACGCTTTCTGGCCCAAGACCTACCTTTTTGCCAAATTTGGTGTAATTCCGTTCAGCAGTTCGGGCTGTAGCTTTGTCTAAAGTTCCTATGGAAATTAACATGGGGAAAATGCGTTTTGGGACCCCCCCACTTGATGAATCACCCCGAAACTTTCACAACAGGAGCTGACCTGAGTGAACCATTAGTTTTGAAAATTTCGCGAAGATTAATCAAACGGTGCCAAAGATATTGGCAAAAGAAAAAACCCTTTTTGAATAGAAACAAGGTCCTAACTATAACTACCTACTGGTGACCGCCAGTAGGTAATGTATATATATATATATATATATATATATATATATATATATATATATATATATATATATATATATATATATATATATTCCACACAACCTACTTCATGCCAAACAAGAAGAGGGCACGCACACGAGGTAGGTAAAATCTGCAGCATATCTTTATTGCCATGGGCCTCCCACGACTCAGCACAAAAGAGAGACGCGTTTCGACAGGGAACCTGCCTTTATCAATCTAAAGGACGCCATGTTTAGGCTGCATTTAAATACCAGAAAATGCTGAATACAGACAAAATACTTCATTTCAATGCGCAGTGAGTCTGCCCATCTGAAATTCATTTAGTTACCTACTCATTAGTAAAAATTCAAACGTTTTCAAATGCATACATAATTATCAAAATCTGCAAGCTTGACTTGTAATAAAAAAGTTCAATGCCATTCTTAAATGTCACATGACAAATATAAATATCCAAGTGATGCTCTTGTCCTTAAAAATACTTTTTTTATCTTGTTGCGATCTGATTAATGTAGCAAGTTTGGGACTGATTACTATGAACCATCTGCATATTCGATCGTCTGAGTGCCCATGACTTCTACTTAAAAAACATGGCAAATGTCAACAGCTCATACATACTATCGATTTCCTCTTGATGGCTTATTATAATACCCAGTAACTTCGCAATATCCAAAATATATCGTCGAACAGGCAAATCTGTTGATGGAAGTCTTAGGCATGTCACCCGTTAGTCCTTGCTGGTCAACAAACTACCAATACCAGCATGCATCTGGCGAGTTTCTCTGGGTCAGACGCCACGATAGCAGTACAATTCAATGCTGAAATGCAAGTCAGGGAGGCCCATCCACGCAAAAAACATGGATTGCTGTCTACACACCTCACCGTTTGGAGTGAATACTCCTACAGTGCCCAGTCACCAAATTACCACAGGCCTTCTGAGTGGGGTCATCAATCCGTCTCGACAGGAAGCGTTCTCCGCGCTGAAAATCCCTGGATTTCCTCGCGCCGATGCAACGTCCTCCTCCACGAATCACGCCTCCAATTACTCCTCCCTGGGTGCAATCTGGGGGCCACCGATATGGCCTCTAGCCTCATCCACTTTCCACTACGGTGATAATCGGCAGCCCAAAACGACTGGTTTTGCGTGCAAGCAGCGTCACTGCAACGCTGCATAAATATTCCACACAACCTACTTCATGCCAAACAAGAAGAGGGCACGCACACGAGGTAGGTAAAATCTGCAGCATATCTTTATTGCCATGGGCCTCCCACGACTCAGCACAAAAGAGAGACGCGTTTCGGCAGGGAACCTGCCTTTATCAATCTAAAGGACGCCATGTTTAGGCTGCATTTAAATACCTGAAAATGCTGAACACAGACAAAATACTTCATTTCAATGTGCAGTGATTCCGTCCCATCTGAAATTCATTTAGTTACCTACTCATTAGTAAAAATTCAAACGTTTTCAAATGCATACATAATTATCAAAATCTGCATGCTTGACTTGTAATAAAAAAGTTCAAAGCCATTCTTAAATGTCACATGACAAATATAAATATCCAAGTGATGCTCTTGTCCTTGGCATTGAAAATACTTTTTTTTATCTTGTTGCGATCTGATTAATGTAGCAAGTTTGGGACTGATTACTATGAACCATCTGCACATTCGATCGTCTGAGTGCACATCACTTCTACTTAAAAAACATGGCAAATGTCAACAGCTCGTACATACTATTGATTTCCTCTTGATGGCTTATTATAATACCCAGTAATTTCGCAATATCCAAAATATATCGTCGAACAGGCAAATCTGTTAATGGAAGTCTTAGGCATGTCACCTGTTAGTCCTTGCTGGTCAACAAACTACCAATACCAGCATGCATATGGCGAGTTGCTCTGGGTCAGACGCCGCAATAGCAGTACAATTCAATGCTGAAATGCAAGTCAGGGGAGGCCCATCCACGCAACAAACATGGATTGCTATCTACACACCTCACCGTTTGGAGTGAATACTCCTACAGTGCCCAGTCACCAAATTACCACAGGCCTTCTGAGTGGGGTCATCAATCCGTCTCGGCAGGATGCATTCTCCGCGCTGAAAATCCCTGGATTTCCTCGCGCCGATACAACGTCCTCCTCCACGAATCACGCCAATATATATATTCCAAAATGTCATCCCTTCTGTCAGAATCATCAAAGATGAGGCAGCCACCAACTCCTTGCATGGATTTATTGCACGAAGAACAATGCATTTCAGTTACACAGTAGCCTTTGTCAAGCTACAGAACACATGTAAACGCCAACATTAAAAAAGTGGAAGTCTAGGATAGGCATGGAAGACATACTTTCCATCTGGCAGGGAATCAGACCCAAATCGTGCACATGATTTATACATCGATTTCAATAAAGAATTCATGAGTAACATGTATTTTTAGGTCAGTATGTTATGACTATAAAATAAATATACCATGCTGGATAAGGGAAAGGCACGGCCCCACTCCATGTTTTAATTTTGGATTTGGCCCCGGGAATGTGGTGGTTCCGTGGACCAGGGGTCGGCAAGGACCCCCTCCTTATTGTTTTTTTTTCCCGGGGAGTTGGTAGTCCCTGAGGCTTCTACAAGCCCTAGAAGGGGGGTTCATGCAGCCCCCTCCTTTTTTAAAAAGACCCAGGGAGGTGGTGGTCCCCATTGCAATGGGGGATCCACGTGGCCCACCCAATATGTTTATGTTGCCCCGGAGAGCTGGTGGTCCCCAGGGCATGAAATTTCCCTTGGAGGTGTGCCACGTGCACCTCCCTCCATTAAATTTATATAAACTCTGCATGCCCCCGGACCTGGCCCACCTGGAAGACAGTGCTTATTTTGTTTTAAATTTTTGCCACAGATTCACAACTCCCTCACGGTTTTGTGCCAATTTGTTTTTAAAAGGTTTTTTTTTGCCCTAGTGGGATCCCAGTGGGACCCCAGGACCAGGGCTAGGGGGTCAGGGTATTCCTATCCTGCCCCCTTTTCTTTTTGTTTGTTATGTTTTTTCTGGGACTCGGCTGAAGCTGAGTCCCATGATGGCTGCCAACTCTTCCTGGGTGAAGTGTTGGTAGACAATCAGATTTCAGCACGGGGTCTGTCGGATCCTCTGAGGATCTGCGTCCCTATATATATACAAATTTGGATTTCCATTTATATCTCAAAATCTACTGAACGGATTTACACCAATCCACAAAAAGGTCACTTTATGGACCAAGAGCTACCTTTCTGCCAAATTTGGTGTTTAGCGGTTCAGGCAGTGGTCATGTCTAAACTCCCTATGGGTAATGGCATGGGAAAAATGCATTTTGGTACACCCCTTTTTCTCAGCCCCCTGTTGACAAATCACCATGAAACTATAAACACAGCAGCTGAACCAACTGTTGTACTACTTCAAAAAGTTTTGTGAAGATTCATCAAACAGCGCCAAAGTCATTGGCAAACCAGAAAATGCTTTTCCTAAGGAAACTAGTTCCTACTATAACTATCTACTGGCGACCACCAGCAGCTAGTTATAGTTAGGATGTAGTTTCCATAGAAAGAGCGTTTTTTCATTTGCCAATAACTTTGGCGTCATTTGATGAATCCTGTCTTGAAGGTTTTGGGGTGATCCGTCAAGTGGGGGCCGAAAAAAAGGGGGAGTCCCTAAACGCGTTTTCTCCATGTTAATTTCCATAGGAATTTTAGACACGGCTACAGCCCGAACTGCTGAACGGAATTACACCAAATTTGGCGTAAACCTGTTCAGTAGTTGTGGAGTAATTCAAAGAAATTTCCAATTGTATATATAGGGATGCGGAGGATATCAACCCCTCCTGATCTTGAGCTGAGATCTGATTGGCTGCCAACACTTCAAACTAGGAAGTGTTGGCAGCCATCTTGGAACTCAGCTTGAGCAGAGGCCCAGAAAAAACATTTTAAAAATGAAAAAGGGGCAGGGTACAAATACCCTGACCCACTAGGCCTCTTGGGGAGTCCCACAGGGACCCCACAGGGTCAAAAAGCATTTTTTTAAAACATTTTGGATGGGAGTCCTGCAGGATCAGTGGATCTCACCGAAACTTTTTTTAAAAACAAAGCGCGGACTCCCGTGTTTCGTTATTATTGGGTCCCCGGGTGGGCCAGGTCTTGGTGGCATTTTCATATTAAGGGAGGGGGCCTCACAGGCCCCCACTTCCTAGGCTTATTAATGCCCCAGGAACCACAACCTCATTGGGCTTATTTATTTTCAAATGGGGGGCCTCTTGGCCCCCTGGGCCTGGGGACCACCACCTTCCCCGGGCCACATGCCAAACTCAAATCAGGGAGGGGCTCTTGGACACCCGTGCCCTGGGGACCACCACCTCTGTGATGAAAATGCATTATTAAATGGGGGGACTTCTCGGAACCCCCGGGGACCACCACCTCCCCTGGGCCACATTCCAAAATTAAATAGGGGGACCTCCTGGACCCCCGTGCCCTGGGGATCGCCACCTCCCCGGGGCTTTAAAATTTGTAATGGTAGGCCTCAGGGACCTCTCAAGGTCCATGGGGCCACCACCACCTCTCCAGGGCCAACATCAACAAGAAAGAAGGGGGCCACATAGCCCCGCCCTGGACCACCCCCCAGAGGGTCGGCTCCTGTTATGTTCCGGGGTATCCACTCCCAGGTCATAGCAGTTTGCTGTGGCTTGGTGGGAGCTTTACCGCTCTCTCCAAGTCACAGCACATGCTCTGCTACCAGCAAGCAAGAGTATTAAAAATGCTCTTGCTTGCTGGAAGTGGGGCTGAATTGCTCTCACACACAGGGAGCTGCCTTTCCAGCACCTCCCTGTGTGTGAAAGCAATGCCAGCTCCCATAGGAGGCGGAGAGCTGGCAGGGATTGCAGGGGCCTTGAGGCTCCCCCCACTGTCCCCAACAGATGTGAGTGGGTGATAGAGTCTGGGGCCTAGGGGATGGGGTCCCCAGGAATGAAATCAGCCCAGGGAGGGGGCCGCGCCACTCCACCCACATACCAAAAAGGCCTGACCCGGGGGATGGGGTCCCTGGGTCCAAAATCAGCCTAGGGAAGGGAGGGCAATGTAGCCCCCTCCCCTAATAAAACCAAACATTTTCTTTTTAAAAGTTAGCCCCGGTAAGTCACCGGTGGCCTGCCTCCTTTTACCACCAATCTGCAAACACGGCTCCTGATGTACTACTGGTTGGGGGATGAAGTCCCCTTGGATGCTCAGGGTCCATGGGGGCCAGGAACCCCTCCTGTCACCTACAGTAAGTCCCACACAGCGGAACTGCTTGGAGGTCCTCAGAGGCCCCACCTCCTTTCTGCACCACTCGCAAACGCGAGTACTAGTTAAAAAACCATAGAAATTAATTTAAAAAAATCAAAGGTTACAGGGACATTATTGTTAAGAAATAGAATTTGAAAAACCTTAGAAATTCACTTAAAGAACCAAAGGTTACAGAGATGTTATAATTAGGAAATAGAATTTTTAAAAAACTTAGAAATTCACTGAAAAAACCCAAAGATTACAGGGACGTTATAGCTAGGTTCAGATTTTACTCATACAAAACCAGTAAAATTCAGCAGTTATAGATACCTGAGCTAACTATAACTTATGCCCCCCACAATGCATTGCTTATGACCTCATATATTACATTACTCATGAAATGGTCAGTGACATCACTGATTACATCTCAAATGACATCACTCATGACATCACTAACCCTGGGCGTAGTTCGCGTAGTAGCACTACGCGTAGCTACGCGAAGTGCACTTCGCACTACGCGAGCTACGCGTAGCACTACGCAAACTGCGTAGTGCGGTAGGAAATGCTGTTCGCAATGATTGCACAGTGCCGGATGCTTGTCCGCACTGTGCAATCATTGCAAACGGCATCTTGCACAGTGCAAGCGGTCGTTTTCTGCCGCTCGAGTAGATTTGTACTCGAGCGGCAGTTTTCTCAACGCAGACTGGTAGTTTCTCATCGCGAGCGGTCGCGAGCATACGCGACCACTCGCAATGAGAAACCTGACCTCCCCGCGTTGAGAATCTCGCTGGGAGGTTTATTTTCCACGCTCGCGATCGGCAACTTGATGTTGCTGATCGCGAACGAGGAAAAAGTCTCGCCGGGATGTCATTTTGCTCGCTCGCGGTTGCCAACTTGACGTTGAGGACCGCGAACAAGCAAAAAATGCCCGCTACGCGTTTTTGCACTGTGCTACGTGCAATTCGCATAGCGCGTAGTTGCGCAAACTAGGCGAGCATAGCGTAGTTTTCCGCCCAGGCCTAGACATCACTTATGACATTATCTACAGAAACACTCACACCAACTCAACCCCCATACAACCTCTCGTATGCCCACTCACACACCCACACAACCACTCACATGCCCATTCACAGACCCATACCAGTACTCACACACCCACACACACTCCTCCATGGAGCCAGTCACACACCCAATCACTTACTCATACAGCCACTCACACAACCATTCACTCACCCATACAGCTAATCATACAACCAGTCACGCACCAGTACAGCCAGTCACATAGCCACATACTCACCAAAACAGCTACTCACACCCACTTATTTACCTACACAGTCACTCACACACCCACTCACTCACCCACACAGCCTCTCAACAGAGCCACACTAACACACACACCTACACAACCACTTACATACCCGTTCACACATCCATACAAGCACTCACACATCCGCTCACTCACTCATTACAACCTTTCACACAGACACTCGCTCTCCAATACAGCCACTCACACACCAACTCACTTAACCAAACACCCACTCAAACAGCCACTCACTCACCCATACAGCCACTTACACACCCAGTCGCTCACTCATGCAGACATTCAGACATCCACTCACTCACCCATACAGTCACTACACACCCAGTTACCCACCCATAGAGTCACTCACACTGCCACTCACTCACCCATACAGCCACTGACACACCCACTCACTCAAAAATACAGCCACTCACACAGTAAACTCACTCACCCACACAGCTACTCACACACAGAGTTATACACCCACACAGCCACTCACACACCGATGCACACAAGGATACATAGAGTCACACAGCCACTCACATAATATATGTTAGAAGTAGTATCACTCAGTAGTAGTGCGCCTAGTATACTAATTTAACTTTTGTAGTAGGTTAGTTTATATGTTTACTACCCATAAACTCTTAAAAACAGTTACACTCACATGAGGATGTCAGCAATGATGTCATTTGAGATGTCATTAGTGATGTCCTTCGAGATGTCATCATAAGCAGTGCATTGCAGGTGCGTACGTTATAGCTAGCTTGGTTAACTATAACTACTGAACTTCACTGGTTTTGTATGAGTAAAATCTGAGCCTACCTATAAATTCCCTGTAACCTTTGGTTTTTCCACGCATATACATATATATATGTATATATAAATAAATATATATATATATATATGGACATACATACACATAAAAAACTCTTACCTGCAAAATACTTACATTTTTGTTGTACAGGCATGTTTGGTAAAGGCATTCTTGTGGATTATAATGGATGCATGGTAAAGGTAATGCGTGGTGATGACCACGTTGTAAATGCTGTTTTCCCACCGGCAGACTTCTAGATATTGTAGACGGATTTATTGGACATCAATCAGGTAGGTACTTGTATAGATGAACAGATAGATTTCACCAGGAGTAGATGTTAACAGAAGCTCAGTACAGATCTAACTGTGTCATTTACAGCTCCCACAGATCCTCCATACATCAGTGTTGCATGACATCATAGAAGAAGTGGCTGGCAAGTCTCAGATGGCAACTATGTATAAGGCCAAAAGCATATATTCCATGAACTAAGGCACAGGAATTTGTGCTCATGCTACTATACACTGCGGGGCTTATTTATGAGAGCCCCACATCACTTTTGTACCACGTAAAGTGGTACATGCGTGACACAGGGCTCTCATAAAAATGTATGAAGCCGCGCAAAGTCACCCTGAGTGCCTTTGAGTGGCCTCATAAATAATGAGTAAGGCAACGAAGAGCAAATTGCTGCATCAGCTTACCCTACACTCCATTGGAGTTGCAGTGGAACACCCGTGGAATTTCACGTCAACCCAGATTTACAAAGAGATGTACACCTGGGGAAGCATCAAATCAGTATGCCTCCCGAAGTAAGGCATAACGAGGAGAAATATGTTAATTTCTCCTCGTTTGTTCCCTCTTTCCATGTGTGCTGCGTTCTTCAGCACACATAGGAAAAGGAAAACACCTCGTATGATTGTTTTTGTGCAGGAAGGTGCCCCTTCGAGCACAAAAACAATCCTACCAGCAACGGAGGCACCCTTTCACCATGGTGCAAGGGTGCCTATGTTGGCACTCAACTGCCGAAATGGTGCCCGTGCAGGCAGAAAGGAATGCACCGTATTGCTTAAATACGGTGCATTTCTGACCATTCTCTTTGGCGTAGGGGAGCGCAGCAAGGTGCCTTGCTATGCTGCCCTATGCCAAAATGCCATAAATGAGGCCATTCATTAGAGCATTCATACTGAAGAGAACACATTTCTGAGACGTCTAATAGGTTTACCTCACTCAATTCTCTCCTTTATAATGCACGAAGAGGTGGGTCTCTAGTGTACAGAGGATTGAATGAAAATGGCACTCATATTTTTGTGGATGTTCCTTTGGTCTAACCCTGCTGTGAGTTTCAAAAGGGAAATTATATCTGATTGCTTATGATGAAACAGGGGGAGCCACAGTTAAAATATATCAGTGTCGTAAGACAGGACCTTGGATATCTTTTCGCCAAATCAGAGAGGACTATGAATTAGAAAAAATGGATAATAAGTGCTTTTTGGGGGTGGACTTAAATGAGAAGAGGTACAAGTAAAATAAAAAAGAGCTCTTAGTTCCCCTTGAAAATTTTATTGGGACGGAGTCATACCTGACATGCAGGGGCCTAACTTTTGTTAGGGCTCTGGGGTTGCACCCCTTTGAAATTCCTACACATTCCTATATACATATTAAATAGATCGATTTATTTAGAGATAATATCGTATCTCTAAACAAATCGATTTATTTAAGTCTGGGCTGTCTGCCCCAGGCTGCCTGCCCCGCCTCGCTCTGAAACAGGAGACGGAAGCCAGGCAAAAGATCAACTTTAAGAACTGTGACGCAGGATGCAGGGTTTACTGTTCTAAAGCCCTTCATTTCATGGACTATTTCAGTGTCCACTGTAGGCCAGTGACACTTTTAATGTCATGGTTTCTGTGGTCGTAGCCTTCATCCCTGCATGAAGTCAACCTTCCGTCATTCACAGGCGTAGATCCCACCCTTTCCCATTCGTCACAAATGTGTGGAGTGGATACAAGCATGTGTGATTTGGTGCCTTGTCCTCCGTAATGGTGTTATAAAAAAGTGTTATAATGCTAATCTTGAGTTATGTATATTGTGCTGAGACCCCTTACAATTCTAACTTCCCCCACTGTGACACCACAGGCCTTGGCTGCACATCACTGGTCCCTTTAGAAGTGGAGCTGCTTCATTTATCCCCCCCCATGAAATTGATCCAAAATACAAGCAGGGTTTTTGTTCCCTTGCGAAGTTGATCCAAATATTTTGTGGGCACCCACTTTAGTTGCTGAATGCCTGTTATCTGTGCATTTAATTTACCCTGAAATTGCCCTTCTTCTATATTATTGTTTGAGAGTTGCATTCCCCTCTCTGTTAGTACGAGGCCCACATACCTTAGGCCCTCCTTTGCAGCAGACATTAGGGGCCTATTAGCATGGCGGGCGGATCGCCACCGCCCGACCGGCGGTGGCGATCCGCCCGCCAAAACACCCCGCCGGACGGCCTTTTACCCCCGCCACATTAGCATGGCGGGGGGTACCGCAGCGGACGGAAAGACCGTCCGCCGCTTTTCCGCCGGTAGGCAATCGGATTGCCTACCGGGCGGAAAAGGCCTATAATATGGTGGTGGTGCCTTGCAGGCACCGCCATCCATATTATGATGTGGGCGGTGTTATGCCTTTCCATGGCGGAGACTCCGCCATGGAAAGGCATGCGGTTTTCGCATCGGGGGCCCATTGCGGGCCCCCAGGGGGGTGGGGGGCTACACTTGGGTGGTACCTATGGTACTCCCCAACATTGACATGGACAAGGTGGCAGGCACCGCGCGGTGCCTGTCACGTTGTGCATGCCAATGCACAACATGCATATATTGCATTGTGACGGGTGCTGCTTACAGCACCGCCCGCCGCAATTCAATATATGCGGGATGCCACCGCCACCGTGGCGGTGGCATCCTAATTGCCAGTGCGGGACCACCGCACCTCTTGCGGGCGGTCCCGTTTGCAGTTGCGGTGGCGGGCGGACACAGTCCGCCCGCCATTGTAATAGACCCCTAAGTTCCAATTTGATTTCAGTTTGCAAGGCAGCCTGCACAGAAAACATTTCACGTTCAAATTAACATTTTTAGCCAAATGTCCTTATCTGCACATATTCGTTGAAAATACCTTTCGCCTCAGATCTTTTTTTTTTCATACAGCACTGCAAAGTAACCCTGGCTAAACAGTGGTAGGGGGAAGTTTGTAAATGCTTGCTGAACTTTATGACAGAGTATGCATCCCGTAATTAAATGCTTTTTTAAAAACTGTAGGTGGCTCAGTGAGTTAGACGTTCACCCCATTAGTAATCTGCTGGTTCAGAGAACTGAACCTGTGCACCGAGGTAGGGTTACAGTGAAATGACAACAAGTGGTAGCTTAGGAAGATGGATCTGACAGCCACAGAATGCTTCCTGGGCATGAGCAATGGTTGGTATATCCCTGAAAATTAAGAAACGTGAGTGACTGCCATAGCCTCACATTCAACCCCAGATTTTAATTAAACTTATTTAGTGAACTAGCAGAAGATGGCTGCAGTGTTTTCCTCCTTTTACCAACATCAGCTGCTTGTAAGGTGTAGTTAAAAGCAAAACTTACATATGTAAAACATGGAAGACCTGTCTGTGAACATGCACACATATTCTTATTCATGAAACCAGTGTGGCAGCAGTGTAGGGAATATCCAAATATCCAAATCAAGTGGAAAGGGAGAAATATGTGCTTATATTTAAGACAGTTATCTGCTGTATGAAGATAAAACTGTCCCTATCTTCATGCCCTTAACATTAATGCAAAAAACATGGATTGATTTACAAAAAATGAATGTTAACGTTAAGGCAATGCATGTCAGTGATTTAGCTCCTCTCTTATTTCACGTTTTACTTAATCTTGCATTCCCCAAGAGTGTTAGCTATTTCATCATGCTGTGTTTCTGTATTATTTTGAGCATCTTATTACTCTTGTATAGTTCATACCTTGAGTTGTGCCAGGTGTTTATGAGGGACTTTGAATGAGAGCTCTGGCGCTGAGGCTGAAGGCAAAGCAAAGTGCCTGTCAGTGGCTTGGCCTCTCTGCAGATCACACAGAACAATGGTCATGTATTCCAGTTGCAATTGAAAATCTATGAAAATGTGTGTGAAGAGGGTACACAGATGTCAAAATATTTTCAAGGCACAAGCAAAAGGAAATAAAGGGGCTTATTTATAAGCCCCTTGCGCCACTTTTGCGTCATTTTTAACATGGGAAAAGTGACGCAAAAGTGGCGCAAAGGGCTTGTAAATCTGCCCCAAAGTGCTTAAATGTGAGCGAGTGCAGTATATGTTTGAAAGTGGTGATACCAGGGAGATACAAGGAAGTCCATTCAGGAAAGAATGAAAAGAGGGTGCTGAAGAGGGCAGAGAGGTGGTTGAAGATGTGCAGATGGACAAGATGTGCAGAGAAAAAGGGCATACATATCTAACATAAAGAGCTCATAACTGAAGCCCGAAACTCCTTCCACAGGCCTCAATACTATTTAATTCACAGACTCACATTTTCAGAAGTGAAACATTTCCAATGTTAATTATTTATAACAAATCATTGTTGTTTACTCATTTATCTTAAACAGCTAACAACAATGGACAAAACCAATCGTACTGACAGGTTTTAGGTGTATCTCAGTAGTTGTGTTATATATCTAATTGCAATTACATCTCAGAGAAACCAAAATACTGGTCGGGTGGCACACTATGGAAATCAGAAATTTATTTTAGATGTTCCCTTTTAGAGAGCCCCCACTAGTTTCATCCCACTTAAAGACCTGTCTGCACATATTTCTATATGATTGATTGCAGCGAGCAGCTGCGGGTGCTTCCCGAAGCCTGGTTAGAGCATTTTCTTCCAGATGCTGCATGCAGTGCAAAGCGATACAAAAGGGGATGATGGACGGAACGCTTGAGCCAATCAAACACTCACCCCCAGTCAACTGATCTGGGTCCAATCCATCATCATTCTTTAGCTCACTCCACCACCCCAGTTCAGACATGGCCGTATGCAAATCAGTCTGACCCTGTGCCTCATGGGAACAGTCCAGCCCGAACCGCCAAGCCATGTCTTCCCTGGACCGGAAACAAGCATCCTAGGACCGGTTTCTGGCATTCCAGCCGTCATCAGCCAGGCTTGCTTGAATCCAGTGGCAAAGTGAGCAAGGGACCCACGTCTGGGCATACCCCCGCCAACTCAGGGCGAACAAAGCGATACAAAAGGGGATGATGGACGGAACGCTTGAGCCAATCAAACACTCACCCCCAGTGCAAGACACTGGGCAAGCACACACTTTAAAGGGCCTTTAGTTATCGCGCTGTACAATTACAGTAAGATATAGGGCAGTTTTTAATGTGTTTAATATTTCAAGACTATATGTTCCCACTGCTTTATAAACCATGCTTTATCACTAAATGTATCTGCTTTAAAATGCAACATTTGCCAATCTTTTTTAAATTTTCTTCTCGGGAGGAGAACTTACCCTGGACCCCATGTTTGTCCATTAAGCTTGCTCGCTACATAAAAGTCATACCCAACTTTTATGCTCCACCACTTTCAAATGTCACCAGCCGCCACTGCTGACATGGTTCCATAGTGCCCATGACTACAATTTTCTGGTCCAATTCAGGTTTGGTATCGCACATGACCAGTTGCCACTGTCAAGTACTCAATCAACTCACAACCCATTTGGTGTTTGTGAGAACTTATCCTCCAACATGGTTACGCATTTCAGGAATTTTTTGTTGGGCATAGAATCTATGAACAAGGTGCCCTTGGTTATGACAACTTGTATAGTTTTTGTACTCTTGGTTGGACAGTGCCCTGTTTTTAGGTTTCGCCTGCACAGCGCTTGCGCTGGGCTTGAGAAATCTACTGCTTTTAATATAAACTTAAAAGGGATGTACATACCGACTTCTCAATTTCCTGGCCTCTCATTGGTTCCTGTGTGTGTTACTTACCTTTCCTCCATTTCTATTGTCTGTAGCATATTTTCCTGCATTTACCAATGCGTGTTCCTTGTCTGCTTCTTTTATCAGTTTCCTGCTGCCAAAATACTGTTAACATACACTTTGGTGGAACTATATTTTCATAAAGTTACTCTTGCAGCATATTTATATAACAATTTATCACCGAGAGAGATTAAGTGATTTGTGTAGAATCACAGTATATTGCGCGGCGCCGCTAAGACTTGAACTAGAATCCCCAACTCTTGAGTCAGCAGCTCTCGCCACTTCGCCAAATCCTCTCCACTCCTTAGTTATCTGTCAGGAAGCTCTTTCCTTCTCCCGGATGATGATTGATGAAAACAGCTCTTTATTCCTTACATAGGCGATACCGATGCATTACCAATGCTTGTTATGTATAGAGTTTTATTACAGTCCCCCTTGACCTGCTATGCTGTGAGAAAGTTTCTTATTTAGGCTGTAGGTATTGAAAGCGTTTCTATGCTCAGGTATTTGTGAATTCTGTGAGCAGCTCGTGAATTTGTGAAGAAATACGGTTTGATTAAAACCTCAGTTCTTGGCCTATTATTTTTTAATTGTAAAACCATGTATTATCTTGTCCTCGTGTCGAATGGTCATATCCTTGTTCTTTTATTTTTTGTGTAGAATGTGTTATCTTACTTGTATGGCTTGTTGTTTATTGGATCACCTCATAAACCGAATAAACAGTTTTGCTTAATTGCTTACAGGCTCATTGAATTTGCAAGATCAATCCTCTCAAGCTTGGACTTTCAGCAAGTATTGAGGTTGAACAGTGAAGGCTTACTCTTGCAGGGTGGAGTGGGGTAGAATGTTTGGGTCAGGTATCCTTTGATTCAGTCACAATAAATATGTCAGGCAGTGTTGTTCTTTTTTAAAGGGCTATAAGACATTAGTCAAATTAATTAACAGTTCTTAGTAACTTCTGTGAGTTTCCTGGTATTAATAAATGTCCAGAATAAGGATTAGCTCATACTCTGTATCTTACACTATGAAGGGCTTGAGTTTGTGTTAATAATTTAGTTTTAATGCAAATCATTAAAAAGCTGAATATGCAGCATCAGCTTTGAATGAGTCTGGGTTCACAGTTCATTCTGGCTTTGTTTGCGTGGATCGCGAGGAGTGCCCACAGCTCATTCAGCTGCTCATGAAGGGGAAACATCCTTTACCCCGCATTTTTTACTCTGCATGTCTTTACCCCGCATTCTTTACTCCGCAAAAACTTTTACAACGCAGGGCTTTACACCGCAAACTGTTACAACGTATTCCCCAAAGAAACGCCCCCCTGGAGTTAGAATAGTAATTGCGTTGTAATGGGGAATGCGTTGTAACGGAGTGCGTTGTAAAGCCATGCGTTGTAAAAGATTTTGCGGAGTAAAAAACTGGGGGCTAAAAGCATGCGGGGTAATGTCATACAACCCTCATGAAGTGGAGGTAATGCAGCCAGGTGCCTAGAAGCAGCGCCTCTCTTTTAGTTCGTGTTTGGAGACAGGGACCCGCGGTTGAAACCTTCAATGATGAGGGTCTCAGGGCCTTGCGATTTTAGACTGAACACATTAGTGAGAAATTTCTAGATGCTGAATTGAAACTAGGGGCTCCATGTCTCAGTTGGCACCAGTTGTGTGGAATGTGGAGTGAGTGCGTAGCAGCCGCGCCCCATGCAGGTAAGAGCGAAGGGGTGGTGGTGCCGTGTGGGGGTATTTCGACAGACGATGACAAAGGAAAATTAAATAAATAATCAATTGTCCCTCATCGTCATCTGTCAAAATCCACCCCCCCCCCCCACCCGGCTCCACTGCTCTTACGTGCACGGGCCGTGGCTGGTGGGTAGAGGCTCACGGGCTGCCACCACAGGTTAGCACCACCCACAGGGTGAAGCGCAGTCTCAGCAAAGGGCTTCACACAAAGATCTGTTCTGCAACAATTCAGGTTTTGATCAGAGATCAAAAGCGTCTTCACTCTGTTCTTGCACCATGTGGCGCTATGTGGTTGAAGTCTTGTCAAATCTGGACAGTAGCCACTGCCCTCCAGTTTTTAGAGACTTTGGCGACAGAAGCTCCTAACAGCAATGCACTTGACAGTTGGGCCCAGGCTATGATCTACATGCCAGGGAGTCTACCTCCTTTTCTTCAGATTGCTGTAACATTAGCACATTTTTCCTGAGACCTGGGGTATAGTCCCTTCTCCTTCAGGTTAGACAGCCACTGCTCCTTCCTCTGGTACCCATATTTCATTGCACATGTTTACAGAGGTCTTCCAAGTTATCGGGCGGACTCTGACTAAGCTATGCGAGTCGCCTTATATTTAGAAGCAGCTGCAGTTGTGTGGTCCCAGGCCAAATGAAAATTTAAATCCTACGTTGTACCAAAGTTTTGAATGAAATCAATTATCGGAAAGTCCGTCATCATTTAGGTTTTGTGCCATTCCATGGCAACCAGCTACACATACGCTATGCTTCATTCACTGGAGATAGTAGGCATCACATAATTTCCACTGTATTTTGTAGAATCGAGCCAGACAGCGTTCTGGCCAATAAGCAGGGCCGGCGCTGGGCATGGGCAGTGTGGGCTGCTGCCCAGGGCCCCGCAGTCAGCCCTCCAACTTGGGGCCTCGCACCAATGCGACACAGTCAGGCAACCATGAAAGGGGCCACCTTGCAAGTGCACCACCTTAGGGGGCCCCTCCCCTGGCCTCACTGCTATGGTGAAGCGAGGCGAACTTGGGAGTGGGGGGCAGTCCCAGTTGCAAGAAGGGACATTCCTCAGTTTTGTCCTGCAATTAGGCCTCCTCCTCCCACCCACGCAGAGGCACAGCGGGAGGACTATTGCCCGGCTGTTTAGCTCCCTAGCAGTCTAAACCCTCTCTGGAGATAAGCAACTCTCACACCTTCACCCCTTTATGAGCTAAGAGGGGCTTGTCGGTGGCTGAGAGGGAGGGGTTGCAGCTTCAGGAGCAGGGGGCACCTTTTGAGGTGCAGACAGCCCTGAATGTGTCAAGTCTATGCAAATTAGAGGGGCCTCGCACATTCCCCTTCTGCCCAGGACCCCAAAAATCCTAGAACCGGCTCTGCCAATAAGGGACCATTTCTGTGCCCTTCTCCTCCACCAGCATATTGCAAACATACAGAGGTGGGCAGGCAGATCATCAGTTTTGTGCCGGTACGTGGCTTTGGCAATGCCCTTGGCTGAAGTTCTCTGTTCAGGTGAAGCAACTCTCGCACCACAAGATGGTGGTCGGAAAATGGGCTTTTGCAGGGAAGATCTGCATAACAAACACTTCATGCGCTATTCAAATTTATGTATTTTAAATCAGGTTTAATCTCCTGGCTTTACAATGGTTCCTGCAGAAAATGATACAGAGAAGAACAGGGCAGGGCGACAAGGCTTTGAAGGGAAACATCATGCTCTGAATAACAATAAACCCTCTGAAATATCTTACAACCTTGGTAGCTGTACACATACTAGGGACCCCAAACCTGTGGAACTCCAGGCTTCATGTATCTAAGCAGCACTCATACACATCTCTTGCACTCAGTGGGAATCAGAAGGCCTTGTGGAGACAGACTGCACAGAAATGCAGAGAGAGAGAGAGATAGAGAGTGTGTGTGTGTGTGTGTGTGTGAGAGAGAGAGAGAGAAGGTTGGCAGTCTCTCCATCGAGGTGAAGGTAGAAAGATGTGCATCACGACTAATAATCGCCATTGCTTAGTCACGTCATGGCCAGGTCATCAGAACAGTAGATACACATATGGGCCTATGACAATGTCGGTCGTAAGGCCTCCAACCTCAGTTCGGAGGCCTAACGACTGACATCGTCGGTTTCAATTCCGGCCGGCTGATTTTGATTCAGCCGGTCGGAATTAAAACTGGCGAGAGAGAGAGAAGGTTGGCAGTCTCTCCATCGAGGTGAAGGTAGAAAGATGTGCATCACAACTAATAATCACCATTGCTTAGTCATGTCATGGCCAGGTCATCAGAACAGTAGATACACATAGGGGCCTATGACAATGTCGGTCGTAAGACGACTGACATCGTCGGTTTCAATTCCGGCCGGCTGATTTTGATTCAGCCGGTCGGAATTAAAACTGGCCGGTCATTCTGACTGGCTTCTGATGGGCCAATTAGAACTGGCCCATAATCCAAATGGACAGCGGTGTACGCCGTCCGGATTACGATGCACAGTTTCAGGCAGGATTTCCATGCCGGCCTTTCCGACATGGAAACCCTGTCGGAAAGCGGGTTTGGGGGCCCCTAGCAGGGTCCTCTTTCCTTTGTGGCCTCCGGTTGGTGGCCGAGGGGGCACCCATGGTTCCCCCCTGTTAATCCCTGAACCCCGTGGCAGGCATCTTGAGGTGCCTGTCATGGGGTGCAGGGATTAACACCACCTCACATTTCCCTATAGGAGCATGTACTACGGCTGGTTTACGGCCGTAACACATGCTCCCATAGGTAAATGTCGGAATGCGACCCCACCATGTCCGAGACGCTGTCAGGCGGACGCAAGTCCCCCTGACATCGTAATAGGCCCCATAATAAAAAGGAGTAGCACTATGGCAGGACACATATTCCCAAAGAGAGCCTAGCACTTTGTTGATGAATAACATCCAAAAACACATAGTACACCTGCCGGTGAGTTTGTGGCACAAAACTCGAGCACAGGAAAACACATTGAGTCAGTCCAAAAGAAGCAGCAGGATGACACATGGCTCTTTTAAGCATTATGTGTTTTCTATTTGAATTATCCTTCTTTTTAATCATATATGTTAATTTGTTCAGGTGTATACTTCAGAAATAGGTGCACTTTTATTAGAGATTTGATTCACTGCAATGTGCTAGTTCAGCTTGCTAGAAAATATATTCATATTTTTTCAATACAATTTTGAATTGTCTTTTTCTATAATATATTTTATACATTGAATAGGGTTTCATAATAATAATAATAATACTGAAGCTTGTATAGCGCGAACAGCTACCTCAACAACAGAGGTGTCCCGGCGCTCTAGCAGCAAGCAGCGCATGCACGGCAGTTTGGGCACTGGGGCCAGGCTTAATCATTGCTAAAGAGCCATGTCTTCAGCGATTTTCTGAAACTGGTCTCTGTGTTAGCTTATTTCATAGAAAAAGGTAACATAGCTTCTCATTTACTGTTTCTAAGAAATAGGCACAGTTTCAAAGAGTGCAAACTAAAGATTCGAAGGGATTTAACTATTAATTGTTTACGGTTCAACAATGTTTATAAACTAGAACAGAACGTTACCAGGTGGAGAGGAACTTCGCTCCATGGATTCAAGACTGGGGGTCACAAAGAGCATAATCCTCTTCTGTTGTTGAAGGTCACAGAGAAGACACATCCAGAATTCGTTCTGCTTGACTTATATGCTAACTTGTAGATGCAGTTACTGTCTCACTGCTGAACATTGGTTCTATTTGTCCAGAAAAAGGTAAGCATGTGAACAATCTATAAAACTCGAAGTAGACCTTTAGTGCTAAATTTAGATTAGCTGGTAGAAAGAAGCTAGGGATAAAGGGATATTGATACAAAGAAATCTTTCATTGTTTCAATATATGCTACAGTATTTTGTCTTGTTTACTTTCCTTGTATATACCGTTGGCACTATTTTGTTTATTTTTATCATAGTTTCAAGTCGTATTGTGTGCAGAAGGATAGGATTTTGATTTGATTAAATCTTGAAAGTATAATCCTTGCATCTTTGATGCAGCTATTCGTTATGAAAGAGGGTTTGGGGTTCTACTAATTATCCCTGTAATGTCTCACAGGACTGATCGTTACCTGGAAAGTACCTCATTCAAGAATTGGTCAGTGGGATGCAGACACGGGTTTAGCTTCCTTTGGTGCAGCAGGTACAGTGGCACTAAGGCCCAGAGGCCTTAGCTGCTCACTGAACCCTGAGTATTGCTTAAATTATAGTTCAAACAGTGACCAGGGGCCCATTTCCTTCCTTATTGTAGGGCTCACGACCCAACACCACTCATTGCGGAGTTCTTGCGGCCCATCATATTTTCTGTCTCGAGTTGGCATATTGACTAAGTCCTTGATGCTAAGTAAACTTATCATGGCTACTGCATCAGCAACTTTCTATCCTGCAAAAAGCTGAAAAGGCTGTAGGAACACAACTCGAAAGGTGATTGCACAGCTGGGATTTCTTTTAGCCAATTTTAGTGCCACAGGCAAAACCACCATGATAAAAAAAAAACCTGTATTTGTAAAGTGCGATCTAATCACCCATAAGGGTATCAAGGCACTGGCAGCCATCGGGGAGAATCAAGTGAACTATTGCCCAGAGTCACTCACATGGTGCTGAGCTGATCTGCCTCCGGTGCTGGGGATTGAACCGTGAGCCTCACGCTCCAGAGTCAGCTGCCCTAGCCACCGCGCCACACCTCTCCCTAGTCCCTAATAGTGTTCTGCATTTTAGTCAGCATTGAAAGATAAACCAAACAAAAATAAAAACTACTCCCCCAAAACAAGCTCACTTGCAAATCATCTTGCCTAATTCCTCTAAACTAAAAATGTGTAATCTACTGTACTTGACAAACATATTTGATGTCCTCCTACCTCAAGTATCTACTTCACATATTACAAACATACAAGCTGATAGAAAGCCAATATTAAAAAATTACATAACCATACACATTGGAAGGGACTGTTTAAAAGGAACTATTTAACAACTTCGAATCTTCACATTACCCTGTATTCGTGAAACAAATTTCCTAACTCTGTTTAAAGTATCTACTGCATTAATCCTTCAGGGTGCCATTCAGTCAGGAGGGATAAGGCCTCTAGAGTTTAAAAAAAATCCTGTCTCCTAATAGGAAGAAAACAAAGAAGTAATGGGTGAATTGCTTGAATTAATATCAGCCACTGGTAATTACTCTGGGTTGCAATCCTGTCCAGTAAACTGTTGCCCACCATGCCACCTCAGTTTTGGCCTATGTGGGCCTGTTCAGTAAGGTACAGCTTGTGTTCTATGGCACAGTGAGCACAGGGCCCATGGCTGAGCATACTCGTTGCATTTAGGGCATCACACAGACAGAAACAAAACGGTGTTGGCTTGTGCTAGAAATGGAATTCTGGTTGGCTGAGGTATGCACCCAGGAAAGGAAGGAACCACCACTCTAGTCAGGGTAAGCTGGATACACATTAAAATATAACCTGTGCTCACCCTCTGGTAGGTAGGCACAGAGCACTCAGGCTTATATAAAGAGGCAGTGTGTAAAGTATTTGTGCAACACACACACACAGTAACACAATGATTTCACCACAAAAAGAATCCACAGAGGTTTATAAAAATAGATTATTATATTATTTAAAAAACAAGACCAAAACGACAAAAATCCAATGTAAAATGCAAGTTGAGACATTGAACTTTGAAAGAATGAATGCATGAAAGCGCTTAGAAGCAAGTAGCCCTAAAAATGGTTACTTTAGTTTGCGCTGGACCGGGGCATAGTCAAAGTTCGGGCTGACCGTGATAGGGCACTGGTCGGCTAGAGGACGCACGCAGATCCCTGTGAACAAAGTACCTTTCCTGGTGGCAAGCAGCGAGATTCAACAATGTCGAGTCCCGCAGGATGCATCGATCTTCGCCATGCAGTGAAGACAATGCATCAGTTCCAAAGACAGGTGAAGATATCGAGAGGCATCGAGCGATGCGCCGAATTCTGCCATGCAGTCGAGGGGATGCGTCAATCTCACCAAGCTAAAGTGTTAGCCCCTCCCTTCCATCCTGCCTAGGCAAGGCCATCAGAATGCAGATGTATGTAGATGTGTACTCAGACACACCTATCCTTCCTATGTTGTGGCTGTCTAGAGGAATGCACAAAGTGGAGCTGTCACCCAGCCCAGAAGTGTATTGGAGACAGGCTGCAAAGCACATACACTTATAAGCACAGAGAAATGTCCACTTTCTAAAAATGGCATTTCTAAAATAGCAATGCCAAATCCAACTTTTCCAGTGAGGAGGATTTGTCATTACCATTACAAACATTTGAAATATGAAAAAGCTACTCTTCTCTAATCAGGAATTACAGCTTAAAAGTGTATTAAGGAATTCCCAAAACCACCCTATGAGAGGAGCAGGCCTCACAATAGTGAAAAACGAAATAGGCTGTTTGTCACTACCAGGACATGCAAAACAAGCCAGTACATTCCCTACCTTTCATTGCACAGCACCCTGCCCTTAGGGTTACCTCGTCCCTACCGTAGGGGTGACTTATGTGTAATAAAAGTGGAGTTACAAGCTTAGCAAGGAGTTTTAAATGCCAATTCGAAGTGGCAGTAAACTGCACACAGCGCCCTGAAGTGGCTGTCCTAAGACAGGTATGAAAGGTTGCTTCTGTGGGTGGCACAATCAATTGCTGCAAGTCCACTAGTAGCATTTAATTTGCAGACCCTGGGTTTATGGTGCAAAACTTTACAAGGGACTTACACGTAAATCAGATATACCAAACAGGTGTAAACCAATTATACCATGTTTAGAGGAGAGAGCACATGCACTTTAGCACTGGTCAGCAGTGATAAGGTGCCCAGAGTCCTAAAGCCGGTCAGAAAAAGAGAAGGAAGAAGGCAAAAAGTTTGGAGTGATCCTTCAAAGAGGGCCATTTTCCAACACAACCCTCCCTCAGCCTAATCAATATCTTGATGGACTTCCCTACTTAGGACGATAGAACCTGGACAGTGGCCCACTACTGCAGGGGTACCTGCCAGTTCTACGCCTCTCTGAACCCAGTTGGATCCCTCTGTCTATGATCTCAGGTCCCACTGAGCTAACCCATAAGGAATCCTTTTCCTTACCTGTGGACCCCATCTGTGCAGCACCTAACTTTAACTTGCTCACAGATGTATCCCGGTAGGCAGATAGTACCACCATGGCCAACAAAGTGTTGTGGCCCATTTTACCCCTGGGGTCTGACTTCTGTCCTCAGCCCACGAAAAACTCTGTCTACAAAGACAGCAACCAACAGAGGCCACTGACAGCGGTCAGAGTTAAGGGCCAGGCCCCAGGCCATTTAGGGGTCTCTCTCCTCTGTGGTTTCTCAGAGTGAGGGGCAGCAGCCCCAGCTGCCTTGCATCCTTTCTCCACTCCCCTTCCCACCAGTCCAGTTCATGGGGTGGTATCCTGCAACTGGTCTTTCAATCCGGGGTCTGTACCCTAGGGTTGAACAGGAATTAAGTGTGAGTGCTCCTCCCCCCTGCCCCTCCATCTGGGGTTCTGTACCGTCCTTCTGGAAGTGGTACCCTCAGAAAACAAAACTATTGCGGCGCTTGTGGCAGCTGCCCCTCACACCAGTTCAGGGGTGATTTCCTGCACCTGGCCCTTCAATCCAGGGTCTGTACCCTTAGGTTGAACAGGTGCCTAGCAAGCCAGGACTTTCAGGGGAGTAGAACTCCCCCCCAGGGGAAACACACTCTGCATGTGCAGTGCAAGAGTCTGCCTGTCGCAGATCTCCAGCCCCCTGTCCCTGTGACAGTGCATGGAGCCCTCCCAGGCCAGAAGTGGCCTCCCCAGGGTCAGTCTTGGGGTGCTCTGATCTCAGAGCTGGCAACTCCTGGTCTTCTGGTCCTCCCACTGTGGACTGTTTCCACCTCTTACACCTCCATCTAGGCTTCTGCAGCCTCCTCTGTCGAGTGGTACTACCAGAAACCAGAACTGGTTGGGCGCTTGTGGCAGCCCCCCTCCTCAAATTATCCTGACACTGTGGGGTTCCCCTCAGTGGATGGCCTCTTGGTACAGACGAGGCTCCCCTGCTGGTGCTCCCTCTGGGAACAATCCACTCTCTGGGGCTGGGAATAGGGCACCCTGGGTCTCTGCCCACCCCCACCTCTCCTACTCTGAGAAGGGACATGGAACCCTTTACCCACACCCCACTATACTGGGACCTGTCTGAGTTACTGTCAAACTCCCCAACCCTCGGTTGGGGGGACCCTGAGCCAATCCCTTTAGGATCACTCCTAAATGCCTTTTCAGACACTTTGTTTACTCACCTAGAGGTCTGCCTCCTTTGCAAGTTCCCTGGGGGTCAGATAACTTACACACTATCAGGTGTTGGGATAACCCTGGAAAACAATAACTGAACATGTGCTCTCTGGAAATCAAATTGTACATCGCTTCAAAAGTGTTTACTATGCTACCCACCACCCAACCATCCAGTGCTCTACTGCAGTAATCAACAAAATCTACCCAGGACTGGTTGGGGAGCTTCTGGCTGTCCCTGATACTTTGGTGCTACTTCTCAGGAATCAGCCAAAATTTGGCAATTAAAATGGCTTTCATGGAAGTGTATCTGGTTCGGTCCCCAACCCCTATGGTTAAAAGTGTGCACCTCCCCAGTGTAGGCATATGTTTCCACAGACCCGCCCACCAGTGCTCCTCAGGAACCCTGTGTATCTTCAGTGCAACATCATAAGCAGAAAACCACTTATCAATGTCATCTCCCACCACATAACTTGGCACCAAGACCTTGAATATGCAAACCTTCTTATCTCCATCAGCTACTGTATGTATGCTGCTACCATTACTGCTGGGATCAGACTTCTTGGCCTTGATCTCCAGCTCCTTGAAACTCAGTCCATGAGCCAACAAAAGGTTCTTCTCAGCTAAGGCTCTTTCAACCTCAGCCTGTTTGGCTTCTCTCTCAGCCTTTTTCTCCTCATCTTCCATCTTTAACTTTGCCAGCTGCAGTTTAAATTCTCTCTCCTCACTCCTCTCCCTCAGCTCCTGTGGGGATAAGCCATGGTAGGAGACACTGCTTCCTGCTCTCACAGGGATCTCAAATTCAAGACACTGCAGGTGGTTCCTCAGAAGAGCCATTCCCAGACTCTCCCAATCCATCATTCTGCTTGGAGAGGGCTTCAGCACCATTTGAAACTCCACCTTCTTGGTGTCTCCCCAGGCAGGTACCCCAATCTCCTTGCAGAAGCTTTTCAACTGGTTTACTATATAATCTTTCAGCTTGGTTAGTTCAAACTCCATTGCTCCACTTGCAGAACCAGCCAGAGACATGATGTATAGGATGGATGAAAGATGCAAAGCAGGGAAAAATGAAGTAAAATCGAAATGGTCTTAAATGTGGATGACAGAGTTCACCAAATACTGCTAGGCACTGCACAAACACAAGTCCTATCCTCACTGCTGGAAACCAATGTTAGAAAGTGGGTCTCTAGTTGGCAGAAGTATGCACCCAGTCCAAGTAGGGACCACAATCCTTGTCAGGGTAAGCCACAACACAACCTAAATTATCCTAAGCACACCCTCTGGTAGCTTGGCACAGAGCAGAACACACACACACACAGTAACACAATGAGTACACCACAAAAAGAATCCACACAGATTTATAAAAATAGATTATTAATTTATAAACAAAACAAGGCCAAAACGACAAAAATCCAATGTATAGAAGTAGAGATATTGAATCTTAAAGGAATAAATGCAGTAAAGCTCTTAGAAGCTAGCAGGTTACGCTGGAGAGGGGCAAAGTCAAAGTTCAGTCCCACCGCGATGGAGTGCCGGCTGGCCACAGGCCCACGGAGGCCCTGGTGAGCAAAATACCTTTTTTGGTCGCATACAGTGAGATGTGTCGATGTTGAGTTCCGTAGGCGGAGGATGCATCGATCTTCTCCACGCAGTGAGGGTGATGAGTCAGTTCTGAAGACAGGTTCCCGGAGTCGAGAGGCGTCAAGCGATGCGCCAGATCCTGCCACGCAGTCGAGGGGATGTGTTGATCTCACTAGGCTGCAGAGGCACCGATACACTGTCCTATGCATCGTTCTCTGGAGTCAAAGCGCTGGTTCCAAAGCGATGCACTGATTTTACTTCCGCAACCAGGTTGATGCACCGGTTCTGCTACACGCAGACAGAGGATGCGTTAAAATCTGTGTTACAAGTATCTGGGCCACTTCCAGTGAGCCAGGCACAGGAGCAGGGGTAGAGACTTTGATATCCCTGAGTCTCAAGCAACAGGAGGCAAGCCAATAAGCCCTTGGAGATCATATGGAGGGAAGGCAGAGTCCAGCTGTCCTTCAGCAGAGTCAGAGAGCAGCAGGCAGCAGGGCAACAAACAGAAAAGCAGGCCTTCCAGATCAGCAGTCCAGTTGAGTCCTTTAAGCAGCACAGCAGTTCTTCTGGCAGAGCTTCAGCTACAAGTCCAGTAGTGTCTGGTTTGATAGGGTCAGAGCCTCAGTACTTATACCCAAATGTGCCTTTGATGTGGGGGTGACTTCAAAGCGGCTCTCTGAAGTGCACAAGTATCCCTTTGAACCCAGTCCTGTCTGCCAGGCTATCTGTGTGGGGACAGGGCACAGCCTATTCAAGTGAAGTGTTAGCCCATCCCTTCCATCCTGTCCAGGCAAGGCCATCAGAATGCAGATGTATATAGATGGGTACTCAGGCACATCTATTCTTGATGTATTGTAGCAGTCTAGAGGGAATGCGCAAAGTGCAGCTGTCACCCAGCCTAGACATGTATTGGAGACAGGCTGCAAGCACACAGAATTATAAGCACAGAGAAAAGTCCACTTTCTAAAAGTGGCATTTCTAAAATACTAATGCTGAATCCAACTTTACCAGTAAGGAGGATTTGTTATTACCATTCTAAACATATGAAACATGAAGAAACTACCATTCTCTGATCAGGAATTACAGCTTACAAGTATATTAACGAATTTCCAATGCCAACCCATTTGAGGAGTAGGCCTCACAGTAGTAAAAAATTAAATAGACTGTTTGTCACTACGAGGACATGCAAAACATACCTACCTTCCATTTACACAGCACCCTGCCCTTAGGGCTACCTAGGGCCTACTTTAGGGGTGGCTTATGTTTAATAAAAGGGGTGTTTCAAGCTTGGCAAGTTTGTTTAAATGCCACGTCGAAGTGGCAATAAACTGCACACACAGGCCGTGCAGTCCTGAGACAGGTTTGAAAGGCTGCTTCTGTGGGTGCCACACTCAGTGATGCATGCCTACTAGTAGCATTTATTTTACAAGCCCTGGGTATATGGTATACCACTTTACAAGGGACTTATAAGAAAATCTAATATGTCAAACAGGTGTAAACCAATTATACCATGTTTAGAGGAGAGAGCACATGCACTTTAGCACTGATCAGCAGTAGTAATGTGCCCAGTGTCCTAAAGCCAATAAAAAGATGGGAAGAAAAGAGGAGGAGAAAGGCAAAAAGTTGGTACGACCCTTCAAAGAGGGCCATTTTCCAACATGTAGATTGCTTGAATTAATCTCAGTCACTGGAAATTACCCAGGGCTGCAATCCAGTCCATAATTTTTATTTTAAGACCTAAGTAGGTTGAAACCAATCTGGGGTTGCTTGTATTTCCATCTGGATGGGACCAGGCCAGGCAGTTTGTGCTGGACTGTTCCCGTTGGAGCAGGGTCAAGCACATGACATATGGCATGTCTCTGTCTAGAGTGACATAGTGGAAGAAAAACGATGGTCTGGAATGCGGCCTGAGCGATCGCCAGTAGCTAAGATTAATCAAGCATTCCTTCTATAGCCTTTTTGTTTTTTGCAGTAGATATCCTACTAAAAAGAGCATGGCCTTTGAGGCCATTTCACCCTTTACAAATTAGCTCCCAAACTTGAGATAAATAAAATTGTGCCTACAGGGCACTAACAGTTTTCTGCTTGGATGCTGTCCAGGTGCAAACAGAGCTATTTTGAGCTTTCTTTTGTAATTTGGACCAACACTAGGGAGCCTTATAGAAGCGGCAGCCCTGCTGCCTAAGGCATTATTAGCCTAATTTTCCTATCTAGTGCAGATATTGCCACCAGTTTAAAGGGTCACATAAAAGAGGTGGCCAACTAATCACATCTAGCAATTCTGAATTCTGTAGTCTTTATATTATAAGACTTACAATTTCAAACCAGTCATGGCTTAGGTTACTCTGCAACAGAAAAGTAAGTAATAGATACAGAAAACAAACATCTTTTGTTGCCTTCTAATAGAAAAGCAACCTCTTTTAGGGAAAATAACAGTCTGGTGCTTTCACATTTGAATGTTGTATGAATAGATCATTGAAATCTGCTTATTACTTAAATACTTATGAAAAGCTCGTAGTTGCTTACTCTTATGTAGGTGGGTGTTTGCATTAGCATGTACCTCTCTAAGTCCCTCCTTACCCCTACTTACTCTTCACTTAAACCCTTGTACTTTGTAGTAATTATTCTCCATTTTCCACCCACTCCCCCTAGTCCTTTCCACATTTACCACAAAAACGTATACTTACTTTGCAGAGATCTTTGCCTCTTTGACAAAGATCTCAGCATAGAAAAGATAGGCAAGAGGGCTGTGGACATTTCAGCCTATAGGTTAGTGAATAGTATTTGGAATAGGAGAGTAGTACTACTGTAGTACTACTTCACGTACTAGAAAATGCAGTTTGTGAAAAGTGCCCCATTAACTGGTAAAATATTTTTACCTCTTTCACCTTTCTTTTGACATGATAGTGCTATGTGAGCTATTGTGCATGGACTGAAAACTTAGGACCTGATACTATATCACAAATGAGACTGAGTGTTCTGACTGCCAAAACCTTAGTCCGCCCACTCTATTCATAGCTGGTGGGCCGTCAGTTTTCCAATGGTGGTGCACCTGCTGGCTGTGCCGTCTGAAAACTTAGGGGCATATTCACAAGGAGCTATCGCCGAGTTAACGGCACTTTATCGCAGCCAAAGTCGAGATAAATGTATCGCAACATTCACAAGCTGGTGCTAACAGCCGATAACACCAGTTTACCTGCGAAAGCATCCTCGAAAAACATCGCCACAGATGACCCCTGCAACTATCGCTAATAAGATGCAGAGTAGGCGTTCCCGAGCAAAAATCTGCGACAACACCACACCTCAACATTCTCAACGACCAGCCCGATCAGCGATAAGACCACAAAACAGGCGATAAGGCACGTTAGCAGCAGGAATCTAACACCTGCTCTGACCTGGTGCAAAGTCGGACCACAGCCTGCACCACAAAATGGAGCCCAGCCCAGAGCCACACCTGAAGGGCAACAGGTGCCATGGAGCCACTGATCATGCAGCTCGGAGCCCCAACAGGGCCACAACACCCACCACCACCCCCCCCGGACACCCACCGCCCCCCCCCGGATCAACACTGAGGCAGCGCAGACAAAGACAGCGACCCTCCCAAAATGCACCAACCCCACAGACCCAACGCCAGAGAATGTCATTGCCCACTATATGCCCAAAGGAACAACCCTCCTCCGCATCCTGACCACCATAGCCCACAGGCTGAAGGTACCAACACAGCAGACAACCAACATCCCACCGCAGACAAAGCTGCTGGCCGTGCTGCATGTGTTGGCCCCTGGTACCCTCCAACCAACCTCCGCCTGAGACGGAGGAGTCACACAGCCTGGCCAATCCAAGTCCCCCACAACGGTCATGGATGACACCATCAGCTTAGTACCCCACTATCCATACCTCACACACACTGCGCAGGAACAGCCGGAGACCAAGCAAGGTGTGTATGCCACAGCTGGCTTTCTGCATGTGTCAGGGGGCAAGTGACTGCACACATGTCCTACTAGTGGCCCCTGACGACACTGCACACAATAAGCGCAACAGAAAGCGCACAGATCCCACCAAGTGCAGGCAATAGTGGACCACCGTGGAAACTCCGCCAACGACGTCACCAACCACCCAGGCAGTGTGCTTGATACCTGCACCTCCCGACAGTCCATCATCAACCTGCGCCACCAGGATGGCACCCACGGAAATGCACTGCTCATTGGCCAATAACAAATGCACACACCACACACCACACACCTCAACTCCACAATCATGCAACATACAACACAGGAAATGCACATGTCACAAGCTCACATACAACATGCACACCCACCAGACATGACAGCACAACTCACTGTGGGAACCTGGCCCAGCCATGTACATGGGCCATCTACGGCATGGCACCTCGGACACACAATAGCAGAATGTCGGAAGAGGTGAGGACCAGGCATGTGTGAAGGAGGCAAGGGACCGATGCAGTATGCAGACCACACACATATCCATATCGACACACACCGCTGGTGTTTGGAGTGTAGTGGACAGTGGATGCAACCATGTCACCCCAGCCAATGGGGAAGTCGCGGAAATGTAGCTTGTGACGTCCCCCCCGTAAGCGTGAGCGGAGTGGGCTGGCCCGGTGTACGCCAGGACAGCGTAGGGGTGTGAATAAAAGGCACGTAACCCTGGGCGTGGTCCTCTTCCGGAATGCCCAACGTCTCTGCCAGGGCGGCGCCCCTCACCCCGCCACGAGGCCGACGCCGTGAGCGGGGTTGCCAGAGATCCTGTGCGCCTGCTGCACCCCGGAACACTGGTCCCCGAATCAGTCCTGCCCACCCTTGTGCACCCAGGCCTCAATGCCCACCTTCCGACTCCAGCGTGTGTCGATGAGGGCCCACCACGTGCCGGTGCAATCTCCAAACCCGAGGCCTGCAACCTTGGCAGCCTCCTCAGACCATCACGGCCTCCGCAACACAGGCCCGGAGTATTCCTTTCACGTTGACGTACTCCACCGGCATGCACAGCGGACAAGTAGGTCACACATTTGGAACTGAGTCTTGATTACACCATGGCAGAGCACATAAATCATGGCTGAGTCTATGTCACTATACACCCTTCGATGTGGTGCCAACAGGTCCCAGTGTATCATCACAGCCGCAAGATTCTGTGGGCCCACGCGGACTACTGCTCTCGGCCTACGCTGCGCTCGAATAGGTCACAGAATTGGAACTGAACATCGATTATTCAAAGGCAGAGTACGAAGCATTGCACGCAAGGAGAGGCATAAGAGGATGACGCGTTGCATTTGGGAGGTAAAAAGGAGCATCGTTACGGAGGTGATCGAACACTACCGACAACTGCCCTGATGTCACTAACTCTGTGCATCGCGAGCCTTTGGATAATAACGCTACAGCCTGTAACTGTGTTTTCTGTGCCACAGGTGAGAACCGGGAGAGAACCGGCAAACCGAGGACCACAATTCCCTGCATCCCTTGTGGCGCGCACGCCGCTGACGAGGAGAAGAGCGCCAGGAGGCGCTTAAATAACAGGCAGGGCTCCTGCAGCGCGGGACGCGCGCGGGCGAAGCCCGGGCCAAGGGCGGGCCCGTCAGCGCCCGTCGGCGACAGGCGGAGGCAGGGCTGGGCCACCCCTCGTTGATGTGTCACAGAAAGCGAAAGCAATATTTTGGTAAGGTGACTATTCTATCAGCTTTATTCACGCAACTTTGACTAAGTGGGAAAATGGGTTAGAGGAAGCAATCGCAAATTACAGGGAAGCGATGACCAGAGAATACACCCATCACGAAATATTTAAAATCAGCGGTGGGAATGATCGATGATGAGATTGTGCTGGTAAAGGAACAATTGACCGCAACTATGACTGCACTGGATGCCGCTCTGATGGGATCGACACCTGAGGGCAGCCAAGTCAGCATAGGGAAGGGGCCAGAGGTAAGAGGTGGGGTCTGTAGCTGAAAAGGATATAGTCTTGAACACGCATAATCCGTGTATCTTAACCTCCACATTAGAGATATCAGTCCTATCTAATAATACAGATTCAGACTCACCGCCTGCAAAAAAAGTAAAGCATTTACCAAAAATAAAGACAGGTTTAGGTGAGAGTAAGGGTGTGGCTTCTGGTGCAAAGCAGAAGACAAAGAAAATGGCTAAACCTGTTGGAACGCTAAAAGGAGAAAGTAGTCTCCTAGAAAGTGCACAAGGAGTACGTAGCCTTGAGACATTGTTTAAAAGAATCCATTCGAAAATGGATAATATCGAGCGCCGAGTTATGTCAGAGATAAAACTAATACAAAAAGACGTAACCTTTCTAACAGACCTAGTGACAGGATTAACACCCCCAGAGGATCTGAGGCTGCCCATTGTGAGTGGCAACCCAATAACGAGGGAAAATAGGGAGTGTTATACTACAACTACAATACAAAAGAAACTAGGATCAGTACCTACCAAGTCACCCACTATGCCTCCTAAAAAGGACAATATGGAATTAATTCAAAGTGATAAAAATAAAATCCGAAATCCAGGGTTGTCTAGAGAGCATAACACCACTGCTATGACATCAAAAGAGACAGATGAGATGGAGAAATTGACAAGGAATACGAACTCGGAAATTATTTTAAATGAACTTCCATACCTCCACCTACCACCCCAGGCCACACCATACATTATCATTTTAAAAAATGTGCCAAGGTTGGAAAATAAATCTGGTGAAACCTATGAGAAGCTGAAAAATCAGGTGATACACTGGATAATAGGAAAGATGAATATTGATATAAATGTTTTACAACGAAACATAATAATGCTGAGAAGAGTGAGCTGGGTAGGAAGTACTAGGAAGGATTGTATGGGGGATTGCGTAGTGGTGAATTTTTGAAGCAGGGATTTAGTAGAGATTTTGATGGATACCATTGTGAACAATGTTATGTTACCAAATTTTAATGGGTCTGGATGTATTACCGCTGTCCCTTTAGGGTATTTCTATAGGCCATTCCGTGAAAATGTAAGAATAAATGCAAGAATGAATAGTAATAGGCAATACAAGATTACTCCAATGGTCCCTACTTATAATAGATATGAATTACTCGGGACCTGTAGTGAGATTGACTGACATAAGGAAAAACAAGGGAAGAACACCGAGAGACCTTTAGAATACACCCCCTCTAAGCCAGCCAGAACCACATGTGCAGAGACGCCCAATGTGGTTCATCAAGAAATACATATATCCAAAGATAACGTCAATAGTACTGGTATAAGGGAACTGGAAGAGGTGGTGGTAAGTTCTATTAATACACAATCTAAAGAGTCCGTGAATATTATGTCCTGGAATATTGCAGGAATTAAGAATAAGATAAAGAATAACGAATGGCATAAAACAATAGAAGGTTGCGCTGTAATTATGATTCAAGAGACATGGGCCATCGAGCACTTTTTTATTAATGGTTTTAAAGTACTCTGTACCAATGCTACCCCATCTAGAAGGGGAAGAGCAAAAGGAGGACTAGCTACATTAATAGCTGTTACCGCGCCTCTGATGGTGAAGGAAGCTAATCTCAAGTCACAGTATTATCAATTAATTGAATTATATTCGGAAAGTAAACAGACATTTGTTTTGATTAATTTTTATAATAATGTTTTCGATAGTACCAGATCAAGGGTAATTAAAAATTTAGAGGTAGACCTCGAGCTTTTTATAAAGAAATTAGCAGGGGATTATCAGGCACATGCATCAAAGCTTTTTGCGATCGCAAACGGTGCGATTCGCAAAAATCGGCCGTTTGGGATCACAAAATTAGCTTTTGCGATGCATCAAGGGTCAAGGCCCTCGCAATTTGAGAATTCGCAATTAATTGCGAGTTCTCAAACTGCGATTGCATTTAAGGAATCGCAAATTGAGATTCCTTAAATGCAATGCATTAAAGTAAAAAAATTAGCGATTTCGCTAATAGGGGGCGCAAATTACCATGAAGTTGAACTTCATGGTAATTTGCAAAAACTTTGAAAAATGCACTAAAGTGCATTTTTCAAAGTTCCATTTTACACACACACATGCCCTTGGGGCATGTGTGTGTGCAAGATGTACTCATATGCAGATTTCAGGGGTGCAACAGGGTGTCCTTTTGACACCCTGGCACCCTTGAAATTGCATTCTCAATTTGCGATTCTCTAATTGAGAATCGCAAATTGAGAATGTCTTCCCATTCATTCCTATGGGCCTCTAGGCCCATAGGAATGAATGGCGAGGTATTCCTTAATTACGACTCGCAATTTGCGAGTCGCAATTAAGAATGTTTAGAAATCGCTATTTTTAAGCGATTTCTACATGCATAGGCTTTTGCGATTCCTTAATTGCAATTCCTTAAAAATCACAATTAAGAAATCGCAAAATCCAACATTGATGCATGTGCCTGTATATAGTTATTTGGGCGGGTGATTTTAATTGTGAAATTTGTAATATCGATATGGGTAAACAATGTGGGTATAGCGATGACTTTGGTGATCGGATTCTACACTTCCCACATGATATATACGGAGAGTCCATAAATAATATTATTTTTAAACATAATTTGGTAATCCTGGAGCAAGAAAGTGAAATTACCATTCCCTACATATATAGGAGGGAGAGTAACATCTAATATTGATCACTTTATCATGTCAATAAAGTGTAAGGATATAGTGGAAAAACTTATTATTAGTCAAAATATGCTCAGTGACCATCACCCATTAATAATGATGACGGAGCTTACCCTGGCGAGACAACTTAGGGGTAAGACGTCGGGAAATAATATAAAACCCCAAGGAAGAAATGGGGTCTCCATCAAACGGTCAGGAGTTGATCCAACTGTGTTTTTGAATAATTTAAAAACGAAAAAACAAAAGGATATTAACGTCTGTATGGATAGCTGTTCCATAGACACATTGATTGTAAATGCCTTCTGTAATATTACCACTGAGATAGCAGATGACTTAACCCTTAAAAAGAAGAAAACGATATGTGATAATAACCCTAGATGGTTTAATAGGGAATGCTCTAAGATTAATAGGGATTTAAAAACAGCCCTTAAAGCAAAACCGAGGGATACTGTGAAAATTAGTAATTTGAGGAAAAATTATAAAATAATTTTAAATCACAGAAAAAATGAAATCCGTGAGGAGGCCTGGGCAAGTTTAATACAGGCAGCAGAAACAAGAAATGTAGCTCTATTCTGGCAGACAATAGACCACCCCTTTTTTGAGGATAAATCAACTATGAGAATAGAAACTGTTACAGCTCCAGATGACTGGATAACACATTTTGGGCACATCTTTAATCCACTAGCTGTTACAAGTATGACAATAATAGAGAGTAACTTTATACTAATAAAAGCCGCAAATTCCGTACCAATCATGCAAGATGAAATTAAATTGGCACTCTTAAAAAGTGCTATCGGGAAAGCGGCAGGCCCAGATGGGGTGCCTATTGATGTTTTTAAAAGTAACATGGATTTTTGGATTCCTATATTAATGAAGGTTTTTAACGCTGCCATTTGAGGAGTATTACAAGCAACATGGGTAGAAAGCATCATTGTACCCATTTTTAAAAAGGGAGACCGAGGGAAGGCAAACTGCTACCGTCCAATCTCCCTTCTGGACTCAACTTCAAAACTGATGGGAAGAATTCTTCTGGGAAGGTTGGATGTATGGGTTAAGGAGAATAATATTCTCATGGAAGTACAATATGGGTTCAGAAGGGGCATTGGAACGGTAGAGCAGTGTCTAAATTTAGAATTATTAATAGGAAAATACACTTTAGCAAAGGAGGGGGCACTACATCTTTGTTTCGTGGACCTCACAAGTGCATTTGATTTGGTGAACCATACTAAGTTGTGGCAAACCCTTAAAGAACAGGGAGCACCAATCGATATTATCTCATACTTATCCCAGATATATTCCCGTTTAACATCGAGAGTACGTTTTGGAATGAGGGGTGAATGCACGCAGGATTTTAGGGTCACAAGGGGAATACGGCAAGGCTGTGTATTAGCGCCACTTTTATTCTCCTTGTATATAAATAATGTGGATCTGTTTTTACAAAAGCAAAAAGCGGATAGCCCAAAAGTTGGAACACGCACCACCCCAGTTTTACTCTATGCGGATGACGCTGTTCTTTTATCAAGAACAGCTAACGGTTTGCAATGTTTAATTGAGAAGTTTCCCCACTATATGTCAAAAAAGGATTTACAGCTAAACCTTGCTAAAACATTTGTTATGACATGTGGGAAGCTGAAGCTGAAACATAGAAAACATCATGTGGGTGGAGCTGTTATAGGTAGAGTCCCAACTTTTTCTTACCTAGGTCTCCTTTTTAATAAAAATGGCAGCTGGAAATCACATATTGAACTATGTAATTTAAAATTTCTAAGAGTTGCTGAGGGGATCTTTAGATTCTCTGCCAGATTAGGAAATAAACCGGTAGGGAAATCCTCACGTTGTATAGAACTAAGTGTGTGACAGGTGCCTGTTACGTGGCCGCAATATGGGGGAAAGTAAATACCTTGTCCCTACAAATACAAGAAAATAAAAAATTTTAAAGAATTTTGGCGGCCCCAAGTTTTACAGCTAATTACATTGTGCACAAGGAATTGTCTGTATCCTATATAAGTGATTTTATTGAGGTAGCAGGTCTTACATTTTGGAGAGGGCTGTGGACAAAAGAAGAGACAAAATTTACATCGGATCTAATAAAGGATTGTTTGTCTCTTGAGCATGGAAAGAAAATACCTTGGTTAGAGTATATTCGTAACCTATTGGCATGCTGTGAGATAGAGCTCGACAATACGAATCCTGCAAATATACAAAGGATTAGTAAAAATGAATTAAAGTTGAGATATATCTCAGAAAGTGAACGTGTTAGATTTGAAGCCGCCAGGCAGAAAAAAAGTGTGGTTATGTATTGTGAATTACCCTCTGTCGAGGGCATTGAAACATACTTAACTTTGATAAGAAATACCCAACAGAGATTTTATTTTTACAAGACTTAGATTGGGTACTCTACACTATTTAATTGCATTTTCTGACACAGAAAAATTGTCCCATATGCTACCAAATTCCCCATGTGATGGTCGTACCCCCCCAGTCCAGGCTACATTTTATGGTGTTTTGTACTCTGTATAGTGATATTCGGAAAATGATTATAAAACCACTCTTTTTAGCTAATAGGTTGTTTAATTATAAAAATGCCTTTAACTTCCTCTGTAGTATGGACAATATGAAAACTGTATACTCGGTTATTCATTTTATTGAAAGGGCGATTAGAAAAAGAAAGGAACTTTTATTTTTAAATGTACTGAAATATGAGAAACATGAAGAGGATTGTTAATTATGTTTGGAAGTGATAGTCTATGAAGATCAACTTTAGATATTTTAGAATATTTTTAAGATGTGGTATTTTTGCACAATGCACATTCGTTTGCACAAATGAAATCTTGCAGTTTTGCACACTATGCATAAGCTTTGCACATGGGATATTTTGCACTAAAAATCTAATTTATTGTAACAATGAAAGTATGGAAATTATGCTATTTTTAATATTTGAGTATAATATCTGAGTCACCCCCGAGATTTTATAATGTTTTAAATATAATATTGAAAATCTGGTATCCTACAAAAAATTGTACGTTTTTAGAGTAAATATTGAATTATTTGTGTTTTAGTATGCTTATATGGATGTATGTTTTACAACGAATAAAGCTGTTTTGACTTGACTTGCATCGCGAGCCTACGACACGTGGTTGTGGCCCACTGCTGACCGCTGCCTCCGACCTACACTGCGGTCCAGTAGGTCACAGAGTCTTGATTCGGAAATGCCGGAGTACATATCAGTGTACCGGCATCATCGCAGACTGCATCCCCTCTCAGTGCCACTAAGTCTGCTCCCTGACATTCATGGACACTCTCTGGTCGTACATTGGTGGCGTCTGAGTCCATGGACTAAGGGGTAGTTTTCATCCTCATGCAGCTGATGCCGAATTGGTGGTGGCAACGAGGCAGTCGCTTTCCACTCCTCCATTTGCTGCTTCCGGATAGCTTCTGCCCTCTGCATCATGCCCTGGAGGACACCTTCCACTGTCCCCGCAACCCTCCGCCACATTCACCTTCGACATCGACGGGGACCCACTCAGTCTGCGTGGCCCTACCTCAGTGGACCGCGAGTCACCATCCCGTGGCGGTGTGCCTGTGCCTGCCGCTGTGCATCCGGGGCCACCAACTCTGTGCAGCTCAAGTCAGGGACCCTGCCTGAATGAATATTGGATGACCTCTGTGACGGTGGTCTTGGGGTCATCGACGCCATGTGCATGTGGCCCTGCGCTGTCTACTGCCTCCAGCCTCAACTGCGGACCACCAGGGCTCACACATCATATCGAGTCCTGACCGGCCCGGACGTCGAATCACCGCAGGAGGCACACGCCACCATCGCCAGGGCCAACTCCAACGACCATCTGCCAGAGTCGAAACAGTGGTACTGGCAGACTAACGGAGTTGCTCAGACCTGTCGTGGATGCCATCATCTGCCTGATCCCCTGCTCAGCACTCCAGGTGCCACTGACTCAGTGCACCGCAACCCATGGACCGTTACTGATTGAGTTTTGTGCTGCGGAGAGGTTGCGCAGCAATGTCACCTCCGGCAGTGTTGGAGACCTGGGACGTTGATGAGGAAGTTGATGCAGGTCTAACACACCCCACTGCAGCTGCATCAGGAATATCCCAAATGGACACAATCCTAGTCATTTTCATCACATGAGCGCGCTCAGCTCTAGTGCCCCAACCTCAGTGCACTGCAACTCACGGACACTTCTGTTTGTATGTTGGGTGACCTCTGTACTTGCTCCGGCTCCCTCCATGTTGCTCAGCAGTTGACTCTGTTATGCTGGTGTTTCATGTTTCCATTGCACTGGTGTCCACTGTTCAAGTTGTTGCCAGCACCAAGCACTCCGTGCGGGTTGGCTTATGCTCACCCCACACACATCCAGCACAGGCGTCACTGTACATGTGGCCCTGCCAATAAAGGGGCCGGGCGCACGTGCCCGTAGCCAGTTCAACATGATATCTGCGTGTGTCCCTGTGGTCTTGTTGAATGCATGAGGGCCCTGGGCCCTACGACATTACAGTGTGCTGTGTAGAGTGGACGCAGACATGTCACCGCAGGCAGCGGGTTGGAGCTTGGACATGTGGCTTTGTCGTCACCCATTCAATTCATAAGGGGAGTGGACTGGGCCGTCGTACGCAGAGCCAACGTGGGTGTGTGACTGATATGTGCGTGCCCCTGTGCGTGGTTCTGTACTGGGAATGTGCATCTGCATGTGTCTCTATGGCAGTGTGGGTCTCCTTTGTGGGGTGTAGGTGGTCCCTGAAGGGTAATTGACACCCACGTATGTGATCTAGTTCGCCTTCCATGGCTTCGGACCACACCCGCACCTGTTGGGCCACCTCCTTTTGGCATTCCGACACCTGGCATTGGGGTGCCATGTGTGGGTCGGTGAAGTGTTGTGGGCCAGCCGTGCTTGCTGGTGCTTCATGCTGTGTGGTCTGTTGCAGGGGCTGGGTTCTCCTCTGAGTAGCTTGTCTGCCCTGGTCCTGGTGGTGGGTTGCGTGGGATGTCCATGGGCTGTTGTAGGGCGTCGGTGTCGAAGGTGTGGTGGTCGTCTCCGGCATCACTGATGGGTTGTCTGGTCTGACCTGCTGTAGGTGTTGTTTGTCCCTCTGCAATGTGAAGGGGAGATGCATGTTGACATTGTGTTGACATTTATGTTGGCGCATTGTTCTTGTAGACATGCAGACTGTGTGACAATGTACATTGTGACTGTTTGGGCGGTGCTGGCAATTTGAGGGGGGACAGTGGACATTTGGACTACATGACTGTTGTGAGGTTATACCCGTACATATGCATCTCACAGTTCCCTGCTCTGTCAAATATGATTGGCCTGTTTCTGCGCATGGGCGGACCCAGTTGTGTCCCCTGTTCTGCAGTGTCGGTGTTGCACTTTGTGCCACATTCTCATGGGATGTGCTGTGATTGCCATGTGTGTGTGCTGCAGTGTTCCACGGGGATGGGGGACATGACCCTGGGTTATTGTGGGTGTGCAGTGTGCTACACGTCGTTGTGCATGTGTGCCATTGTGCACATCTCCCCCTGTCTCCCCAGGACCTGTTCGTTACTCACCCTGTTGTTGTTGTGTCAGGTCCTCTCGAGCTGTGTCCGTACTCACACCTCCTTGCACCCTCTCCACACTGATGGCTGGCCTACATTTCCTCCAGCTCCTCCTGTGGCGCATGACTCCCACCTCCTGTCGCCATAGCTGGCTTCCTGTTGGCAGCGGCTTTGGGCATGGTTTAGGTTTTCACGTCATGCCAGCGCCTCTTGGCCTCCTCCATTGGCCTCCTCGGCACTCCGGCTGCATTCAAGGTGGTCTGAATGTGGGTCAGTTGCTGGTAGTGTTCTGTCACATCCGTGACGCTGGTCTTGTTTTCCTATGGACTGCACCCCGTCTTCCTCTCCCTCTTCTCCTTGGCCTTCCCCGACCCCGTTGGTCCTTGCTGGTGGTCTGTGGGGCTTGTGGGGTTCGCATTGGCCTCTGCGCTGGGTCAGGGTGCATCCATGTTGCTAAGCACTTTGGATTGTTTCTGGTGTGTTGTTTTTGTTGCTTCTATGGTGCATTTTCCCGCCAGACGCGTGGGATTTACAGGCCTGCCGCTGGTTTTTGCTGCTTTTTGTATCGCGCTTGGCCTCATCGCAGCTTTTTTTGCGTTGTGTTTCGCATTTTTGAGGCGTGGCGTTGATTTTAACGCGGACAGTTATCGGGTTATCTGGGGACTATCGCATGATACCGCCGTGTTGTGAATACTTGGTTAACACGGCGTAAATTTCCCGCGATGGACTGTGATGTTGAAGGTTGCGTTAAGTAACTTTTGCGATGGTTATCGCACGTTCTTGAGAATATGCCCCACAGTCCGTTGGCTAATTGAGTAGAAGGCTGTTGGAGTAAGGACATCCGAGCCTCTTCCTATCAAGAGTGCATGGCCTGATGTATTTTTTGTTTCTGTTTGCCACTCCCAGGTTAAACCTAGAGGCCAGTGTCAGGATAAAAGAATGACTCCTCAAACCCAGCAAGAAAGCTCTCAGGGGTTTTGGGATTTTCAGAAACAAACTGAAGTTTTGGGAGTTTGGTGAATGAATACCTAACAGAAGGCGGATGTCCACCAAACCTGTAGCTCCTTCATAACTGCCATGATCTCTGAAGGGAAATATATCTCCATTGAGCCAGCGATGATCTCTAAATCTGGTGGGTTGTAATCTGTCAGGGTGACAGACTAATGTACTACACCCCCGTGAAATGACAGTGGGCCAAACAATAAATAAATCCCTTAATCAGACCGGAATTCTGCCTGATTTCATGCCTCAACTCTGGCAGATATGAACCCTTGAGATCTTGTGGTAGAGGGATGCCCCACCCACAGTGGGGTCACCCATGCAGCCTACAGCCATCCTATGTGTGTCAAGTGACATGATTGAGCTCCCAGTGCTGGTAATTAGGCAATTGCATGATGTTAACAGCCAAATCAGGAATTCTGAGTGATGCAGCAATACTGTATACAGTAATTTGACTTACAGTGTTCAGGGACACCTAGTGAACGTTTTCGCTGGAAAAAGGAAGTGAATTGAGGACCTACCAGTGGAAATTTGTGTGTTAAAACAAATTCCCATGCCATAAAGGAATAATTGTAAAGATATGGCAATTTCACTCTTTGGAATGCATGCAGTATCCCTATACGAGGACGATCTGCTTTTCCATCTCTGTGACGTATGCTCCAACCTTACAACCATTAATGTCACATTAGATGCATTTGCACGCACTGCAGACCTCTGCATTAACTGGGCCAAATTCAGTGTTTATCCGCTGCTCTCCAATGCTCCTGCGCAGGAGGTTTTGCTTCGGGGATCCATGCTCAGCTGGTGGGGCACAAAAGTTGAGCATCTCGGAGTGCACCTCTACCACTCTACCATCAATCTATTCAACGGAAACTTGAGGAAAGCCTTGTCCTCCCTGAAACCAAGGGTGCGGTTCTGGAAACAGCTTCCTTGAGCTGTGACGGGGAGAATTGCCCTGTCGAAAATGGTCATTCTCCCCCAACTCTTGAATTATTTTTCACATCTTACCCTCATTTCTTCCCAATCATTGATTAGTGAGCGAGACACCCTCTTGAGAGAGCTTATATGGGGCTACAAACATCACCACCTAACGTTGGCAAATCTGCAGTTGCCGATCGGCTGGGGCAGACTGTGCACCCTCTCTTTCTAAGCCTCAGCTGCACTGGTTGTCCTTCTGGCTGGCGGGGTGGAACCTAGGCAAGACAAGTCAAGGGACAGGCCCCCTTACATTGACCACAGTCAGATGTTTTTAGTTCCTGGGAAGACACCTCCCTCCCTGTGGTCTTTACAGACGAGGGTAGCCCAGAAATGCATGGCCAGGATTAATTTTCTTACATGCCACATTTCACCATATGCCCCAGCACTCCCGCTACATGGTCTGCCAAGCCCCTCTGGGATATACTCTGTGGATGACCTGCGGCACTGGCATGAACACTCTTTATCCACGATAGGGGATCTCTTCACCGATGGACAACTGCTCACCTTCGATCACCTTGTCACTGACCACGAAATGTGACCAGGCCAATTCCTAACATACAGACAACTCTGCAATACCTGCCAGACTCTCTGGTCCACAGTAGACGAGGAAACCGCAGTCCACGTCGTTCTACAAGCATTTCTCAAAATAGGGGCGGGGCAACACCTCATTGCTTGGATTTATAAAGCGATCAGAGAACACACTGGGTTACCATTGACAAAGCTATGTAGCAGGTGGGAAGATGATATCGCGAGGGTACTACACGACAAGGAATTGGAGCAGGCCCTGGAGTTTCACCAGAGGATCTCTCGGGATTCACGGAATAAAAACATTCAATATTCCATCCTACACCGGGCCTATCTCACCCCTGACCAGCTTAATCGCTACTTCCCATAGGCGCACTTGTGATGCCCCCGATACAAATCAGCCTCAGCCGATCTGTGTCACATGCTTTGGTCCTGCTCTTCCCTCTCTGCATACTAGCTGTCCATGTACACTACCCTATGAGCCGTTACAGAGCTGCCTGACATCTACTCATGGGAGGCCAGTGCCCCATGCATATTCAAGCACAGGAAGCACCACGGAGTGTGCACCTGATTTGCCAGCATGGCCCTCCTGCTGGCAAAGAGGATCTTGACCATGCACTGGAGGACTATGAGGAGGCTCACCGATTATGCAAAATTCCCATCTCCACAGCCTGGGACACCCTACTCAATCAGTTCTGCTGGCTCACACCACTCACTGGCTCCTTCCCCACCCCAAGAAAGGGGGCCATATGCTCCCCACCCCGCCTTAGCGGATCCAACCTGCCCCGAGGCCCGAACCCACCTCTGATACTCAGAGGGCTCCCCCTCTACCCACTACATGCTGTTGGACCATGCACTAACTAAACCACTGATACTCCCTGTAGGGACTGCATCCTCCACTACCCCCACTCCAGTGGCAGATCTCTGGACAGCACCTTACCCTGGAGCTCGACTGCACTGTCCTTTAGATGCCTGTCCTCATCTTTGACCGCCTGGCACATTTCCCATCCCTTCTTCTAGTTTGCTACCAGTTTCAGGGGCACTTTCCCCAGACAATAGAGCAACCTCACATACATAATATGAGCACACAGCCACTCTGCTTTTACCCCCCAAAATATACAGGCCCTGCTTGCAATATTGCTATTGTGCCAATTATCACGGGGAACTGTATTTTGAACAGACCCTCAATTCAAGGGATTTGTACAACTGTGACCCTAACTTAAAAAGACATGGTAATTTCACATCCTAGCATTACCTATCCACCTTGCACCAGTAATTTCCAGGGTGAAATTCCCACATCAGAATTTGCAATGCAGTCAAACTGCAATCAAAATGAGTAAATAAAAAAACGGTGGTTATCTGCAGTATAATGAAACAATTTGGAGCCAATTCACAAACTGCATTTTGTAGTACATTTAGTAGCAGCACCGGAGAACTACTAAATGTACTACAGACTGCTATTCACAAACCTACAAGTGTAAATTTCACACGTCCACCTCTCCTATCTCAAGAGGTAATGAAGATGGCTGCCAAGATGGAGCAACAAAAGGGAGCTCCCGGGTTTAGGATCGCGAATCCGTGAATATCCTGCAATAACCCCTGCCATCCACCCCTCTGCTGCCTAACCTACTTGCTGGAAGTACTCCGAGGTAGGAGTCGGAGAGACTGTTCAATATTCATTCACCGAGATCGTCAGAGCCGCCAGCCATGAATCTCGACCTTCTTCAATGATGGGATAGGTCGCAGTTGTCACTTTGTGGGCGTGTGCAGGTCCCGGTCGACGCTGCTAGCTCTTGCGTCGAGAGGAGTAATATAAGACCGGATACTGAAGGCTTGTACCGCCATAGTTGACTCCAATTACACCATATTACTGACCCAGTTCTACGGTGGGAGCCGACTACTGGAGGTGTCTGATTTAACTGGTGAGTATGGACTGGGGAGGCTTGGATGCGGCAACGCCACTGATGAAGACTCTTGACCTGGTGGTCGACCTATGCATCCGCTGCTGAGGGTGCGATCCGTGAGCCCACTCCCCTGCCCTCCCCCCACCCGCGAAGCAGACATCCATCGGAATACCACAATATCTTTCCTGAGAGCTGCATGTTACCGGATCAGCCCGGCTACATGAGCTCTGTTCAAAGCAGACAATCGAGGACTACTCCAAGGGGTGTGGAAAGTAGTAGTGAACCCGCCGCCTCGGTCGTCAACACCCTGGAGTCACTTGATGGCGGGAAAGTCAAGTTAGGCTACATTGCGGAATTAGAGTAAGGTCCGTCGTGTTGCTCTGCCTGCCATGCTCCCCAGAGGTGCTCACAAGGAGGATCCCCTGAGAAACCAGGGTGAACTTTACCTGATCTGCCATCACACTACAAGTGGTGTCTGGCTTATAAGCTCACCTTCCCCTTTCTGCGTATATTTTACAAGTAATTACAAAAGGGACTGAATGCACAGAGGGGGTGAGGTTGAGTCGAGAGCGGATGGCCTGATTATAATCTTGTGCTTTGCCTGTTCGATGTTGCCTGTTCTAGATCTATGTAGTGAGCACTGTGCTGGCGTGTGATGAATGTTTATGGGGCAGACAGTACACAATTCTACTTTTCATGAGTCTATATCTCCAGCCCAAACCAGCAGACCCTGTAGCAAGATGGTGGTTTCACCAGATTGTTGAACATTGACAAAGGACTAACTTTCTAGCCCAAGAAAATCACAGAAAGTAAAGGAGAACTCTGGACCATTTAAATCTGCATGGAAAGTAAGGTAGGACTTTATTCCAGTTACGTACAGGAGTGGCCATCTTAGAATGGTGTCTCTACACTGTATTGGCAAGCCTTTACACAGATCTCCCATCGAATCTTCCGTTCTCTCACGGTTGCACTAATCACTATCTAGTCACCTTCTAATTCACTTACTATTCTGCCGAATAGAATCAACTTTGGAAGCTGGAAGTCTGTTATCCCAAGACCTAGTCTGACCTTACAAATAATTAAGCCACATGAATAGTGCCCATAGTTAGCCCTTGAAAAACCCTGCCCCACCTTTTAACTCTCACTGTGGTCTCCCTCGCCATCATGGCTCCAAATATCGCTAGCCCCAACGAAGGCCTGCTATCAGGGGTGGGTCACAATGCTTTTGAGATTGCATACCCCACTAACCTATCGAAAAATGCTGCTTAGAACTTCAAACATAATCTACTCAAAAGGCACATGGAAATGCATATCTCAAATGCATACTTTTGTATGTCTAAAGGCATCATCCTTAACGACCTAATCTTCCTCACTAACAGAAAAACCCAATGGAAAAGGGCCTTCACGTCCATGCTCTGTGCCAAACCAATAAGGAAATCACCTCACGGTTTTAGATTATCCATTATTCCCTCCCCAACCTTCAAAGCAGATCTCGCCATAGCCATAAACAACAATAGGAACATTCTTATTCAATCATCAGATCAAAACCTAGAACAGTTTGACAAATTCTTTATGAGGATTAAAAATTCAGGGCCTTATTTATGAGAAGTGACTCATCGATGCGTGAAAACAGCGATGCGTTACTTCTCAATGCGCTCTCTTTGCGACATGATGGATGGTCATATTTACTGTATGGCGCATCATGTCACAAGGAGTTAAAGATACGTCAGTATTTCTGACGTATCTGTAGGCGAAAAGTGACACATTGCTGGGGTGTGTCTGAAAACAGACACAACTCCAGCAATGTGTCCAAGGGCCTGCGTCAGTCTTACGCCTGCTGTTAGGCAGCCGTATGATATTGATGCAATGGTGTCCTAGAGGTGGCAAACTGAAATCTCATAGATTTCAATGCGCCACTTCTACGAGGCTTTCTGCGGGGGAACGCCCACCCTGCATACATTATACCTGGAGCAGGTATAATGTGGCACAGGGGTTTACAAAGTAACGCATCTGCTTAGATCCGTCACTTTGTAAATAGGGCGTAACATGGCGCGTTATTTATGCCGCCGGTGCAAAAGTGACACACCGGCGGCGTAAAAGTGATGCAAGGCCTCATAAATAAGGCCCTTAATGGCTAACAATGTAACTTCTACGCTACAAGATCAAGATCTAACATCCACAGTGAAACCTCAATGTGCTGTTACCAGTGCTACCTCGAGCACATCATCTTCATCACTTACTAGAAATCAGGTTGACCTTACCCCTTGCACCATCGAGGAATCATCCGGGGTCGAACCAAGGCCACATATAGCTACTAAAATCTGCCTATACACCAACTCATAGAACATCCCTGATCCCTCCACTCACATGGCATTGAAACATAATGCTCACCCCTCTATAGTTTGCAACAACAACAATCTAGGGAACTTGAGGTCTACTACCCTCTCCCCTTCGAATACAAACTCACCCATAGGTAAGTCCCTTTCCTGCAATACGCTCCCCAACCCACGCGTTTCATTGGACTTACAACCCAGGATAACTAGTGAAGGTAACAATTTGACACCTCTTCCTACCCATATCTCACTCCCCACCTACAATACACCATCCATAATCCAGCAATCGCCCGTCAACTCCCCCACTACCTACCTTTTCTCCTACGAGGAATCCACACTACCTACTTCCTCTCTGCCTTTGGATGTATCTCATTCACAGGCTACCACCAGACCTCCCATGCACACGCTGAACCCTCCCTATATTGAGGATAAGCTGGCTCACATCAAGAATGATCTTAAACAAGTTAAAGAGAACCTTCAGATCTTATTACACTTCTCTTTAGAAATGGAGAAGTTTTGGGATCTCAGTTCGATTTCAGAGATTAATCAACCTAGCCTCTCAACAATGGTCAAATACCTCCGAAGGGAAATCGTGGCCAGGTATAACTTAGGGAATCGTCACTGGAACTCTCGGCCATATACTAATATTCACTCCAGACCAAAAAGGGTTGCCGATCATTAGACTAATGTGGACATTCATTCCCTATTACTGTCCTACAAATCTGATCATATTGAATCTGCTCCCTCAATGTTCAATATCCAAACTATTGCCCCCGATCCGTTTAGGGAACCCAGTGTCAACCTCAGATCTATGAGCAAGGAAAACTTACTAACTGTCCACACATCACACCTTGAAACCATAGTGACCAAATTACACATCAATTCAATGCTTATTAATTGTAGACAACAGGATGTGGGAGCACACCGCTGACCTCTCAGGCAAGGTTCGCCCCTGGCATTCTGGTAAATGCAGTTTCTTGTAGCTCGCTCCGATATTTTCGAGTGTTTCACCAAGGTTGGCGCAGATAGTGCTGATCTCTAGACACGTGTTTCTGGTTTATTAACCGTCATCAGTAGAGAATACAGTCTTGTATTTTGGGGTTTGCTGAGTAGGCTGCCAAACATTATATCAGGTCCGGTACCTCTCGCTGGCGCGCAGGTGCTTCATCCACGAGCTCGTCAGCTCAATGACTCACAGGAGTACTTTAAATAGACAACAGGATGTGGGAGCACACCGCTGACCTCTCAGGCAAGGTTCGCCCCTAGCATTCTGGTAAATGCAGACTCTTGTAGCTCGCTCCAATATTTTCGAGTGTTTCACCAAGGATGGCGCAGATAGTGCTGATCTCTAGACACGTGTTTCTGGTTTATTAACCGTCATCAGTAGAGAATACAGTCTTGTATTTTGGGGTTTGCTGAGTAGGCTGCCAAACATTATATCAGGTCCGGTACCTCTCACTGGCGCGCAGGTGCTTCATCCACGAGCTTGTCAGCTCAATGACTCACGGGAGTACTTTAAATAGACAACAGGATGTGGGAGCACACCGCTGACCTCTCAGGCAAGGTTCGCCCCTAGCATTCTGGTAAATGCAGTCTCTTGTAGCTCGCTCCGATATTTTCGAGTGTTTCACCAAGGTTGGCGCAGATAGTGCTGATCTCGAGACACGTGTTTCTGGTTTATTAACCGTCATCAGTAGAGAATACAGTCTTGTATCTTGGGGTTTGCTGAGTAGGCTGCCAAACATTATATCAGGTCCGGTACTTCTCACTGGCGCGCAGGTGCTTCATCCATGAGCTCGTCAGCTCAATGACTCACGGGAGTACTTTAAATAGACAACAGGATGTGGGAGCACACCGCTGACCTCTCAGGCAAGGTTCGCCCCTAGCATTCTGGTAAATGCAGTCTCTTGTAGCTCGCTCCGATATTTTCGAGTGTTTCACCAAGGTTGGCGCAGATCGTGCTCATCTCTAGACACGTGTTTCTGGTTTATTAACCGTCATCAGTAGAGAATACAGTCTTGTATTTTGGGGTTTGCTGAGTAGGCTGCCAAACATTATATCAGGTCCGGTACCTCTCACTGGTGCGCAGGTGCTTCATCCACGAGCTCGTCAGCTCAATGTCTCACGGGAGTACTTTAAATAGACAACAGGATGTGGGAGCACACCGCTTACCTCTCAGGCAAGGTTCGCCCCTAGCATTCTGGTAAATGCAGTCTCTTGTAGCTCGCTCCGATATTTTCGAGTGTTTCACCAAGGTTGGCGCAGATAGTGCTGATCTCTAGACACGTGTTTCTGGTTTATTAACCGTCATCAGTAGAGAATACAGTCTTGTACTTTGGGGTTTGCTGAGTAGGCTGCCAAACATTATATCAGGTCCGGTACCTCTCACTGGCGCGCAGGTGCTTCATCCACGAGCTCGTCAGCTCAATGACTCACGGGAGTACTTTAAATAGACAACAGGATGTGGGAGCACACCGCTGGCCTCTCAGGCAAGGTTCGCCCCTAGCATTCTGGTAAATGCAGTCTCTTGTAGCTCGCTCCGATATTTTCGAGTGTTTCACCAAGGTTGGCGCAGATAGTGCTGATCTCTAGACACGTGTTTCTGGTTTATTAACCGTCATCAGTAGAGAATACAGTCTTGTATTTTGGGGTTTGCTGAGTAGGCTGCCAAACATTATATCAGGTCCGGTACCTCTCACTGGCGCGCACGTGCTTCATCCACGAGCTCGTCAGCTCAATGACTCACGGGAGTACTTTAAATAGACAACAGGATGTAGGAGCACACCGCTGACCTCTCAGGCAAGGTTCGCCCCTAGCATTCTGGTAAATGCAGTCTCTTGTAGCTCGCTCCGATATTTTCGAGTGTTTCACCAAGGTTGGCGCAGATAGTGCTGATCTCTAGACACGTGTTTCTGGTTTATTAACCGTCATCAGTAGAGAATACAGTCTTGTATTTTGGGGTTTGCTGAGTAGGCTGCCAAACATTATATCAGGTCCGGTACCTCTCACTGGCGCGCACGTGCTTCATCCACGAGCTCGTCAGCTCAATGACTCACGGGAGTACTTTAAATAGACAACAGGATGTGGGAGCACACCGCTGACCTCTCAGGCAAGGTTCGCCCCTAGCATTCTGGTAAATGCAGTCTCTTGTAGCTCGCTCCGATATTTTCGAGTGTTTCACCAAGGTTGGCGCAGATAGTGCTGATCTCTAGACACGTGTTTCTGGTTTATTAACTGTCATCAGTAGAGAATACAGTCTTGTATTTTGGGGTTTGCTGAGTAGGCTGCCAAACATTATATCAGGTCCGGTACCTCTCACTGGCGCACAGGTGCTTCATCCACGAGCTCGTCAGCTCAATGACTCATGGGAGTACTTTAAATAGACAACAGGATGTGGGAGACATCCTGTTGTCTATTTAAAGTACTCCCATGAGTCATGAGCTGACGAGTCGTGATGAAGCACCTGCGCACCAGTGAGAGGTACCGGACCTGATATAATGTTTGGCAGCCTACTCAGCAAACCCCAAAATACAAGACTGTATTCTCTACTGATGACGGTTAATAAACCAGAAACACGTGTCTAGAGATCAGCACTATCTGCGCCAACCTTGGTGAAACACTCGAAAATATCGGAGCGAGCTACAAGATACTGCATTTACCAGAATGCTAGGGCGAACCTTGCCTGAGAGGTCAGCGGTGTGCTCCCACATCCTGTTGTCTATTTAAAGTACTCCGTGAGTAATTGAGCTGACGAGCTCGTGGATGAAGCACCTGCGCGCCAGTGAGAGGTACCGGACCTGATATAATGTTTGGCAGCCTACTCAGAAAACCCCAAAATACAAGACTGTATTCTCTACTGATGACGGTTAATAAACCAAAAACACGTGTCTAGAGAGCAGCACTATCTGCGCCAACCTTGGTGAAACACTCGAAAATATCGGAGCGAGCTACAAGAGACTGCATTTACCAGAATGCTAGGGGCGAACCTTGCCTGAGAGGTCAGCGGTGTGCTCCCACATCCTGTTGTCTATTTAAAGTACTCCCGTGAGTCATTGAGCTGACGAGCTCGTGGATGAAGCACCTGCGCGCCAGTGAGAGGTACCGGACCTGATATAATGTTTGGCAGCCTACTCAGCAAAGCCCAAAATACAAGACTGTATTCTCTACTGATGACGGTTAATAAACCAGAAACACGTGTCTAGATATCAGCACTATCTGCGCCAACCTTGGTGAAACACTCGAAAATATCAGAGCGAGCTACAAGAGACTGCATTTACCAGAATGCTAGGGGCGAACCTTGCCTGAGAGGTCAGCGGTGTGCTCCCACATCCTGTTGCTTATTAATTGTAGATCAACTGTAAGACATGCAGCTGATATTGCTGACTTCATACTCTCACATGAACTAGACCTCCTGATCTTAACTGAAACGTGGCTCAAGGACACCTCTACACCAATCCTGGACATTCTAGTTCCCCTCGACTACAACATCATTAGAATGGACAGACCAGTTAAAATTGGGGGGGGCACATCTTGCATCCACCTATCTTGTCTCTCCTTGAGACAAATACACTTGGCGCCGATGTCTTCCTACAAAAACCTGGAAATCAAAATCTTGAAGAACGAAAGATAATATGTACACTCCACACAATCTACCACCCCCCCCGGAGACAATCCTCTGTTCATCGAACATATAATGGAGACCATATCAGTTAACGCTGACCAATTCCACAGCCATATCTTCCTTGGGGATTTCAACTTGCACTGGAATAACGAAAATGATCCTTTACTATGCGCCTTCACGACTTTACTTGCAGACCTGAACCTCACCCAGTCTTGGAACAAGCCTACACATAACAAAGGCTCTACCCTAGATCTTATCATAGCAAAAGATAACATCAAACAACTTGATGACATATCACCTTGCGACTGGTCAGATCACCTCCTAATCTCCTTTCGCGTCATGGAAAAGCTGTTGATTAGACAAGGACAACCTCGTAAGACCAAACAATTGTCTCGAGATCTGAGAAACATCAACGCAAATGATCTTACCATCAGGAGCAATTAAAAAAAAAAATTATTAGGAGTTTTATATAGCGCAAACTTGACCCGAAGGTATGAGACCGCTTTACATGAGCACCAGTTGCATTACAGAAGGACACATTCATTTTTTGTTAGGCACGGGGAGATTAAGTGATTTGTCCAGAATCACAGGATGTTGAGCGTCCCTGCCGAGACTCGAACCTGGTTCTCCAGCTTCGAGGTTGATCGCTCTAGCCATAAGGCCACATCATCTCCCCAATAATCTTCTTCCGCCACCCCCTAACATGACAAATCTGGATGAACTCACTGATCACTACATTCACTTCATGACTGATATTTTCAATGCACTTGCTCCTTTGCATCTCAAAAGGATTCTTAGCAAATCCCTTAACGAGGAATGACATAAACTTAGGCATGCAGAAAGATCTTGGAGAAATTCTCCCTCCTTAGCTAACCTCAAACAGCTAAAGAAGACAAGAAATGCTTATAACAAACATATACGCAGCACCAAAACTAATCACTTTAGATCGCAGCTTGACAAGACCAAAAACAGACCAAAAAAACTTTTCGAAATCAACAATCAACAAGTTAACCACTCCTCTAATCAACTCGTGGCACTCAAGGACTCAATCCCAAAGCAGTGATGAGTTCTCAGCCCACTTCATTGAAAAAACAAGAAAGATCAAATTAGATCTGCAACTGTCCTCACCAGACATACAGAATCAGGCTCACTCCACCCCTTCTTCATGGCCACCTTGGGCGAGCTCTACTCTGGTTGAATTGGTTGTCTATACTCCAAAACATTATGCGTCAGGGAATACCTTCAGACTACCTGACGATGTGGAGCTGCTCAAAATCTTAATTGCATTAAAACTGTCAAATCACTTCAATGATCCTATGCCTACCAAATTCTTTAAAGAGCTTACCTCTTCCATTTTCTCACTGTGGTCGAAGATTGTACCTGAATCTCTCTTGCAAGGCTTGATTGCAGATTTTCTCGAGATTGGACAAGTCGCCCCATCCCAAAGAAGCCTAATGCAGACTTATCTGATCCTAACAACTTCTGACCACTTTCTAATATCATTACTTTATCCAAACTACTTGAGAAATATGTACATACACAACTCTGTAATCACATTGAACAGTTTCAACTACTTGGCAAATACCATTCTGGCTTCAGATCTGGACAGAGTACCGAAACCACTCTAACACACGTTGTTGATGATGTCCTAAGACTACTTGACCAGAACGAACCTTGCCTACTTATACTGCTTGATCTTTCCTCAGCGTTTGACACGGTCAAACACGACAAATCAATTCACCTTCTTAAAACAAGGATGGAGTTATCTGGTCCAGTCTGAAATTGGTTTGTCTATTTCCTTCAAAACAGAACACAAAGAATGAAAGTCAACCACAACCTTTCCAACAGTATGCCTGTCTCAATTGGAGTTTCACAAGGATCCGCACTCTCACCCACTCTTTTCAACCTGTATTTGGAACCTCTTACCAAAATTCTGAAACAGACTAACATACAATATCACATGTATGCTGATGATACTCAACTGTCTATGAAAATTTCATTACCGGGCGACATCACTGCTGTTTTGAAGACTCAACATTGGTTATCTCACAACCACCTTATGCTAAATACACTTAAGACTGAATTGCTCTTGCTTGCGCCCCACAATCATACTTCCCCCATTCAGGACTGGCTCAAACAACTAACAGCCCTCAATTGCACCCCACATGTTGTTTAGCTCCACTAGATCTAATTCTGGACAATGCCTGAATATGCATGATCACATCAGTGCAACAACAAGAGGAGCCAATAACCAACTCTGCACATTAAGGAAAATCAAACCGGTCCTCCCACCTACTGACTTGCAACAAGCTATCCAATCCTTAGTTTTCTCTCATTTGCATTATGTAATTGTGACCCTGGCCGGGCTACCCAAAGCTAAACTGGCCCCTTTAAGGGCCACTCTGAACTCTGCTGCCAGACTCATCATGGGCTCAAATGTAAAATGTAAAATGCTCAAGAAAACAGGACCACATCATGCCAGATCTAATTCAACTCAACTTTCTTTCCCTCGATCAGGGCCGGACTGGCCATAGCGGGCACCGGGCGTTTCCCCGGTAGGCCTCTATGGTGGGGGCCGGCTTTGGGCTCCTGGGGGGGCCGGTTTTGTTACCGGGGTCGGCAATATCGGCCCCCGGTAACAAAATCGGCCGAAACCGGCCCTCGCAAACTGCTCGGCTGCACTCCCCCTCACCCCAGGGGGGGCCGGCTGACCAGTTTGCCAGGGCCGGTTTCTGTTCCCAGTCCGGCCCTGCCCTCGATGCAAGGATCAGGTACAAGCTTGACGCACAAAGAGCTGCATCAGAACACATCCGCTTACCTGGCAAATAAACTCGAACTATCGGGTGAGAATCGTGCCCTAAGAAGTTTAAATACTCTACTGTTGAAACCACCAAAGTTAAATAAAAGAGAACCTACAACTGCGCCTTCCCGGGCATGTTCCGAGAATATAGAACGTTCTTCCGCCAGAAATCAGAACGAACCCCACGGCCTCTGCACTTAAAAAAGAAGTCAAAGGTTTGCTCCTGAATAGCAACATGCGACAATAGTCGTGTAGCCTTACAAACTAACAGAATTGACCTCACAACCCTGCCCTCCCTTATCTACTATGCAATATGCATCTTGGGTAACTGCTTATATGTCTATTTTTGTCTGCAATGTGCATCTGTTGTATCCATGGATTTATCTATTATTTTTTCCTGTACCAGCTTAACAAGCCTGCTTTGTTGTACAGTGCTCTGATAACTTGCCAGGTCTTGTTCGCGCTTTTCAAATAAAATAAAAAATATAAAACAAATAAATCTAGTCTGTGGGAAGATCCTCACATATGTATGTTTACTACTTAGGGCCTTATTCCGATGCAGTTAGGAAGGCCTTCTAACAACATTTGCTCTGTCCAAATCGGATCGGGAACGTGTCTTTCTGACTGACTCGGAAAGGTTTCTGGCTGACCGAGTACGATGCGAGTTAGGCGTTAGGAATATCCCAATCTGAACCCGACGGCATTTGGAATGACCGAGCCGTACGGAGCAGAATCGTACATCTCTACGGGACGCGTTTCCGAATGACCGAGTACGATGCTGGATTTGGACAGCCTTTCTGAATTGTGCCGTCCGACTCGAATCAGCAGTCGGAATCAGACTTTGGGGGCCCGTAGCGGGCCCCCCTGCACCCAGAGCCTTCCCAATCGGGCCCATAGGGGTTCCCATGGGTTCCCCCTTACCAGCCATGCAGTGTGGCAGGCACCAGGGGGTGCCCACCGCAGGGTGCCGATTATCCCCAGCCACACCTTTCTTCAATGGGAGCCAATGCATTTGGTCGGAACATAGGCTCCCATTGAAGTCAATGGGAGTCCGACCGAATCGCATCTGGAAGCATCTGGATGTATCGTACTCGGTCGGTTGGACTCTCCCGATCCGATTCGGTCAGAAACCATTCCCAAACCCATTCGGTCGGGAAGCTTTCCAAACTGCATCAGAATCGGGCCCATAGTAGTAAATCTGGGAAGGCCAGGGAGGGCCTGGAAAAAGCAGCATACTTACTGCTAAATGGGATGGGTTTCGGGAGGGGTAAGGAGGGATTTTAAGAGGGTGAGGGATGGCTTTAGAGAGGGGCATGCACCCACCCTCAAATGATTAAATTCATTGGTATTCACAAACTACGTTTCTTAGGTTCCTGCAGTCAACAAGCGACCCCAAATAGTAGTAAATTACTAAATCTCAGGACTGGAGTAAGTCCTGCACCACACATGGGCAGCCACTGCTACTGCAACTCCCTCCCATAGAAAATAATGCAGGGAGGCACTTAAAACAAAACCCATTGGAACTAATGGTAATTTAAATGAAATTATGTAAAATAATTAAACATATAAATAAATAGAATAAAGTGTAATTTTTTTAATTACCATATATTTACTATTTAAATATAAAATATTTTAACAGCATTTTTTGAATTTATAAAATAATGTAACATAAATGTCTCTTAAAATATAATTAAAATACTTTTAATAAATTTTACACATGACTTTTAATCAATATTAATGCAAAATAAAAGCACTCTTTAAAAAATAATTAGGTGGGAATTTATTTTTTAATTTTAAAATCAGAATTTGTTTATTTTTTTATTTAATATATTTCAATCAATAACGATTTATTTTTAAATTAAGTAATGGAGCTGTCAGTTTGGCGATCTCAGTATGGTAAAGTGTATGGAAGTTTAAAAGTTTATAAAACTTTTTCATAAATTAGAATGTGTTAAATAATTAAATTAAATAAAGAAATTCTGAGGTTTGAATTATAAATGGTGTATACAATTAATTAAAAGATGTTTAATTATATCTTAATTAAAAAATAACATCACATTAATTTTCCAATTTTAAAAAGGTTGTCAAAATATTTTGTAATCAAAAAACAAATATGTATTATTTTTACTTATTTTTCCCAACATTAAATTTTATTTCTATTTATTTTTACCTGTGATAAATAAATTATTTTATTTTACCATTATTTCCTAAGGTTTTTATTTTAGGTCCCTAACTCCATTATCAGTGGTTGGCCATGTGTGGTGCTGGACGTGCTACTGCTTCTTTTTGGCAGTAGCATCTTACACTCCTAAGTTTGACTCCAAATCATTTTTCAGGGAGCGGAGCCACGCAACTCTACACTTTTGTGTAACTTTACACTCGGATATTCTGAATAGCCCAGAGTAGTAAAGGCATTCAAAAGTGTAAGAGTAAATTGCACATGTAAATGTACACATGTAGTTTACTCACAAGTGTAAGTTACATTTGTGAATAGACTCACAGTAACAACTCTACAGAATGAAACAGCACAGCAAATCAAATTGGCAAAAAGATAATGTGAGTACTTTTAATGCATGCTTGAAAAAATAAGTATAGAGCAATACAGTACTGTTGATGCTCATTCAAAATATTCAATAAAAATAGCCAAGTGGCTCATTGCTCAGGTGACCACACAGTGACATTTTGTGAAAAAAACGTGTTTATACCAGAAGGGGGTAACAGAATGAATCAAAATTTAAACCAGGAAAAAATATATTTTTTCATGCACCTAAGTAGCTTCATAGCAATACATCCTTGTATTAACCTCCTCAAAATCATAGGCTTATCGGTATGTAAAAACAACAAGCAGGGTGTCACTAAATAAATTGGCATTGGAATCCATTGGATGTGGCACCAAAGCCATTGATAAAGTACGCTCCATCTGTGACACAAGTTATACTGCGACAGAGCATGCCGCAGACATTGGAACCACTCTCGAACTCTATCAAAGTGAGACTTCAATAATATCACCAAACAATTTTCTCCCGAACTTATTTGTATTGTAGGGATCTCTTCTAATCAGTGAGCTCTGTTATATTATGAATTTAATAAGAGCTGTTGTTTGTTATATGTAGTTTTGGAATATTTTGGCATATTTTGATTGACAAGTTTGGACGATTTTGATTGACATGCTTCAAACATTCATCTTTCAGCAAAAAGAAGAAAGAAGAAGAGCTGTACCATATTGCCCCAGTGACTTCAAATCCTGCATCCAGTCTCTGGCAAATTAACTTCAAGGATGCCTGTCCTTGAGAAATCCACCAAGGAGAAGGCAAGAGGAAAAAGCTTCAAAGAAGAGGAGGTACATGCTTACATGCACATTATGTGTGTCACAGAAAACAACACAACTGGCATTTTTGAACTATAGTTGTCAAATTCTGAAATATAATTGTGCAAAATGGTCTTCCACGACACCTTAAAGATATTTTCTGATGTTTTCTTATAAGGTTCTGTTAGAAAGTGAATTATGTATTGGGGTTGAAGGTAGTCCATCACATGTATTAATGTCACTAATCTGTTAGATCCAAGCAGATCTGATCTCAGTCCCAGGTAGCTGATCTCAGTCCCTGGTAGCTATGACACTGAGCAGACAAGCTGAACTTAGAGAAAATGTGTAAAGCATTTAGAAGTACGAAAACAGTTAAAAACTTTTAAAAAACAACATAATAAAAGTGCACCCAGTTTAAAAAATAGAGAAAAAATAGTAAACAAAATTAGCTATGACACTGAGCATACAAGCTTAACTTAGAGAAAATGTGTAAAGCGTTTAGAAGTACGAAAATAGTTAGAAAGTAAAAAAAAACATACTAAAACTGCACTCCAATTTAAAAAAGAGAGAACAAATAGTGACCAAAATTACACCCAGTACAAAGCTTAGTTGGTCCCAAGTGGGGATTCAAAAAAGTGATCATCAATTAGTACCTGATATCATAACAAAACTCAGAAGATTCACAAGTGTACATATAAAGCTTGTTTATAAAGGATGTTTATAAATCATTATTCTATGAACACATTAATTCATGTGACACAGATGCTCCACAGTAAGTGGGACGTAAGAGTGAATAAGAGTGCCCGTGAGTAGATAGGTGAGGAACAAGAATTTAGATTGAAGAAAAAAATGTACAGTGTAGACATAAAAGCTTTTTTGCAGATAAGGACCGGCTGACGGTATTTATCATTATGACATTGACCACAAATCATAAGATACACATTTTGATTGCTGTGTTAATCTATGTGTAGCGAAATTTCAGTCCAGGTCAGAAGGGTAGGAGTGTCGACGTTTCGACCCCGGGAAATTAGATGATCGTTGGAGCCTTTCACAGGGGTCTTCTTCAGGACAGGGGCGGAGCAATCTGTAAAAGGGCGAGGAAACCAATCAATAACTAATAACTAGAGCCCTCAATAGAGAGTGGTGATAACGGGTACAGGAGAGCGTGGCTCAAAAGCTCACCTTACACCCACTGTAAGGTTACATGTGGGATAGATAGGGGATCGGGCTAGGTATCTTGAAATTGTGCCCACACACACAAGGTAATCGACTTTGGCCATTCTTTCTTACAGTTCTTTCTTACGTTTCTAGACAATTTGTATTATATACTGAGCCAAGTCACATCCTTATATTTCAGGATAAACTAAGACGATTAAATCGTGAACAAACATTTGAAGTCTTAAGTCTACATTTCAATTGAGCCTGATGACCACTGTCACGATGGAATAATTTGTGGGTAAGTCACGCATCCCACTACTCTGGCTGGTTTTAATAGTGCTCTAGTTATTTGGATTGTACTCTAACTCCAGATGTGCAATTTATTTACAGCACATCTCTGACCTGGACTTTGATGAGGTCCTTTTCCATTCCTGCACTGGAGCTACCTAGCCCGATCCCCTATCCATCCCCCATGTAACCTTACAGTGGGTGCAAGGTGAGCTTTTGCGCCACACTCTCCTGTACCCGTTATCACCACTTTCCATTGAGGGCTCTAGTTATTAGTTACTGATTGGTTTCCTCGCCCTTTTACAGATTGCTCCGCCCCTGTCCTGAAGAAGACCCCTGTGAAAGGCTCCAACGATCCTCTAATTTCCCGGGGTCGAAACGTCAACACTCCTAAACTTCTGACCTGGACTGAAATTTCGCCACACATAGATTAACACTGCAATCAAAATGTGTATCTTATGATTTGTGGTCAATGTCATAATGATAAATACCGTCAGCCGGTCCTTATCTGCAAAAATGTTTTTATGTCTACACTGTACATTTTTTCCTTCAATCTAAATTCTTGTTCCTCACCTATCTACTCACGGGCACTCTTATTCACTCTTACGTCCCACTTACTGTGGAGCATCTGTGTCACATGAATTAATGTGTTCATAGAATAATGATTTATAAACATCCTTTATAAACAAGCTTTATATGTACACTTGAGAATCTTCTGAGTTTTGTTATGATATCGGGTACTAATTGATGATCACTTTTTTGAATCCCCGCTTGGGACCAACTGTGCTTTGTACCAAGTATTATCCAGGTCCCACGGCCTATTGGGTTGCCCCTTTGGTTTGTATTGTTACAAAATTACACCAAAACAACAAAAATCGAATACAGTGAACCAGAGATATGAATTTATTAATTAGGAGAAAAAGTGTGTTAAAAAAGTCAAGTGTCAATAAGTAGTCACTGTTCGTGGTTGACACAGGACCTAGGCATAATTTCAAGCTGACCGCGATGGAGCGTGGGTCCATCACAGATTTAACCTTCTGACTTTGTATCTAAAATGGATGTCAAAATCCTCCAGCAGGGCAATGCTGCAGGTTGTTTAGGCCAAAGTCTTCTTGGAGCCGGATAGGAGTTGAAAGAGGTCCCACTGAAACTGTTGTTTTTGTCTTGAAAAACTCTGAACAATACAAATTCAAATTTTGTGGCCCAAAAAGTCCTTTCATCGGTGGATACTTCTTGCTCCTTCACACAGTCAAGATTTTTATCTTGAGAGTTAGGGCCTGGTTTAAGTTTGGCAGATGGGTGCTCCCTAAAAAAAAGCATAACCGCCTTTTCACTGCAAATTCATGCTTAGGCACAGTGAAAAAAGATCAGAAGGCAACTCTGGTCCTCACTCCCAACATTGACTCTATCCATATAAAAACATGACAAAGACACAGTTCCATCCTTTGCTCTCCCACATAGAGTCCCACCTGCAAAGTACTTCAGCACCTCAGAGGGGTAAGTGGTGCCATATAAATTCAATAACAATATAATATACAATATACCACTTGTTATATTATGTTATGGTTTGTAAATTAAATTTAATATAGCGCACAACTCACCCTAGGGAATCTCCGCGCTGCCTACCGTTGCAAGCATCCACAAGAGAGAAATAACTTAAAATAAGAAAGCTTTCAGCAGTTTCCTAAATTGACAGTAGTTAGTGCAGAGATGAATGTGAAGAGGTAGTTTGTTCCAATAAAGTGGCTCCAGGTAGGAAAAGGCTCTACCACCGCATCTAGACAAACGGATACGGGATTTGCTCAACAAGGCTTTGTCCTGGGATCTTAAGCTTCTAATAGGTGCATAACATTTGAGTTTCTGTTGGAGATATCTGGGTCCTTTACCCCTTAAGGCATTATGGGTGAGGCAACAGATTTTAAAGATTCTTCTCTTCCTTACAGGTAGCCAATGTAAGGATTTCAGAGGGGGCAGAAGGCGTTACAGACAGAAGATTGAGAACAAGCCTGGCTGCAGTATTTTGTACCACTTGCAATTTAGCCATATGTGTCTCATTTGCTGTAGCCAGTACAGCATTCCTGTAGTCCAGTCGGCTAACTACAAGGGCCTGGACTAGCGTTCTTCTAACAGATATCGGAAGATAAGAAAAGATTCTACGTAATAGGCACATGGTGTGAAAACACAATCCAGTATTAACCAAATCTGCACTTTCACAGAAAGGGCTTGGTCAACTTTTACCCCAAGATTCTTAACAGACTGTCTGGGGGACGGAACTGGTCTAATTTAGAGGGCCACCTCTCATTGGACCAAAGAGTTGTTGCCTTGCCAAACAACATGATCTCTGTCTTATCGACATTCAGCTGAAGACAGTTAGCTGTCATCCAACTAGAGATGGCTAGCATTCCCTTCACAAAACAATCTTTAGTTTTGGCCAGATTCTTGTCAAAAGTGTAAATCAGCTGAGTGACATCAGCGAAGGATATTATTTCAAAATCAAATGGGTCTATAATCTCAGCAAGGGGTGCCACATAAATGTTAAACAGAGTAGGGCTCAAACATGAGCCCTGTGGTACACCCTTGTCCAACCTCATCTTATGGGAGGTGTAAGGACCCAGAACAATCGTTTGGAATCTATCTTCCAGGAAGTTTTGGATCCGTTTGAGAGCAGTCCCCTGTATACCTATCTCACGCAGTCTCTGTAGCAGCCTTGCGTGAGATACTGTATCAAAGGCTGCAGAAAGTTCCAGCAGCACCCGCAGCAAGTGAGAGTCTTACAGAGTCCGTGACGGCCAAAAGGGCCATTTCAGTGCTATGACAAGATCTAAATCCAGACAGATCCAGATTCTGATTCTCTTCGAGGTAGGCTATTAATTGTTTGCTAATTAGGCATTCTAAAAGTTTTCCCAGAAGGAGTAACAAAGATATGGGGTAGTAGTTAAATAAACTATTAGGATCCAAATTAGCTTTTTTTAGGATAGGACATGAATCTAGCCAATGTAAATATAAAACTAAGAACAGCACCTAAAACAACATTATTGGCAGTGACATGTTAGAAATTAGTAGCGCATCAACAGTCCAGTGTTAGACATGGACATCAATTCATAAGCATGCCAGGGGCAGCTGAAGTGACATCATCTAGACTTTGACCCCACCGTAAAATCTCAAGACATCACGTACGACTCTGAAACCACAGAAAGTGACATCACCACACCTTCGACCCTGATTTTCAATTGAAGTGATGTCACACAGACTTTGGAACACCTGATGTGGTATCATAGAAGTGTGTAAAAAATAGTGCTCTATCTTGTTAAAAATGCTTCAGATACGAAACCCGGGGCTGACTCACACGAGGACTACAATTAGAGCCGCTCTACCCCTGATATGTCTGATGATCATATACATGCATTCTGGTCAAGTAAAACAGGAGGCAAGATAAATCATATCCAGAGTAGAATGTTCCAAGTCTTCTTTTGTCACAGGGTTAACTGTATGGAAAGCAACCATTTTTTAGGTCGAGCATTCGAGACCTCTTGTATATACTTTAGTATATACTTATTATATACTTATATGTGTATGTACTTTGTGGGCTCTGGAGATCAGCCCTAGGACTTGTCTGCTTCCGCTTAGGGACTTTTTTTCTGTTCAACTGCCTCTATTTAACTGTCTTGATAGAAAACGACCAGCAGAGGTCAGTAACATACCAGAATTGCTTTCTGCTGAGAGACTTTCTTTTTTAAATTTTTCTGGCAACTGCCTCTATTTAACTTTCTTGATAGAAAACGACCAGCAGAGGTCAGTAAAATACCAGAATCACTTTAGCATTCTCTAGATTCCAGTCCATAGAAATTGTCTTCCACGAGCACCCGTAGAAATTAATATTTTTTTCAAATCTTGTATTTTCAGTGATATGACCACCGAAGGCCCTGATTTTATATTAAAAACAGAGCTTTGGACTATACCATTTCCCGCTGAAAGGCAATATTTCTCTCCATGTGTTCCCATACCTGGCGTGTCACGCAGTTTGGTGCTTACTTTCCCTCCATGTTAAAGAACAGTAGATGTTTCAGCACCAAGGCTAATGTGCTGCATAGCTAAATACATATACGGTCCCAAAGGCGAGACCACTTGCATTGCAAATGCTTGTCTTGTATAGTATGGAATAGACAGTGGCAAGGCACAGAGGAGCTGGGGATTCAGATTACATGTGCTGATGCAGAGGTATCAGAATTGCCCATAAATTGTTATATTTTGTGGGAAGAGATTCCTGTTATGCAGAGTCTACTGCAAATGTCACTCACAACTAGTTGTTGAAATTTCTTTGGTCAAGAAATGCCGGCTTTACAGGGAATCCTCGGGTAATGGCTACGGGGGTGCACATGTGAGAAGAAGGATCTTTTGTTTTGGAATCGGTAAAATGTCAGTGCAGATTAACATTTTGTTAATCCATATGGGTATATAGAAAAAAACACAAAGAGCAAAAAGATTTAGACCATATCTCATGTGTAGAAAAATGTAAATAAAAGTGATACCTCAGCATAGAAATAGTCTTTGCTCATAGATGCAATATGATCCCATGCCCTGGATGAAAACCTCAGCTAGTATTTCCATTTTAGCTAAAGTCCATTTGGTTTCTCTGACCTGAGTTTTATTTTTACCTTTGTTAGTCTGGTCTTAAAAAATCTTAGCCTGCTGTGTACTGTTTCAACATCTACCGAGGTTGGTTCATCATGTCAAATATAGCAAGGGTCACTAGATAGCAACGTTTTTTAAGCTATTACCCTTCTTGTTCCCAAGAAGGCCATATCTCATTAGGTCTTTTTCTGCACAATCATATCACTCCAACATAAAGTGCGTTTCTCTTCTGTCTCAGCCAGCAACAAGTAATAACAGACTCTACAGTTTTGAGGACACCAGAGCAGGTGCAGGGCTAGAACATCCATAAGGGATGAGATAAAGTTAAGTCAGCTGCAGGAAGCAACATGGTCTACCAGAAAGCACTTAGCTTGTAGATGCCCCTGTTGGTGCACCAACTCTCCATTCAGCATTCATGAGTCTCGCTATGGAAGAGAGGATGCGAGAATGAGATAAAGTTAAAGATTATGTCCTGTTATGGGCCACAGGGCTAATATCATTCCAAATTAAAATATGGAAAGACTGGTGAGCTGACTAATACAAAATCAGCTCCTATTCTCTGCTATCATACCTGGAAGAGGCTTGGCTTTTCAGTAATTGCCTGGAGGCTATCACACTGCGTAGAGACCGAAAGCGCCATTTATATATGGAGGTTGTGAAAGTTGGAATCTTTTGTGTCAGGCCAGCAATCCTCACATGTCCCTGACCCAGGGTGGACACAGAGGTACCACTGCCACAAGGAGCATTGCTGCCAAGTGACCCCATGTCACGTGTGACACCTTAAGACTGTCAGCACCTTGCATGTTCAATAAATATAAGTGTAAAAGTGAAACTACTAGCCCCAGAATGAAGATTGCTGTTGGATAAATATCAAGGACTGATGGCAGATGTCACAGTGATATGATTTCTGACACATATTCAGAATACGGCCTGATCTTTGGGATATCTAGGCCCTTCGGCAATCCAGGCTTAGTCAACACACCAGCTTGAGACAATACCCGGTGGACTGTAACACACAAACCATCTGCACATTACACGAGGATGGTTGCGTTCTGGGCAATGATCACTCCTATGAGACACACTGGAGTACTTGCATGAATAGACACACATTAAGAATATACTTTTATGACTGTTATTAAAAATCAAAATCCTATTCGACCTCATATTTAGGGGTGGGCAGAATTGTCAGAATTTGGTTCTGCGGAATTCCACAGAATTCCATTAAAATTCAGGGAGATTCCGCGGAATTCCGTTATCTGGTACAGTGGGAATTTGGTGCTATTTTCTTAGTGCAAAATGAACCCTTGCGTCCAAAAATAGATGCAAGGATGTATTTTGGGCTAAGAAAATAGCTCATCAAAATACTAGTTGGTACCCTTACATACTCTGCAGCAATTACTGCAGAATACGTAAGAGCTGCGCTGCCGAGTGGTATTCAGGAGTTTCTAAACTTTAGAAACCATTACATATCTCTCTGCAGTGCATACCCTTTGGTGCCTCTACATACTCTGTAGTAATCACTGCAGACAATGTAAGGACGCCGAACGGAATGCACTGCTGTGCAGTGATTTTTAAACAGGACCAGAAGAGGGAGCTGTCCCTAAACGTTTAAATAACACTGCAGATTAAAGTTTAATCTACAGTGGTTTTTAAACATAGAGGGACTGCTCCCTCTTCCCACTCTGTTTAAAAATTACTGCAGTGCATACCCTCCAGTGCCCTTACATACTCTCCAGTAATTACTGCAGAGTATGTAAGAGTGTCAAGCTGTTCGCACTGCAGTGGTTTCTAACGTGTGCTGCAAGAGGGAGCCACTGCAGATTAAACTTTACTCTGCAGTCATTTTTAAACAAAGAGGGACTGCTCCCTCTTCCAGCCTTCTTTAGAAACATAAATTTACAGCAGAATAATTCTGCTGGCAGAGCAGCAGAATTTATAAGTAATTTTGCATTACAAGCGTAATGCAGAATTACCAATTCCTCCGATTCCGTCAGCGGAATTAATAAAACTGCCCAGGCCTACATATTATGTGTATAATTGTGAATATAAAAAAACACAGAAAAGTGGTAACAATAACAGCTAATAAACATAAAATTAGAAACAACGGCAGTACTATAACTGTAGAGTGCATCTGCATTTGTTCTCCAAACCCTCCCTTCTTATCTATGACTATGCTAGCTTAGCACAAATGACCAGTACGAGTATCTTAGGTGGCCTTGCCTTTCACCCCCCATACCTTGGGGGAGCAACAGATATACTGTTTGGTATGAAGAGAGCTAGTGTCACAGCAAGCCGATAAGACCTCTCCAGTGGCCCTGAGTTCCCTGCTTGTGGCCCAAAAAGGTGTTTACAGCTCCAGTCTGCACGAGCCCAAACTCTCAGGTCTTAGTTCCCTGTAAGTGTGATGATTCATTTCTCCCTATCACTTGTTTGTATTTAGCTTAAATGCTCTTTACAGATTGTCTTCAAGGCAGCGGGTTTCTAATTGGTTGTTATCAAAAACAACAATGAACTTGCACCTACACCTACTTCTACTAACCACTAGTGACTATTTGAATTTCATATATCGACAATTGAATCAATAAACATTAAACAATATGAAACATCATTGACAGTTTGAGTTACATATATAAACAAATGCTTAACTATAAAATTGTACTGAACTAAACATTAAACAATATTTAAGTGCTAACAATATTGAATACAATACGTATATATAACTGAAAAATGTGCACTCAAATAAATGAATATATGAACTAAAAAGGGGGTACATAAACAGGAAACATATGAAGATTGAATCAACAAAACACGCCTACTTGACCACCAGGGCATGGGAAGAAGCTCAGAAAAACCTGAACAAGGGCGACAGCTCTTCAGTATGTTTCAATGAAAGAGAAGGTATGGGTGAGGGCCAGTTGGCTGCCACAAACTGGAATCAGAAAACATTGTATAGTTAAAGGAAAACTCTCATCACAAGCACTCATGATGTGAAGGGGTAAAAAGTTTGTCCTGGGGGGCGCTAGAGGGCGCACAGCGTGATGGCAGCGCGATAGTGCTGCTCCGCCGGACCGGAACAAAAATCGGCAAAAATGACCGCAGGCGGCACCTACAATCATGCCATGTGCACTTGCTGAGGCATCGGAAGACTTACGAACTCGAAATATGCTGAGATATGTGCTGTTCGATCCTGAAATCGCCTTAAAAACAACTTTGTGGCTAACGGACACGGAGTCCGATATGCAAATCAAGATGGCGGCCTTCATTCTCCCCTAATTGCGCGCTGGCGCCGTAGACTGCGGACCGGAGACTCCATCACGACTTGGACAGGGGTGAGTGCGATTATGAAGTGTGGAGCACGGCGGTAAAGACATTTGTCAGCAAAAGCCCCAGGATCCGCCCTGTACAATCTGCATGCCTGCTCCGTCGGGGACTATTCCGCGTACCCGACCGATAGAAAATGGCGGCCCTACGAGTGTGAAAATTGTTATTGCGACGTTTGCTAACATTGCGCAGCACTGCACATAGCTAGGGGTGACTCCACACCAGCATTAATATCCTCCCTGCAGGGTGCACATTGGGAGATCTGGGGCTGCAACGTAATACCACAAATATTGGGGACATTGCGCAGCCCGTGCGTGGAATCACAGCGGTACTACAGTGTTTACTAACGCTGGCGCCAGAACTGGGCGATACATATCTCCGCACTGATCCTGTACTACACCACTGGGCGCCCGCACACACGCAACCCCAGGTGCCTGCTCCGGTGTGTGGCGTGGGGAATTGTCCAGTTATTGCACTATCGTGCCCCCCACTGAGTTCACGGGGGCATAACGGCGGAGAACCTGCCCGTACTCATCGCTGGAAACGAATAACAAACAGCTGCTCTACCCCAGAGATGTAGATCATATGGCAGCTCCGGATTCATTGATATAGTGCAAACGAGAACAACAGATTGGGGGAACAGTGCACAGTGCCGGGCAGATACACACCGGAGTCTACCCATAATTCGATATATAGCGGCCAACACACGCACATCCCCTCCTCACAACAAGATACATCGCCGCACCCTGCACCATGGGCAAGCCAGACAAGCAGCAGCCTAAAATATCGGTTGATACGCGTCGCACGCCCAGGACCACACAGGCAATGTCTGACACTGAGCTTGATTCAGAACGTAACCGCGAATCTAATATGGAGGCCGCTCTCAACACCATTCAGCAAAGTCTGCAAGCAATTGACGGCAAAATTGACACCCTCATGCTGCGCGTGGCCCACATGGCGGCGATACTCGACAAACAAGGTGAGCGCCTCAACGCAGCGGAATTGCGCATCTCAGCAGTGGAGGACGAATCCGGCGCCACAGCAACAAAATGTGCCTCCATGGAAAAACTTCTGGAAGTCATCAAGAACAAAAATGAAGATTTGGAAGCTAGATCGCGACGGAACAACGTGCGCATAATGGGTATACCAGAGAGCGCCAATACTGGACGCCTCGAAACGTACATAGAGAGTATGCTGAAAGACTTTTTTGGCGCAGAACACTTCTCCCCGTTACTCATTATTGAATGAGCGCACGGGTCCCTGGCACCACCGCCACCTCCAGGAGCCCCGCCACGTCCAATCATTGCCCGGGTACTAAACTACAGGGTCAGGGACACAATACTTCATCTTGCCCGCGAAAAGCAACAGGTCACGTATAATATCTATGATGTCTCCTTCTATCCAGATTTTACTCCAACAGTGCAAGCGGCACGCAGGGAATTTACAGCAGTCAAAAAGAAACTAAGAGACTTGGAAATACCCTACGCAATGCTGTATCCCGCGAAACTGCGAATCACCCACGACGGGCGATCGAAAGTATTGCCTACACCGAAAGCTGTCCAAGACTTCATAAAGAACATCTCCACTAAACGGAAATCCAAGGAACGCTCTACTTTCACTCCACAGGCCCAAGGCAGTAACAGCGAACTATAAACAGGACATACATGACATGATAAGACTGCATAAAACTAGACGAACTGCTACTTGATACCAGGTGATACCAGGTGATATCCACTCTCACATGAACTCGGAAGGGAGGTAAGCTCTATACGTTGGAAAGTCCATATCACATACGTACATGGCACCTGGACGATATATACACCCCCAGACGGTGATTGACTGAGTAAAAGACACCTCTCGGTGTGAATGCTAATAGTTGCTGTTGTACCTCTGAGTGATGCACATGGACTAGTATTAGCCCACAGACATACTTGGCTTTAATATAATAGCTGGGACGTGTATGATGCCATAGTAACTGCCAACTATTCCCATACTCTATTATGGGCGATACCAACCTGGGCACCGGACGCACCCAGAGGCATAGCTTACTGTAGTAGAAACTAACTCACTATAGCGAATCAAGATCTTGACTTCACTGATCGACTTGCTTCTGGGGGGAGATCCGACCTACGAACTGTACTGTTTGCTATGCATTCATACGTAGACATTGACTCCTTATCTCAGTCTCCATGTATAAAACAGATAGAGATTAATATTTGTGGATACTTACGGGCGAAGTGGTCGACTGGCTTATGCTGGTGGACCTGATATGTGATTGCACCTAGATACAGACATGGGCGACTATATTCAAATGGAAGAATGATTACATGCCAACAAGGTGCTCCTAGACTGATACTAAGCAAGATAGATATATATAGGACCTTTGATACGACAAAACGAATGGCATAATCTTAGCTTTTGAAATGTTGATGTTTGTGTGGCCACCTACTCTATTTACGTTCCGGCCGCATCCGCTATGCGGGTGTTAATGTGTGCACTTAGTGGCCCCCCAGTGGGTGATCCCCGACAAAGTTGGATGTTAAGTGTTGGTTTTACAGGGCTATGTCTTTGGCATGATTGGGATGCTAAAGTGGGAGGGGGGGTTAATGGGTATATTTGGTTTCCCAGATACAGTTCTAGCACTTACAGGATATTGGTTTTGCATGAACAGAGCCATATACTACTGCGTCACCCGCCAGATCACATTATTATGCACAGGTACGACTTGGCACATGACATACCGCTACACCTTTGGATACACACCCCACAATGGAAAATAGGAAAGCAGCCTCTGCACTGTGTGTATTAACGTGGAATGTCCGCGGGCTTAATAATCCCGGAAGGTCAGGCAAATCCTCGTGTATTTAGATAGACACCATGTTGACATTGCATTGCTGCAAGAAACCCATTTGGCGAATGGTACTAAATGCTCGCTGGGCAATAAATGGGCTGAGATTACACTGACGTCTTCATACTCATCTTACGCAAGAGGTGTTCTCATACTTATAAAGAAAGGGACACATTTTATTATAGACCAAACACTTTTAGATGAACACGGTAGATATATTATTATAACTGGTCATGTGCGAGGGACCCAAATAGGCCTGGTTAACACATACGGTCCTAACATAGATAACCCTGCTTTTTTCAGCAATATCTGGGGCAGGTTGAGAGCGTTACCACAGATGGAACTACTGTGGGGAGGTGATCTCAATCTATCGCTTAATGAGGACCTGGACAGATCAGGTGCCACGAAAGAACCCCATAAACAAGCACTCAGAGTAATGACGGAGGGCATGTCAGAATTCAAAATGTTGGATATCTGGAGATTACACAACCCACACAAACTGGAGGGTACACATGTATCCATATACCACAATAGCTGGGCGCGTATAGATTACTGGTTGGCAATGGAAATAGCCAGCACATATACTGATTACATTAGACCTTCCCCATTATACCCCCCCACCCTTCATTTGGTGTTTCAATGCTAAAGCATTGCTGGACCCTCTCTACAATACGACCATACACCATGCCATAGAAGAGTATTTCCGCATCAATGCCACTTCCGTGACGGATGCTGGTGTGCTGTGGGAGGCTTTTAAGGCCACTATGCATGGTGTCTGCATCAGTACAAATGCTGGTATATTACGCGACATTCGAACCCAATTGCAAAAATGTGAAGCTGCACTGAGACAGCTGGAAACAGACTTTGAACACACACAAAACGCTGCCACACTTGGGGACATAAAAGAGCGATTGGCTGAATATAAGGAATTAGCTGACAGTGAAATAAGGTACCTATCCCACCGCCAGACGGCTAGAACATATGGGGAAGGGGGTAGACCAGGTCGTGTCTTAGCGCAGAAGATATGTAATCCACGCACCACACATGTGGTTACTAATATTAAAGATCCACAGGGAATACCACAATATGCCACGGCAGACATACTCAAAACTTTCATGGCAACCTATAGTGATCTATACGCGACACGTAACACGGCCAACGGTAGAGAAATTATCGACTACCTTGAGGACATTGCCATCGCTTGGCTGTCTGATAACCAGAGGGAATACTTAGCACAACCGATTACCATAGAGGAAGTCACAGACGCCATAAAAACACTCCCGAATGGCAAGGCCCCAGGCCCGGATGGGTTCACAGGGGAGTTTTACAAAGCATACGTAGACCTAATATGTCCATATCTTGTAGAAATGTACGGGGATGCGCACGAAAAACAAATCTTGCCGCCCACGTTACGAGAAGCCCTTATTCTAGCGCTATTGAAGCCTGATAAGGACCCCACGTGTAGTGATTCCTACCGCCCACTGTCAATAAATACAGACACAAAAAGTTTAGCGAAAATACTCGCTACTAGACTACAACCACTCATGCAAAATATAGTGCTACCTGATCAATCTGGATTTATCCCCCACCGCTCTACATCGCATAACATACGCACACTGTTTGCACTTTCACATCAACTCAACCCAGACTTGGAGGCGGCGGCGGTATTACTTGACGCCGCCAAGGCCTTTGACTCGGTGGAGTGGGAGTATCTATTTACGGTCTTGCAGAAAATGGGCCTGCCCCCTGTCTTAATGACATGGATCAAAATTTTATATAACAAACCAGTGGCGAGATTAAAAGTAAATCTGCATGTATCAGATGTTATCCAAATACAGCGCGGCACATGACAGGGATGTCCCCTATCGCCGTTACTATTTGCTATAGTGCTTGAGCCATTAGCATGTAAGATACGCCAACAACACGCAGCTACAGCCCTACATTTTCCTCAACGCCCGATAAGCATGTTAATGTATCAGACGATATGGTGCTATATGTGCGAGAACCCCGTATCCACTTATCCCCACTATTACGTGAATATATTAAATTTGGCAGACATTCCGGACTCCAAATAAATTGGAGCAAATCCACGATCATACCGCTTACTGACATTACAAAGCCGACCTCGGTGGAATTCCCGCTGGAATGGCAAACAGACCCTGTAAAATATTTAGGCATCTGGTATCATAGAGAACCTGGGGTGGTAATTAGAGAAAATTATGGTACGGCAATCACTAAAATCGAAGGGCAAATAGATAGATGGATTCACCTCCCATTATCATTAGCGGATAGAATGGCCATTGTGAAAATGGTAATCCTACCTAAAATATTATATCTATTCAATAACATCCCAATAACTCCCCCTACAACAGTATTCCAGAGATTCACCACGTGTATAACTCGCCTTATATGGGCTGGGAAAACAGCGCGAATAGAACTACGCACTTTGACACTGCCATACACCAAGGGCGGTTTTGCTCTTCCGGATTTGTTACTGTACTACTTATGTGCGCAAGCGCAATACGCACATTATTGGTTCTTTCCGATACGTTATCTACCGCACACAGCTGTGGAAGACGGAGATGCCAATCCGATTCCATTACGTTGTATCTTGCCACATCCACGCCCCAATATTAGCAGAAATGAAATAAACACCATCAAAACTACGAATTTGGCATAGCAACGTATGGGCAAACTGGCGCAGAAACTGCCTCTGTATGCACCAGCATTGCGGCTCCAACATCATCCTGCATTAACAGTGACACACACTGGCAATGGCATGTCAATACTACAACAGGTGGGTATAGCTACTATGGGGGACCTATACATAGAAGGTAACTTCATTGATGAGGACGGTCTTAGTTACATACATAACCAAACACTCCTCTTTAAATTCACCTTCCACAGACTTCGGGGAGCTATTAAAGCTCTCTACACCACATTCCCCGCTGAGCCACCGACGATGGCGGCATTGCAAATGGTCCTCACCAACCCAAATAATGCACACATGGTATCCAAACTCTACAAGCTATTACAAGATGATATTGCAGGAAATACCGACAAAGCCAGAGAACGATGGAATTCCCAATTAGAGACGCCAAAACAGGAAGAAGACTGGCAAAATAGCTGCGCGCTCACCACCCTACTTACACCAAACGGCAGCCTGCGAATTATTCACTACAAGTATATACATCAAATATACCACACCCCACTCAAACTGTTTAAATGTGGACTGAGGGTAGATGCTAGATGCGTCCGCTGTGGTGAAGATAATGCCGACTTCAAGCACCTGGCATGGAGATGCACAACAATCTCCCAATATTGGGAAGACGTGACGATGACACTAGGTCAAATATTGGAAACACCGATAGAATGTACAGCGACGGTGTGCCTGCTGGGCATAGTGGGAAAGTTAAAAGCTGCCAAACGCAAACTTTGTGTTAAAGCATTATTGATGGCAAATAGGTGTGTATCCATGTGTTGGGGAGGTAGACGGTCACCTAATAGGAAACAATGGTTAACTGATCTTGTGTATTGTAAAGACACCCTAAAAACGTATGAAGAAGAGCTCCCAATAGGTGCCAGACCAAAGGAATACTGGCTGCCACTGTCCGAATATTTGAGAACCAACCCGGATTTGCTGTCCACTCCAGCTGTATAACGGTATATATTATCATGCACTGTACGTGTGTAAGGTATCACGATGCATCTGCATTGTGTGTGTGCTCTCTGTATATGCTATTCCTCTTGCATTACTGTGATCTGGGATGTATGCTTATAATAAAAGCTTTAATAAAAAATAAAAAAAAGTTTGTCCTGCACTAAACAATAATTGAATCTGTGGGCCGACTGAGATGGTGCATCTTTCAGAGACCTCTCTAGTGGTGCTTACCAGAAAAGGTACACGTGCAACATGTGGAGATATGACACCAAAACCTGATTTCCTACTGCTATTCACACTGGAGGCACTCTGCTTATTTCTTCCAACTAAAATACCAAATTAAGCAAATGAAGTAGTTGGGAGTGGCTCATAAACATGGTGCTGGCAGTCTGTTACCCTTACATGTGGCTGCTGTACTGACCCTCTCCATGGCAACGGTGGAGTACGGTTGCCACCTTTCTTAAAAAAAAACACCCTTCCCCACTTATTCCTAAGGTTACCAGAAGATTCAATGTTGCCAAAGACACCAGAATCCTTCCGTTGCTTTCTTTGGCCAATCATTGTTTTGACATTTGTTAGTTCAATTGCATCAATTGGCGTGACACAGAAGTCCAACTCCCAGAATGCATTAGGTAGTTCAACCAAATACTAAGAGTGAAGCACTGCATCCTTGGTGGCATTGAGTAATCTAGTAACTAATTTATCCCCATATTTAAGTCCTCAGAACTTGCTCAAGGACATCACTACACTTCGTCTAGTGAAGAGGTGAGACTCTCCATATGGGCATGTGCACACAATCTCTTGAAGAAGGCCAGTCCATTTCATGCAGTGTCATTAAACATTTATCTTGACAGACAGAGCACTAGCCAAAACTGAAACCTTTAAAGATTTGCTAAACCCAGAAAGAATAGGTTTGCTAAGCTGAAGGCTACTGCTTATGAGGCATGGTACTCTCATCTGTTGCTCCTCAGTGGGGATATATCCTTTTGTTCTGGCTGCCTACTACCAGTGCACCGTGCAGGCCGCTGCTCTGGTACTCCTTCAGGATTGCACGGGGCATGTGTCTTAGTAGCTTATTTGCATGTCATGAGCATGTGCCTCCGTCATTCTTGGGTGGACCCCATATGGCATTTTTCCAGCCGGTAACCAGTACGCGCCATGGCTTACTCCTCTCTTTGCACCTAGATATATAGAAAGCAAAGCCTGGAACTGATACTCTTAATGACAAAGGGGTGGATGCCATATACAAGCGCGGCATTAGGCCATAGATTCAACTTGTGATTTTCCATATTTGTTTGTCTTATTTTGTCTTGAGTATCTGTTTGTGGGCCTACTCACCCAATCGTGACCTTACAGCTCTGGCTGCCAGTAACCAGTGCATGCCGCTATCACTTCTGGGTATATTTCAAAGATGATTAGCTGTAGCTGCATTTCTCCTCTGCATGCCTGTAGGCTACTCTTCTTCTTCACTCTAGAAGCATACTCTATAGATGATTGATGCGGACAACTGTGTCCAGAGAATGGCAAGGGGTGGCTCCTCTTTCGGTGCTGGATGTACTATATGCTGCATTTATGTTAGCTCCTTCTAACGGTACATTCTCATGGGTTGCTCTGCTCTGTTGCCTTGGAAGACCCAATAGAACTTATATTCTAGCTGCCTGTCAGCAGTGTGCTTCTGTGAGTCACTCCTGTCGCCCAAATAGTGTTTAAGGAGCATTTACTGAAGCTGCATCCCTCCCGTGCAGGCCTGTGACTTACTTCTCACCGCAGATAAAAGGACTCCTATATTACAGTTGTCCCCCATGGCAGGCTGTATACAGGGCGTGCTTAGGGGTTGATCAAATGTTGCTCCAGGGGGATTACAGAGCATCTTCCATGACTGCTTCTATGCAGGGCATGCAGTAGACTGCTCCCCTATCGCTATTGGGTGGATCCTAGAGAGAACCCTTAAGCAGACACAATAAATTTAGGTAAAGTGCATGTGTCGTATCTCTCACTCCATTTTCCTCCATGACAAGTCTAGTTACAGCAACTTAAGGCCAGCTTAAGGCTCCACTCTGGTCACTCACGCCTGACACCAAAACATTACTCAAATAAGCCACCCTGTACTCTTCAAACCAAGCACTTCCCCCACAACAAAGCACGCTACCCAGGACCAGACTGGCCGTAGCGGGGATCGGGCATTTTCCCGGGAGGCTAGAAGGGTGGGAGCCGCTTTTGCAGCAGTGGGGGCCGTTTTTTTTGTTACTGGGGGCTGGTTTTGCAGTGATGCTGCAATATCAGCCCCCAGTACCAAAAGCAGAAGCTGCTTCACGCTTCCACTGCTCCCCACCGCTCGGGGCTGGTCCAACAAAACTGCTTGAGCTGCTTTGGGTTCCCAGTCCAGCCCTGATGCTACCCTTCTGCTAATGCACCTTCTGCACCTCGTCAGGCATATGAAGTGCTTTATAAATGAAATTACAATATAATACATTGTTGTATAGGGATTTTCAGATACTTACTTTGTCCCTATAAGAAGAACTGAAAAACAAATCAATCTTCCTGCAAGGATTGAAAGTCAAGTAACAGGATAGGTGAGACGGATTGTGTGGCGAAAACCTTAGAGATACTGAGCCAGAATCTGTGCATGCCAGGGTAAGGCATGACAATGCTGAGGCTAATGCCCTGCAAAGCAAGACGGATCAGCAGCAGCTGCTCTTCTGCTATGGTGGAGGAGCGTCGTCACGCCTGCTGGCCAGCTGAGGGAAAGGAAAAATAAAATGAAAGCAAAACAGTATTATTATCATTTTATTTTTCCTCTGGACGGAGCCAAGTCTTTGGGGGCGGGACCATGCCATGACAGTCACGGAAGGGGAGTGGTGGGCAGCCCTGCTGTCAGTGCGTATGACAGTTTGGCCAGCCGTCTTAGGGTAGCCAAACCGTCATGCGCATCGACATCTCCCCCACCCGAGCTGAATTTCTGGGTGGAGAGAACAGCAGGCGTAGGCTTCCAGTCCCGTTTGGAGCAGAAAAAAAACCCACTCAGGCCAATCCCAGTGCTTCTCTCATGCTGGCAAGCATGAGAGAAGCGCTAGGATTGGCCATGGGGAGTCTGGAAGCCTCAGCATGTACACAGCAGGAAGGAGAAGAGCGGCAGAGTGGCGATCGGCAAGGAGCAGGTAAGTTATTTTCTTTTTTTTGTTTATTTTGTCGTCCGTCCGTCACCCTCACCACATATGCCTCCCCCGCCCCGCCACTCTGCAGCGAGACCAGCCACTACTGCTAAACAGGCCTGTCTTAAATCACCTATCTGTCCTCACCCCTCCATACAAGTCCAAAATCTTATTTCTGATCACATAGGCACTTGCTTGGTGCTGTGTAAATGAGGTGGTCTCCACTGTGCTCTAAAAGTTTTCTCGTCTATGCTTTTTCTTTTCGCGTGACACACGATGGCACTCTGTGAGTTTGCAGGTCTGGTAATCACATTACCTATGGGAGCCCCCAGGAAGGATAATGAAAATTCAATTTGAACCAGATTAAGAACCCTTATGGGTGATGAACAGAAAAGCGGAATTTGTGTTTAGTAGCATACCTGTGCTACTCACCACATGTACTGCCACTCATCAAACTTCATTGGGGCTCCTTAGGCGTGTTGTAAGGACTTACAGTAGCGCCCCGTGGTGGGAGTGCTGCCGGGCGGTGACGCGGGGCGGGGGGGTAGGGTGGGGGGGTAGTAAACTCCGGAATACGGCCGCACAGAGGTAAGTGAACAAAAAAATAAATAAAACGAAATTCGTTTTATTTATTTTTTTGTTCACTGACCTCTGTGCGGCCGTATTCCGGAGTTTACTACCCCCACCCTGCCCCTCCCCCACCCCGCGTCACCGCCCGGCAGCACTCCCACCACGGGCCGCTACTGAGGACTTTATAAGTCCATAAAGTCATCAAGTCCAGAAAATCATGAGAATTGCATAGTGGGCAACCATTAAACAAAATGGCTGCTTCTGCCCCTCCCATCATAGCAACTTTACAGATTGTGACAAACCCAAGAGTGTTCCCCTGACTCAATTTAACCCCCAAGCACTGTGGGACCTTCCTGAGTCCCTTCCGAAGTTAGTGCAAAATCAGTGACCCCTTTATTAGTTCTATGGTTTTGAATCAAGATTTTCAGGAATACACATGAAGTGCTATATGAAGCAACCCCTGCTGGATACACTGCAATATCCTACATTAGAGATGTTATTGTCATGCCCTGGAATCTGAAGTGTGCGGCATCCAAAATGTCATGCTACTTCTGAGAATAAAGTAGCATGAAGTTGTCCCTGACCTTGTGTAGCCGGAGGGCTGTACTAGAAGTCATTATCCAGTCTCGTAATTTCTTAGTCACGCCCCACTTGGCAGCAGACTAACAGGACAAAATGGCTGCCTAGGTGTTCAACAAAAACTAGGAAAGAGATGCAGTGTAATGCTCATGCTGTTAGTTATGAGCCATGGAACCAGAAAACATCAGCTCTAATCTTCCCCACTTGAACAAATTGTAGGTTCCTGGGTGATTTCACTTTTATCTTCCTGTGTGTCTGACTTGAAACGGATAGATCCCAATATTATGTGCTGTGACTAAAGAAAATTACCTCGTAGCGCCTGAGGATCCTGTTCTCATAAGGGGGGGTTACCACCCTACACTAGCCTTTCAGATCCCTTACATGTGCCGCCAGGAGTGTGCAACTCACTGTCCTAGTGCAACTCACTGTCCTAGTGCTCAAACATGCTATGAATGTCAACTTTTTCTATCAACGGCCCAATTTAGACACTTGCCTGAGTAAAGCAATATGCAAGCGGTATTGACATAGGGGAAAAATACACAAATCGTATGCTCGTTCTATACCCAAATTACTTACCATTAGGTCAATAGTGATATGCGAAACACATGATACTCGGTACTAACGTTATTTGCAGTTGCATTTTTTAACCTCATATTTCTAAATGCCCGCTGCAAATCTGCAAATCCTGTCACGATATTGATACAAGACTTGATGATGACAGTTTAGCAAGATAGCTTTGTGTCCTTCCAGGTACAAAAAGACATGTTTGTAACTGGAATGCCACAGGTTCGAATCCATGTGATTTACTCAGCCTTTCATCCCTCTGAGGTTATAAAAATGAGTACCATTGGGTAATAACCCAGCGCCAAGAGACCAAATAGTTCATATACATGTGCTATATAAGTGCAATTATTATTATTAGGTAACTTTTCATTCACAATTGTAAACAGTTTTGTCATGCATCATTTTTGGGAGAAGAAAGCTGTTTTTTCTGCTCCTTACATTATGTCGTGTGCATCTCTATCAGCAGTTATCGAAGCTTCCAGTCCCCCCGCTACAACAAACCATGGAGATGTACCTTCGATGCATGAAGCACCTGGTCACAGAAGAACAGTACAGGAACAGCAAGGCCAAAGTCGACAAGTTTGTCGCCACCGGAGGGATCGGGCACACCATCCAAAAGAAGCTGGAGGAGAGAAGGGAGAGGATAGGAAACTGGGTATGAAGGCCATGCTACGGCTTATCTTGCACTGTTGTAGGTGGTGGTACTTCAGGTGGTACCTTGAAAATCTGCCCAGAGGCAGTAACTTGTTGTAGGCAACCTTCCTGTACCTACTGAATGCTTCATTGTATGAACTATGAGTTGGGAGCTTCTCATCTCTACCCAAGAAAGGCTCAGCGACCTTCTACTGCCTGGATTTTCTTAATGATTAGATCCCTGCTGTCAAGCTATAGGGCCAAATGTATCCTCACTTTGTGCCACTGGAAAGTCAGAAAAAGTGATGCAACCTGCTGCATTGTGTTGAGTTTTTAATTACTTTTTAGTGTAAAATCTTTTTGCATTCGAGAGTTGCCTTATGTAATACAATGAAGCGTTTTGAGCAAAATCACCCATGGCTTAGACACAAAGACAGATCCACTAACATTTGTAGAAAGGGCTTTGCGACAAAACATTACACCTCCTCAAGGCAGGTGTAAAGAAGCAGAACAGTTTTATTTTCTCCAAACGTTTATAACTTTGTATGTGTGGTAAACTGTACAGCACAAAAACAAAGTAGGAAAAGTTTAAAAGTAGGTCTACGCATATCATTTTGTACTGTAAGAGTACCTTTATAGTACGAAATCTATGCTAGACATATCACACACACCTTTGCACTATGGTGCAAAGGTGTGTACATGGCTCTATGCATCCAGAAAATACACCAGTGCTTGGGAAGAGAGCAGTAGAATCAAAATGTTTTAGAGATGGTGCTGTCCTGCTCTCTCTCTCTTTCACGCAACGCAGCACAACGCAAAACGTTGGTTACTGCATGGTGTAAAAAAATTGTTAATTTGCCACAAAATGTTCTAGTCACACACATGATCTAGCGAGAGGGAACGAGTGAGTTACTCATAAGGAAAAATGAAAGCAAACTGGCACCCAGAGTGCTTTGTCTAAAAGACCGCGGCAGAGGTAGGTGGGTGCGAAAACAGGTATAGTTGAGTTTTATGCAGGCCACAATTCCGATTAGGGGGTTAAATTCTGATCCCTGTGCAAAGAGAAGTTGCACATTTATCAGAATTTAAGGTTTTGAGATAATTACCACAAACTGTTTTCTCTGACAGGTTTTACCAGGTGAAAATTGGCTAAATTAATTGAGAGAAAGGGCAGGTAAAAAAGCTACATGTATAGATTCCAGTGCAATAAATGCCATAGGACATATTTACTAATCTTTCAAGCAATGCAGGGCAGCAGGCAAAGTTGCTGTGTTGTGTTTTGTAAAAGAGACTGAGTAGAAATGCTCCATATTTATAAAGTTATAGAGCATTTCTGCACTCTCCTTGCACTGGCTCACTGTGTGCTGCACCATTGCAGGACACATTCCTGTGCAAAAACAATCCTTAGAAGCATTTTCCTCTTTCTATGTGTGAGCGGAATGCATCATGCATAGAAAGAGTAAGTAACAAGGAGAAATAAAGATCATTTTCCTCGTTACGCCTCACTGGGGAAGGCGCAGCATTTTGACACATTCTCAGGTTTACTAGCTTTAGTAAATCTGGGAATGCCCCAAATTCCATGGGTGGATGCATGGGAACGCCCATGCTCCACCCATGGAAAGCCTCCCAGCTTGAAAAGTAACATAATGCAGCACAAGCAGTTGCGTTGCGTTACAATGCATTAAATATTTCTGAAGGCTTTGCGTTGTCCTTGCAAGATACATGGACAAATCAAATGCTTGATAGATCTGGGCCCAAATCTTCATGTTATGCATCATTCCGGGCTGGGAACTGGAAACAGAGGGTAAATATTGCACACCGTGGTGTCAGTCTTTACCAGGTGAGTAAATACCTCACTCTATTCCAACTTACTCAGAAACAGGGCCACAGTTGTGCACATGGGTCATGGTTGTGGTATTACCTGGGTTAAAGAAGGTGTCTGTTCCAATGTTCAAATGTCTCTAGCAATGCCACAGTCTGCATAGCGGAGGGCACATTTCTCTGCACATTCTCTTATCATATTAATGTTGGCATTAAAGAGAGTCGCAGACAGTTGAGGAATTTATAAGATCACCTGTTGGAAGCAAGCACCGGAACTTCCAAACAAAATCCACAACATTTCAGTGGTTAATTTGTGCCAGTGGTTGCAGGTGGTGAGCACCAGCAGTCATTTTTGTGGAAGAGTATCTATTTCTTATCATCAGGCTTTGACCGAGAGCATGACAGAAAAGAGAGAAGGAAGAAGAAAGATAATTATAGGAAAACAATGCAAAGGGAGAAAGCAGGCGTGAAAAATACAAGGGAAGTAGCATGTTTGAAAAAAGAGGCATGAGCAAGGGCGGCTCCTCCTTTTGAGCGGAGGAGCGTTGCTCCACTTTAAATCGCCGATTGCGATGCAGCGAGGGCAATGTAATTCGTTTTATTTATTTATTTATGTACTTAACTCAGTTCGTCCGTAAGCCGGAGTTTACTACCCCCCACCCTGCCCCTCCCGCGCCCCGCCCCACCGCCCCGCAGGACTCCCTCCAGGAGCCGCTACTGGTAAGCACTATGCAAAAACAGACCCTTACCTAGGGTTTTGTCTCCAGCCAATGCACGTAATACATTTTTGACTTTGTTTTCATAAATGTATGTATGTATTTGACTTATATGGTGCAAACCTAGCTACAAAGCAACAGAATGCTGTCCAAAATTGAGGTTTTACACTGAGTGTGGCACAGTTGGTGTAGAGGAGTGGGAAGTATAAAGGGCAAACACTTATAGTGGAGTGTGGAGGGTGCTGGATTGAGGCTTATAGAGAGGGTCAAGGCAATGTGGTGGCTAAGGGTGAGAATGGGTGCAATTGTTTATTGGATACTCATAACAAGAATGGACATGTGGATGCTGGTTGTAAAGCTGAGGACTTCCACCCTTTACGTGCTATGCAAAAACAGACCCCCATCTAGGGTTTTGTCTCCAGCCAATGCACATAATAAATTTCTGACTTTGTTTGCGTAAATGTATGTATGTATTTGACTGATATGGTGCAAACTTAGCTACAAAGCAACAGAACTCTGTACAAAGTTGAGATCTTACACTGATTGCGGCAGAGCGCAAGTAGAGTATGAAGGGCCAACACAGTGGAGTAGGGAGGGTGCTGGATTGAGGCTTATTGAGAGGGTCAAGGAAATGTGGTGGGCAGTAAAGCTAAGGATGAGAAAGGGGTGCGGTTGAAGCTCTTCCAGCATCTGAATGGTTATCGCGTGATGAGATGTGGCTAGGAGACAAGGGCTGCACTTCGTACAACCACCTTTCCAGTATACAAACAACGATTGGTTGCATATCCCATTTAACGTCACATTCTTGCAGTTTTACCTTCACCAACAAATGTAGGGATTCACCCTGGTTTGACTCAAGCACATCAGGAGATTCCACAGTTCTTTTGCATCATTGAAAGATAGCACAAAACCTCTTCATCCTCTATTTCTCTTATTTTATGTACTAAAAATATTTACTATCTAATTTGTGCATATAGTTTAGCACTGATTATACTTAGAGTGGCTTGTTTGGCAAGCCAGCAGTCGAAGGGTGGCCCAAAAGCCCAGTGTGAGTTCTATTCTATACCAATATGTACTTTTTTCATTGTCATTTGCAGCTAATTCCTTAATGATTAGTGCATTCATAATGTAAAACCTGAATCAGCCAAGCAAAGGAGTTGCTGAAGAAAGGGGTGCTGTGCTAAAGAAGCTTTGATGCAGGGACCCCTACCACCACCACCATCGCCGCAACCATGACTACCATAATGTGATGCTGTTGCGAATGTGGGGGGAAGTGAGTGGCGGGGTGAGAGGTTTGGCAAGTGTGCCCTGTGCCCCACCTATAACTTCCCTAGCTCTCCCTGTGCCCCTCCAAAGGGCGGCATTGGCATAGCACCGCAGCCGCCCCAGCTGTGCAGGCCCAGCAAACGCAGTAACACAGACTAGTGCCCTCTCAGCCTCCCGGGCTGGGCTTGGCCTCCTATCCCTCCGACTCTGTCACTATCTGTCACTGCATGGTGCAGCCTGCCTGCTGCTCACACAGCACTATACATTGTAACAGTGTCAGAGAAGGGCCTGGACTACTGGAGAAGGGGCAGGGCTCATTAGCCTCATCACTTACCCAGGCATACATCCGGATGTAGACCCGGCCCAGGCACCAGGCAACCGCTGATTGGGTCATATGGCACCAAAGGAAGTTCTCACACTTGAGACAGACTACTTGCTCTACTGCCGCTTCTGTTGTTGCTCAATAAGGACAGGGCACGGTGGCACTGCGTGGCCCCGTAATGATTGAAATCATTAAACTAGTACTGCACAGTGACATGCGGGCCCAGGGGTCGAGAGGACAGGTGACTGGTGCAGTCAGAAAGTGTTGGGTTCATCTGTCTGCCTGCCGTCTGGATAAAGCAGTCATCTTGCGTCGCCATTCTGCCACGTGACCTATTTGCACCTGCTGCAGGGTCCCAGTGGATGCCGGCCACTAGGCAGGCATGTCGTGAAGCGAGATAAAAGCAGCAGCCGCCTCTGAGCATAGCAGCACGCAGAGAGCTGCCAGCTCAGGGCACAAGTCCTAAAAAACGAAGTGGGGGGACTAACCAAGTTAGGCAGTATGCAAGTGAAAGCATGACGAGTGCCATCACAGTGCATGATGTCACGACTCGTGACATTGCACGTGACATCACAGGAAGTGACATAACAAGAAATGACATCAGATATTAAGATCTCACACATATGTTTATCAGGTATAGCTTGAATACATTTAAGCGCATTATGAGATTTAACAAATTAGATTTTGCGTTAGGGGTTGTGCCAAAAAGTGGAGCAATCCTGATGCAAAATCTGGGCCTCAACTTATACATTTATTTTTTTTAAACCCTTCCACAAAGATATTGGCAACAAGGAGAAGCATGGCAGTAGATCTGTTCTGCTTAATTGGTTGCAAAGTCTGCTTTTCAAAATATTTGATTGGGTTAAGGCATCTGCTGCACAGGTGCCCAGTACATCTCAGGGAGTAGTAGTACTGGTGAGATAACTCTGGAGGTTAACGCATTTGTGGGAGAGATCTGTGTTTTGTAAAGTCCCAGATTTGAATCAAAGTAGTATAGAAGATTAATGTGTCTCCTGCTAAGCACATCATGTAACATGCAGATGACAGATTTTTGTTTTATGCAGTTAGGTAAGTTGGTTACTGCTTTTAACACAGAGATCCTTTTGTTAACTACAGTTCATAAATTGTAATCCTTCCAATACTGCACAATGAGATATGGACGTATGACTCCTACACCTGGTAACCCTGTCTCATGTCACTCATCTTGTGCATTGATTTACACACTTGCATGATTTGATTTATTGTCAATGTATAATGTGTATGTTTCATAAAGAGCTCTGACACCCTGCATTCGGTTGCGTAGTGCTATAAGAGAAATAAAACAGTGCTATTGAAATTGCTATTAGTGTAAATACTGGGACAGACAAACACATCTGAAATTCTTACAGTGCATGCACTTATATACAGGGACTAAAAAAGTAAAAAGCATGCCTCTCTTAAGTGCCTGTGAAGAGATAACAAGCTGTGTGCTTTTGTTTCTCCTCTGCTGCATTTACTTTTAAGTGTGAGGTTCCAGGCCGCCTCCAGTCAGCACATTCAAACAAAAGGAGGCCGGATGGCCCCTTAACTTCGGCCTTTATCTTCAGCCCAGATGGAGGTGAAAAAAATCCCCCTCGCTACCTGCACGTTGCTGCTGGGAACGGAAAGCAGACAATGTACAGGCGCTGCTGAATGTGTCCCGGTGTCTGAAAATTACACCGGGACAAGTTCAACATACTTCTGTGGGGCCCAACTTCCTGGCAGGGTGGATGGCGTCCACCCCCTGAAAATAGAGGGTGGACGCCGTGTACCTGCGTGTACCCCCGACTTGTGCCCTGTGCGAGCTGCTTGTGTGACGCAGTGATTAAAGTCCAGACCTGCCACTGCCTGCCAGAGCCTGCGATAGTGGCTCAGATTGTTATCTGTACAGAGGTACCGGTGCCTCTGTTAAAATGTGGTTCGGTTAAATTGATAGCTCTCTGGCACATGGTCACAATGCTGTGCATTTATTGTTTCCCTGAAGGGCCCCAATTCATGACAGATGCGGACACTGCAGCACAGTACATTAAGGGGCAGTTTATCACAGAAGGAGTGAGCCTTATGTTATAATATTGGAGTCAGTGCTTGAAACGGAAAAATATAAGTGCCAGTACTCTATACCAGAGTACCTGCTTGTTTCTGAGAAGTGCCGGTACTCTCCAATTAAAAGTATTCAATTTCTCTTGAGAAGTGCATGTACTCTCCCTCTCAAAATAAACAAGCATTGGCATAGCCAATAGGTCTCGCCTTTGGGACCTTATAAGTGTTTAGCAATGCAGTACATTATCCCCCACTGGCATGCCCACACACTCTTAACATCTTCGAATAATCGTACAAGTTTTTTTTCTTTTTTTAAAGTCAATATGAACCGAGGAAAGTTAAAATGTGTAACTATTGCTTTTAATTTGAACCGGTGGTTTTTGGTGCTCAGCACCGGCAATTAATCATCAACTCTGGCACTTTTCACAAGCACCAGTTAAAGACACATTCATTTATGGTAGGCCCTGGGAGATTAATGGATTTGCCCAGAATCACAGGATGTTGAACTGACTCCTAGATTCGAACCTGGTTCCCCAGCTCCAAGGTCCTAGATGTTTTAAACATTTGCAAAGTAAAATCAGTATTTGATTATAAATGGGCAATAAATTCATGGTCATATATATAAAAATAACAATACTGTAAAGCATTGGAATACATGAGTGTGACACAATTAAAAATACATGATTAGGTTTTTACAACCCCCTATTTTCCGAGAAGAAAGTTTCCTGTTACAAAAATCCGATAGAAAACATCCTCGTCACTTCCCCTTGTAAATCTTCGTTGTCACTTTCCTCATCATCCTTAAAAACGGCAAGCATGAAAGTATTCTCAGAACCTTTATTTTTACAAGAGCGTTAGATAATGATCTATATTAGTCTAATAGGTATGTATATAATAACCACAACTGTAACGATTGCAATTATTGATTTGAATATTTTCATGCGCCGTTGTCGAAAGACTTTCCCATACCATATCTGGAAACCATTCAGTTCAAATCAGGGCCACTTTATATTGCATGTAATTTCTTTTTTTTTTTTTTACACTTTCCATAATGATGTGTATGTGCTCATGTATGCTAAGAGAAGTGTTGGGGAGAGGGGTAAAATACTCACTGCCTACATTCGCACCGCCAGGCGGGTATTGGGTGAATTTTGTTAGGGTCCGTCCTAAGCTGCTACTAACAGCAAGAGGAACCCAAGATTTTATTGAAAACGAAAATTTACATTTGCATTATGATGATACAATACATTGCAGAGTGCACATTTGGTGCCAAATTAACCTTCCTGCTTTGCTGCCTCATAGCGCTGCCTCTTACAGAGAAGCGATAGTGCCTCGCTGCCTCTTCAAGAAGCACTAGCTCTGACCTGTTGACTGTGAATGGACAGTGCTTTGTCACTTCCCAACGTCTCCTCCTAAAGCGCTCCTTCGACCCCTTGAAAGCAGCGCCTTCCTCGTCCATGTGCCTGCGGATAAGCGCTACCTCTGTTCTGTCGCTTGTAAGTGAATAGGACCTCTCTGCCTCCTGACATCTCATGCTGCGGGCCCTCTTCACTTCCAGCGCCTTGAAAGCAGTGCCTTCCATGTGCGTGCGAACAAAGGCTAGCTCTGTCTGTTACTTGTAAGTGAATAGGACCTCTCTGCCTCCTGACATCTCATGCTGCGGGCCCTCTTCACTTCCAGCGCCTTGAAAGCAGTGCCTTCCATGTGCGTGCGAACAAAGGCTAGCTCTGTTTGTTACTTGTAAGTGAATAGGACCTCGCTGCCTCCTGACATCTCATGTTGTTGGCCCTTTTCACTGCCAACGCCTTGAAAGCAGCGCCTCCCATGTGCCTGCGAACAAGCGCTAGCTCTGTCTGTCACTTGTAAGTGAATAGGACCTTGCTGCCTCCTGACATCTCATGCTACTGTACCTTTTCGCTGCCAGCGACTTGAAACTAGCGCCTTTCCGATCCACTTGTAATGAACGATCAGTAGCTGTAATCTGTCAGCATGTAAGTAAACCGTGTCTTGCAGCCTCTCTTAACCACCTCCTATGGTCGGAGTTCTGTAATTGGAGAGGAACTCAGCGCCTCGCCTTAACTCTTCTCGAAGCCCGCATCCACAGCGCCTTAAAAACAAGCGTGCGCGCCTCAAGTAAAAAAAAAAAACTGTCTGCAAAAGTGAAAGCGTTTCACTTGCGGGAGCGAGCGGCGCCAGGAGCGATAATTGCTACTATATGGCGCTGCTCGGTCCCGCAAGTGAATCGACAAACGTGCACGCGTTGCCATTGAAGGCAATGGAACGCGTGCACGTTTTTGGCTGAAAAGCCGAAGCGATTCCAAAAGGTCTTTTTGCCTAAGCAGCGCATGCGCGCTGCGTAGGCGAGACCTAAAAAGTACCGATAGTCAGTACCAGACAGTACCGGCCCATTCAAAGCACTGATTGGAGTAGAAGGTCTGCTGCTTTGAAAGTGTGGCCAGAGCTGCAAGCGGTGTTGCGGAACACCCATGGACGTCATTTAGGGGTCGCCAGGGGTCACTGCTGAAACCCGTGGCATGCCCCTTGTGACCCCTGGCACTGCCTTTTGCGACGCCTAGCGTCAGCAGTGGTAAAATCAGTGGCAGTAACAGAAGCAGCTCGTCTTTATGGACATCGGTGGGGGCTTCACTCACCTCGTTTTTTGTCAATTTTTTATTATACTAATAGTGAATAATATTACATTATTCATTATTAGTTTAATAAAAAATGGAATACAAATAGCTGGAATATGACTTTCCCTGGCAGTTGAGGTAAACAAAATGCTTTAAATGTATGTTGTGTGTGTTCTTGCAGTTTTGAGTGTGTTTATGTATGAGTGTGTGTATGTGTGAATGAGTGTGTATTTATAAGCATATGTAGGTGTGAATGAAAGTGAAGGTCAAGGGGCATGTGAAGTCACTTCCGCTACCCCTGGCATTTTGGTGAATTGATGTCCGTGGAAACATCAAGAAAAGTCAGCCTTTGTTAATGTAAGCAGGGCCTACCAGCTCTCCTGTCCTTAGAGCTTGACTCCTCCTTCATCCTGCCTGGCGTGCAGCTGCAGGAGAATCAAGTTTCCTGTTCTGCAGCAGGACAGACATCGGGCAGAATTTAAAATCACATAGGCTAGGCTTGTGTGCCTGCAGACAGTGCCACCTAAACTTAGGTCACTTTTAGAGATGTGTGCATAGAGGTAGGCAAGCCAACAAACTAAAAGGGAGAGCTGAGCCAAGGATCGGTGTTATAATTATGTGTTATGTAATCTGGTATATTAATGGTATGTCCCCTTCAACACCTTCCCCACCAACTGTTCATCCTTTCAGTTTAGAATGTTGAGTTCTGTGTAACTCACCTCAGAGAGAAGAAGGAGAGCAGGAGACGGTTAATAAAACATTTCTTCTTATCTGCGATTGAATCTTTATTATAACAGTCGAGTTGGCTCTCGCTCTAAGAGCCCATGCATGCGCCCAGGCTTGAAACCTTTTGGCATGTAAATCATGCAACAAAGATGATGGATGTTAGGATATGTTAAGGTGGGTTCAAAATTCAAAAAAGCATATTTCTTTAACAAGGGGAAGTTTCTCACCTTAATACATCAGATTATTTGAGAAATATTTATTGAAAGTGAGAGTTTTTAAACAAGAACTGAACAACATTCCTGCCTTCACTCTGACTAATGCTATCAGTGAACAAAGACGCAAGTCATTTGTTGTGTGTACCCTGTAAGTGGCCAAGATTCTTATTATAGATAGAGCAATATTATAAGCTATTAAATCAAACATGAATTAATGTATTTGAAATTGCTCTCATATGTGATAATGAACAAAATGGAGGCTGGGTGAAATAAGGTATACTGACAAAATCTCGACACTCAAAATATCCCCATACAAAAATATTGTGACCAAAATATCGATGTCAAAAATATCTACATCCTATATTTATAATTGTAAGTACAAAAATATTGAGAGAAAAAATATCAATGTCATAAATATAGTTGTACAAATTATTGTTATATATATATATATATATATATATATATATATATATATATATATAAGAAATTAATACATATTAAATATATTAAAGAATAAAATTAATTAAAAAAATAGATTTAATATACATTTTAACAAATAAACGTAATTAAAAAAGTTAAACACGTATAATAATGAATATATATATATATATATATGTATTTACTTTAAAACAATTAATACACTAATAAGTTTAATGTATTTTATAATTTTAAAATTATACGAAAATTTAACAAATAAATATATTATCTACTGGCGGTCTCCAGTAGATAGTTATAGTTAGGACCTATTTTCCATAGGAAATCCGCAACATTCTATTTGCAATAACGTTGGCGCCGGTTGACGAATCGTCGCGAAAGCTTCCAACTTGTTGGGGCACTCCGGTCCGCTCCTATCCTGAAAGTCTCGGGGTGATTCGTCAAGCGGGGGCCGAGAAAAAAGGGGGGTCCTAAAACGCGTTTTCCCCATTCATTTTTCCATAGGAACCTTTAGTCGCAGCTACAGCCCGAACTGCTGAACGGAATTACACCAAATTTGGCAAAGAGGTAGCCCTTGGTTCAGTGTCGTGCCTTTTGCTTAAATGGTGTAAATCCGTTCAGTAGTTCCTGAGAAAATCAAAAGTAAAGTCACATATATATCTATGGCCGAGTAGGGTCCGCGTACCCTCCCGATCACGAGCTGCATGCTAATTGGCTGTCAACACTCCAAATCAGGAAGTGTTGGCAGCCATTTTGTCCCTCAGTAGAACCGAGGGACAGAACCAAGTGCGCAAAGCGCAAAAAAAGGGGGGCAGGGTAGAAGCACCCTGACCCCCTAGGTCTGCTCAGGGGCTCCCACAAGGACCCCCTGGGCAGAAAAAAGCATTTTTTTTTTTTTTAAATCAGCGGGATGCGCTTAGGGTGCGCGGATCCCACCAAGAAAAAAAAAAGAAACAAGTGCGCAAAACGCACAAAGGGGGCAGGGTAGAAACACCCTGATTCCCTAGGTCCTTGTGGGACCCCCTGGGCAGAAAAAAGCATTTTTTTTTTAAAAAATCGGCGGGATGCGCTTAGGTTGCGCGGATCCCGCCGAAAAGAAAAAAAAAACGAAGCGCGGTTTCCCGCGCTTCGTTGTTAATTGGCCCCCGGGTGGGCCAAGTCCCGGGGGCATGTGGGGGGGTTATTTAAAATTTGTGGGGGTGCCTCTAAGGCCCCCCCAAGCCCCGGGGACCGCCACCCCCTGGGGCTTTAAAAATAAATGGTGCGCAGCCCCGGGGACCGCCACCCCCCGGTGCTTCTTTTTTTAAATTTAAATCACCTGTGTGGGGGGGCTCAAGCCCCCCCACACGCCCCAAGGACCGCCACCTCCCCGGGGCACTAACAAATTTAAAATGGGGGTCCATTTTGGACCCCCGAAGCCCCGGGGACCACCACCTCCCCGGGGCTTTGCAGATGTGGGGAGGGGGGCCGCGCCGCCCCCCTCCTGGAGCCCTTGATGGCCCTGGGGACCGCCACCCCCCAGGGCTGGCTCCTGCAGTGTCCCGGGGTGCCTACCCCCGGGACACTGTAGTTTGCTATGACAGGACGGGAGCCTCGCGGCTCCCGTCTTGTCATAGCAAACTGCTTTGGATTTTGGAAGAGAGAGCAGGAAACCTGCTCTCTCTTCCAAAATTCAAAGACAATTGCTTTTCCACATGGGGAGCTGCATCTTAGCAGCTCCCCATGTGGAAAAGCAATGCCGGCTCCCGAGGGATGCGGGGAGCCGGCGGGACCGTGGGAGGATTGGGCAACCCCCCCACGGTCCCCAACGGAGAGGGCCAGCCCCAGGGGATGGGGTCCCCGGGGCTAGTAGTGGCCCGGGAGGGGGGCCACGTGGCCCCCCTCCCCAAATGTGAATTAAAAAAAAAAAAAAAGGCCGGCCTCGGGGGATGGGGTCCCCGGGGCCGATTAAGGCCTGGGGAGGGGGGCCACGCGGCCCCCTTTCAAATTTTTTTTTTTTTAAAACAAAATATTAGGGGGCAGGCCCTGGGGGATGGGGTCCCCAGGGCCAAAAAATTAGAAAAAGAAGGGGGGCCACACAGCCCCCCTTCTTAAAAAAATAAAAAAAATACCGGCATCGCGCCGGAGGCCCGCCCCTCCTTGGAGCACTCTGCAAACGCGCCCCTGGCGCGTTTGCAGATGAGAACGAATTCCCCTTGAATACTGGGGGTCCCTGGGGGCCAACTAGCCCACCAGGAACCTCCAGTATGCGCCAGGGAGCTGCGTTGCACAGAGGTGTACAGAGGCCACGCCCCTTTTACACCTCTGTGCAACGCAGCTCTGTGGCGCTTTTGGAGGTACCTGGTGGGCTAGTTGGACCCCAGGGACCCTCAGGATTCAAGGGGACTTAATCCCCCAACTTAAAATGCGCCACGGGGCGCGTTTGCACAGTGGAGAAGGGAGGGGGCGGGGCTTCAGGTGACATGTGTGCAAACAGGCCCCGTGGCGCATTTTAAGATAGGGAATTAAATCCCCTTCAATCCTGAGGGTCCCTGGGGGCCAACTAGCCCACCAGGTACGTCCAGAAAGCACCACAGAGCTGCGTTGCAGAGAGGTGCAAAAAGGGGCGTGGCCTCTGAACACCTCTCTGCAACGCAGCTCCTGGCGCATACTGGAGGTACAGGGTGGGCTAGTTGGACCCCAGGGACCCTCATGATTCAAGGGGTATTAATCCCCCAACTATAACGCGCCACGGGCGCGTTTGCACAGATGTCACCTCAGGCCCCGCCCCTCCCTTCACCATTGTGCAAATATTCCTCTAAAATCAGCCGAACTACGAATTCCGATTTACTCACCTGTTATCAGGAGAGACCTCAGTGCTGCATCTTTGAGCCCAGCACTGATCCTGAAAAGTAATTTTAACCGTACTTACCAGTAACTTGAATTTCCTTCCATAGGATATCATTGCCTGCTTTTGCTGAAAAAGTTTCTAAGTGTCGATTTTTGAAACTTACAAATATTCCTCTAAAATCAGCAGAACTACGAATTCCGATTTACTCACCTGTTATCAGGAGAGACCTCAGTGCTGCATCTTTGAGCCCAGTACTGATCCTGAAAAGTAATTCTAACCGTACTTACCAGTAACTTGAATTTCCTTCCATAGGCTAACATTGACTGGTTTCACTTGGAAATTCTTCTAAGTGTGGAGTTTTGGAACTTTATAATATTCCTCTAAAATCAGCTGAACTACGAATTCTGATTTACTCACCTGTTATCAGGAGAGACCTCAGTGCTGCATCTTTGAGCCCAGTACAGATCCTGAAAAGTAATTCTAACCGTACTTACCAGTAACTTGTATTTCCTTCCATAGGATATCATTGCCTACTTTTTGCTGAAAAAGTTTCAAAGTGTCGATTTTTGAAACATACAAATATTCCTCTAAAATCATCAGAACTACGAATTCTGATTTACTCACCTGTTATCAGGAGAGACCTTTATAATATTCCTCTAAAATCAGCCGAACTACGAATTCCGTTTTACTCACCTGTTATCAGGAGAGAACCCAGTGCTGCATCTTTTAGCCCAGCACTGACCCTGAAAAGTAATTCTAACCGTACTTACCAGTAACTTGTATTTCCTTCCATAGGAATCCATTGTCTGGTTTTCAGCAGAAAAGTTTCAAAGTGTCGATTTTCACAAACTACAAATATTCCTTAAAAATCGCCTGTATGACTTAAACGCATTCTTTCAACTGTTTACAGGAGATGCACCAGTGCTGGATCCAGGATCCACCACTGAGTAAGAAAAAGTAACGATAACACTACTTACCTGCTAAGTGAATTTCCTCCCATAGGATAACATTGGTGATTCTATGTGAAAAAGTTTCTAAGTGTCAACTTTTAAAATACAATAATATTCCTTAAAAATCACTACTGTAACCAAAACGCTTTTACTCAACTGTTTACAGGAGATGTCCCAGGACTGAATCTAGGATCCAGTCTTGTGGTTAGAAAAGTAATCCATAAAGTAACTAATTGCATTTAACTAGAAATTCACATTGAGCTCAATGTTGCATTGTGTTTGAAATTGTGTTGCCCATTGCAACAACTGTAACTACTGTACTTAAAAGTCTATTGCCTATTTGCAAAGTATTTAAACTAAAGTAATTCATTCTGAGAAAGTATATTTTGTAATGTAATGTATAATGTAATTACAATGTAATTTAAAAAATAAAATATCTAAAAATAAATAGTTTAAAAAAATGTAGTAAATCAGTATCAAAAAAATAAAGATAACAATTAATACATTTAAAAATTGTCATTTACAAAACCTTTGAAATTCACTGAAAAAAACCATAGGTTTCAGACATGTTATAGTTAGGAATTAGCATTTAAAAAACCTTTGAAATTCACTGAAAAAACCATAGGTTTCAGGCACGTTATAGTTAGAAATTAGCATTTAAAAAAACCTTTGAAATTCACTGAAAAAACCATAGGTTTCATGCACGTTATAGTTAGAAATTAGCATTTAAAAAACCTTTGAAATTCACTGAAAAAACCATAGGTTTCAGACACGTTATAGTTAGAAATTTGCATTTAAAAAACCTTTGAAATTCACTGAAAAAACCATAGGTTTTAGGGACAGTTATAGTTAGTTGGACATTGCACACGTACAAAACCCGTGAAATTCCCCGTTATAGTTAGTTCAGCTAACTATAACTCGCGCCCCGCAATGCACTGCTGATGACGTCACATATTACATCACTCATGACATGGTCAGTGACATCACTGATGACATCACTGATGACATCTCAAATGACATCACTGATGACATCATCCATGTGATAATTTCATGCATCTTCTCACACCCTAATATAACTTTTGATACACCCACTCTAAATTACAGACTGCCATTCTCAAAACCATAGACACTCCAACACCAATAACTACATACCCACTCACTGATTCTTAGGTCTACACACACATCCACTCACTCACCTGTACAGTCACTCATACTTACGGTCACTCAGTACAGGACTATCATATGCACTCATACACCTACATAGACACTCACACACCGCCACTCATCCATAGAGGTACTCACACACCTAGTCAGTCATGCAAATAATTAATCACACTACCATTTACTCACCTATACAGTTATACACACACCAGCTCACTTACTCATACAAATACTAGCACATTCTTACGCTCTTATACAATCACTAATACAAGTACACACTCATCCATACAGCCACTCTCACAATCACACACTCTCACTTATACCCATTTATATACTCCAACACACATATATACTGCCTTTCACATATGTAGTTACTCACACATGTACCACTGAGATATACATTCACTCACTAACACACCCATACACACACTCACCCACCCATACAGTTCATCACAGATGCACTCTTGAAACCATGCACCCAGTGAATCACCCACTGATACATCTATGTGCAGTCACACACACCCCATCCACACAAACACTCAGGCACCCATACAGATACTCAGACAACCAATCAATAACTCATATAGACACTCATGTAGCTATTTACAAACCCATGCAGCCACTTACACACCAACAGACAGACGGATAAAGACATTCACACAGTTTAGTCACTAACCCATGCATTTAGTAAGATACGTTTAATTACTCACTTTTAGAGTCAGTCACGCACCTACTAAATCATCCATCCAGACACTTATACACCCACTCATTATTCAATACACCTTGGCATATATATTAAACATATTTAAACTTTATAGAAACACACAGTCACTGCATGATGTCATCAGTGATGTCATTTGAGATGTCATCAGTGATGTCATCAGTGATGTCACTGACCATGTCATGAGTGATGTAATATGTGACATCATCAGCAGTGCATTGCGGGCGCGAGTTATAGTTAGCTGAACTAACTATAACGGGGGAATTTCACGGGTTTTGTGCGAGTGCAATGTCCAACTAACTATAACTGTCCCTAAAACCTATGGTTTTTTCAGTGAATATATATATAGATATATATAGCAAATCTATTTAAAAAAAACTTTCTATTATAAATTAAAACATTAAACTATTTAAAAATCTTGAAAATTAAATTTCTCACTGCAGTCAGTGCAACAGTAGGGAATGTGTTGGATAGCGGAGGGATAAAATCGACTATTACACTCCAGTGAGTGCAACAGTAGGGAAAGTGTTGGATAGCGGAGGGGTAAAAATTACTATTTCCACTCCAATGAGTGCAACAGGAGGGAAAGTGTTGGATAGCGGAGAGGTAAAAATTACTATTCCCACTCCAGTGAGTGCAACAGTAGGGAAAGTGTTGGATAGCAGAGGGATACAATTTACTATTCCTACTCCAGTCAGTGCAACAATAGGGAAAGTGTTGGATAGCGGAGGGGTAAAAATTACTATTCCCACTCCAATGAGTGCAAAAGTAGGGAAAGTGTTGGATAGGGGAGTGGTAAAAATTACTATTCCCACTCCAGTGAGTGTAATAGTAGGAAAAGTGTTGGGTAGCGGGGGGGAAAAATTACTATTTCCACTCCAATGAGTGCAACAGGAGGGAAAGTGTTGGATAGCGGAGAGGTAAAAATTACTATTCCCACTCCAATGAGTGCAACAGTAGGGAAAGTGTTGGATAGCAGAGGGATAAAATGTACTATTCCTACTCCAGTCAGTGCAACAATAGGGAAAGTGTTGGATAGCGGAGGGGTAAAAATTACTATTCCCACTCCAATGAGTGCAACAGTAGGGAAAGTGTTGGATAGGGGAGTGGTAAAAATTACTATTCCCACTCCAGTGAGTGTAATAGTAGGAAAAGTGTTGGGTAGCGGAGGGGGAAAAATTACTATTCCCACTCCAGTGAGTGCAACAATATGGAAAGTGTTGGATAGCGGAGGGATAAAATTTACTATTCCGACTCCAGTGAGTGCAACAGTAGGGAAAGTGTTGGATAGCGGAGGGGTAAAAATTACTATTCCCACTCCAGTGAGTGCAACAGTAGGGAAAGTGTTGGATAGCGGAGGGATAAAATTTACTATTCCCACTCCAGTCAGTGCATCAATAGAGAAAATGTTGGATTGCGGAGGGGTAAAATTTACTATTTTCATTCCAGTCAGTTCAAAATTAAAAAACAAACAAAATATCATCAACAGAATAAAAATATATTTTTTAAAAGGTAAGTAAAAAAAAATATATAAATGTTAAAAATTAAAATAAAATATATTTAATATAAAAAATAAAAAAAATAAAAACATATTATAATGTTAAATGCATATCACAAAGACCTACACATATTATATTATATTAAAAAAAATTTTTTTGAAACAAATACATTTTTTATTTAGAAATTATTTATTAACAAAAATATTATTACATACATTTGATCTATTTACTTCCTAGCCTATTACACCACACAACTCACAACCCACATCGAAAATAAAAAAAAGTATTTGCATAATTAATATAATTAATTATCAATTAAACAAATATTATTAATTAAAAACAAATTAAAACACATACAATTTAATTAACTGCCCACCCTTTACACCTATAATCCCCACAACCCACACCTAAAATTAAACTGTAAAAAAATTAATTACACAATGATTTTTTTTTAATTAAATAACTAATAGTATTTAACAACTAATTATAAAGTAAGTAAAATTAATTTACTCCCCACCCTTCAACCCTATAAACCCAAAACCCAAACCAAAAAAATAATTGAACAATTACCCTAATTAATTATCAATGAATTAATTAATTTTATCAACTAATTATTAATTAATTAAAAATAAATTACTTTCCACCCTGTACCCCTAAAAACCCCACAACCCACAACTAAAATTAGTTACACAATTTCCATATTTAATTGTCAATGAATAGATTAATATTAATTAGCAATTAATTATTAATTAATTAAAAATAAATTACTTCCCTATAAACCCCACAACCTGCACCTAAAATTAATTACACAATTACCATAATTAATTGACAATTAATTAATTAATATTAATTAACAACTAATTATTAATTAATTACAAATGAATTACTTCCCACCCTTTACCCCTATAAACCCCACAGCCCGCACCTAAAATTTACACAAAGAAATTAAAAACACAATTAACATTATAAAATCTCAATTAAATAAATATTAATAAATAAAAAATATTCATTAATTTATTATAATTGAATTACTTCCCACCCTATTCCCCTATAAACCCACAACCTGCTATGGAACTAAAAAAACACAACATTTAATTAAAATACAATTAATAACTACTAAAACTTTAACACATATATTAAAAAACATAAACAGTACTTATACAAAAAATACATCATATACATTTAAAATATATACTAAAATATATAACACTAATTTAAAAATCGATATTTTAAACAACTATATTTTTGCAAACGATCTTAATGACTTCTATATTTTTTATATCGATATTTCTTACCTTAAAGTCGATATTCTTGACCACAATATTCTTGCTGTCGATATTTCTTTGTCACGATGTTTAAAACTCAATATTAGTGTAAGTTGGCATTTGCAATTCGATATTTTGACTGAATACCATGAAAAATAGTATTTGTCTAAGATCACACAATTTGGTCATGCAGGGAAGCCGGCATTGAACCCATATTTTCCAGTTTCACACTGTGCATATCAGTCACTAGATGGGTATCTTTTTCTGACATCTAAGGTTAATGCTTTGTCCATAATTCTTGGAGGATGAGATTAGAATGTGGGTTTCAGGCAAAATGCACATTTTTTGCAGATTTACACAGTAGAGAGTTGTCACCACAAGGTCACAATGCCTTCTGTGAAAATGCGGCTCATTTTCGGCTCACCTCAAGCTGAGATAGATTATGTCCCACCAGTTTTATCTATGGCCCCCAGCGTGCCCCCCCTAAAATCAGTTCTAGAGACGTCACTGCTACCACGATCACCAGCTTCTTCTAACCGCTATTATAGATGCTACTTTAAAATACACCGGTTATCCTCAAAATACATTGTTTACCACAATTTCCACTAAAGTGCACCACCCAGGTGCTACCGAAATAGTAAGTGGCAAAATGTCTCAAAGAATGATTTGAGAATGAGCATTACTTTTCTTTTTGGTGTCTAGCATTATTTTTTGTCTCTATCAACCATGAGACCGACACCCGACCATGAGACCGACACCCCTGCATCCACAAATTATACACACTCACATTTATCTGTATTATCCTGATTTTGTTATGAATGTTAGCAAAGATCTTCGTAGTACACACGCTGCAAAATAAGCTCAATTTTGGAGCGATACTGGCTCAGCAGATTAATGGATTTGTTGAGGGTGTTTGGTAAGAGGTGGAGAACAGCTGAACGTTTAAGACCTAGCTAAATGATAGGAGTGTGAAACTGGACTGATGTGTAAGTAAAACAGGTGCTAAAGGTACATGAATTGCAATCATCTGGACCTACGGTTCACAAATTTGGAGGTGAAAAGTCAAGGAGGTGCCCTCTGGTAAAAGAAAATTCACTTCCTTGTGAAGTTGGACTTTTTGTTGCATGGGGCAGCGACATTCTATCATTAGTGCAGCAGATGCAGTGGCAAGGGGGCTCAGGGCAGTGAGGGCCCTACTATACCCCAATTATGTCTTTCTTTTACCAGACAACCGGGCAATTTTCCATGCTCGCACTAGAGCCCAGTGCCTTGCTATGTGCTACTACAGGGTAGCTGTCCAGAAATGCTTTGTAAAATTGAGCTGAGGATCTTGAAAAGATATGTTGCTCTTACTTGGAGTCGCTGTAGACTTATTAGAATGTGTGCAAGGGAGGGCAGGGAGAGAGCTGAAGAGCGTCATATCTTAGTAGATATTGGGCTTTCCAGCTCTCTCCCATTCATGTCATGCAGTGCAGTGAACTTGCCTTGCTGTACTGCGTTGTGTGACTTCTTAATAAATCTGCCCCTTTGTCTTTTGTACTGCTCATTGAGGCTTGCTCTTTCTCGTCCATCTTTCAGTCCTCTCCACTCCATCTAACATGGCTAAAACAATCTTCTCGTCCATTGATTCAAGCTCAGATTTGGATGTGGTAATGTTAGGAGTGAAATGAGAGCTTGTAACAAGGGAGTAGCTCCAGGAAAGGGAGTGTGCCTAGATTGAATTGACGCAGTGAGATGAGGTAGCCCAGATGAACACTACATGTAACCAGTGGGTGGGTTCCAAAGGTGCTACTATTACCCAAATTAATGATACTCAAGCTAGCCACTTTAAGTGGAAAAAAAACTTGGTTGGCCATGCCGCGGTGACCTCATGTCTCACCTCAGGACATGGGGTTCCAGGGTGCAACAGCTATTTCAATGTGTGTTTTTTCACCGATGGGGAATTTTGGTATTACAGAATAGGTAATCGAAGCTTCTGCATTGCTGTACCACATTGCTGTAATTTAGATCGCATAGATGCACAAGTGCGGTTGCATTGTCACCGCGATATTACAGATGTGGGTGCAGTGGTAAACAGGCTGTTGGGAGGTCCAGTGCGCCACATACCAAGTGGCACAAAGGCAGTGTATCACCCAAGGGCACCCCTTAGGAAAGGGGCACGGGCATCCCAGGGACGCCTTACCCATCCTCAGCCAGCATATTCACACACTGCACTTGTCTTCGGGATGCATGCCCTCTTCAAGTTACTGACCGAGCCTCTGCAGTGAAAGAAGGTGAGACTCTTGAAAACCACCAATATTGCACTGCCCCAGTGCAGGTTCAAGTGCACACCAGCATTAGTGGCAGCATATTTTGTGTGTACTACGGCTCAGTCCTGGTTTGCACTATATTGCATAATACCTTCCCCATACCTGCCAACTCACACGATGCCACCGTGTTACACACAATATCAGCTCCCATCACATGGTCTCCCGGTGTGAAAATACCCCGGGACATCGGCACGCACCAGCCTCAGCATGCTTTTTTGGGGGGGAGGGGTTTTGGGGGCAGGATGGGGTTCAAAAGTGCCTCGTAGGTACTTTGCTGCACGAGGCCCCGCCCCTGCCTCACATGGTGCGATTGTTCTTCAAGTTGGCAGGTATGCTTCCCAAATGTCAATAGTTAGGGCTTCACCTGCGGATCCATTTTGTTGGCTACAATTACTCAACCTGAATGGTTTAACTAATACTAAAGCTCTTACTAGCTACAGCATAACTTCATCCAGTTAATGAGTCCCCCGTTCCAGTTATTCTTATTCCCTCTCTTTAGATGGATTTGACAAATGTCTTTAAAATAATGCAAAGAAAAAAAGGAAATTAAATGTATGAAAGGAAATAATAGATGAGATTCAGAAATGAAGGTGCCATATGAACAAACCTGATGCAGAACCTTGGGAACCCTCGTGAAATTCAAGGGGAGTACGAGTATGCCTTATTAACACAGGTGGGTATTATATATAATGCCTTACTGCATGCTTTCAATCAGACACTCAAGTGGTTGGATGGACTGTGACAGTAATATGACTACCTTCATCCCACCGCATTTTTGTGCTTTCTCTTTGAGATTGACACCTGCAAGTGCATAATCCTGAGCTTATCAGGGCTTCTCCATATGCCTGGAGTGTATCCACAGGGTACTCTGCAAAGCATTTAAAATAGATCTGCCTGCTCCATTTTTTTTATCCCTAGTGGAGGTAAGAAACGTTGTTTTAATGCAATAATGTGCATTATTATTATAAACTTCTAAATGCAAAGCACATTGTAAGGAAATTAAAAACGTGATTTCATTGTTTTTCTTTTGAAGTACATTGACACTGTCAAGAAGGTTGAACGAGACAAGTATAAAAAAAGAAAATGAAGTGCAATGATGGACACTGTAACACTTTGCTGACATGGTTCTGTGTTTACAATGTTTATTTTGGCATACTGGAGAGAATTCATTGGTAGATGCTTGACTCAAGGAAGGGCCTGCAAGGGTGAGCTTGTCAGGCATGCTGATTAATGGTCTAAGCACTGTCATTGTGAAAGGGCTTTTCTTTACCAGCACTAAAAGAATGACAACATTTCGCATTTAATTATTTTTGTTAGGGAAGCTAAATATCCTGCCAAATAATTCAGCACTGTGAATAATTCACAGTTAGACCTCTTTTCTGGGAAATATGAAAATATGAGATTTGAAACCACTAACAAACATTGAATAAGAAGGCTTAACCATGTAAGATATATATATATATATATATATATATATATATACACCACGTTACCTATTATCTATTTTTTAATATGTGTCACATACAAACAGCTTTTAGCATTCTGTTGTCAAAGATATATTTTAGACAAACCCAATAATTACAGTGGACTTTCGGCAGTCTCTTGCTTACCTTTGGTTGTCTTTCGTGTGCCTCTTACTGGTGCCCTTCTATTTCGATGGCTTGCCTACCTGTTCTTGTGCGTAGGGCACCCATGAAATATAGCTTCTTTGCCATCTTTTTAATTGGTTGACATATGCTTCCACTGTTCACATTCAAGGAACTACTTTATTCTTTTCCATTTAACACTCCATGGGAGAGCATCTGTGTATTTTCCAGAGGTGCTGCTGCCTACTCCCCAGCCCCACTCCCTCGAACTCTCAGTGATGTCCCCAATCCCCACGCTTTCCCATTATTGCCCTTCCCCGTCCACTCATTGTTTTATAATTTTTTCACTTTATTTAAAAAATTTATTTATGGCTCTTCGTGGCTCAGTGACGTTTACTTTTCCTCCATGCCCAACCCAGACCAACATTATTCTCTGTTGCCCCATGCATATTTTCGTTTACTTTTTGGGTTGTTTTTACTGTTTTGAACGGGCCAATAGCTGCAATTTGCAGCTAGGTGGTTCGTTTTTCAAAATACCCTTTCTTACACATTGTTTTTTTATTTACCTCTCCAAAATTGTCATCAGCCAACTTAGAATGGTACATTTAAAAAAATGACAGCTACATCATAAAGTACATATAAGCATGTGTGGTATCACGTTGGGCCTCCTTAGTGTCACGACGCATGCAGATGCGCATACACGTCATTACGTTGGGAATCCATAGTGTCAAGACGCATACGCACATGGGTCATGACCCATGCATGCGTACACATCATCGCACATTTTTATCTTTTGTTATGCCAGTGCTGCATAGCATCTGCAAAAAGTTTTTTTTCCCTCTGTTTGCCAATGATGTATTGTTTGCAGTTTTTTGTCAGGTGGTGTTGCTTCGTGTCACCTTCATGAGCACAAAGCTTTCCACTAAGCTACACCGATATTTGATGTCTACCGTCTGCCTCTCTGCCCCTGAAATGTTCTCAGAGCTGGCAAGTTCAGAGCATGGCACCCTATGCCATTAGTGGTAAGCCCTGCCACTCACAGATAGAGCTATAGCTAGAAGTGTGATATCTGGAGGGCAGACACTTAGATGCAACTGGATGTCAATAGCCTACTTGCGGTAAAAAATGCCTGATTTTGTGAGAATGTCCTTAATTGATTCAAGATATAGGTGGAAAAGAGTACATACAAGCCTAGATCCCTGGGGGTTCCCTTAACAAAGATCCACTGGGCTGGAAAGAGTTGCTTATTTTTACCTGCTATAAGCGGCTGGCTATGCAGGAGGTAGCTACGATAAGAATCTTTCCTCTTATGCTAATACAATCTTTTAGGGGTTCAGTCTGTATTTCATTTGTTTATTTATTAATTTATAGAAGTGTATATAGCACAGCTATCACTCTGGGAGGAGTTTCTTGGCACTCCACAGCTTACTCTACAGGTCAAGATGCACTGTTGTTAGGACTGCTGTGTGAAAAGCAAGGTTTTCAAGGAATTTCTGAATTTTAAGATGGTCAATTTAGATCGGATTTTCAAGGGGCTTTGGTTCCATAGTTTGGCTTCTTGCTTGTTGGAACAATTCTGTTTATTATTACTCCCACCTCAAGTGAATACACAGCATGTCACTTACAAGGCCAAAGGGCGCTCAAAAAAAGAACCCAAAGTGGTCTAGGACACAGCTTTCGCCTACAACTCTGGGACCGGAAGTGTGATTCTGTCAATTGGAAGAGAAACAAAACAATCAAGTAAATGAAAAGAAACCCTCTCCCCCTCCCTCCCAATTCTCCTTCTGTATAGTGTTTGAATGGACAATAATGTCGGCATAGGGCTAGGGCAGGATGTGGATATAGAAGATGTAGGAGCTTCAGGGGAAAATCTAGGTCTTAGCTGAGGTTGTGTCAGGGATCAGGCAAAGGAGCCGCAAATGGGCCGGTCATGTCAACTCGCGAAACTCAGAGGAAAGAATTTGGATAAAGATTGACCACATGTCAGAGTAGGATGTGCGACCCAGATCTGCTGACAAGGACAACTTTCCACCCCCAGGATAAACCACAATTTATGCAGCCAGGAAGTAGGATCTGGGATCCTATCTTTGTCCCAGAGAGAGAGTATGACCTGATGGGCTGCCCCCAGGGCAAGGGCCATTTGCCTCCCCTATTAGAGCACAATGGGTAAGTCAGGGGATTCGGAAGTCCCAGTATGGTGTAGGCTAGGAACCTCAGGATAGAAGTGTTGAAAGAAGAGTCAATGTCATCTAAAACTTGACTCCAGTATCTGGAGAGCTTCGGGCAATGCTACAGAGGGTAGAGAAGGGTCCCTGTGTCGCCTCATCCCCGCCAGCACTCTTTCGATTGACCTGTGCTCCACTTCTGAAGTCTCATTAGGGTTAGGTACCAATAGGAAACAATTTTATAAGTCGTTTCAGTACTGGCCATGATATGCACTGTGTGATGCACTCTGTAAAAGATATCCTCCCATTCCTTAGTAGAGGGAGTTCTGCCTAGTTCAGTCTACCATCTGAGTTGCCCTCTGGAATTGATCAGGGGCAACTCCCCAGTAAGGCATAAAGCCCTGTTATGAGCCGTTTGTTGTTGAATTTAAGAAGTAGCCACTTCTCAAAGGGGGCTCATTAGTTGTCCCGCACCCTGCCATATCTCTGAGTCAGTCACCCAATGTTGAAGTTGTAGGTATGGTGCACGATCTGAGTCAGTTAAGGAGTAATCAGCTTTTAGTTAGTTGATGGGGATAAGCCTGTGAGTGTCAAAACAGCAACCTACCCATTTACAGCCCCATCTCGCCAGAGTTGGAATAGCTCTGGTTGCATCCCAGGAACAAAGCCGGGATTAGCAAAGATTGGGGTCATAGGGGAAGGGAAGGTTGTAAGGCCAGCTCTGATCACCACGGAGTCCTTTACTTTAAGTTTAGCGCTTGCAACCAGGGAAGATTAGAAGCCCCAGGCCCTGTGCTTATGGGGGAGCCAAACGTTCTTCCATACATTGGTACCTGCAACCACCTGGTCCATAAAGGACCACTGCTTCTCAGAGACTGGGCGATTCCATTCCACTAAAAATCTAAGTTCAGCGGCTTAGAAATAGCAGAGTAGCAGAGGTACTGCCAAACCACCATCCCATTTCGAGCGATATATGAGGTGTTTGTGGTGGCATGGTTTCTTACCGTCCCACAGAAATTTGTTGATGTCCAACGGGAAGGAGCAGATTGCATTTGGCGGTGGGGACAAAGGCAAAGTCTGAAAGAAGTATAGTATGTGTTGGAGAATGGTCATCCTGAACACCACTATTCGTCCCAACTATGTGAGGCGATGATGGCTCCAAGTTGACAGGTCTTTCCGTGTCTGGGAGGTAAGAGTCGCATAGTAAGTGGCCAATGTTTTAGGGGGAGTCCAGGCCAGAGAGAGGCCTAAGTGTGGTATGGCATCTGTTGCCCATTCAAATTGGAACAGGGAGCGCAAGGCGGCTTTGTGAGTGGGTGTGACTGAGAGGTTCAAAATCTGGGATTTTTGCATATTCACTTTAAATCCTGATACCCTTCCGAAAGCCTGAAGCTCAGTGACTAAGGCCAGGAGCGAGGCCAAGGGCTCCGTGACAGATAAAATAACATTGTTAGTGTATAGGCTGATCAAATGTTGGTCACTCCCAAAGGTAATTCCTGTTATGCCCGGGTTGTCCCTCAGCCATTGCGCTAGGGGCTCCATGTACAAAGCAAAATGAAGAGGGGACAGTGGACAATGCTGGCGCCTGCCCCGCTGGATGGAGAATGGAGGGGACGAAACGCCTTTAACCCTGACCGAGCCTCGGGGGCACTGTAGATGCTCCAGACCCAATTGCGAAACCTTTCGCCAATGCTGAATTTCCTCAATGGGGTGAAGAGGTAAGGTCAATGGACACGATTGCAAACCTTTTCAGCATCGATGGAAAGAAGCAAAGCCTCCCTGCATGACCGGTGTGTTTTATCTATAAGGTGCAGCAGGCGGTTGGTCTTATTGCTACACTGGCAAGCAGTAATAAATCCCCCTTGGTCTGGTTTGATCAGGCCTGGCATTAATGGGTTAAGGCAGTGCACTAATATACTGGTAAATACCTTTGCATCTACATTTAGCAGAGAGGTAGGCCTGTATGACCCACAGAGGGCTGGATATTTACCCGATTTAAGAATTACCAAATTAACGGCCTCCAGCATGGAGTCTGTGAGGGAGCCCAACTCGGCAAAGGAATTAGATAGCCAAGTGAGCAGGTGGGGCTAAAACCTGACAGTCAGTTTTAAAGAAGAGTGAGCTGATGCCCTCAGGCCAAGGGGACATCAGCGGTTTTAGACACGCCATGGCCGAAATCACCTCTTCAATGCGAATAGGCTGTTCTAAGACCAAAGCCTCCGCATCAGGCAGAGAGGTAAGGGCGACATTTTGAAGATTGCCTGAGGGATCTCCATTGGGACCATCCGTTATAGTGTAGAGAGAACTGTAAAAGGCCAGAAAGGTCGATGCTATTCCTTCATCAGTGCAAGTCTCAGTGGAGGATCCAGTATGAATCTTCTTCACCGATCCAGAGTAGAATTTGCTGCGTAGACCATGTGCCAGCATGCGCCCGCAGCAAGTGCGCCACAGGTAAAATTTATGTTTGAGGCGCATTGTAGCGTTTTCCACCCTGTACAAGTCAAGGTGTTTGAGAAGAGCTGGGCTTTCTCTAGCTCCCTCCATACCCTAGGGTCCTCCGTCTATTTATTTATTGCTTCCAATTCAGAAACGGTTCTTTTAAGGCTTTGCCGTTTATCTCGGCTGTGACAATTCTTGGCGGCAGAAATAGCGACAAACTACCCCCTCACCACCAGCTTTAATGCTTCCCAGGAAGAGGCCAGAGAGATCTCCCTGGTATCATTAGCTAGAAGATAGAACGCAATTACTTTCCGAATTGAGTTGACCATGGCCTGGGAGTGAAGCAAAGTATCCCGCAAACTCCAATGCTTCTTGCACTTTAAAAGTTCTGCCACCCCTGTTTAGATATTTTAAGTGGGGAACCCGAAGATTGGTCTTCTGACTGGAATGAAGATATCTCATCAAGATATGTTTTTTTATTTTGAAAGACAAAAACTTTGAAGCTGTATCATGGAAAATTTTCAACGTCAGGCAAGCTGATTTGAAGATAATACTCCAATGAAATTGTCACAGATATTCTGAAATTGTCACAAATATTCTGAGACCGAGCCAAATTGCTTTAGATTTAATTGAATTCTAACCAATGATTTTTGAATTTTTTGTAATCTGTTCAGTGAATTTTGAGGGAAGCCCAGATATGTTGTGTTTCTATAGTCCAAGCATGTCTGGAGGAAAGCAATGATTATCATGACATTTGCGGAAAGGAAAAATAAGGCATAATGTGCAGTATTATGCCTTAAAGAGCAGGACTTGAGGACACTGTTCATTTGTCTGCCCAGGTTTAATTTGATGTCTATGTAGACACCCAGATGGAGGACTGTCAAAGATAAGTTGGGGTACATGCCTAAGTCTGTGGCCCAGACGGAGGCTTGCCAAATATTAATGTTATTAAAGAGAGGAAGCTTTTTGGTCCTTGATGAATTACGTTTGATGACATTTTGGCCCATCCAGTTGTGGTCTATGTGGGTGGCAAGTAAACCAGTCACTGGATTCACAAGATCTTCATTCAGACGGATGACTACCTGTGCATCATCAGTGTAAAAATAAGTTTTATCTTCAATTATTTAAGTTGAGTAGCTAATGGCTCAATGTACAGATTAAATAACAATGAGGAGAGGGTTGAACCTCGAGGAATACTCCAGTGCAGGGGTGGCTCTATATATTTGAATTGTGAATGTTATATTTGTTGATATCTATGAGAAATAAATGATTCTTGCCAGGCAAAAGCTTTGCCTTCGATATTCAAGGATTTGATGCATTTAGAAGAATTTGGTGGTCAGTGGTTTCGAAAGTGGGATATAAGTCCAGGTTCAGAACTATTACCACTCCTGAACTTCCACGGTAACTAGCCATGTTAGATCATCATTTGCTAATGTTATTAGATGCGTTCTGTTGTAAAGCTTGATATGAAGCCATCCTTTTTGTCTCTTAAAAGTTATTTTGGTCCATAAAAGCTTGTAATTGTGTAATCCTTGGCTACACGGGTAAAAGGGAGGTAGGCCTATAGTTTACCAGATCGGAAGGACACGAATTGGTTTTATTTCAAAACAAGTTTTTTTTTATAGAGGGGATTGAACAAAGCTGTCCACAAAGTAGGAGTTAATAATTTGTCTGACTTTTATGGGCATTATTTTTGGCAAAAAAATGTTTAGTTTGGGAGCTGGGCGGGTATCAAGTGGGGAACCTGATTGCTTAATGGTATTTATGAGGGCAGGCTGTGTTCTTCTGATACAGATGTAAAATGGATGAGTGACTCAGCATGCATTTTTAAGGAATAAAGGGGTTTCATGTTGGGACATTTGGAGGGTGAATCATCATTTTAAATTGTCTCAATTTATTTTTTAATTTTCCACAATATACTGTGAAAGAGGACCCACTAATTTCTGGATTGGTTCGATATCACTTGCCACTAGGTCAGAATTAGAGATGGTGTCTCCTATTTTCTGTGTCTGACTTGGTCGAAGGCTGCTGCAATATGAGCAGTAACATGACCAGGCAGGAGGCATCAGTGTCAAGGATAAACCAAACATCATCCTTTACCTACAGCTTTGACTCACTTTTGCCCCCAAATCCGAATCCAGATTATAGTTCATCCAAGAGTTGTTTATCACTGATATTCGATTTGAGTTGGGAAGTCATTGAACATTTCAGCACCTTTGCTCTGAAGGGAAGGCTCGTGTCAGGATGAAAAGAATTACGGTCTTTAAGATTAACTGATGGTTTCTTCACTAGAGGGGAAACTTATGCTTGAAGTAAGTGAATTTACTAACTAGTGAATTTACTTTAACCTAGTGACAAGTTCACTAAATTTGCAATATTGTGCATCACATCTTTTGCAAGAGTTGCAAGGATAGCATCCAGGAATAGGTAGAATTTTTCAAGTTGTTATTATGAATAATAAGAATGCTAATATAGATTAACACCGTTTCCAAGATTTCATTAAGGTTTATTCAATTGTTGTGAGATTACTGATCTTAATTGAATGCAACATTGTTAATGTGTAAGATTAAGGGGCAGTTCAATGGTTTTTATTTTCTAGTTGAAAAACTGTGCAAAAAGAGGAGGCGTGGGCGCCATCCAAGATGGTTCCTGCTTTCCAAAACTCTCTGGCCAACCAGAGGAGGAAAGATGCCATTCAGTTATGCAGACCTGCCAACTTGAAAATAAAACTCGACGTGTGGGAAGAGGGCGTGGCCTTGGAGGGTTCACAGCTTTATGCTGATAACTACCTTTTAGGCCGTCTGCCCCCATCGACCTCCTTCCCCCTCAGAAAAAAAACCCACAAAGGTGGCTGGGGCTGGTGGCGATGTCCTGGTTTTCACATCTCTTAATGGACATCAGCTGCTTACAGCCTCCAAACAGGAGCTGGAAATCCACACTTTTTAGTAGTTTCCAGATCCTCTTGCCTGCCACCATGTGATTTAAGATCCTTACCATGTGACCGTGTGAAGGGAGCTGAAATCGTGTGACACACTGTGGCACCGTGTGAGTTGGCAGGTCTGACGGATGCAGTTTCAGGGAGAAAAAGAGTGTAATAAAAAAAGTTATAGCGCACCTACAGATATGTTCACAGGAGCCAGAGATGGCATATTTGAATTGACAGGCACTGTGATGAGGATGAACTGGACCTCGATGACACCGGTGAGATCCACCACTTCACAGCAGCAGGGTTCCCTCAGCAGACACATTGCAAGAAAGCCAGGGCAAGCAGTGCCAATGGGAGAAGCTGATGGTGAGGTGAGGAGCAGAGGGCCGGGAGTGACACAAGAGATTGCAACCATGATCTAGTCCTCGCCAGACTAAATTCAGATTGCTAAATTGAGACATGCCTCTGGAATGGAGTTGGGGGGTGACCTGATAACCCTGAAGCAGCGTGGGTCAATTGGAGGAGGAGGACAAGCAGCATGGAAGACATGGAGGTCTACTATACTATTAGAAATAGAGATGTCAAACTATTGTTAAATGCATACATCCGGTTGAATCTCATTATATTGTGTGATTTGTAAGAGACAGCCACTTATATGCTCCTTTCTAAAAAGTACCTCACGATGAATGTTGCCCTATTAACATTTTCTTCACCTGACATTTAGATGGGAGACATATGTTTTGATGGAAAGGCCAGAATACTTAGAGAGCAATTCTATTTTAGTAAGCGTGGCTGAAACATACAAATTACACATGAACTAGGTCGGGTTTTTTGGCGCAGTGAACAGATTTGCTCATAATTTATGCATGCAGTATAATCGAACAAGAAACCGACATTAAAACAGGTCCCTCGCACATGCCTCCCAAACAGCAGGTAAAAGCGCAGAAACCTTTTGGAAGTCCTCGTTGGATCGAGCAAGAAAGCCACAATTCCAACACAAGGTGCACTGGAAGTGCCCGACATTGCTCTCAGTGTGCTGATGGGAGAACTAAACTTGATTAAAAATTCCCATTGGTGAAGTGAGAGATAACTCAGCAGCAACAGTTACCGAGATTAAAACTATGGGAGCTGATCTCACACAGACCCGACTAGATGCATAGGACCTCAAGCAGGTGTATTTATAACAACAGTTGGACAGTATTAATAACAGTCCTGGTTGGGGCCAAGAGCGTTAGCAGCCCTGTAAAAAAAAACAGTGGAGCTGGAAGATAGAAGTCGCCATAACAATGAGCAAATGATGGTGGTTCCCAAGGGCCTTGAAACACAAGATATGCTAACATTTTTACCTACATTTTTTCAAGAAACCTTAAAATATGGCTGTCGCCCACTGGTGAAATTTTGGAAAATGCACAGAATCTGAGCTCCAGTCCACAAAGTCACTAGACCAATCATTGCCTGTTTTGTTCACCACCAACAGGCAGGGGCGGTGATAGGTCTGTCTCAACCACAAGATGGCCCTTGCAAGTTTCAAGGTCAAGACATCTCAAATGGAGTGGAATTCTCCTTGGGCATGTTAGCAACATGCAGCAGGAGATTTCTGTCCCTCTCACCTCTCTTTCTGACCTCTATAGCTCGCTATTTAACAGTCAAAACTGGTGAATATCTTGCGTTGCAGGATTGTCATTTTTCTTTCTATGAACAGAAGCCCTCCCTCAAAGGATACAGGTGTTAGTAGGGTCTAAAACACTATTTAAAGTAAGAGTTGATAAATCTTAGGATATTTTCCCCTTTAAAACTCTCTATTGCAAAAGTAAGATTGAATATATAGCTCTTATTACTGAAATACATTTATTTGACAGCAGTTACAGTTTTAGTTCTACCCCAGTCTTTCCCTCTCTCTGTCACTAACAAACATACCAATCATATTGCTTCATGTGACTAATAGCCCCTACCCAAAATCTAAATCTATTCAAGAAAGAGGAGTATAGGAAATCATATTCTTAGTTCTAGGGCGTTGAATAACCAAGGGGCCCATTACGATACCCGGCGTAAATAAATCCGCCAGGCATGGAAGCGGCATAAATCTGCCCGCACACACCGCCTGAACACCGACCACGCCATTACGATTACACAAACCGAAAACCGCCATCGGCGGAAAAATCACACAAAATACCGCCCGCCATCGTCCGAGTCGGAGTCAAACCGCCCGCCACGGACGGAAGCACGCACGACAACACAAAACCGCCCGCCCACACGGCCGACACACCGCACGTGAAATTACGATCGCACCGCCATGAGCGCGGAAAAACAACAAATATACCGCCCGCCAGCGCAAACAACGCCGATGAGAATCGACACGGCAGAAGCCATGGCGCCAACGTACCTGCACAGAAACCATCCGCACACAAAACCAATAGCACACAACATGGCCAACAAGTCCACACAGCAAGGCACACACAAATACACAAGCACAGTACACATCCCGAAAACACCCCCGGACAAACAAAAAATACAAAGGCCAGAACCCCAGACACAACACACCTGAAAACAACAGACCATGAGGACACACCCACATAGGTGAGTACAAAAGCAGCACTCCCACAGACCACAACCCCTTGCTACATTGCAAACCAGAGAGGAGAGGAGAGGACACAGTGACACAGCAAGGACAGCAGCACACCACAGAAACGCACACATCACAACCACCACCACCACCACCAAACACCGGCACCACAAACCCCCTGCACATTACACAACACACACCGCACCAGCACCACAAACACCATGGCACCACAAAGGATGCCCAAGTTCACGCCCATGGAGCTGACGGTCATGGTCGACTGAGATCATCAAGGTGTACCCACAAATCTATGGGAACATGGTCCAGCACACACCACTAGCCACCAGAAACAGAATGTGGAACCGGATCGTAGACCAGGTCAATGCAGTCGGGACCCTGCCCAGAAACAGAGTCGAGATAAACAAACGTTGGAATGACGTAAAGAGCCTGGTCAAGAAGAAGGAGGGCAAAAACAGAGAGCTGGCAGCCGTCACTGGCGGAGGAATCCCGCGCTCTTTAAGACCTTCAAAGCGTGGGAGGAGAAGGTGCGAGTCGTAATCCATCCGGAGATCCTCGCCGGATTAGCAGGGGAGTGGAGGCTGGTAAGTACAAACTAATGTATACCAGCACACCGCTATGTACTCACATGCGCAACTACCATGCCACAGCTCCCAGGGACAAACACCCCCATGTCCAGCACACAATACACAACACATCACACACACATGCAACAGACACTACCACACACAGCCCAAACCGAACAACTGTAAGATGCGTGGGGACATGTGTACACTAAGCCAGCCACGTAACCACCAACAGGTCCACAAATATGCCAGAAGCGCCACAACGAGCACCCACCACACCCATGTGTCCGCCACAGCTGCACTAACCGACAAGTAACAGGTAAGTGGCAGGAACACAAAGTGCAGTGGGTGGGGCGGTGGACAGCCCAAGTACAACACACACCAGGCCCCAGTCCCACAGCCCACAAGGAGGAGCATCCCCACACCCCACAGCCACGTGTCAGCCACCGCAGTGCACAACGACAGCCGAAAGGCAGACATCACGGTCCACAGCAATCGGTGTCAGTGGGTGTACAGCCACCCCCACGACCCACTACACCCCCCACCCCCACAGACCTGCAACATGGAGCACCCCCCGCTTAGAGCCATGTGGCATCCAGTACAGTGCACGCACGAACAACTTGCAGGTGGGAAACTGGACAGGGCTGGATTACTGGAGGCATGAGGACCATAACACCACCAACACATGGGACATGTCACGTAGCAGACGAACACGCAGCACCGCCCACCGTCACGAACAAGTGAACAATGTGCACACGGACATGAACAACAGACTCACACCCCACATGACCCATCACAGACATAGCAACACCCAAGGAGCCACGTCTGCATGCACAAGCCACACTGAATATAGTCCCACACGGCAGCCACTGTGCAACTCATCACACACAACCGAAACACCATTGAAGTCCTGTCCATGTAGCCCCCACTGCCTGTCAACCCCACACCCCACAACTACGCCTATGTAAGACAAACAACACTAGACGCAACAGAGCGGAACAACAGAAATGCACACGAACACCACTGAACCCATCAAACTCAGAGACACACCATGCACATACAACATACCATCCATCCCATCCGTCAGCCCCAGTCTCATGAAAGGCATGTCATCCGCACAGCTGCCACACATACAGCAGTCACGCTAAGACACATGCCCATGACCAACCATGTGCCAGAAGTCAATTAAGCGCACGACACACTGTGAGCAACAACACACAACATGGGCCACACCCCCCGAGCACTGCAGTGATGCACATGGCACAGGGCAGCACGCACACCAAGGAGATGGGACAACTGCAATACGTTGGCTGGCACACAACTATCACTCACTCATAACGATGCGTCCAATGCCATGTCCAGTAACCACAACAGACAGCAAATATGCAGGGCATGTCAGGCATGCACACACCTCAGACCATGCACTGTCATGCTGCCACAACACATGTCACGTTCGGCACCCATGGCTCACAGCATGTACCCCAAAAGCATATCCCCTCCCAAATGCGAATCTGGGGCATGGCCCCCATGTTGCCATATGCGTTCCTAAGCGTTCCATTTGAACCCCAAAAGCATATCCCCTCCCAAATGCGAATCTGGGGCATGGCCCCCATGTTGCCATATGCGTTCCTAAGCGTTCCATATGAACTCCAAAAGCAAAGTACAAACCAGACCCAGGATGGGCCAGGAGCCCGCATACACCAGAGTCACATTGAGTAGGGGCACAGCAACACACCCATCGGCATGGCCAATCCGTCCCATGCCACATGTGCACAGCACACAGTCCCATTGCCTAGCACACACAACTACAGATGCCACAGCCACACACTCGCCTCCGGGAAACCCATGTACGAGATTGCACGAACTGCCAATGTCAGACGACTAATACATACTTCGCCAGGTGCAACACAATAACAAATCTCATTCTCTCCACAGGTGACGAACTGCCGGATGCTGGGGATGGAGACAGCAGCCAGCACAGCCAGCCCACAAGCCCCCAACGAGGACACACGGATCTGGAGGATCTGTCCTCCTCTTCGGACACGGACCACCAAGCTGGCCCATCTGGCGTGGCAGGGCCCAGCCGCTCCCCAGGACCCCTCCTACCCACCAACCCATCATCCAGGGATGCTGAACAGTCCCAGTCCCCTGCTGCCACTGTCGTTGCGGCCACACCCACGGTCATTGCGGCCACTACCACTGCCGCAACCGCCACCATCGCCGCACCGACCACCACCGCCTCCACCACCACCACGTCTTCGCTGGCACCAGCCCCAGCGCAGGTGGTGGCCCGGCCGACTGGATCCACCCTGGGAGCCACAGCGAGGACCGTGGTGTGCAATGTGGCTAGTGGGCAGGCCGGTGGCAGCAGGACTGGTAGGAGGAGCAGGGTCAGGGAAACGCCAGCCTCCCCTGGGAGCCATGCCCTGCCTCAAATGGCCAGAGTCCTTGGGGCCTATGAAGAGGCCCAAGGACAATGGGCCAGGTCTGCTACTGACACGCGGGAGGTGCTGGGGGTGCTGAGGTCCATGGACGCCCATATGGGCCAATTCGTGTCCCGTATGGACCAACTCGTGGACCTCATGGGCCAGCTGGTGGTGGCGGTGGGGTCACAGGCAAGGCCAGCAACACCACCTCCGCCAGCACCTGCTAGGGCGCAGGGTCGGGCAGCAGTGTCCACTTCCCCTGCGTCCACAGCCAGTGAGCACACCTCACCCACCACCAGCAGGTCGCCACCACACACCCCCTCCCAAACGTGGAAGGGGCCGTCCGAAGAGGAAACAGATCTCCCGGGAGGACTTCGCACGCTCCAGTCGCAAGTGAGGCAGCCAGCCAGCCTTCCGCCAGCCTTCCTTGACCAGCCACTGCATTGACTTGCTCTCACGATCCCACTCCACACAGCCAGCTGGATGGCATGTGTGTGTTGGACTATGGACATAGAACCAGTGGGTACACCCTGATCATCACGCAGCCATGACCGACAGCTCATTGTCACTGCACGCACCACTTTTGTCATCACCTTACACACAATCACATGTCACAGTTTGGAATAAATGCACCTTTTTCACTAACTGCTGTTTGTGCCCTGTGTTTTATTTGTACGAATACAACGGCCACCTTGGGCGGAAAGGCACCTGATGCGTGGCATGGCAATGGAATCCGGAGGGCCTGTAGGGACCTAGGGGTGGGAGACAGAACAGGAGCACATTCAATGAGTGTGTCACACACCCATCACACAGTACATGTCAACAACTACAAGCAATGTACACACATCGCACAGAGCAATAGGGCACAATGCCACAGCCACCAACAGTGGCATACTACCCTGGCCATGGAGCGTTGACACACTGCACGCAGTGAACATACGGCCACCCTGACACAGCACACACACACCTGCACAGATACAGACACATCATCCGTCGTACATGGACACTCACCGTCAAGTGAAGTAGCGGGCGATGAGCTGCTGGCGCACATTCCCAGCTTCCTCCTCTCCGCTGTCCACCTCACTCGAGCTGTCCTGGTCTGCGGGCTGGGGCCCTGGTTGATCTCCGTCATCCACAATGAGGGGGATCTGCTTCCGAATGGCCAGATTGTGCAGCATGCAGCACGCCACCACTATCTGGCACACCTTCTGTGGGGAGTACGCCAGTGCACCCCGGTGCGGTCCAGGCACCTGAACCTGGACTTGAGGAGGCCAAAGGTACGCTCGACCACACGTCTGGTCCTCCCATGTGCCTCATTGTATCGATCGTCTGCTGGGGTGCGAGGATTCCTCAATGGACTGAGCAGCCATGCCCCATTCGGATACGCAGAGTCACCTGGGTGTGAGGGACACAGAGAACCGTTGCTATTCCAACTGGACAGGGGACAGCATCGCACAACCAGCACGCTACACCACTCCACATACTCACCGACAATACAGGCACGATCCTGTTGCAGATTGGCCATCAGTCGTGGCAAGATGCTGTTGCGCATTATGTGTGCGTCATGGGCCGAGCCAGGAAACTTGGCACACACGTGGGTGATCACCATGTCCGCAAGGCACACCACTTGCACATTCAGGAGTGCGTGTGCTTCCTGTTGCGGTACAGGTGCTCAGTGGCCTGTGGTGGAACAAGGCCAACATGAGTGCAGTCAATGGCTCCCACGACGTGTGGGATTCTGCCAAGGGCATAGAATGCACCCTTCACTGCCGCCAATTCACGAGCCCTGGGGAATCTGATGTACCTGTTTCGGTACAGCATCATGGCTGCCAGTACATCCCTCAGCACCTTGCTGAACATGGGCTGGGACATCCCTCCTCCACTGCCCACTGTGTGCTGGAATGACCCAGTGGCGAAAGAAATGCATGGCGGCCATCACCTTAGCCGTGGGGGTGACAGCAGTCGGATACACCCTGCGGGGACGGAGATGGGGCTCTAACATGGCACACAGTCGATGCAGGGTTGGCCTGTCCAGCCGAAACTTCCTGATTACCTCTGTATCGTCCATGTCCGCCAGCAATTGGTATGGGCGGTCAATGTTCGGTCTCCGCCTGGGTTAAATGGCAGAGGACACATGTCAAAGCAACACGGCACATAGCAATTTCGCATACACATCACTGACATGACTGAGCAAGCACATGAGCCACAGCCCAGCTGTCAAGCTGGGACGGCACGGCCACAATACACTTACACAGGTCTCCCAACAATGGCAATGGCAAGTGAGACATACCACTGCCATGTGCATGCACATGGGGATCTAGGCCCCAATGACTTGCGGGGCGTGCTGATGGGGACTGACTGCATATTCGTCAAGCGGCAACGCCACGGCAACATGAGTGTCTGCTGAGCATGGAACTGCTTCCGAGGCTGGATGAGTATGGCACACGACGACGACGATGTGGGCACGGGCTGAGCGGCCAATACAAGTGGGACCTGTGGCACGAGGGGATATGAGACAGTAGTAGGTGTCAGCACTGCACCCTATGTACAGCACTGTACGGATCACAGCTCCCGAAACATTGACTGGTGTCCACATTGACAGCCCCATGCCAAGACGGCTGTGTGCTTGCAGTCACACGTCACAGGTGAGAGGTTACATTGCACGTGCCAGGTGGCAGACGTACATAGTGGGAGCTGGCATGTGTGTGCATGTGTCTCCTGTTCAGGATCCACCAGATGGGCGCTGACTCTGTACTGACCATTGGACACAGCATGTTCCGTGGAAGGCTTGTGTGTGTGGGATGGTGGCACTGGATGTGCCTCCGTTGGGTGGGGGGCCATGCACAGGGCGAGTACGTCGATGATTGCGCATTGTTGGTCACGGTGGGTGCACCAACTAAGATGTGTTGCCCTGTGTTCAATTCCTATGTCCGCATGATGATGGACTGTGGATGTGGGCAGACTACACATTGGTCGATGTGCTGTCTATATGCATGTGCCTTCACACCAGGCACAGCTGCCCCTGCACATGTGACCCCTGCTGGACTCGCTGCTGGGTCTGTGGAGCTGATGCACCTTCTGCGCGTGGGGCGGACAGCTCTCCTCACTTCCCTCATTGCGCATGTCATGTCTTTGCCGCAGGTGACATGGATCATGGAGGGCCCACATGTACGCGTGGGTAGGCTACACATGATTGTTCACTGGTCGCCACCCCCAGTCAGTGTTTCGAATGGGAAGGTTGTCGTGCTGGTGGTATGTTCGATGTGGCGGATGGGCGGGCCTAGGTGCGGGCTTACATTCCGGACATGGGGGGTAGTTGGATTGGCGACTAGTTGCAGTACACACGGGACACGTCTCTTCCTTTCCACATCTGGGTCATCCCTTGTACTAACTGACAGTGATACAGTCATCTTCGCCCCAGCCCTCATGTCCTCCCCTCGCCCCCCAATATGCATGCTCACCTGCGAGGCTAGCGCTTGCACAGGCAGCCCCAAGCTCGCACCAGAGAGGGCAAGGAGTGTATGTGTGGGTCCAGGGTATGATGTGTGGCGGGACGCCGTCCACCTGCGTGGTGCCCCAAATGGAGACCCGGCCTGCATGGACTATGCATCACAGTCTTCGCCTTCCGGATCCGCCACCTGCGACACCCAGTGGCTGTGGCTGCCCTTGCGGCCATGCCGCGTCCGTCTGTGACTGATGGCCCACACATTCACTCTTTGGCCTCTCTGGGGAGGGCTCGGGGGTGGTGGCGCACGCGCTTGCACTTAGTCGCAATGGCATGTGGCGTGGTTGGTATAATGGGCAATGGATGGGATGGTGCGAGCCACCTCCCGTGACGTCAGTGCTGCTCGTGCTGTGGTGCGTCCCCCTACACTTCCATGTGACTTGTGCCATGCTAGACGTTGAGGTTCTATTGCCTGCGTGATATGACCAGGAGGAGCGCGAGGAGACCTCTCACACACCATGCTCCACTGCCATCCCGTGCCCTGTATCGCCTGTGCGGATTGACTATGTTGGGGTTACACCTGGTCGACTGGGGCTGTGTGTGCCTTGTCAAGGGGCATGGCGGGCGCACAACAGGATCCAGCTTGTCCACAGAGGGTGGGCTGAGGTGCGCCTGGTACCGCTTTGTACGTGTGCCCGGCTGCTGTGCACACACGTGTTCACTCCCCCCGACAGGTGTCCTCTCACAATGCCCAGGGAAGCGGTGGTGTACTGTTCATGACCCCTCCCAACACGGCGTGCTCCAACTTGGCATGTGCGCATCTACCCGTCGCACCCACCCACCTGAGCACTGCGTCCATACGACTTCACACGACACATGTGTGTCTTCCACAGTAGTGCTACTCATTTGCGTTGACATCCAATACCAGTGGACTACATGGTCATGTCACGACTGCCGTGTACTTCACATACTCTCATCCTCTCTCATTCGTACTTGTGAAATGAGTCAGCGAAGACAGTTTTGGTTTCAAACATTATATTGAGTCTTCTGTCCTCTGTGATGCAGTATAGTGGACACTACTGGAAGCGGAATACATGTTGAGGATATACTGAGCATGATTACAAATGGGATAGGGTGTGGGGTTACATCTGCTTGGCCAAGGCTGTGCTAATGTACATTTACGTATAGCTGCGTAGCTGCGGACTTTGACACAGACGGTATACATGTAGCCTACCAGACCGCTTGGCATCATGGGCACAGTCCATCTCAGTTCCATGTGACAGGTTTGCTGCGGTTGTTCCTCATGCACGCGTGCATGTGAGATGACATCAGGGCATGTGCTTGCATGCATGCAGTGGCGTGCCACTTGTTGTTGCACTGTGGTGGTTACTGGACATGTCACAGTCACTGGGGTCATGTTGTTGTTGTATGCACTTGTCGTCCATGCAAAGGTCCTGGTATGGGATTCCCGGGGCGGGGGTGGGAGGGGTGCAGCACCCACAGACTCCAGGCGACCTATTCATGTCCACTGAGCGGTGTGTGTGTCCATGTGCGCTGGATCCATGTCGTGTCCTGGTTGTTCGTGCAGTTCCGTCCATGTGGGTGCGATGCACAGAGCCCATGCCACTGCCTCCCACGATGCATGCGGTGTTCCTGGATGTGATGGGGAACAGTGTGCATGTCCCGGTCATATCCGATGTCATGGCGATGTCGTTGATGGTGTGGTTACAGTTGCCGGTCGTTTGGTATGGCTGTTGTGGTGGTGACTGGCCAGTCCGTGCGGAAGCTGAGCATGGGTGCGGGGTTGGACTTCATAGGTCACTCGGGGAACCTGCGTTGTGGTCCGACGTATTTACAGGTTGTCAGGTATGCGATGCCGTCCAGCAGGGCTTCCATGTCATTGGTGGTGTACATGTTTGCCAGCCAATGAAGCGGATGGTGGCTGTCAAGGTGTTGTTCGTAGGTTGTCCCTTGGAGGACCATGATGGGGCATGCTGGGTGACATTCGATGTAGCTGTTCTCGATGATCCGTCGTGTGGAGGCACAGTGGTTCCATTTCAGTGCGCGTGCGATGTTGGCCACATACGCCATGCCCCCATAGGCAGAGCAGGCCCTGTCGTGTGCGTCCAGAGGGAGGAGTAGTGGTAGCAGGTCCGCCTTCAGACATGCCGGGTTGGAGAGGCATATCTCGACGGGATGCTGGTAGGGACACCTCCGACAGTAGAAGACTGGCATGACGCAGCTGAACAATGTGATGCGGTAAGTCAGTCGGTAACTTACGTTCAGCAGGGACAGGAGATCGCATCCCAATGTATGTATCGTGTTGGTTTGGTACAGCTTGAGCTGTTCGGCGTAGTTGGGTAGGTGTGTTGCGGTTGCCATTTCGCAGCGGTTCGTAGAGGTGGCGTGCTCCGGCTGTGTGTGCAGTCTGCAATGTGCACGCTCCGGGGTTGCTGTGAGCTCTGTGTAGTCGTAGGGAGACAGGACTTGTGTTCTGTTGGCTTGTTTGGAGGACACGGGCCCTCTTCCCACATGGTTCTCAGACAGTTCAAGGTCAGTGCTGTGTGACTCCTTCCAATTAACTTGCATGTGGCCGACATGGGGAGTGTTTTCTTCTTTCTTCCCGTCCGTTGTGTGCTTCTGTGATATGCGCTATCTGCCCTGTGGTCGGTCTCCTCGGCATGCCTGTGTTGGTCTATTCTTGGACAATGGCTGTATTCACCGGCTTCTGTCGTAGGGCTGTGGTTTCGGTGTTGGAATGGAAGGTCATTCAGTGCTGTCTGCTCTCCCTTGTGTGGGCGGCAGGCTGCCTTTCCGCTCTGCGTTGGCCCTTGTGTGTGGATGTTATTCTTGGGCCACCTGTTGTCGGTCCCCGGGCTCTTTGGTGTTCCGTTTCATGTGTCTTGTTCATATGTGCAGGGTGGTATGGGTTTTTCAGTGTGGTACTGGCGTTCCTCTTCCCGAAGGGGCCCTGCTTCTCCTAGTTGGTGTTGCCGCCGCTGTGTGCTTCGCCATGTTTGTTACACTGGGGTGTGTCCTGCTGTTGCGTGACTTCACTGACATGTGTGCGTCGGTTGTGTGGCGTTGGGTGTTGTCCGTGAATTGGGCGTTGGGGACATGTCTGTGGCCGGCCTGTCACGTGTCATGTGCGTTCGGGGTGGGGCTGATGTGTGTGCTGCTTGGTTGTGTCCCTGTGTCTGTGTGCGACGCATGCATGGCGCTGCGGTTGGCCTCTGCGTTGTGCGCATGTGTGGCGGCGTCATCGGCGCTTTGGGGCCGTGACGGGGTGGTTGGTTCCTAGTCCCAGGTGGCGTGTACACATGTGTTCCGCGATGTTAGGATTTGGCCTGTGTGTCATATGTGGATGCAATGGTGGATGTGTAGTGTACACGCGCTGGTGGGGGTTGTCCGCTTTTTCCGCCCTTGCACTGTGTGCGCTGTTTGCGTGCACTTGTTGTGTGTGTGCCTACCTGCGTCTCCGCGGTACGTTGCGTCCTTGGTGGTGCATCAGCAGAAGCATGGGAAGGGCCTGCAGTGCTGGATTCATGCCCGGGGTGCCGCTTCTTCGTTGTCCGTGCTCTGCGTCCGTGTTTCCGCCTCTCTTTCACGTGCGGTGTCTCTTTGCCGTGGGAGCCGTTTGTTTGCGGCATCGTAATTTATGCGCCGGGCGGGACGTGTTTCGTCGGACGGTGTGTGTCAGTTGTGCTGCGCCGCTACGTGTGCGGGCGCACTTTGATGGCGGACGGTGTTGCTGGCTTGCCGGCGGTGTTTGGCCTGCTTTTCGCATCGTAATTGGGCGGGCGTGTGGACTGCTGCGTGCCGGCGGTAACTGGTGGTTTTGCATCCGCCAGCACGGCGGTTGTGCTTCCGCCCGCCATCGTAATGGGCCCCCAAGTCTTTACATAGGAACCGACAAAAACAGGGTTATTCTTTAAATGAAAGTTAATGGCATGACAGATGACATAAAAAGGGAAAAAATACATATCTAGCAACAAAGCATCCTGCAATAGTATTGGTGCAAGAACCACACCTATCCCCATCAGAAGCAGGCAAACTCAAGCAGGACCGGGAGGGGGGGGGCATCCTATGGAAAGGGTTGTGTAGCAATGCTCCTCGGAAAAATATCTCCCTTATAACATACTAAAGATGTGTTGGGCCTACAAGGGATATATGTAGTCCTCGAACTTAAGATCCAGCAGAAGCATTTGTGGTGGGCTCAAGATATATGTTCCAATTGGAAATAAAATTACTTTCCTGTATAAGCTCTCTAGATTATTGCTCTAATATAGCAGTTCCAAATTCATATTCGGTGGGGTATTGGTACCTCACTGTAGACTAGGTGGTTGATAGATCAGGTGGACCTGACTTCGATTCAGAATGAAATAGAGGACTCATGTCGCATCTGATATCCAACCTCTCCCTAGTTGAATATATGGAGAGTCCTACGTCTTCGGTATAGAGACTATCCCTTCATATCTTCTCTTCATTGGAGAAGAATATGCATAGAATATTTCCTTATGTCTTACAGCCTTCTACAATAGGAACACACTGGCTATATTGGAGGGTGGAATGTCAGACTAGGATTATGCAAGGAGATAGATTTAATTGCCTCCACCGCAAGAGTCTGACGAACAACTACATGTAGATCCAAATTACCCATGGAACAGAAACACTTGCAAAGTCTCCTGTTTGTTTATGTACAGACCAACAAAAGATTCAATAGGTTTAGCTCAGACTTTGTGGGTGGCAGGAAAGGCAGTACCCCCACAGTATGGGAACTTCGACAGACTTCGCCTGCTAGGCTAGAAATTACATACACGGTTAAGGGATGGGACTGCATTTTGAGGCAACAAGGAAAAGGCTTACAAGAGGCAAGATCAAAATGCTGCCATTTCAACATATTAGATGAACGGCAATGAACACCACACAAACTGTTGGCATTGTGGGAAAGAGGGGGAGGCTTTTTACACATCCTCTAGTCATATCGTTTGATTTCCAGCAACTCAATACTTAATTTGTACAAAAGAATAAGGGCCAGGGCTCTAGTCAGCAGGCCACTTCCACTTGCACTGCCCATTGCCGCTGTCAATTACAGTAACAGCATAACTAATAGACTCCTACAAGTGTGACAATTCTGACAATTTCAGGACCCCAAAGTTAAAAGAATGGCTTTGGCAGCAGGTATTAGTCATTCTTAATGTATATTGAATTAATAAACAACAGTTGTTGTGGTTATTTCTGAATTAAAAAAACAGCGCCACCATGTGGCAGACTGTCTTAGGTACCGGTGCTGGCAATTAAGTGCTGGTGCCGAGTCCCGGAAACCACCGGCTCAAATTAAGCACTGCAGCTACTTGAAAGACATACAGTCAGAGCTGGGTCAGGCAAATGGTCCGAGCGTACATAGTTCTGAACCAGCGGTTTTAATACATGACTTCTCCATAATTCAAGGACTAATGGATCACAGACGTAGGTGGTATGTCACGTCGTTGTCAATGGCCACTTTTCTATTTTATGTCATTGAAAATCTGATATACCTCCAGGGAAAAATGAGTGGTACAGGGAACTAATTAGTAGGGCAGAATATAAAAGATTGATCTACAAACCTTTTGTCAAGCCTCTGCGTTTGAAGAAATCGTACCTAAAAGACAATTACTACTTCAGTCATTGAATGCACTCTGGGAGATAATGACTGCAAAACATGATGTATTCCTTTTTTATCTCTGTTCCTTTTCTGATTGACCTGAATCATGATATAATAGAAATGGTACAAATTGGGTCAGTCAGGTGCATATCAATAACTTTAATGCTAGATTGGGTATCTTATGGGGTCCGGTTATTGCTTGCTAGATTTATTTTTGAAATGTGTGTAATCAGAAGGGAAGGAAGGAAAAAATAAAAAAGGTTGATAACCTTCAAGGAAGACTTCGTTGGAAATATGGAAAATCCAATGGACATAGCGTATAACAAGACTCATTTTGAATTATATATGGGTTTGAGTGATCTGTGTTTCATATTGTAGTTGTTAAGGAAACATTTGAAATAAAGAAATAAAGTCAAAACGAAGACCTACAAGTTCCTCACAATAACATCTGGATCATTGACAGTGACTGTGCGGGATGATGCGCGTCGTGTTTGACAATGTAAAACGATTTTTGGCATTGAAAATGTTGATTTCCTGTTGAATATAATCTTCTAGGTTAGAACTAAGAGAGTTTATCACTATATTCACTGGATTGCCTTGTGGGATTTTTTCTTCATTTAGCTCTTTAAAAATCATTGGACCCAATTCACAAAATACTTTGAACTCATAGTAGTGCTCCTACAAACAAGAGCAGATTTACTATTTTTGGGAATTCACAAACATTCACAGAAGTATGCTTGGAGCACTGCGCCAGGCATATGTTTCCAGGTGTACTTCTGAGTGCTATGTGACATCCTTCCATTAAGAATATGAGCTATGGTTTAAGAATTGTGGTAGTATTGGCTACTTCTACTCGTGATCTGCCACTATGTTGGAAACAGCAAAGGGAGAGCTTTTCCAGTTTAAGGAAGGGCGTGGTGGGGCATGGCTTGATGGAAATGGAATAGGGCGTATCACTGCAGAGCTCCTAGCCAGCCACCGAACATCAGTGCCATCCCCTACCTCTGCACCAAAGAACAGGATAGGGTGCAGAAACTTGGTGGGCACCTGCAGCACTCAAACTCGATCCAATGCAAGATCTGTCAACAACCCAGAGAACATTGTTTTTGGAGGGCAGTGCATAAATGAAGCCAAGATGGTGTCTCCTGACAAGGATGGAGCAGAGGTGGCCTAACACAACAGCATGGACAAAGAGGCTGAGCCCTGGAGAATAGGAGAAACGTCACGGGCCCTCTCTGGATCAGGACCATAAGTCAACACTTGCAGTGGATGAGAGTTGGGTGGAGAAGGCGTCCTCACTGGGCATCAGCCTTAGATGTGAACAAAGGAGCAGGTTACTGGCAGCGGCCGGAAGAGAGAACTGTGAAGATGCGGCCTCAGGAAAGGAGGACCGGCTGTGGGCTCCCTGTTGTACCCTTCTGTGGATTCGGCTGCCGTGCACTGCTGGACACAAATAGCACAAAAAAGCAGAAAACCGCACCCAACTGGCGAGAGCTTCAGGGACTCCCCCAAGAACACCCTGAGCCAGATAGATGCTTCATTTACTCCAACTTTCAATAGGGGTAATACCCAGATTTGGAACCTCCTTTGGCATCTGTAGTGGTGGTGGATCCAGAATAGAGACTGCCAGTTGCACCTGATCATGGCTGAGAATGGAGTCACAACACAGTCCGCATATGGAGGGAACAGAAGTCCCCATGCACACCGAGCCCTTCACTCCATTCAGCCTCTCAACCAACCAATACATGATGAATAAGGAACTTCCGACAATGAGAGAACAACCACCTAGAGAACCTTGGGGAAACTAAGATACGATGAAAGGTGAGGATATTTGCTCATCCCCTACTGTTGGGAATCTGAGTGATTGGTAAGATTACTGGGCAAACTCCTCCCTGCTAGCGAGTCTGAGAGTAAAGAGAGGAATCAAAGAACCCTTGACTGACATAGAGACATGGTCAAACCCAGGATGAGTAGGGGCCAGGGCACCACAGAGTAACTGTGGCTTGTGACACTGGCCCTGAGTAGGGAACATGTCCCCACCAGCAATCACAAAGAGCAAGAACCAGAATGGGTGACAATGCAGGATAACCTGGACAAGAGCCCATCAGTGAAAGAGACAAAAAGAGAAATACTCAAACATAAAATTGATGCAGGATGTTGGATTGTCAAGGGTTGATCAACATGGTTTGCAAACAGGGTCAGAAACAATAAGGAGACAGTAACGATTGTGGCCCCAGACACAGTGGAACTGCAGTAGCAGGTCACCATCTCACTAAAAGAGTTCAGCATCCCAAGTATAGAGCAGAGAATGCAGAGGTGCACTGTAGCTACAACAACAAAGAAGAATAGGGGCCTGACGTGATCTTCTTCATGGAAATCTGGATCAGAAAACAGTAGTAAAACAAGGCCCGTCTTACTGTCATGACTTGTTGTGCATTTACGTACCCCAAAATCAGGCCAAGCAGTCTTCCTAACCTAATCACCCTAATGCCTTGAAGCTGCTGCGGCACTACCTGCTATAAATAGGTGGAGGCTTCAGTTGCATAGGTGACTTGGCCCTTGACAGATCACAACACCCTGTATAGATATCCCTGGGTACTGAAAGTACCTAGGGCACTGAGAAAATGAGTCACTGGTTGGGACCTGTTGGACTATTGGAAGGTGCATTACCCCCATCTAGAAGATATTTTCTCTACTTCTGAGTAAATGATCTACATGTCTGTCTAGACAGAATATATTGCTCCAAGACCATGCACTCTAAGGCAATTCAACTATGATATATTTGCAAGACGATTTCTGAGCACTCCCCTCTGAAAAATGATCATGCATTAGGGCACAGAAGGACTAGTTATACCTAGCTAGAGATACAGCCCTCAGCGTCGTTTAAAGCAACTTTTAGAGAAGGAATTCAACAGTACTATGAAGATAATGTGGGTATCACATCAGGCGCACTAGTTGAATGGGAAGCACTGAAAGCCGTCATTAAGGGACACTGCATTAGGACAACCTATAGGGCTATACAGGCCATAAAACAAGAACTAGGTACCGTCAAAACACATATGGGAGACCTTGAGAACATAATGTCCCTAACGGCTGAGGTATGAAACACACTGATAGAGGATATGGAGAAGATTTCATGATTAATTGAATGCCTGCGGTATCTGGACTATAAATCATATATGGCCAGAAAGCACTCAGACGGCAATTAATCAAGTCCCCATTATTGGCCTGGGTAATAAGAGAAGAAGATAACGACTCCCCAATCACCAGTTACTCTACTGTTTATGCAGACAACACAGAGATATGGAATATGTCTCTGGAGGACTTTATGAATGAGATAAACTTGCCAATAATACAGCACCATCAAGTAGGATCTCTAGGTCCCACTGATGGTCCAAGAAATCAGAAAAACAATATTAGAATTAACTAGGGGCAAAGTCACAGGAGCCGGTAAACTACTGGTTGAATTTTATGCCACATATGCCGATACACTGGCACCCCGCTTATTGGTGATTTACGCAGACGCCAGAGATGGGGGGTGCTCCCACCTGCTGCAAGGGAGGCCCTGATCATTCTACTGGTAAAGTATGGCAAGGGCGGTCAGGGCAAGCTGCTGTACTGGTCTTTATCAATGCTTATCATTAATTACAAGATAATCAGTACAATAATAGCAAAAAGGGTAATGGTTCTGCCTTTCTTGCTGCAGATCATATTAGAGCAGTTTAGTGCCAGGCCGTGATACCACTACAAATCTAAGATGACTTTTCATGTTACGAGCTGGTGTCAACGCTTGCATCAAACCAAGTAGTGATCTCAGCAGATTTGGAGAAAACGTTTAATACAGTCAGTTGGAAATATATATTTGACACCCTCCAAAGAAAGGGTTTTGTGGAGGAAATATTGAAATAGATGCTCATCTTGTAATCCATGACAGATCCACTGCAAGAGTATTGATTTCAAAGATAATCTTAAACCCTCATAATATCAGAAGAGGCTTTCATAAAGGATGCCCCTATCACCACTCATTTTCACCATCGCTATGGAACCATTGACGGCAGTAGCTCAGATCAAAACATAACCATTGTAGATAACCTACAGTGGGTGTGCCCCACTTCATATCACTATATGCTGATATTGTTCTGTTCTATTTGAGGCATGCGCAGGAAGCCTTGGGCCTCCTAATGGATTTCCTGCACCAATTTGCAGGAATTTAGCCTAAAAGCAAATTGGTGAAAATCTTGCATATTTCCACTGGACGATGACCAGGTAGGATAGGATCGAGATCAGTTCCAAGACCTAGTAAATTAGTAGGGGTACTGTAGGAAATTGGGTTACTGGTTGAGGGTGGTGAAACCCTACTCAAGCAGCAACCACAAATCCTTTCATGGTGAAGTCACAAGCAAACCCAAAATTAACCTGTGCTCAAATGTCAGATTTAACTTAGAGGCAATGTGTAAAGTATTTATGTAGCACCCAAACACTAATAAAGTGAAAATACAGCACAAGAAAAATTCCACGCCAATTTAGAAAAATAGAGTAAAATGTACTCATTTATTTGAATCCAATCAGTAGAACAGCAGAGATGCAATTTTAAAGATTTAAGTGAATATAGTGCCTAAAAGCACTATCTGTGGTTATCTGGTCGTGCCAGGCCAGGACAAAGTCAAAAGAACAGGCTAACTGTGATGGAACGCAGGCCAGATACTGGGACCCAGAAACGCAAGGTCCTGCATCGAGGATGCATCATATAGCAGCAGTACTGAGGAGTTGGGGGGTCCTGCGTTTGGGATGCGTTGCGCAGCAGCGGTTCTAATGCAGAGATGTGAGGCTATGCGCCACACTGCGTCTGTTCTGCTTGGACCGTAGCTGGGCTGGCAAATCACTTTCAGGGAAACCACCAAGGGCCTCTGGGGTGGCACCACTTGGGTGCAAGACTCACAGCAGACTTAGGGGTCGATTCCGATTCGGGCCAGAAAAAGCACCGACCGACTCGGAGCCGGAATGAATTCCGACTGACACGTACCTGTGGCGCCCGACACGCCAAGTACGATGCAAAGCGTGCAAAATCCGACCGACACGTACTTAACCCAAGCCGAACGACCGAGCCGCACGGAAAACAGCAATCCGGCCGGAAAAACACGCGAATCGAACCGACCGACACGCACCCGGAACAAATCCAACCGAAACGTACACGCGAACTCCAAACTGCAAAGTACGATGCAAGGCGCGAAAACCACGACCGAGTCGTACGGATGACAAGCCGTACGACCGACACGCATACAAAACTGCGAGCCGAAGTAACACAAAACACCGCGACCGACGCGTACGCAGCATAGAAAATAGCACAAACACAGCGTGAACGAAACGGAGAAGACCGTACGAGACAACTGCAGGGTCCGACTCAGTCACAAGAACGTTTCCAACATGCACAGAAAGTACTAAGGAAAATACACAAAAAAGGCCAAACAAGCAATTACAAAGCCAATAAATACTGGGGGGTGGGGACAGAGAACAAAGACACACCCACAACTCCACCCATATAAAGGACACAAATCCCAACCATGATCCTTTGCAAATGCTATTCTACTGCCAGCACTCAACAGACAGCAACCACACACCCACAGCTCATCCCTCACACAAGCCACACACCATCAGCACACCAACAAATAGCTACCTCACATACACCCAGCAAAACACACACTCACACACCTTCACCTGCACACCAACACACACATTACTCACCATCACCACCCATCACCATGCCCCCAAAGAAGAATCACAAGTTCCTAGATTGTGAATTGGAAGTCCTGGTAGACGAGATCCTCAGGGTAGAGCCACAGCTGTTTGGCGCACTGGTCCAACAGACACCCATCTCCCAGAAAACAAAGATGTGGGAGAGGATCATCAACAGGGTGAACGCACAATCACCATTTCTGCGCACAAAGACTGACATCAAGAACAGGTGGTATGACGTGCGCAGGAGGGTACGGGAGCTGCTGAAGAAGGACTACCTCCTGAGCCAATACACCGGCAGTGGCCCTCCTGCCAAGCCAGTATACCTCAGGCCCTGGGAGGAGAAGGTGCGGGCCATCCTTCCGCCAGTGAGCGTCTATGGACTAGAAAACATCCCAGAGCCTGGTGAGTACACAACAAATGTACACAATATTCTGCCACAATACACACACACATCACTGTCAAGGGGAGAGTCAAACCATGCACTCTTAGCAATTACACAGCAACCAGAACAGAATCATCCCAAAATGTGTATGTCAGTCAGATAAACACAACACATGCCATCTCAAAGTTACATTTAACCGTGTCATCACATGTACAAACACAACTACAACTACAGCTAGGCAGTGGCACAAATATAACTAACAAACACATCCAGACATGTAGCCACCACTACAACACCAACACACAGTGAAGACCACGGAAAGAAAGGAATTCTGTGTATGCTGGGCAAGTCAGTGTAGCCAATAGCATCATGGGAGTCGTAGTCACAGATATTGCTCACCCCCACAACTGTCCCATCAACACCACCATGAACCATGCGCACATCACAGGGAGTGGAAAAGGACTCACAAGATGGCTGACACTGGCTACTGCTGTGGGGAGCACAAGGCCCTGCTGGCAACTGTGCAACAACCAACAGCAGGACACCACTGACTGACATCCTGAGAGACAACTTCCACTCCCTGCAATGGAAGCACGTTCCATGGTGGGATATCTGGCTGGGTGGGAAGGAGGACTCGCAACACTGACCATAGTCACAAGCACCTCCCCTCACACACCCCCTCAACACAAACTCCACAGAACCCACCTGGGAGAATGCAATGCCTCACATCCTAACTCAAGATCCCACAAAGAACCACCACCCAGAGTTATGTTGTGTGAAGCACAGGGACACTCTTGGGACTTTTAGCCAAACAACTGCCAGGACAACACTCCCAGCCATCCTGTCAGCACAGGCAGCCCACCCCACAGGGAAGCAGAGTCAAAAGGAAGGAAGTATGGGCATGCTGGGAAGTGGGGTGGAGGCAATAGCATGATGGGAGTAGTAGGCACAGATATTGCTCAGCCTCACAACTGGCCCATCAACACCACACACAACCATGCTCACATCACAGGGAGTGGAAAAGGACTCACAAGATGGCTGACACTGGCTACTGCTGTGGGGAGCACAAGGCCCTGCTGGCAACTGTGCAACAACCAACAGCAGGACACCACTGACTGACATCCTGAAAGACAACTTCCACTCCCTGCAATGCAAGCACGTTCCATGGTGGGATATCTGGCTGGGTGGAAAGGAGGACTTGCAGCACTGACCATAGTCACAAGCACCTCCCCTCACACACCCCCTCAACACAAACTCCACATAACCCACCTGGGAGAATGCAATGCCTCACATCCTAACTCAAGATCCCACAAAGAACCTCCACCCTGGGTTATGTTGTGTGAAGCACAGGGACACTCTTGGGACTTTTAGCCAAACAACTGCCAGGACAACACTCCCAGCCATCCTGTCAGCACAGGCAGCCCACCCCACAGGGAAGCAGAGTCAAAAGGAAGGAAGGATGGGCATGCTGGGAAGGGGGTGGAGGCAATAGCATGATGGGAGTCGTAGTCACAGCTCAACATCCCCCACCACATGGCCCAGCAAGCTCACACTCACGCATGCACATCCCACAGAGAGTGGAAAGGCCCATCAAAGATGTCTGACACTGTTGCTGTGTCGTGGGGAGCACAAGGGCATGCTGGGAACTGCACACCAACCAACAGCAGGACACCACTGTCAGCCATCTTGCCATTGCTCTCACACCCACACCCACTGAACTCCCCACAAAAGCAAGTAAGTATGGGAATGCTGGGAAGTGGGGTGGAGGCAATAGCATGATGGGAGTCATAGTCACAGACATAGCTCACCCCCACAACTGTCCCATCAACACCACCCTGAACCATGCTCACATCACAGGGAGTGGAAAACAACTGACAAGATGGCTGACACTGGCAACTGCTGTGGGGAGCACAAGGCCCCGCTGGCAACTGTGCAACAACCAACAGCAGGACACCACTGACTGACATCCTGAAAGACAACTTCCACTCCCTGCAATGCAATCACGTTCCATGGTGGGATATCTGGCTGGGTGGGAAGGAGGACTTGCAGCACTGACCATAGTCACAAGCACCTCCCCTCACACACCCCCTCAACACAAACTCCACATAACCCACCTGGGAGAATGCAATGCCTCACATCCTAACTCAAGATCCCACAAAGAACCTCCACCCTGGGTTATGTTGTGTGAAGCACAGGGACACTCTTGGGACTTTTAGCCAAACAACTACCAGGACAACACTCCCAGCCATCCTGTCAGCACAGGCAGCCCACCCCATAGGGAAGCAGAGTCAAAAGGAAGGAAGGATGGGCATGCTGGGAAGGGGGGTGGAGGCAATAGCATGAAGGGAGTCGTAGTCACAGCTCAACATCCCCCACCACATGGCCCAGCAAGCTCACACTCACGCATGCACATCCCACAGAGAGTGGAAAGGCCCATCAAAGATGTCTGACACTGTTGCTGTGTCGTGGGGAGCACAAGGGCATGCTGGGAACTGCACACCAACCAACAGGACACCTCTGTCAGCCATCTTGCCATTGCTCTCACACCCACACACACTGAACTCCCCACAAAAGCAAGTAAGTATGGGAATGCTGGGAAGTGGGGTGGAGGCAATAGCATGATGGGAGTCATAGTCACAGACATAGCTCACCCCCACAACTGTCCTATCAACACCACCCTGAACCATGCTCACATCACAGGGAGTGGAAAACAACTGACAAGATGGCTGACACTGGCAACTGCTGTGGGGAGCACAAGGCCCCGCTGGCAACTGTGCAACAACCAACAGCAGGACACCACTGACTGACATCCTGAAAGACAACTTCCACTCCCTGCAATGCAAGCACGTTCCATGGTGGGATATCTGGCTGGGTGGGAAGGAGGACTTGCAGCACTGACCATAGTCACAAGCACCTCCCCTCACACACCCCCTCAACACAAACTCCACATAACCCACCTGGGAGAATGCAATGCCTCACATCCTAACTCAAGATCCCACAAAGAACCACCATCCTGGGTTATGTTGTGTGAAGCACAGGGACACTCTTGGGACTTTTAGCCAAACAACTGCCAGGACAACACTCCCAGCCATCCTGTTAGCACAGGCAGCCCACCCCACAGGGAAGCAGAGTCAAAAGGAAGGAAGGATGGGCATGCTGGGAAGGGGGTGGAGGCAATAGCATGATGGGAGTAGTAGGCACAGATATTGCTCAGCCTCACAACTGGCCCATCAACACCACCCACAACCATGCTCACATCACAGGGAGTGGAAAAGGACTCACAAGATGGCTGACCCTGGCTACTGCTGTGGGAGCACAAGGCCCTGCTGGCAACTGTGCAACAACCAACAGCAGGACACCACTGACTGACATCCTGAAAGACAACTTTCACTCCCTGCAATGCAAGCACAGTCCATGGTGGGATAACTGACTGGCTGGGTGGGAAGGAGGGCCAGCTGTCAACCAAATACAACCAATGCAGACCATGTTCACACCCCAACAAATACATAGACATGCCCAAATAATGCAGGACAATGTGCTACACCAATATCAACCCCTGACTGTGACAACTTAGGACAATGCAATGTACAGGCCCGCACCCAGAGGCACAGTCACAACTGTCAGGTGTGTCAACCATTGATGCCTGCAGAAACATAACATACATTGTGTGTGTCTCCCAAAAACAGGTGATGATGGGGACACAGCAGCAGACGCTGAGGAGTCCCAGTCCCAGGCTCTAGAGGATACGGAGCTCACTGGTGTCGAACAGCCTCTGCCCTCCTCGGATGAAGAAGACCAACCTGGCACCTCCGGTGCAAGTCATCATGTAGCACCAGCAGGACCACCAGCTGCAGCACCAGCAGGACCACCAGCTGCACCCCCTGCACCCACCCCTCCAACGACTGTCACCACAAATACCATCCCTGCCGACATGGACAGAACAAGGAGCACCACCAGCACAGGGACCCTGGACCAACGTGGGGCCATGGACACCACCACCACCACCAACCCCCAAGGGGGACCAGGGTCATCTGTGCGTGCCACTGCACGCACTGCACATGTCGGCAGGGGTGGTGGGAGGGGTGGGAGACAGAGGTCGCTGCTTGCAGAAGTGTCTGGTGTGCATGATGACCCACAACTGGCACGCATAGCCGATGCGTACCAGTCCAGCACCGGAGATCTCAGCCAGGTAGTGGGGCTCCTCAGAGACATGAAACAGCAGCAGGCTGCCCATCATGCCCGCTTGGACTCACACATGTCCCGCGTGGAGTCCAAGTGGGACACACTGCAAGAGAAGACGGCGGTGCATAGGGACATATTACAATGCCTCCGCCAGATGAACAGCAACCAGTCTACATCTCCCTGTGTGCCAACAACATCTGGTGCTGAACAAACTGCAACTGCCACAGGGAGGGAGGATGACTCTGGCGGAGAGTCCCCTGCACCGCAGCAGCCTGTACTTGAGGGGCCCCCCCCAAAGAAGAGGGGTCGTCCGAGGAGGGGCAAGTGAGAGGCTGATGGCCAAGTGCAACCCCCAGGAAGCCTGAACCTGTTCTGGATGTTCACCTTTGTGCACAAACTGTTCACCCTGTTGACGGCAACACAACTCCCACACATGACATGGGGAGTACAAGTTGGACCAATGTCTCAGACAACTGTGGCCCGATACTGGGGATTTTGTCTACCAGGACTTTCAATTCATCTAGGAACTTCTGATTGCAATATAAATGTACAGCACTAACCATCCTATGCACTATTCACACAAATGTATCACAATAAACACACTAATACACCATACTTGCCTCTGTTGTGATTCCAACGTGGGTGCTGTCATGGGGATGATGAACTGCAAAATTACACTGTGTATGCGAATTGCAACAGCAAGTACAACACAGGCATGTGAATAATGGCAACGTGACACATATGAGGGAGACACACCACCAGGGCTACACAACACATACACACCTAGGCCATCTGACTCATTGCCTACACTGATGTTGCCAGGAAAGACGGTGCAATGCACAGACACCACACCTATTCCCAGTTGTAGTCAAGTAGCCCACAGGGGCAGTAAGCAAATGGCAGTCAAATGTGTGACCACAGACAACGCACATCACAAAGTGAAGCACATGTTTATTACACAGTTGCAACATGTCGTAACCACTACAGATGCAAGGTAATCCCACCTGGCAGCGGGCACACAGTCAACAACTGTAGAAGGAAGGAAGTCCATGGGTGTGGCGCACATCACCTGTAGGGACACAACAGCTATCACCCTGGAAGTACAATCACGTCGTCGGTGGACACAGTTGACCAAACGAATCTGAAAGTACCCTGTGAAGGACAGAAATGACACACAGTCAAAAGCAATGGAGAACAGGACAGAACAGCAAAACTCATGCACAATACATGTTACAAGATACCCACCCAGAACCAAGTTAGCATGTCAACACTGTTGGGGAGTACAGACCACCTGTAAGCACACATCGCTACACACATCCAGTCAAGTAGCCCATGGACACACTCCAACAGCACCAGAGCACCACCTACACATATCATGCCAACTCACATCATTGACATGACACCTCAGGATACTCACATTCAGCTAAAGAAGTTGGTGATGAGCTGTGTGCGGACATCACCATCATCATCATCATCACTGGCATCGTGGTCCAGGCCAGGATCCTCCACAGGTGGCGGATGTTGGTCATTGTCATCCTGGATGAGAGGCAACTCCTTCCGCACTGCCAGGTTGTGGAGCATGCAGCAGACGATGATAATCTTGCACACCTTCGCTGGGGCATATGGGAGGGACCCTCCTGTCTTGTCGAGGCTGCGGAAGCGGCTCTTCAGGAGACCAAATGTCCGCTCAATCACTCTCCTGGTCCGACCATGTGCCTCATTGTAGCGCATCTGGGCTGGTGTCACAGGGTTCCTGAGGGGTGTCAGCAACCACGGCATGTTGGGGTATCCCGAGTCACCTACGGACAGACAAGTGCACATTAGCTGACTTGGAAAAGTGGGCGGAATACTACAGATCAGATCACACACAATGGCACAAAGTCAGTACACACCGACAAGCCAGGCACGCTGGTTCTGCATCTGTGCCATCATCCTGGGGATGCGACTACTCCTCATCACAAAGGCATCGTGTGATGAACCAGGGAAACGGGCACACACGTGTGAGATGGTCATATCTGCAAGACACACCACCAGTGCATTGACTGAGTGGTAGTGCTTGCGGTTACGGTAGGCCTGCTCCTGGGCCTGTGGTGGTACCAAAGCCACATGTGTCCCATCAATGGAGCCAATGACATGCGGCATCCTCCCCAGGGCATAGAAGTCACTCTTCACGTCAGTGAGTCGTTGCAGTCTAGGGAAATAGATGTACCGGTTCAGGTATAGCAACATTGCCTCCAAAACATCGCGGAGCATACGGCTGAACATGGTCTGTGACATCCCACCAGCAGTCGCCACAGTATGTTGAAAGGTACCGGTGGCAAAGAAGTGTAGGGCTGCCATCACCTTCACCTTGGGGGTCAGCGCTGTAGGATACGGCCGGCCAGGCTGCAAATGTGGGGCCAACTGCACTGCCAAATCCTCAATCAGCTGCCTGGTGAAGCGGTACCGTCGGATGCTGTCCCGTTCCACCATCGTTGCCAGGTCTGGGAATGGTCTATGGACAGCAGGAGCCCTGCAGTGCAGAGGAGAAGAAAGCAAGATTGTCAGTCACCCCACATATGCGGCATTGAACACACTCAATATCACATCATACATCATTATGAGGCACAACTACATGAAGTGTGCAGTTCCGTAAGGACATGTATGGTACATACATGGCCAACATCTGTCATCACGGTTCAACAAGTGGCATCAATAAGTCCCAGGTTGGCCCATTGGATATCATGAGGCCGTGTCACAGTTCCCATCTCCTGCTGCCATGTCACAATCACCCCCACAGTGACATGTGAGGACAGATGTGCCCCAGGCATCACAGCTCAACGACAGGTAGATTCCCAGGGACCCTGTATTGCCACATGGACACTGGCATTACATGGAGTATCAGGTATACACCACAGCAAAACAACCATGACCCCCACAGGTAGTGGTTCCACTTGCCTCTGCAGGACAGACATGGACGTCTGTGACACACACACGCACAACATCAAAGTCCATGCACACACAACGTGGATGTGGAGACTGTCTCCCATTGTGCACATGAAATCAGAGAGATTGTAAACACTACATGCACACAGACTGTGGAGGAGCATCACTATTGTGCCACTGGGACACCCTGGCTCAAACATACCGTCCCACATGGGACTCACGGGGTATGTGACATGACATACACATACACCACCGTGAAATGTGACCATGGCACATGCACAGATATGAACAGTTGCACATCACAGTGGTCATGTACACGTAACACCCAGGATCCTGTCCCCATGAACACATGCACAGCCTGGGGGTGGCTGCCCCCAGGTGACACCCACAGGACAACATGTACACCAACATACACACAATAGGAAATGCAGCCTTACATGCCTTATGATACAGTTTGGACAGGCTGTGGTGTTGTAGGTGTGCCCCTCACTCCCTGGGAGCTATCTGTGGCTGGAATATGTTCATCTGAGACAGGCATGGTGACATATGCCAGTCACTTGTACAGGGATGCGTTGAACAGCAATGGACCGATCGGTGTGCCCGGCCGGCCCATTGCATTTAATGTGTGCGGGTACGCGTTGCACCCCTGTACGCGTTGAACAGCAATGGACCGATCGGTGCACCCGGCCGGCCCATTGCATTCAATGTGTGCGGGTACGCGTTGTACCCGTGTACGCGTTGTACCGCAATGGACCGATCGGTGTGCCCGGCCGGCCCATTGCATTCAATGTGTGCGGGTACGCGTTGTACCCCTGTACGCGTTGTACCGCAATGGACCGATCGGTGCACCCGGCCGGCCCATTGCATTCAATGTGTGCGGGTACGCGTTGTACCCGTGTACGCGTTGTACCGCAATGGACCGATCGGTGTGCCCGGCCGGCCCATTGCATTCAATGTGTGCGGGTACGCGTTGTACCCCTGTACGCGTTGTACCGCAATGGACCGATCGGTGTGCCCAGCCGGCCCATTGGATTCAATGTGTGCGGGTACGCGTTGTACCCCTGTATGCGTTGTACCGCAATGGACCGATCGGTGTGCCCGGCCGGCCCATTGCATTCAATGTGTGCGGGTACGCGTTGTACCCCTGTACGCGTTGTACCGCAATGGACCGATCGGTGCACCCGGCCGGCCCATTGCATTCAATGTGTGCGGGTACGCGTTGTACCCCTGTACGCGTTGTACCGCAATGGACCGATCGGTGCACCCGGCCGGCCCATTGCATTCAATGTGTGTGGGTACGCGTTGTACCCCTGTACGCGTTGTACCGCAATGGACCGATCGGTGTGCCCTGCCGGCCCATTGCATTCAATGTGCGGGTACGCGTTGTACCCCTGTACGCGTTGAACAGCAATGGACCGATCGGTGCGCACCCATTGTCAATGGCTTAGCCTGGCAACAGACGCGTTTCGAAATTCGAACGAGTCGGTTGCTGGAAATTCAGTTGGTCACCCACAACAATGTTGCAAAATCATGTATGTCATGAAGTTGAAGATTTGAAGGATGCTGTGGGCGTGTATTGGTGCTGCTATTCCATGGATTGGCCAGATTCAGAAGATGCAAACGACTTGGACCTATCACTTTGGACACATGGGACAGTATCTGCCTCTGCAGCACATATATATTGCTGGCTGTTCCCCTGAGAGCTCACTTGCCTGCACTACATGCTCCAGGACGACATCTGACACTGCACTGCTGCTGTCTCTGCCCCCTCTGGACCCTGCAATGGCACGTACTGTGGAGAGAGCCCCAGCCTTCAGCCTTGAGGAGAACCAGGCCCTGCTGGACAGCCTACTTCCACAGTACAGCAAGCTGTATGGGACACCAGGGGAGCAGGTGAGTGTTCTGTGCACTGCCTTTCTGAATGTGCATTTTGTCTGACTAGCAAGGCTGAAAGTCTGCATGCCACTGGCTAGCAGGCTCACTGAGTAGTTGTCACCCCCATAGTGTGTAGTGACATGCACTGGACAGGTATGGTGCAGTGACAGTACATTTGAACAAGGTTTTACTTCCCATGCAATGATACCATGTAGTGACTTCTGGCAAACTGTCCATGGGCAGCATTGCACTGCCTGTGTACATCATGTGCCCCTGTGATTGAGACATGTATATACAACTGTGTCATGCACGGATATGTTGCATGTGTAGTAATGGCCTTTTCACTTTGTCATCCTGACAGGTTAATGCCCATCGGAAGCAGGAGATCTGGAAGGACATCGTCCGGGCTGTCCGGTCCGTGGGGGTCTACAAGCGCCGGATCCGCAACTGCCAGAAGAGGTGGCAGGACCTTCGGGGCTGGACCCGGAGGATTGCACGGGTCCAGCTGAAGCTGTCGCCTCCTCGCAGGAGGGGCGGTACACGGACCCTGACCCCCACATGCTCCAGATCCTGGCGGTGGTGTTTCCAGACCTGGATGGGCAGCTGAAGGCCAGACAGCAGCAAGGAGGGGGTGAGTCAAAGACTGCACTGTGAACTCTGTATTACATGCTATGTGCCCTCCTCTGGCCTGGTTAAACTGACACAGTACAGCAGTCATGTTGTCCAGGAGCCATGTCCCTCTATTGTGCACTGCCCACTCCTCATCTGATACCCAGGTGTGGCCCTTACATTCAGGGAATTGTGTCACTTGGGACTGTGTCCTTGCAGTTTGCTTCACTCAAGGTGGGGGACAGCATCTGTTTCCCTAACTCTGTTGTGGGCATCATGGGTGGGTCCATTGTTCACACAATGCCTGTGTTCGGACATGTAATCTGCGTGTTGCTTTGATATGCGGTCCACTTGCTGAGCTGAGCCACCACATGTGCCTGGGGTATCTGGCACACACCCATGCAGCGGGTGGGAACAATGTTTGGGCCCCAGGAGTGTGCAGATTACGTGTGTCACACATACATAGCCAGCTATCCACTGTCCAGGGCTCATCCCTCATTCATGTGGGGCAGGACAGTCATGCCTACTCCAGCCCATCCAATACACCTGTACTCCCACTCCCGTGTATCAGCTGACACGTTGTACGCAGTGATTTGACCCCTCAGGTGTCTGCCTCTGTGTCAGTGTGCTGTGGATTTGTTGCCAGGACTGCTGGGGTGTTTCTCGGTAGGGGCTCAGCATGCCACTGGAGATGTGACCATAGGAGACGATACTTGTGTGTCACATAGGTGTTTGATCAGCTGCCCGTGCAGACTGGGGTATGCGAATGTGAAGTTCAGGCAGCTGTTTCCCATTCACAGCAGATTGTGAGGGGCTCAGGTTCAGAGGGTAGTGTCACAGGTCTCCCATATGTCCAATCGGTATGACCTGGACAGATGAGGGTTAAGATGATGTGTTGTGTGGGGGATGTACATGTGCACTTGTGCAGCTCCAGGACTTACATTCCCCATGACCTACTATTGTGACACAGTGCAGAGTGTTGTTGTCTGGCTGCCAAGTCATACATCACTGAGCCAGTGATGTATGACTTAGCAGTCATGCCTCCGCCATGGCATGTGTCTACTTATTGGTGATGCTGCAGGGGAGTGACATGTGCTACATGCACACCATTGTGGCGATGGCTATCAGGACATGGGTGCATCATGGTGTCTGTCGCTGGTATGCATCACATGCATTTCCTATTTGACTCTGGGCATCCCTTTCATCCGGAAACCTGTACTGACTCAGTGGCAAGAGTTGTGATGTGTGCATGTCCACATGCTACACCGTGTCCTCTGCACTGTCCGACTACTGTGTAGGTGGTGCATGTGTCCACACTGGGGTGTTGCTATCCAACAGACACCAGACAGATGGGTGCAAGGCCATGTGGGATGTGAGTGCCATGGTTGGCATCAGACTGACAATTGGCTTCTCCTGTTCAGTTAGGGCACTTTTAGCAATGTTCAACTAATGATGCCAGGGCTTGCTCTGTAATGTGCTGTGCTCACAGTGGTGTGTGTGTTTGGTGCAGGTGACTGATGTCTGTCTGTTTCCCCATTGTTTGCAGATACATCTATGGCCACGGAAGGGGACAGCTCCACGGACCAGGAGGAGCCGGAGAGCCAGACTGGGTCAGCAGCCGAGGAGTGGTCGGAGGGACCCAGTGGCACGGAGGGCGAGGGGAGCCACACCGAGGAGTCCTCAGCAGCATCCACCTCAGCTGAGGACCACAGCGGCTCGGAGGATGACTCCCTTATGGAGGCGGGTGCCAGCAGCCACCACACCCCAGCTAGTGTTGCTGTACCCGCCACCACCAGCACCACCACCGCCCTCCCATCGGCTCCCATTCCCCAGGTCCGTGGAGGCTCCCATGTTCGGGAGCGTGTCTCCTTTGGGCCAGGCACCGCACCCCCTGCCCCTGTGTCCCCTGCTGCCCTGAGTGAGGAGTCTGTGTACCTCCTTCGCCAGCTCCATGTAGGGCAGACAGCCATGCTGAGTGTCCTCCATGCGCACACCGCTCTGTTGACTCAGCTGGTGTCGTTCATGGAGGGCATCTCATCGGGCATGTCTGACCTACAGAGGGGCAATAGGTCCATGGACTCCTCCCTGACGGCAGCAGTGTCCCTCCTCAGACAGTCCCTCACCCCTCCTGCCTCTGCTCCATCCACACTCCCCAGCACCTTACCCGTCCCAAGCACACACACACCGGCACAGGCACACACCAGCACACACACGTCCAGCACACAGACACACACGCCACAAACAAAACGCACACGCACGCACAGTCAGGGGACTGAAACCAGACTCACAGGGGATGGGGCCCTGGAAGACACACACGCATCCACGAGCACTGCGCAGTCCTCAGTTGCCTCTCCCTCCAAAGCACCCTCCCTTGCCTCACCTGCAACCCCAAAGACCCAGCGGCTCTTCCTCAGTGACCTCGGCCTCTTCCCCTCCGATCCAGCTGATACAGCATTCAGAGGGAAGAGGAAGCCCACCCACACGGAGCAGAGTGCCCCTCGCCCCCGGACACCCTCCCCCAGGCGCAGACAGACTGAGGCCCCCACCCGCAAGTCCCCCGGAGTCGTAAGAGCAAGACCCCGCCGCCGCCCTGCAGCTTAGGCACCAGGTCTCCTTCCTCCATCCCTCAGGCCCCCACTCCACAGGTGCCCCCACCACACCCTGCCCCAGGTTCCCCCACCCACAGATATACCATCCCCAAGAGGATCTGGCCTTCTCCCCCTGCCACTTGCTCTCCCGGCACCACACCCCCGCTGCGCTTGTCTGTGCCACTGATGTGGTGAGGGTGTCCTCCCCTCTGTCCAGCCCACCTTGCCTGTTCCCCATTCTCCTCCCCTGGTGGTAAGCACTGCAGTGGAGTCCACTACCACCCTGTCTGACTTGGGCACTGCAGTGGCGGACCTGTCCACTCCATCTGCAGGGTCCACTGCAGTCGTGCCGGCACCCACAACATCTGAGTCATGCCCCCCAGTTGTGCCGGCACACACCATGTCAGACACCTCCACTGCAGTTGTCAGTGGCTCTCCAGCACCACCACCCCTTCCCTGCTTCCTCCTGGTGAGCCCTGATCCTGTCCCTGCGGTGCCTGGCCTGCCCCCCCGTAGGCCCCTCCGAGGGGATTGTCCCTGGTGTGTAGCAGTGCAGGCATGCGTAGGGTGACATCTGGCACTGGCACCCTGTTTGGACTCATATTATGGACTGGCCATTGGCCTTTGTTATATATTTTCTTTCACTTCTCTCACCCAAATGCTGAATAAAGCAACTTTCTGTTCTCTAGTGCTTTTGCTTCTGATGTACATGTTGTTGATGATGCTAACCATGCCCTTGCTGCAGTGATGGTGATATTTGGTCTCATGATAATGAAGTGTTACTGTGCAGGAAGACATGTGGTCCAGGGGGAATGTGTCCTATCCTGTGGTGTATCCATGTCATCCTTAGCAGCATCTGAGGGTGTCATGTGTTCAGTATTTGGCAATGGGATTTCCTACTTACATTAGCAAATTCACATCTGTGGCTTCCACCCCTGCACATCTGTTGTGCCTGCCATTGTTCAATTCGTCTACTTCCCTGACCGTGTGGCCTTCTCCACTGGACATGCAGGTTTGGGCATCAATGGGGAAGGACTCATCTGTGTTGTCAGTGCAACATTGCTATACAAGTGTGTTGGATCTGTGCTGATGATTTCGTTGGCACTCCCATGACCAGGCTGATGTGACGGGAGCCTTCATTTGGTGCTAATTGTTGATTGTGTGACCAAGTGCTCAGCTGACATGATGGGGCCCTACTGAGGCAACATATGGCACAGCTTTCCTCACACAGGAGTGGAGTCCCCTCATGGCAGTGTGTACTCCTGTGACATTGCCTGCGCCCAAGGTGTGTGTTGTATGAGCATGTCTGTGTGTTCACTTCCGTTTTGCTGTGCATGCTGTGATCCCTAGTGTTGTACCTGTTTGTGATGCTTGCTGAGTTGACCTATGTTCCCCAAAGTCTTCTCCCTGGGTTCTCTGTGATGTGGGTGCATGGCACATTACTGGTCATCAGGGTGTCACCCATAGGTGTGTTTGCTGTCAGGGCTGAGTTTGTGTGCAGACGCAGATGGGTCACAGTCAGGTTTCCCCTTGGCACTTGTTGTTTACACCTGTCATGTGATTTCCAGTTTGTGTTATCTTTCAGTGATTGTGACACGTTGTGTGTGTGACTGCTGGCACTCCTCAGGGTCCGGGCTGCAATGTTGGTTGTTGTCTATGTGTGTTCTTTGTGGGTGACCTTGGCTTCTTCATTGGTGTGTGACTGTGGCTGGGATCCCATTGGTTGGTGTGGTATTGCCGTCATGTCCATGTACAGCGTAGTGTGCAGTGTGTCAGACATTCAGGAGTCTTGTTGAGTGGCCATGTGTGATGTGTTTCTGCACCTTGGTTCCCACCCACCACCCTGGGATTGTCATGGGTGCATGTGCAATGTCACCAGTGCATGTGTGCTTCACTGCTGCACATTGTTGGAGGTCGAGGTGTGTGGTGTTGAGTGTGTGCAGATGAGAGTTGTTGCCCGGCTAGACCCCTGCCTCCATGTTGGCCTTGGCTTACTGGCCGTGCTGATTGATTTGTGCTTGTGTAGGTGTGATGGTAGTTTGTTGCTCAGGACACATGACTGTGGTTCACAGTGTGAACGACATTTAGCTTTGTCATCACAGTGGGATTGTAATTCAGCCCAGGGTCACCACATTGTGGGGGCCCTGGGGGTAGTGCTGTGGTGTGTCTGTGACTTGCTGTGTCAGTTGCTGTTCCTACGTGCCTGTGTGACATGTGTGATTTGTGCTCCCTCTCATCTGACAATGCCTGATTGCCCACATAGGGGATTTGGATCCATGAGTTACCTTTGTGTGGCACTGTATGCACATCTGTATAATTGGTATTCAGGCCTCCTCATGTGTTGTGTGGTTGCCTGGGGACACTGGCACCCCCCTCACCTGTTGTGTTTGATGTGCAGTGTGGGTCTGCCTGTTTGTGTTTGTGCATCTGCACCACTGCATTGGCATATCTTAGGTGTGCCATTGGCTGTATGTTGTTTGGTGGGTTTCCCCTGCTGTCCCTGGGACTCCTAGGTCATCAGTCAGCACAATGATCATGGTTTGTGTGTCCCATTGCTGCCATGGTATGGTATCTGTTCACCTCACATCTACAGTCTCCACAGGGTATCTGCATTTGTGTGCCCATTGGTGCAAATATGTGGGTCTGCAATCTGATGGTCACTTCTGTCATTGTGTCATTGATGAATATTGACAGTGTCAGCCCCCATGGGTGTTGTTTGTCTGCACATGGCCAAAGGTATGTCTTATTTGCACTGCAGTATTTGCCTCCCCCAATCTATGTTGCAATGGGACACATGCACTACTTTGCCACTGATGTGTTTTATGTTCTGTGACCAGGAATCATCCATGCAGTTTGGCAGTTGCAGCTTTTTCTTTGTCAACACTTACATTTTGGTCACTGTGATGATGGGGGTTTGGACCCCATTGCCACAATGTTCAAAATGTGCTTCAGCTATGGACCCCACACTTACCTTTTGGTCACTGTGATGATGGGGGTTTGGACCCCATTGCCACAATGTTCAAAATGTGCTTCAGCTATGGACCCCACACTTACCTTTTGGTCACTGTGATGATGGGGGTTTGGACCCCATTGCCACAATGTTCAAAATGTGCTTCAGCTATGGACCCCACACTTACCTTTTGGTCACTGTGATGATGGGGGTTGGACCCCATTGCCACAATGTTCAAAATGTGCTTCAGCTATGGACCCCACACTTACATTTTGGTCACTGTGATGATGGGGGTTTGGACCCCATTGCCACAATGTTCAAAATGTGCTTCAGCTATGGACCCCACACTTACCTTTTGGTCACTGTGATGATGGGGGTTTGGACCCCATTGCCACAATGGTCATGGCCTGCTTGCATTATGGGGGCCACACACATATATGTGTGGCACATGTGATAGGGGGTCACATTGTATGTTCAAAGTCATGTTCAGTGTTGTAGGCATTTGACACAGTCTACACACGCTTGTCATGGTGTTGGGGGGATGTCTTTTTCTTGCATTCCCTAGGTTGTGGTGTGCTGGTTGTGTCATGCATTGTCCATCCTATGAGTGGGGGTGGTGTTGGTGGTAGGCATCCAGCCCCCATGGGTAGAGGTGGTAGTAGTGACAGGCATCCAGCCCCCCTGGGTAAGGGTGGTAGTAGTGGTAGGCATCTGGCACCCCCTGGCTAAGGGTGGTAGTAGTGGTGGGCATCCAGCCCCCTGGGTAAGGGTGGTAGTGGTGGTGGGCATCTGGCACCCCCATGGCTAAGGGTGGTAGTAGTGGTAGGCATCCAGCCCCCCCTGGGTAAGGGTGGTAGTTGTGGTAGGCATCCAGACCCCCCTGGGTAAGGGTGATAGTAGTGGTAGGCATCCAGCCCCCCCTGGCTAAGGGTGGTAGTTGTGGTAGGCATCCAGCCCCCCTGGGTAAGGGTGGTAGTAGTGGTAGGCATCCAGCCCCCCTGGCTAAGGGTGGTAGTGGTGGTAGGCATCTGGCACCCCCTGGGTAAGGGTGGTAGTAGTGGTAGGCGTCCAGCCCCCTGGGTAAGGGTGGTAGTAGTGGTGGGCATCTGGCACCCCCATGGCTAAGGGTGGTAGTAGTGGTAGGCATCCAGCCCCCTGGCTTAGGGTGATAGTAGTGGTAGGCATCCAGCCCCCTGGGTAAGGGTGGTAGTGGTGGTGGGCATCTGGCACCCCCATGGCTAAGGGTGGTAGTAGTGGTAGGCATCCAGCCCCCCTGGGTAAGGGTGGTAGTTGTGGTAGGCATCCAGCCCCCTGGATAAGGGTGGTAGTAGTGGTAGGCATCCAGCCCCCCTGGCTAAGGGTGGTAGTGGTGGTAGGCATCTGGCACCCCCTGGGTAAGGGTGGTAGTAGTGGTAGGCATCCAGCCCCCTGGGTAAGGGTGGTAGTAGTGGTGGGCATCTGGCACCCCCTGGCTAAGGGTGGTAGTAGTGGTAGGCATCCAGCCCCCTGGCTTAGGGTGATAGTAGTGGTAGTCATCCAGCCCCCCCTGGGTAAGGGTGGTAGTGGTGGTGGGCATCTGGCACCCCCATGGCTAAGGGTGGTAGTAGTGGTAGGCATCCAGCCCCCCTGGCTTAGGGTGATAGTAGTGGTAGGCATCCAGCCCCCCATGGGTAAGGGTGGTAGTAGTGGTGGGCATCTGGCACCCCCTGGCTAAGGGTGGTAGTAGTGGTAGGCATCCAGCCCCCTGGCTTAGGGTGATAGTAGTGGTAGGCATCCAGCCCCCTGGGTAAGGGTGGTAGTAGTGGTGGGCATCTGGCACCCCACTGGCTAAGGGTGGTAGTAGTGGTAGGCATCCAGCCCCCTGGGTAAGGGTGGTAGTAGTGGTGGGCATCTGGCACCCCCATGGCTAAGGGTGGTAGTAGTGGTTGGCATCCAGCCCCCTGGGTAGGGGTGGTAGTGGTGGTGCGCATCCAGGCCCCTGTGTGCATATGTGGCATTGATGATGGGCATCCCGCCCCTATGGTGCTGCTGTTGCTGGTGTAAGTAAATTCTGCATCCCTCTGTGTGTGTGTGATGTGTCGTGTACGTGTTGTATGTTTTTGTGGTTGGTGTCTGACTTACCTTCTGCGCCGTACGCGTCCGTGCCTGTTCCGGTAGTAAATGTAGAATATTGGTAGGATCGGGACGAAGGGATTCATGGTTGGTTCGTGTCGTTCGTCTTTCTCGTTGCTTCGCGTCGTCCTCGTCGCTGGCGTGTTCGCCTCGTAGCCGTGGATCGTGTTGTGGCGCGAATCGAAGCTTATGTGCGCCTCTCCCGGAAGCTTTGACGTGCCGGACGTAGCGACGGGTTCGGCGAGTACGGAAAGCGCATCGTACTTGTTCGGCCGGACGGGGCTGCACTTTCCCTTCCGTGCGACTCGATTCTGCGTTTCCGGATTCGCCTCGGTCGGAGAACAGGACCTGGATTGGGTGAGTACGACTCGGCTGGATTCTATGCTGTTGTGCGCATCGTACTTACTCGTTCGGAATGATGTACGGATCGGTCGGGAAACAGGCATTCGCATGGCTTTTTTCCCGACCGAATGGTATTGGGTGCGCCTCCGACCGAGATCGGAATCGGCCCCTTAGTGTAGGGTCCAAGGAAGTTGGAGCTTTTTCTGTTGCTGAGGCTCTCATCAGGAGGCCCGCCAACAAGCACTTGGCGTCACTCTGGCGGTTCTGGGATCAAGATGCAGGTCCAGTCCTTTTCACTCAGGCAGCAGGACTGCAAGACAGCAGGTCAGCAGAGCAGCAGGGCAGCAGAGTAGCTGTCCTTGCAGCACAGCAGCACAGTAGTCCTTCTGAGTCTTCCACAGGTGCAGAGGTGTACAGAAAAGTTGGGTCTGAAGGTCCAATATTTATACCTGGTGCCAGATTTGAAGTAGGAGATGGCTCTAAAGGTTTCCACCCCCAAGGTGTCTGGAATTTCCTGACCCACCTGCTCTGGCCCCAGCTTGTCTGAGTGCACAAAAGACTAGAGTGAAACTATTTGTGAGTGTGCTCAGGCAGAGCCTTTGTGATGTGCAAGTGTGATAGGTGACAGCTCCTCCACCTCATCAGGTCAGAGATGGGCCATTGTGCCAACACATATTTCCCCTTTTTCCAACTGTCTGGGAACAATACACATAGATCAACTGCTAGCTACACCTAGTCATGTCACCCAGGATACAGGCCGTGGGCATCAAATGGTTAGGACAAGAAAATGTGAACTTTCTAAAAGTAAACACAAGATGATGGACAGAGTTCTGAAACTTTTCAACCACTCACCCACAGTCAAGAGATCTGGGTTTAATCCATCATACTGCTGCTCAGTATGCCACCCCAGTTTGGACCCAGCCATATGAAAATCAGTCTTGACCCTGCTCCTCATGGTAACAGTCCAGCCCAAATGGCCAGGTCCTCCCTGGACCGGAAACAAGCATCCTGGGACCGGTTTTAGGGTATTACCCCTCATCACTCAGGCTAGCTTGAATCCAGGGGCGCAACAAGCAAGGGACCCACGTCTGGGCATATCTTTGGCCACTTAGGGCAAACATTGCAAACACAGCAAGATGATGGATGGAGTGCTGAAACATTTTAACCACTCACCCCCCGTCAAGAGATCTGGGTTTAATCCATTGTTCTTTTGCTCACTATGCCACCCCCGTTTGGACCCAGCCATATGCAAATCAATCTTCACCCTGCTCCTCATGGGAACTGTCAAGCCCGAACTGCCAGGCCAGGTCCTCCCTGGACTGGAAACAAGCATCCTGGGACCGATTTCGGGGTATTACCCCTCATTAGTCAGTCAAACTTGAATCCAGTGGCACCGCGCATAAGGGACCAATGTCTGGGCATACCCTTGGCCACAATGTTTCTATCTACTAGTCTGCTGACTAAAGAGGTCATATCAATACTGCTTAAATGTACTACCCTGCGAAACCCACATGATACAGTGAAAACAATTAAATATTCCTGGGGGAGGCTCAGAAAGAAAGTTGAGGAGGGGCACCTTACGTACCAGATATCCAGCTACTGCACCTACCAAACATTGCAATAGAGGTACTACAGATCTGTACTTGGGCTCTGATTGAGACAATTGGGGTTCTACATACCGATGGAATTATTTTGCCTTTCCTAAAATAGCCTAAAATTATGGGATCGCAATGGGCCAGTTCCTGAACAATGGGAAGCTTAGAAGGGCCTTTCACTCTATTTTGGAATACAGCAACATGCTAGAACCACCGAGTCAGATGCTGCATACACTACAGACCCTGTGGATGGTCAGAAAGGCTATAAAATTGCACTGAGGACATAGTGAAGAACCAGCTGTACCAGTTTGAGCCTGCCTTATCACGATAAGACTGCTGTGTAGGCAGTCAGAAACTGCTTTTTTCTACTGCTGCTTGTGCTGCGGCCCAGGAAAAGGGCCGCAGCACAAGCCACAGTAGAAAAGGGCAGTTTGTGCAAATCCATGCACCCTGGCCCAGGATGCATGGATGTGTGGGGGCACTATAGGTGCCCCCCAGGCCACTTAGCAGTGGCCCACAGGGGACGGTGGGCCTGCTTGGGCACCCCAAAGTCACTTTCCGACAGCCTTTTCATGGCGGTGAGATAGTCATGAAATGGCTGCCGGAAAGGGACATCGTAATCCTGACGGCAGTGCCTGCGCAGGTACCACCTCCATTCAGGATCACGATTCCGACTACTGCCCCGTCAGGATCATTAGATCCTGTCAGAGGTGGCGGTCCGTCACCCGACAGTCAAGGGTCCAACCGCCTGCATTGTAATGCAGCTGTCAGCCCGAAGGGCTGTCTGTTGGTGGGACTGCCACCAACGGTCTGTCAGAGGTGGTCCCACCGGCATCGTAATGATGCCCTATGTTAGTGATCAGCACGCTTTTGCTCATAAATTGAAGCCTAATAAATTAATTAACAATGGTCGCTAATATTCACATACAGTAATAATTGTAGCCAAATTGTCATTTAATTAAAATGTAATCAAATAAGAACAAAGTGGGGGCCGATGACAAAGATGCTTAGTGCTCTCTTTAGTCTGATACACAAGTGTGAATAAAGTGATCAATGTGCATATCATATAATCAAGAAAAGCACAGCCTGTTTCTTTGTAATACATTTTTTTTTTAACTGTACAGTGCTTAATTGAGTCAGTGGTTGCCGGTGAGAGCCACGGGCATTCATTTTGGGTACTGACATATTTTTCTGCATTAGACATTTAGGTAGAATAAGAGAGGGGAAAGCAAACAAAGTGGAAAGAGACGGAAACCCGTCATAAACAGAGAAAGAAGTAAACTGCAAGAGTGAGACAAAGGGGCAGGGATTGTCAGGTAGTCCATTAAAGAGGCATGTGTTGGAGACAAGATTGTGAAACCTTGGTATTGGGTGCATCGACTACTTATTGCACCAGCCAGGCTTTGGCACCAGCACTCCTTCTTTTACAAATTAAGCACTGCTCAGGAAGGGCCACAAGTTGAAACTATCAATCAAAAAGAAATGAAACAGCAGATGTCACATGATATTCTCCGTACTGGAAAGCAGTGAAATGAGCAGCTTTCTAGGCATACTGCTTGGACTGTCTGTGAATTTGTACATGTACAGGTTCAAATATATGACTGACTAGCTGTCACACATGAAAAATTAGCACGGCAGAAACAATACATGCAGACCCGCTCAGAGTAACATGCTATTTACTACCTCATTGGATGGAGAAATGGTCATCTTCACCCACCAGAGGCTCAGCTTCCTGCGAGGCTTTGTCCTCTCTCCACACTCAACAAAGAAAATCAATAGCATATTAACATGCACACATCGTTATATGTGCTATACATTATAGTGTAAAACCTTCAGAAAATCAGTAAAATAACATTTATTGATATCACCTTCCTGTTCTGATATCTAAATGGTATAATTGACATATTTCTTAAAACATAAAAAGTAAAACGTCAATGGTTATCGAAAAAAATAGAGATAGAAAACCTTTGTGCTCTTATCTGACACATAGGCCCTCGTTATTAGAGGGCTGCTAACTGGTACAATAGTGCATAATCCGACTCAGCTGAGCCAGAATTTATCAGGCGCGACATATACCACCCAATTAGGAGTTCCCCCCTCCCCCCCCCACAATGGGGAATAGTATGTGGGTTATGGTGAATATGCACAAAAGTCCAAATGCTCTAGTATTTACGAGACATTTTTCCCCAATAAATATTGGCAGGTTTGACCTGCCGAAATGTTTTCGGGGATGCGATTTTTAAGAAATAAATTGCAATTCACATGTGTGCGGTAGCAGAAGTTACCATACATATCAGAATTTAATGGGCAACTTGTAATGAAAACCATAGTTTCACTAATAAAGAAACACCTGTCCAGTCTCCCAGTACAGTACTGAGGGGGATATGTACTAGGAAGTGGCGGAGCGTTTCATTAGCCTCCTTGGCTTAACGACACGCTCCGCCACTTCTGAAACGCAAGGCTGCCCCATATTTACAAGAATGTGGTGCAGCCTTGCTTTTTCCCCTGCGATGGCACTAAGTTTAACAACTTAGCGCCAACGCAGGCACCCTTGCACCATAGTGCAAGGGTGTCTGCGTGCAGGGGAGGATTGTTTATGTGTAGGAAGGTGTCCCTTCCTGCACATAAACAATCCTAAAATGCAATTCTGTCACTTTCATGTGTGCTGCACACATGAAAGTGACAAAATTGCATTTTTTTTAAAAGGTATGTTTATGTACAGGAAGGGACACCTTCTTGTACATAAACAAACCATAGCATTTTGCTTTTTTCATGTGTGCTGCGGCAGCACACATGGAAAAAGCAAAAACGAGGAGAAATAATGCATTTCTCCTCGTTTTGCCAACTTAAGACCAGGGTTTTCCTGGTCTTAATTTTGGCGCTGCCTCCTATGTACGCCACCCTTGTACATAGGGGGCAGCGTCAAATACAATGGGTGTTGCGGTGGAACGCCCACCACAACACCCACTGCACGCCCCTTTCACGCTAAACATAGCGTGAAAGGGTGCCTTCTGTACAAGGCAGTGTTAAGGCTTAACGCTGCCTTGTACATAAGGCGCAGCCCCTATTGCCACCACAAGGTCCGTAAAAGTGACGCTGTGGTGGCGATAGGGGCTTGTACATATGCCCCTGAGTTTGGGGCTTTTTGCGTACCTTTTGGACTAAGCTGATGTTAGCTTTTCTCCCACAGGCTCCAGGAAGGGCTGAACAGGGAAGTGTATTTTCCGTGCTGCTTCAGTAGCCCTGACAGCTCTCAAGGGACTCATTGTCGTCGGCTGCATAACAGTCAAAGATTCCGTGCATAATTTCTCAGTTGCTCGCGCCGTCTGGGACGAGGCGCTGTATATTAAGGTGACCAGACAGACAGCTTCATTCTTCTACCCGCCTTATTTGTAAAGCGACAAATCATAAGCAGAAACCTAGCATCTGAATGTCATTAAAAGACAGAATGTAGCTGCTTAAGTGACTGTGGAGGAAGGGACGGATATGCGGTTGTGAGACAGAGAAAGATGGAAAGAATATACATCAAAATGGGAAGAGATAGATAGATAGATAGATAGATAGATAGATAGATAGATAGATAGATAGATAGATAGATAGATAGATGTGTAAAAGGTAGGATGTCTGAGGTCTGAGTTTTGGGGCGGGTTGCCTGTCGAGGAACCAGGGCAGTGTGGTGATTTGCCATTCACATAGCAGAATGTTCACACATTAATATGCATTTAAAGGCTAGGATGTGTTGTATTTGTATGCACGATTTCCATCTCATTGAATAATCTGCATACAATCTACCACAAGCTTTAGTTCTTAAAGGGGCAGCTTGCTGAAAAGACTAGAGCGCTAATTTCAATTGCTCAATTACACAGTCCTTTGTAACAGAAGACCTACCTGTACCATCCTCCTTCAGAGTGAGGGTGCATAATTAGAAGGAGGGGGCCTCCACGCCCACCCCCAAACAAGGAGGAACATAGCCTCAGTGCCAGATCCTCTGCATCAGTTCACCAAAAACACTGCCCACCCTCTGTGTGATGGAGTCAGTTGGACAACACTATGATGCCATGTCCGAATCAGCCAAATCAGCTTAAACAGATGGCTGCGTTGTCCCCGTGCCTTTAAAGCTATGCAATTGTTTTTATTGTACCCTTTTGCATATCATTACAATTTATTGTACTATTTTAAAAACTGTTTGTCTCACACAAAGGCGAACAACAAAAAGGTGTTAATAAAATGTGACATCCTAACCTTAGTCCCATCCGTTGTGCGGGGTTCTTACTTCGTCAAACCTCATCAAAGCCTTTCTTGGGTCGGTTTTATCACACATGGTGGTCCCTAGTTAGATGCTCTCAGGTGTTCTTATTAATATTTGCTTTCACCCGCTGCCTATTTTGATCTGCAGAGGATGCTCGGTTACTAAGTACCCGTGTTGACGACCTTCAGACCTCCTATGGTTTAGATGGTGATTTGGAATGAAGGAGCCTCCTTTGTCCCCTGACATCAGGCGGTCAGTCTACAAATGCTGCCAAAGTGGCCGCAAGCCAATGCCACACAAAAAGTGGATTTGGATAGGTGGTTGTCATCATAAGTGAACAATCAATTTCCATCAGTGAATTGTGGTCCTAATCTGATGTTTTCAACTTATGTGAAAGATCTATGTACATCATTCCGACCATGTCCTTCATCTGCAGGTCAGTTGGCATTTACTGGTTGCTAGCCTCTAATTATATTAAGGATTCCGAGTTAACACACCTCATTGGGTGCAGACAGCTACCTCCTTCCTGCCATTGGCAATTGGCGAGCGATCATGTGTCACTGGAGATGATCCTCCCACTCCATATTTGCTTTGTTAAGGGTATAAAAATGGTCGAGCTTCTAAAATCCCTAGTGGAGACTAGGATGAGTTCAATTATATAAGGAAGCCTGGAAACAGATGATTTATGCCAAGTGAGGATTCATTTATTTATATCCTACAATACTTTCCTACTGTGATTAAATAATTTCTCATCAGAATGGGAGATATTGGTCGGCGTGTACGTGTTTCCCCCTCTCCATAAGATTTCAAATCATGCATTGCAGCTGTTTTATACTTGAACGTGGTGGTGAAACAAACAAGCGGCCAAATGAACTGCTCTTGTTGGATCACTGCATTCGTCTAGTGAGACTCCTCCATTGACTGGGATCCTGCAGCACCATCTACAGAGGCCTCCACCAGAGATTATCAAACAACAGCAGATAAACTATGCTTTCATCTTTGGAAATGCAGCCATGCAACAGCTGCTCTGAAAGCACTCCACTTTCTTCTAATACAAAAAAGTTACTTCAATATCATGTGTGCAAGCAGAGGGTCTTCTCAGGCTAAAGCCCAAAATATCTTCACAAACTCGTTCCACATCGTGTCTTTGTCAGGATCCTGAGATCCAGACATTTCGCTCTGATTCTCCAATGGGTGATGAGAAGAAAAATATCTCAGGAGGAGATGTGGTCTAGGGCTAGAGCTGCTGACTTCGGAAGTGGGCAACTGGGTTTGAATCCTAGTATTGGCTCAACATCCTCTGATTCTCGGCAATGACATGATGTGTTTTTAAGGCCCTTAATCTCCCTGTGCCTTAAAACGTTTTCAAAATGTGTACCATATTCTGGTGCTCATGTGAAGCACTCTAATACTCTGGAGTGCAGCCTTGAAATACTTACAATCATCCCATAAAATGCTGATAAACTGTCAGAGGTTCAGGAAAGACCTGAAGACTCCAGTCTTTCAAAAATGATACAGTCACGAATTGTAAGCAGCTGCTATTCACAACACAACCCACAGAATTGACTTAGGAAGAGAGGGAAATATACTACTGAATTCCACAAAAGCACAGGTGCTTGATAATATCCTGAAACAGGCATATCTTTTGAGCAGGACGAGCATCCAGAGTCTTTACGAGCCAAAATGCTTTGTGGGCTAATGCTGATAGGGGTTTGAGGGGGAGATTTTCTTTGAACTTCGTGGCTCACCAAGGGTGAAAAGTTATGGAAGACGAGAGATGTTCAGAAGGGATGAAAGACTACCAAGATGTATATCTGTGGCGAAAGGCACAGTGGGATTGTTTTTTCTTTGATGGGTAGGGACGCTCTGGACTTTTACTTAGGTTTTTGTCGAGATCATCACCAATCCCTTACTAGGGTTACCCTACAGTACTTCACTGAAATCAAAGAAGACCGAAGAACCTCCCTCCTAGCTGCATCAGAGTTCCTGGATGCCTGACCAAGATCTGCAGACCTTTGTTTCCATCTATGCCTTTAAACATCTCTGGAACTGGAAAGCAGTGGTAATGCTAGCCTCTTGTTGATCTCAAAGGACATAGGGTGCAAGTCCTGCCAGTGAATATTTGTCTCTGTGGAACTTCTAATCTGTGGCTGAAGAATAAAGAAGGTAGGGCATGGAGAACATTATGACCTGTCTGGAAGAAAACTAGTGGGCCAGTTACAACTGGGCATTTTTTCTCTTTGCTGCTCTGAAACATCTTCCCTTCACCTAGGGAGTATAAAAGACCCCCTGATGAAGGGAAAGAGTGCTGCTGCAGAGGAATCCCAGAATCCAGTTGGAACTTGGTATTTTGCTGTGAACCCGCACTGGACGTGCCAGGAACCCTCCTGCAACTTGAAACCGGGGATTGGTAGCTGAAGAGTGATTGACTTGTGGATTCAGGAAACTGAACTTCCAGAGAGATTTCTAAAGTTGGGACACAGAAAAAATATCATATCTCGAGACCGAGAACAATGTGGATAGCATGTCTAAAAACAGAGCAGCCTCTATAACTTCACCATTACAGTTTTTCTCTATGCACAGCTTTCTGTTGTGAAGTTCGAGGCTACAGTGTGACAGCTCACAGACATCTCCAACCTTTTTGTTTTTTTTATAGAGTTTTATACAGCGCGAACTAGACCCGAAGATATCAGGTATCAGAGCTCTTTACATGAGCACCAGTTTCGTTACACATTCATTTTTGTTAGGCACGGGGAGATTAAGTGCTTTGCCCAGAATCACAGGATGTTGAGCGTCGTTGCCGAGACTCAAACCTGGTTCCCCAGCTTCGAGGTCGACAGCTCTAGCCGTAAGGCTACATCCTCTCCCCAGAGCCTTGTGGAGCCGTGGTTGGCTACAGGTGCCAGCCTTATCCCACTGAAGAGCTCTGACCCCAGACTATTCTAAGTCCGAAAATAAAACTTTTAGCTTGGGTGAACCACCAACTTTTACCCCCAAATGGTCCATCAGGAGTTGGCCGTGAAAGAAGTCTAGATCTGGGTTTACCTCACCCCATTAAATTAGTGTTGTTTTTTCAGTTTCCCATTGTTTTTAGAAGAATGCTTTTTGATATATTTTATTTGTACCTACATATGATTGACTTCATTAGGCATGACTCGTGGGTGGGGGGCGAGGGGTCACGCAGGACGGGGGTCGCGCGGGGGAGGTTTAATTAAAAAAAAATAAGTTAACTTACTTTTGCTGGCCCAGTCCGGTCCCACGTCGTCTCTGCTTCTCTGCTCCTCACAGGAAGCAGGCAGCCTCCCTCCCCTCCCCTAAGCCAATCACAACGCTGCAATGGCAGCGTTGTGATTGGTTTGGGATGCCGACCACACAGGCGTCTATGGGAAGGCCATTTTCTCCATACATGCTGCATGCAGCCTACACGGAGAAAAGGCAGAGTGCATATGACTGGTTTGGTCGGCCCTGGGGCCGACCAGTCAGTCAGCGCCCTCAAAGTGGGCAAGCCACTCCTCCCCTGCCCTAGAGCAGGACCACCCACCCGCCCGCCCCTACCAAACCCTTCTGCTTTCTCGCAGTGCGAGAAGCAGAAGGATAAAATGGTATTTATAATACTGTTTTATGTTTCTGCTTCTCGCACTGCGAGAAAGCAGTGGGGCGACGCTCCTCCGCTGACATGGAGGAGCCGCCCCTGAGGCATCTACATTTTTGTCTAACTTGGTTGTACATTTTGCATCTTTTTTGCTTAACTGTTTCTTTGTTTAGGTCCTGGTCCTTATTTGCCACGCATGTTATTCTGTGAAAAGTCAAGCTACCAAGGGTGCGCGAGGAGTTCTACCCAAGGCCCTTTACCTTTCAGAAGAGTCACTGTTTGGACTTTGTGGGAGATCAGGCACCTTTCGAGCTTAACTATATAATGCTCTACATCTACTCTTCCAGTCAGATCACTATAACCACTATACTCAAAGCACCAGCTTTGTCCAGCTGTTACCTGGAACTCAAATACGTGTTACTACTAAACCAATTCCAGACCGCAGTGCTCCAAACCCATTATAATCCACCTCAGCATGGGTTAACATTTCAGGCAGGGTGAGGGCAAGTAATCACCAAGAACTGCATCAATAATGTCACTAGTACTACAAAGTGGCAATCTGTCACAAGGCAGTGCTTTGCAAAACAAACAAATACATGAACACACAGATAAACGAACAAACAAACAAATAAATAAATAAATGCCTAGTCTCTCTTGAGTTTTCTGTTCTTGTCTTTCCTAATGACTAGACTGTTTTCCAAAGACGTTGGGCAGGGTAAAGCCGTGGGCTCTAGCCCACATACTTTGTAAATAAGTGACACAGACACTTAGGTATAGTACTTGGAACTGGCCCCGAGTACGTGCACTCGGGCTCTTTTATTGGCAGGGTTAACTGACCGGTACAGGCAGAACTGTCAATGACCAGATCATCCCTCCTACAATGCTGAGGTCCAGATGTCCAGCTTGAGGACTGGGTAATGCTTTTTATCCAAGCATCCCAAGCCAGGTCAGTCTCTTATGATGTGGTGATTTGCATATGAGTGTCTGTTTTGTTTACTTGTTTATGCGAATTTTAACTGTGTGTTTCTAGTGACTAAATGACGGTAGGGGTGAGCGAAATTGCAAAATTCGCTTTTCGCAAAAGTTGTTAAATTCTACCCAAAAAGCAGAAAATGATGCATGCTGCATGAAATGTACTTGGCAAGTTTCGTGCATCACAATTGAACGTGAGCGCACACGTACACAAGTCACACGTAATACCAGCAGGAGACTGATTGGAGTAGAAAATGTCTTTAGGCTGGGGTTACATGTTACAAGATATTTGCGGCTTAAAACAGTCTCTCGTGGACAAAAGTTATGCAAAAAGCACGACTGGGCAATCGCAAAAAATTCACAATATTGGCATAATGTGAAAAATGCAGATTATGGGAGATTTCGCTCATTTAATAAAAACGTTGCCAGGATTTAGTTGTGTGTTCTGAAATTTCAGCTTGACCGTCGGCCGCTGTCAGTCATCGACACTTTCCTGGCCCTGACATCCTTTCAAATGCACCAGCCTTCCAACAGTTCCCACACAGGGCCATATGTACAAGCCCCTATCGCCACCACAGCGTCACTTTTAACGATGTTGTGGTGGCGATAGGGGCTGCGCCTTATGTACAAGCCAGCGTTAAGCCACTTAACGTGGCTTAACGCTGCCTTGTACATAAGGCCCCCTTTCACGCTATGGTTAGCGTGAAAGGGGTGGGCAGTGGGTGTTGCGGTGGGCGTTCCACCGCAACACCCATTGATTTTGACACTGCCCCCTATGTACAAGGTTGACGTACATAGGAGGCAGTGCCCAAATTAAGACCAGGTAAATCCTGGTCTTAAGTTGGCGAAACGAGGAGAAATGCATTATTTCTCCTCGTTTTTGCTTTTTCCATGTGTGCTGCCTTGCGCAGCACACATGGAAAAAGCAAAATGCCATGGATTGTTTATGTACAGGAAGGTGTCAGTAGCGGTCCGTGGTAGGAGTGCCGGCCGGGCGGTGACGTGGGGTGGGGGAGGGGCAGGGTGGGGGGTAGTAAACCATGGATTACGGCCGAATACAGGTAAGTAAACATTTAAATAAATAAAATGCGATGCAGCGCGCGCAACGAAATTCGTTATATTTATTTAAATGTTTACTTACCTGTATTCGGCCGTAATCCGTGGTTTACTACCCCCCACCCTGCCCCTCCCCCACCCCACGTCACCGCCCGGCCGGCACTCCTACCACGGACCACTACTGGAAGGTGTCCCTTCCTGTACATAAACAAACCTTTTAAAAAAAAGCCATTTTGTCACTTTCATGTGTGCTTCATGAAGCAGCACACATGAAAGTGACACAATGGCATTTTAGGATTGTTTATGTGCAGGAAGGGACACCTTCCTACACATAAACAATCCTCCCCTGCAGCAGACACCCTTGCACTATGGTGCAAGGGTGCCTTGCGTTGGTGCTAAGTTACTAAACTTAGCGCCACACAGGGGGAAACACAAGGCTGCACCACATTCTTGTAAATATGGTGCAGCCTTGCGTTTCAGAAGTGGCTGCGCGGCGTTAAGCCAAGGAGGCTAACGCTGCGCTCCACCACTTCCTTGGACATATCCCCCACAGTCTCTTGCAGACATGTCGGTCTCTGGCTCACAGCAGTCCCTGTAGGTCTGGAGAAAGGATTCCTGGCATGAACAGAAAGAATACAGAAGAAACGCAAAGGGCCAGAGCACATTTGTCACAATCCCTTCCAAGCATCGCAGAACAAGCCCTTTAAGGATTTCATTACAGGCAAGCTCTAATTAAATTAGAGACACTAATGCGTCCAGCTAATTGAACTAGCGTTTTTAAAGGGTATATTTGGCGTGGCCTTAAAGTTATTATTTATGAGCCCGGCAGGCATTATTGGGTAATTTTTGCACGCACTGTTACCAGAACTCCATTAATCCAAACCTTGGCGAAATGGTTTGGCAACCGAAGTTGCCGGTGTTCGCTGTTCCTGCTCCTTCGGTCGACCTTCCCAGTCTGGAATGACCGTGTAAGCGCTTCGAAGAAAGTTATCTCGATTCATTTTTGCGTAGCGCTTCGCACAACGGGCTCCACCAAGCAATGAATAATCTTCGAAAAGGAAATTGCCAAAGGAAGTTCAGGAAGGGCCAATTACCGTATCTATGTTTGAGAAAGAGGTGCCTTAGAGAGCATTCTAGAAGGTTTGGTGGTTCCCAGAATGCACTCCTTCCCTGAGGTTCTGTATTTTGGCATCTTCATACAGTACCTCTCATTCTGCGGTTGTGCCTTATTGATCCACTTTTTTTCTATTTTGAACTCACTGTCTTGACAATCAAAGGACCTCCCTGCAATTAATATACAAAAAAGGTTTTAAGTTGGAAGGAGTTTGAAAATATAATCTCCGCATAACTTGCTTTTATGTTACAATACTAGCTGAAATTTTGCCTAATTTACTCGAAAGACAGACCCCGTGTTTAGCATGTTATTTTATGCAAAAATGTGTCCTCGTATCCATTTTGGACATAACGACGCTATTCATGCAAAAAAAAGGTGCAAAAAACACGTATCACAAACAAAATCTGCTTGAACTCTGGTCTTTCACGTTGTTCCCGGGCTTCCATGGCATAAATACGGCACAAGGTCTAAAGGCAAAATGTTGGGAATTTTGCATGAAAAGCTTAATGCAAAATTCCCCAAATTCTGTAGGATTACTTAATACATAATAGAATTTTCGCCAGGACCGACTGACGAATCGCAATGACACGTATCAGTACATTGTGACAGCTACAGTGGTCACACCCATTAATGGCATACCGACTCCTCAAAGGGAAGCTGTCCATGTCGAACACCTCACACCTTGAATCCACGTTGGTTCGTCCATTTGGGGGAAGATGCAGCAACCTGGAGGCCGCATCATGCTCCCCCAATGTCTTTTGCACAGTGCCAATTTTTTTATTTTAATTGCAGCCCCAAGTCCTTTAAGAGCCAGGGGCTGCAGTGAAAAAATATGTCTGTCTGTAAGTGTGATTGCTGGGATTGAGGTATTCTGTCCCTCTTAGGCCTCTCTCTCGGTATTACAACTCTTTCGGTAGATTACAGAAACATGCTCCTGCCTCATTAATAATAATAGTACAGGATCATTATTATGTAGCAAACTAATCAACGGCAAGGGTATCCAGGCACTTGAGAACGAGTGTAGGCATGTGGTCCCTGATGAATTATTCTAAGAGCCAGGTCTTCAGCTTCTTGCGAAACTCAAGTAGCGAGGAGGAGGCTTTGATGTGTTGTGGGAGGTCGTTCTTTGTTTTGGGTGCTATGTAGGAGAATGAGCGACCTCCTCTTCTGCATTTGTGAATGCAGAGCGGTGTGTGCAAGTGAGTGCGAGGTTGAGTGTATGTGTTTTGATGGGTTGTGAAAGTGTATGCGGCTGTTGAGGTATGTGGGTCCCGTCTTGTGTAGGGCTTTGTAGGTGTGTGTGAGGAGTTTGAATTGACTGTGTTTCTGAATGGGGAGCCAGTGGAGCTCCCGGAGGTGAGGTGAGATGTGGGTGCGGTGAAGGAGGTTAAGTGTGAGTCTTACGTCTGTTCTGGAGTTGTTTGGAGATTTAAGCGCAAAGTGAGTTTCCGTAATTGAGTTAGCACGTGATAAGTGCTTGCGTGACGGTTCATCTGGTGTTCTGCAGCAGCCACTTGAAGATTTTTGGTAGCATTCTTAGGATGTGGAAGCAAGCGGAGCTTACTGCATTGACCTGTGCTGTCATGTTGAGCTTGTTGTCTAGGATGATCCCCAGATTTCTGGTGTGGTTGGTGGGTGTTGGAGTGGGTCCGAGTTCTGCTGGTCACCAGGTGTCGTCCCACAGGGACTTCTTGTTACCATAGACTAATACTTTGGTATTGTCGGAGTTCATTGTTCATAGTTGGCCAGTTGGCTTGGGTCTGCTGAAGGTTTCTTGAGGAGGGTGTTGTCTACTGCATGCTTTCAGGAAGGTGGCAGAGGTGGTGGAAGTGTTCAGTATGTGGGTGAGTGCTGTGCTGATTGGTGATGCGCCGAGTGTTGAAGATGTGGTGGGGCAAGAGTCCGATGGGACCCCAGAGTGGATGGTCTGCAAGAATGTAGCTGTTTCTTCACTGGTGAGGGTGTTCCATCTGGTCAGGTAGTTGTCCTGATTGGTAAAGAGCCAGGATCTGGTTGATGTGCAAAGTTACTTTAGATGTTGGGGATTTTACTTTGGAAGAAGGTGGATACATCATCGCAGAGTTCTCACGAGGGAGTGATGATGTTGGTGGCAGCTGCGGGTGTGGTAAAATCTTAGATGATCGAAAAGATTTCTTTGCTGCTGTTGGAGGTCCCTTCGAAGTGTTCCACTAGTGCTTTTATCTTGGTTTCTCTTAGCTGGTGGTGGTGTCGTCTGAGTGCGGGTTTGAAGGTGGTACTGGGGTTGTCCTCGCAGCTGATTCTCCACTCTCTTTCTAGCTGTTTGCAGTGTCTTTTGGTGTCACTGAGGTCTTTGATGTACCAAATGGCTTGTTTGTTGGCTCTTCTCTGTTTCTTAAGCTTGATGGGTGCGAGAGTGTCTGCACAGTTCTTGATCCCGTTGTTACACTTGTTGACGTCCGTAATGGCGTTGTCCTTGGGGTCGGGTAGGTCCGTGTGGAGAGCGTTGAGCCATTCTGTTTCTGGGAATTTGCTCCAGTTGTGGCTGGTTAGGCTGACATTGGTGGGTGACTTGGTCTGCGGTGTGTTCATCTGGCAGAGGATTAGGGAGTGGTTGATCCACGTGAGGGGAGAGATTGAGTTGAACTTGATGTCATTGAAGGTGGTGAAGATGGGTCCAGTGTGTGTCCAGTGATGTTTGTGGGTTCTGTAATGATTTAGGTTAGTCCAATGTTGTTTAGGTTTTCAAAGACGTGCTGTGGAACAAGGGTCGGTTGAATCTTCCAGGTGGAAGTTGCGGTCTCCAAGGACTATGAAGGCTTTAGAGTTGATGGTGAGGGGGGCAATACATTCTGTGATGAGGTTGGTGAAGGTAGATCATGGTCCTGGCAGTTGGTAGATGAGGGTTCCATTAAGGGTGAAGCTTTAGGAGATTTGAAGCTTAAAATGCAGATAATCCATGAATGGAGTGGCATTCTTCGTAGTCAATGAGCAGACAGTGGCATCTTTGTAGATGATTGTGTGTCTCCCTCCAGGCTTCTGACGGCGGTCCTCTCATGCAATCTTGTAGCCTGTTGGAATTGCCATTGTGATGTTAGGGGCCGATGTTGGATTGAGCCTGGTTTCCGTGAGGAAGAGAAGATCCGGGAACATCGCTGTTCAGCAGGTCCCAGATTTTGGTTGCATGTTTGCTGAGCGAGCGGGTGTTGAGTAGACATGCATGTGAGTGGGTTTTGGGGTGCTGGTTTGTTGTTGTATGACGTGTTATGTGGGCGGGTTGTTGTGGGGCTGGTGTTTGTGTGGGGGATATGGGAAGATTGCTGTAGGTGAAGAGGCAGTGGGTGCAGGAGAAAGCTCCCACTGTTGTGTGTGGCGCGACGTGGTAACAGCAGGGGGAGAGGTGTACCGGTTCAAATGAGTGGAGGAGTGTCACGGTGTGTCAACGGGGGAGTTGGGCCAGCATTAGTGGCACTGTGCATGGTCCAGGCACTGACAGGCATAGAGGGGCTTGCCTTTAGCGTGCCAGAGTTGGATCTGTGGTCACTATTAAGTAGGGCCTGGGAGGGGCACAGGTGGCGGTGGGCGGGGCTGCACGGCAGAAGACGCAGGAGATAAGAAGCAGGTCAGGGGCGGGGAAAGCAAAAGGCGGAAAAAGGAAGGGGAGGGCGTGGAGGGGCAGAGAGCACACAGAACAGTAGAACTGAAGAGCAAAAAGGGATGATAGAAGAAAAGAGCTTTAGAAAAGCAACAGAAAACCGGGGAAAGAGCAAAACAGGTGAAAAGAGCAAAAAGCAGAACGCGGGGTGAAAGAGACGTAATAAAAAACGGCTGAAAAGAGCTAGAGCAAAAAGTGAAAAAAGAGATGCGATGAAAAGGGGCACGGGGGAGGGAGTGGACAGAGTTGAGCGGCAGAAGAAGACGTGGGAGAGAAAAAGCAGTTGAGGAGCGGGGACATGGCATCCTGCAGCCATTCTGGAAACCCTATCTTAATTTGTGTGCTGTGACAGATTAGCACATTGGTCGACGTGCAACTGTTTTCTCAGGTAGCAAACCAGTCACTCTGCAACTGCTTTGCAATGTAAGAAGCTTAGGACCTCTATGTAATCTTCAGCGAGTCCTGTTTTTCAGACAGCAACACTCTGCATGTTGGGACTTAATGGTCCATTCCTATAATGGGAAATATCGCACTACACACCCATAAAGATATCTGTTAAAGACCCGGACTGGCGAAATGTGACCCAAAAGGCAGAAGGGCATTTTTACATGCCCCTATCGCCACAGGAAAGTCACTTCTTGCGACGTTCCTGTGGCGATAGGGGCTTTGCCTTATTCATAAGGTGGCATCAAGCCACTTAATGTGACTTAACACCACCTTGTAAATAAAGCCCCCTTTCACACTACACTTAAGCGTGAAAAGGGTGGGCAATGGGTGTTGTGGTGGGCGGGCCGCTGCAACACCCATTGATTTTGACGCTGCCCCCTATTTACAAGGGTGGCGTAAATAGGAGGCAGCGCCAAAATTAAGACCAGGGGAAACCTGGTCTTAACATGGTGTAACGAAGAGAAATGCTTTATTTCTCCTCGTTTTGCTGTTTCTATGTGTGCTGCATTGTGCACATAGAAACTGGAAATTGCCATGAATGATTGTTTATGTGCAGGAAGGTGTCCTGGCGTTTGTAATTTTGGAGCCAACCCGCGCTCCGCCACTTTCTTGTAAATATGCTCCAAAGAGTCATTTGTGTGGGGTGATGGCACATTTTGGTTTCATCTGATTGAGAGTAGCTATTCTTTGAGTTGCTTGCAGAACTAGTGCCGGTCTACATTTTAAGATTCTACTTCTCGCTTTGTCTTCTCTATGTGTGGACCGGGTGTTTTAAGGTGTGATGGAGATGTGGTTGAGAGATTAGATACCTGTTCCCTGTTCCTTCAGCTTCGTTCTTAAGTAGCCTGGTAGGCTAGGCGCATGGCTTCATTGCTGATACATGCAACCATAACGTAAACCCTAATCTGGAATACGGTTGATGTGTGAGTAGGACAGGAGAGATGCTTGAGAATATGTACTCTAATGATTACTATTGGCAGGATGTGGGCCAGCTGTGGGGAAAAAAATTGGTGAGATCAGGCTTTTCTGGATGTCTGAGGAGCAATAACTGAACATGAACTACTTTAACACCTAAGGCCACATACGGGAGATGTATTAGGAACCATTTTACCTGAATCTTGCAGTTAGGACTTGTAATTTAGCTGGCACAATTTGTACGCGTGCGTTTACTTCCCCGTATGGGTGCAGATTTCCGAATATTAGGAATTTACAAAGGTTTCCAAGTGTACTCCTGGAAATCTCTGGCAGACATTCAAAGGTTGCCAGTAGTACTCAGGGAAGACAGTTGTGAATTTCTATTTGCATTCTGAATGTGTAACTGCGCCTAGGTTACAATTAGAGATGTGAAAGTGCCGTGGTTTGTCTCTGGCAAGAAAATATTACTCCCAGGGGCATATTTACAAGAGAACGGCAGAGCGCGGCGTTAAGCCACAATTGCTAACACCACATTCCTCCATTCTGAAAACGCATTTACAAGAATGCGGCACACCCCTGCTTTTCCCCTAGCACTGGTGCTAAATTTAGCTGCCTAGCACCAACGCAGGCACCCTGGCACCATAGTGCAAGGGTGACTGCGTTGCGGGGAATGATTGTTCACATGCAGGAACATGTCCCTTCCTGCACATAAACAATCAATAATGGTGATTTGTAACTTCTGTGTGTGCTGCTTTATGCAGCACACATAGACGTTGCAACTCGTCATTTTGTAATGATTGTTTATGTGCAGTAAGGGACACCTTCCTGCACATGAACAATCACCAGTGGCGATTTGCCCTTTCTAAGTGTGCTGCAGAATGCAGCACACATAGAATTAGCAAAACGAGGATAACTTAATCATGTCTCCTCGTTTCGCCAGGATAAGACCAGGTTTTCCCTGGTCTTATTTTTGGCGCTACCTCCTATTTATGCCACCCTTATAAATAGGGGCAGCATCAAAAAGCAATGGGTGTTGCGGCGGAACATCCCCCGAAACACCCATTGCCCGCCACTTTCACGCTAAGTACTGCGTGAAAGGGGCCTTATTCACTAGAAGGCGTTAAGCCACGTTAAGTGGCTTAACGCTGCCTTGTAAATAAGGCGAAGGGTTTATCGCCCAGTGGCGGGCGGTAAGGTACGGGGGTGGCAGGGCGGGAGGGGGGGGTTTGAATTTAAAAAAAATCACTTACCTGATCTCGCCGCGTCTCTCCATCGCCGCGTCTCTCCCACGTCGAGTGAGTTTCTTCCAGAGACCGGGAAGCACTCAGGCTCACCACAGCCAATCACAACACTGCAATGCAGCATTGTGATTGGTCTGAGTGCTGCGGTTCGGCGCTCAGCCAGGGAATAGGGTCCTGTACAGCCTGCATGGAGAACATGCAAAGTGCGCATGAATGTTTGGCCGGCCCGAGAGGACCGGTCAAACATTGATGCCCACTTTACAGAGTGCACAACCACTCCTCCTCCCCGACGTCAAGGGAGCCAAGCCCCGCCTCGCCCTAGCCTGACCATAAGAAAAATAAAATGATAATAACTTGAGTTTTAGCATTTTCTTTTTTCGTTTACACTGCTATTATCACCACCAGAACGTCATAAAAAGTGACGTTCTGGTGACAATAAGCTCTTGTAAATATGCCCCCGGGGGAGAAACTCTCTGAGTAATTTTAAGAGTGTTCCCTGTCAGCAGGAGTAAACTCCAATCACTTCTCAGTTATTAATCGGTCGGAAAGATGTTTGTGATATCCAGGTGTTCCTAAAATGTCCAGGTCCCCCCACCCCCTCTGGTATGGATACTTCCCACCCCCAGAGTAGGATTTGCTTATGTAACATTTTACACTTTCGTGGTGTAATATCACGAATGTGTATATCCCTATAAAAGTGCACATTTAAGTTTTATAAATACCAAACTTGGACTTGCAAATGTAATGCAAGGACATGTAACTAAACTTGTTTGCACCAATGACTTTAAGAATCCATGCCAATTTAATTTTGAGGCATTCGTGGCTATTTTGCCGACAGAAAGATTAAAGGTTAAATATTCTGTCTTTGACAAGTTCAGTTTCTGGAGGAGATAGGTTTTAGGCTTGCTTTCAGCTTTGATGAAACGTATAGATGAATGTCACAAGGGTACTTACTTGCCGACATATCGTAAGTTCAGGGAGATAAAAATAGCTGAGACGATGATAGTATTTTAAAGGAGCTATGGCATTAAAACAAGTGGCCATGAAATAGGCTATATGAGAGAGGCGTCTGAACCACACGATGGCGCCCTTAACAGGAGCGCTGGTAAAACGCAGCTACCTTCTTCCCTTCATGAGTGATAGCTGCTGCATAGCTGGGCTGGACTCGCCATATGGGACACAGGGCAACTCTTCCTAGGCTGACGAATAGGGGACTGTTTAGTGGGCACTGATAACAGGATCAACAGCTATTCAGCTGATAAATAACCCTGAGAGAAAGCACTCAATTTATGTAAGCAGTAAGCAGGCATATAGTTTGCTGATTGATTGAATGACTTAGTTTTTGAATACCACAAACGATCACCCAATGGTTCTCAGGTGTTACACAAAGGGTCTAAAATACTGTCTTTTTTGCAGTCCCAAAAAGGTGCAATTTGAAAAATCACAGTTTTTGCATTTGCAGAAAGACAAGTCACAATATAAACAAGCATTGGCAAAGCAAATAGGTCTCGCCTATGCCAGAGCTATTAGCTCTGCCATTGTGTTTTAGCCATGTTGCACACCAGCTTGGTGACTGTTCAGCATGGTTAAAAGTTAGTGGCTTAGATGAGAGTGGTGTGGAGTGGAGTGTCGTTGAGAGGAGCGTTGTGGCGAAGAGTTGAGTAGAGTGGAGTGTCATGGAGTGTAGTGTAATGGAGAGTCGTGAAGTGGACTAGAGTGGACTGGAATGGAGTAGAATGCAGTAGAGTCAAGTGGTCTAGAGTGAAGCAGATAGGAGTAGAATGGTTTATAGTTGGGTGCAGAAGAGGGGAGTCGAGTGGAGGGGCATAGAGGGGAGTAGAGTGTCGTAGAGTGGAGTGGCATACAGTGGAGCAGAGCGATTTGGAGATGCATAGAGTGTCATAAATTGGAGTGGCATAAAGTGGAGTAGAGTGGAGTGTTTGTCATAGAGTAGAGTGGAGTGGAGTAGAGTGGCATGGAGTGGCATAGAGGGGAGTTAAGTGGCATAGATGGAATTGTGTAAAGTGGAGTAGTGTGTCATAGAGCGGCATAGAGTGGAGTAGACTGTTGCAGAGTGGAGTGCCATAGAGTGGAGTGTCGTAGAGGGTAGTGTCATCGGGCCAGATGTACGACCCTATTTTGCATGCGCAAACGGGTTTGCGACCCGTTTGTGCATGCAAAATGTCACAGGGCCGTGTACAATTCCTAAATAGCGAGTCGCAATTTATTTGTGACTCACTATTTAGGAATTGCGAGTCGCTATTAGGAAGGGGCGTTCCCTTCTTAATAGCGACCCCAAAGCCATGTATGATTGTTTTGCGACCTCAATTGGGGTCGCAAAAAACTCACAAATTACCACCCTCTTCAAGAGGGTGGTAATGCACTCGCAAAAGGGAAGGGGTCCCCCCTTCCACCTTTGCAAATGCAGGGGAAAATATTTTTTAGGGGCAGGCAGTGGTCCCAGGGACCACTGTCTGCCCTTAAAAAATTAAACGAAAACGTTTCATTTTTTTTTTTTTAAATGCATCCCGTTTTCCTTTAAGGAAAACGGGCTGCATTTAAAAAAAAAACCTGCTTTATTAAAAAGCAGTCATAGACATGGTGGTCTGCTGAGCCCAGCAGGCCACCATCCCTGGGTGGGACAGCAATTCACAATGGGGTCGCAAATTGCGAGTGGCTTATTAATATTCATGAGCCTCGCATTTTGCGACCCCATTGGGAATTGCAATCAGTGTCTCTGACACTGTAGTACATTGTAAATTGCGACTCGCAACTTGCGACTCGCAATCAAGCGCAAATTGCGAGGCGCAATTTACAAGGGTCGTACATCTGGCCCTTAGAGTGGAATAGCATAGAGTGGAGGATTCTAGAGTGCAGTGTTGTAGAGTGGCAGGGTGTAGAGTGGAGAAGCATACAGTGAAGGGGCATATAGTGGAATATAGTGTCATAGAGTGGAGTGGCATACAGCAGCATACAGTGGAGTTGTGAAGTAGAGTGTCGTAGAGTGGAGTAGAGTGGAGTAGAGTTTAGTGTTGTAGAGTGGAGTCGAGTGGCGTGGGATAGAGTGGAGTAAAGTGGCGTGGAGTGGGGTAAAGGAAATTGTGTAGAGTAGAGTAACATCTCATAGAGTAGAGTAGAGTGTCGTAGAGTGTCGTAGAGTGGCATAGAGTGGAATAGAGTGTTGTAGTGTCGTACATTGGAGTGGAGGGTCATAGCGTAGGGGGTCATAGAGTGGCGGGCATAGAGGAAGGGGCGTAGAGTGGAGTGTCCTAGAGTGGAGTGGAGGGTCATCAAGTGGAGGGTTGTTGAGTGAAGGGGCGTACAGTGGAGGAGCATAGAGTGGAGTAAAGTGTTGTAGAGTGAAGTGGTGTAGAGTGGTGTGGCATAGAGTGAAGTAGCATGGTCTGGTGCAGAGTGGATAAAAGTGTTGTGGCATGGAGTGGAGTAAAGTGGTATAGAGTGGAGTGGCATAGAGTGGAGTGGCATAGAGTAGAGTACAGTACAGTAGAGTAGAGTGGAGTAGAATGGAGTGGCATAGAGTTGTGTAGAGTGCCAAATATTGGAGTGGCATAGAGTGGAGTGGCATAGATTGGAACAGAGTAGCCTAGAGTGATGTGACATAGAGTGTCATAGGGTGGAGTGGAGGGTCATATAGTGGAGGGGCGTAGAGTGGAGTGGGATGTTGTGGAGTGGAGTGTTGGAGAGTGCAGCGTAGGGGCATAGAGTGGAGGGGCATTGAGTGGAGGATATAAAGTGTAGTAAAGTGTCATAGAGTGGAGTGCATTGGGTGGCGTAGAGTGGAGTGGTGTGGACTAGTATAGAGTAGAGCAAAGTGTCAAAGAGTGGAGTAGAGTGGTTTACAGAAGAATAAAAGGACATTGAGTGGAGTGGCCTAGAGTGGAGTAGTGTTGAGTGCCGTAGAGCGGAGTGTCGTGGAGAGGCGTACAGTGGAGTGGCGTACAGTGGAGTGGTGTACAGTGGAGTAGAGTGCCCTAGTTTAAAATGGTATAAAGTGTTGTAGAGTGTCATAAAGTGGAGTGGTGTAGAGTGGAGTAGAGTGGCATAGAGTGGAGTAGAGTGGCATAGAGTAGAGTGGAGTGGCATAGAGTGGAATGGATTGTCGTGGAGTGACATAGAGTGGAGTAGAGTGCTGTAGAGTGGCGTAGAGTTTCATAGAGTGGCATTGAGTGGAGTAGAGTGTTGTGGCTCATATAGTGGAGAGTCATAGAGTGGAGGGGAGTAGAGTGGAGTGTCATAGAGTGGAGTGAAGTGTCATAGAGTGCAGTGGAGGGGCATAGACTGGCTGGCAGTAGAGTGGAGGAACATAGAGTGGAATTAAGTGGCGTAGAGTGGAGCGGCGTAGAATGGCATGACGCAAAGTGGAGTGGTGTGGACTGGTGTAAAGTGGATTAAACTGTCATGGACTGGCGTAGAGTGGAGTAAAGTAGCATAGAGTTGAGTGGCATACACTAGAGTGTTGTGGAGTGGTGGAGAGTGGCGTAGAGTGGAGGAGAGTGGTATAGAGTGGAGTGACATAGAGTGAAGTAGAGTGGCCAAGAGTGAAGTGGCATAGAGTGGAGTAAAGTGGCGAGGAGTGGCATAGAGGGAATTGGGCAGTGTGGAGTAGAGTGTCGTAGAGTGGATTAGAGTGACGTAGAGTAGGGAGTAGTAAAGTGAAGGGTCATAGACTGGAGTGTCATGGGGTAGAGTGCCGTGGAGTGTAATAAAGTGAAGGGGAGGGCCATGGAGTGGAGGGGCATAGAGTTGAGGGGCATAGAGTGGAGTAGCGGAGAGTGGCGTGGTGTAGAGTGGAGTGGCATGGCGTGGACTGACGTAGAGTGGACTAAAGTGTAACAGAGTGGAGTGGAATAGAGTGGAGTAAAGTGGAGTGGCATAGAGTGGCATAGAATGGAGTAGAGTGTCAAAGAGTGGAGTGGCATAGAGGGGAGTACAATGGAGTAGAGTAGAGTGGAGTAGAGTGGAGTAGGGTAGAGAGGAGAGGGATAGAGTGAGTGTCATAGATTGGCATAGAGTGAAGTGAAGTGTTGCAGAATGGAGTGGTGCAGAGTGGAGTGGCACAGAGTTAAGTGGAGTAAAGTGGAGTAAAGTGTCATGGAGTGGCGTAGCATGGACTGCTGTAGAGTAGAGCAATTTGTCATAGAGGGGAGTGATGTAGAGTGGCATAGAGTATCATAGAGTGGAGTGTTGTAAAGTGGACTGTCATAGAGTGACCTATAGTGAAGTGTCATATAGTAAAGTGAAGTGGAGGGAGGTGTGGCCAAGCATCATGGCGGCCTAGTCACTCTTTAACGGCGCTCCAGCTGGCATCAAGTGAATCCAGTGATTATCCTCATCCATCGGAGACCGTCTTCACCCCCACAACATTATAATACTGTTGGCACTTCTGGGGTTCTGCTTGGGGCAGTGAAAACCGCCCATGAGCCCCGACCAGCGATGACTCGGGGAAGACTCTGGGATGCACTGGGCCCCGTCGCCCTGCTCCAAGCTGCATTCAGACCAGGCCCAACGCTGTGATGGGGCTGTGATCCCCCCCTGGGCTGCAGCTCTACACGACCCCCACTGGTCTGGGCGCTGATCCAGGTTGCAGCCCTGCATGTGTCCAGTGTGCCGAGCCTACCCCAGTGGGTAGGTTTGTAGCCTGCGGGATGGCTAACCGTCTCTGTGTACAGGCAAAGCACCCAAGACACTGGCGCTGACGCTGGTGGGGGCCCTCTATACAAACAGGATTAAAGCAGGGTACTCGCTGGGCCCAGAGCCCTCCCACTCTTAATCAGACAGCTGGACTTGGCCATCGGAGGCCCCCGGGGCACGAATCCCTCCTGCCGCATATGTACTTTACTCTTTGGATCGGCCGATGTGCCCGTGTGGCTGATAGTGGGTGTCACTGGGCCCTTATACAGAATTTGCCCAGGTTCCCTTCCACTTGCTGTGCCCTGGATGTGTCCCCCCTGCGGGATGGCCCCGCTCGCCCGCATCGCCCGACTGCACAACCTCAACATCATCTCCTATGCCGACGACACCCAGCTGATCCTCTCCCTCACCAGAGACCCTCACACAGCCAAAACCTACCTCCACGAGGGAATGACGGCCGTCGCCGAATGGATGAGAAACAGCCGGCTGAAGCTGAACTCAGACAAAACGGAGGTCCTCATCCTCGGATCCACCCCCTCGGCTTGGGACAACTCCAGGTGGCCCTCCTCGCTAGGAACGGCCCCCACACCCACCGACCACGCACGCAACCTAGGGGTCATCCTCGATTCCACCCTCTCCATGACGAAGCAGGTCAACGCCGTCTCCTCCACCTGCTTCAACACCCTCCGTATGCTTCGCAGGATCTACAAGTGGATCCCCACCGAAACCAGAAGGACGGTCACCCAGGCTCTCGTCAGCAGCAGACTGGATTACGGAAACGCCCTCTACGCCGGAGCCTCGGCGAAACTCCTCAAACGGCTCCAACGCATCCAGAACGCTTCAGCACGTCTGATCCTCGACATCCTGCGCCGCAGCCACATCACACCCCGCCCGAAAGACCTGCACTGGCTCCCCGTCAACAAAAGGATAACCTTCAAGCTCCTCACCCACGCACACAAAGCACTCCACAACACCGGACCAGCGTACCTCAACTGCTGCCTCAACTTCTACACCCCCACCTGCCAGCTCCGCTCCGCCGACCACGCCCTCGCCACCGTCCCCCGCATCCGAAGAGCAACCACCGGTGGCAGATCCTTCTCCCACCTCGCCGCCAAGACATGGAACGCCCTCCCCCTCCACCTACGGCTGACACAGGACCTACTGACCTTCAGGAGACTCCTCAAGACCTGGCTTTTCGAACAGTAGCAGCTCCCCCCCTCCCCTCAGCGCCTTGAGACCCTCACGGGTAAGTAGCGCGCTTTACAAATATAATGATTGATTGATTGATTGATTGATTGATGGCTGCCACCCTTCCCGCGGGTGCCCTGGTGTGCTCCAGCTGCCAACACAGTGAGTTGCTTTAGGGGCTGAATACCTTCTAATGGTATCATTGCCTGGGGCTGCTCCCTATATGTATCCTGCCTCCACCACTCAACTGAATCTGTGACTTGGTGTACGCAGAGGGGTGCACCACGTAGGAATTCCTGCACCAGGCTCCTATACCCTGGCCCCCTGTTGTGCTCGAGGTTCGCAGCTCGCCCCCTAGGGGCCAAGCTGATGGATCATCATCCTACAAAAGACGGCTCACCCCCTCCTAGTTCTCCCTTGCACGCTACTGGTCCGTTGACCCCGAGTTTCAATACAAAGGGGACCCAGGCTGCCTGTGCCTGTTTGGGGGCCACTCCTGTCTGACTCTATCTGTGCACAGCTGTGGGCTGTTCCCCTGTCAACATACCAGGGATTTTATGTGAGGGAATGTGGTGTGCGAGGCTTGCACCGCCTGCCCGGGTAGAGGTAGGAGTGCCTGTTGCCTGTCCCACATATGCTTCCCGAGATCACGATCACAGGGGACAGAGCACTGGACTGGTGGGGGTGGCGACTCTCTTCTGGGAAAGACCTGCAGAACCTGCAGGTGAGGAACACCCACCTGAAGTGGAGCCTGAGGGATCCCGATACTTGGCTGGGTCCTCCAAGTCGACATGGGGAAGGAGAAGATGGTGAAACCGGCCCAATCTAACAAGATTGTGAACTACACCCACACAATGCAACCAGAGGGTCCCTCCAAAGACAATGTAGATAAGGATCCAGCGCTGAGGGCCTCTATCCCCACACACAAGGTTTGTTTATTGATTGCCGTATGGTTTTGGGAATGGGGCGGCGAATGCCGGTTCTTGCCTTCTACCGGACCAGAATGGACACTGGGGTGGAACTGCTCAAGGGGAGGGGTGAGTTGTGGGAAAGGGAATGTTTGATGAGTTTGGGAATGTAGTGCTGCTCTTGTATAATGTGGTCTATACTATTGTTTTTGGGGGATCTGGAGGAGGGATGTGAGGCAGTGACCTTCCCCCGCTTTGTGGGTTTGCCTACTTAGACTTAATAATGGCAGGACAGACTTTTAAATTCATTGCCTGTAATGTCAGGGGTATAGCGGATATGAGAAACGCTTTGGGTGTGTTGGAAATGGCCCTTTTTGCAGGGTTATCCCCAAACATTTTGCTTCTTCCTCCTATTTTTTCCTGACCTGGGTTTGTTGGCTATAGGACTCTGGGCACTTTACCACTGCTGATCAGTGCTAAAGTGCATATGCTCTCTGTGTAAATTGTTATTGTGATTGGTTATCCATGATTGGCATATTTGTTTTACCAGTAGGTCCCTAGTAAAGTGCACTAAGTGTGCCAGGGCGGGTAAATCAAATGCTACTAGTGGGCTTGCAGCACTGATTGTGCCACCCAAATGAGTAGCCCTGAAAAGGTGTCTCAGGCCTGCCACCACAGTGCCTGCGCGCAGTTTGTTAACTGCCATGTCGACCTGGCCAGTGCACCCACTTGCCAGGTCTTACCCTTCCCTTTTCTTACACATAGGACACCCCTATGGTAGGCCCAAGGTACCCCCCTGGGCAGGGTGCAGTGTATGGGAAAGGTAGGACATGTACTGGTGTGTGTAACATGTCCTGATAGTGAAATACTGCCAATTTAGTTTTTCACTATTGAAAGGCTATCTTGCCCATAGGACAGAATGGGGAATACTCTGTAACATTTTTTCAAGCATATCTTCCCATAGAAGTAAGATAGAAAATTGGAGTCTGGTATCCCTGAACTCAGAATTTAATAACACATCTTTTAGTAAGGATGGTTTTTAAATTCTGTGTTTGAAAATAGCACTTTTAGAAAGTGGCTATTTTCTTGTTCAACCTTTCTGTGTGCCTCTGCCTGTTTGTGGATTGACTGTCTGGCTTTGGAGTGACAGAAGCTGGGGTGGCTCCAGGAGTCTGGGTGAGTCAGCACTAGGCTGAATGGGTCCGAACTGCATTTGGAGTGGTGGGGGGAGTAGCACCTGTACCTTAATAGGGCTGTGCCTGCCTTCCACAATGCTGGCTCCGCCCCCCCTGTGGTGTGTCTGAAGACCCTGGCCCACACTAACAAAGGAAGATGTTGTGCACTGGCAGAGTGCCCCCAGAACTGGTTTGGACTGGGCTCAGAGCCCCTTACACAAAGTGAACAAAGACCTTGTGGGGTATAAATATTAGACCTGAAACCCCTGAATTTTAGACTACTTCGTGATCAAGAGGAACCTTTGCCGAAGAGGACAGCTGATGAGACTGAAGAGAAGCGCTACCCTTGCTGTGTGTCTGGCGCTGCCCTGCAGTTTGCTGTTGCTGCTAAGGAAAGGACAAGGGACCTCGCTGTGTGCTGGGTCCACCCTCTACTGGAAGAGGAGTCTCCAAGGGCCTGTGTGAGCTGGCCTCCTGTTGCACAAACACAGGGACATAAAAGTTTCCAAAAACCGTCTCAGCGGCGCTGTGTGCGTGTGTCTGCCCACAGCTCTACCTGCCCTGAGACCGTCGTGAAGCCTGCGCTGTGTACGTGTGTCTGTACACGGCCCTGCTGGCACAGTGACCCGAGCCGTGAATTACAAAGTGCTGCATGCCCTTCACCGCCGCGGGCCCGAGCTGTGAACTACAGAGTGCTGCATGCCTTTCACCGCCGCCGGCCCGAGCCGCGACTTACAGAGTGCTGCGTGCTTTTCACTACCGCCGACCCGAGTCGACTGCCCGAGACCGTGACTACAAGGGAAGGAGCCATGCCGTAACCGGAGCGGTTACACGGGGTTGCCTGGCAACCGGGATTCCCCTGCGCCGATCAGCTGCTGCCGCCGGGACTGCCCAACAGGACATCAGCCGCGAGAGAAAGAACCGCAACCTCCAGGTAACGCTCGGACCGAAGTCCTGAGCCGCTGCATGTGTCGCTGCCTGGGGGTGGGTTGCGGGTCTGCAAGGGACTGCTTAGGCGGCCATTTAAAAAATGGGGCCTCCTCTCCTGGTGACCCCTACGTCCCGCATTTGAACGGAGGGGGATCGGCAGCACCAGGGGCCTGTGTTACGCCTCCCTTTTATTTACAACGCATTTGGGGGCATATTTTCGCGATGACTGACCACGGAGTCAGTACTACAGGGGTGAAGAGTTCAGTAACAGCAAAGGCACTGTACGTCGGTGCAAAGGAGACCTATGCCTGTGACATTATGTTTGCTGAAGTCAATACAGTCTCTGCCCCTTACCCTGACTAGAAGCAAGGGTCCCTATTTGGACAAAGGTACCTACCTCTGCCAACTAGAGACCCCCATTTCTAACATTGGTGGTCAGCGGTGAGGATTTGAACCTGTATTTGTACTTGACCCACAGTTATTGGTGTACATCACTAGTTTAGTGCAGACCACTACGCAACCACATACTGTGTTTTGGTTTTTGGTTCTATTTTTGAGTGACCCTTGAGTTACCCCGCATCATGTCTCAGAAGAGTAAACCAGCAAGTGAGGTAGCAGAACTGGAGTTTGATATTGAAATGTTAAGTAGTTACAAAGTAGGTCAACTCAAGCAGTTCTGCAGGAGCTTTGGATGTCCCATGAAGAGCAGCTCCAGGAAGGAGGAGCTACAGAAGGCCTTAAGGGCCTGGTGGGAGGCCAAAAAGGCTGGGGAGACAGTTGATGCAGAGGTGGATGAGGATGCACAAGGGGATGGTTTCAGATCACATGATCTGCCTGTGGGAAGAGCAGCCTCCAGGGCTGGCAGCAACCATTCCGCTGGAAGTCTCTCCCCAGAGGAGCGGGAGGAGAACCAAAGGGTCAGAGAGCATGAGCTGGAGGTCATGAGGCTCCAGGCCAAGGCAGAGGAGAGCAGGAGAGCTTACGCCTTGGAAGAAAAGAAATTGATCTTGGCATATGAGCTGAGAGTGAGAGAGCTTAATGAGGAGCTCAAGAGGCTTGAGGCCATGAGTGTCTCAGCTGAAAAGGAAATGTGTGTAGCTCAGGAAGTGAGCTTGGCTGGGTTGGAGGTGGAGTCCAGCTCAGATGGTGGCAGCAAAATGGTGTTATCTAGTGCTGAGGGAGAAGTACACACACCCAGAAATGTGGCGCCTGACTTGAGGGAGGGGGTTAACATACACCAGGGGGTTCAGGTTTATGAGGTAGCTCCAGTGGTATGCAGTGTCCCTGAAGTGGATTGGGGAACTGACACAGGGGATCATATTCCTAGTGGTGGGAGGGACACTCTACTGACTCTAGATGAGAGGTGCAGGGAGAGGGGTTCCCCCATGGTAGAAGTCCTGGTGTGTGAGTGTCGAGACCGCCCAGAAGAGTGTGGGTTGAGTGACAGAGACAGTCAGACACTGTCTTGCCAATCTCAGGAGAGTGGTGCGGGGTACTTGTGTGAGGCACCGGATGGTGAGGCAAAGGGTAGCTGGGTTAACAACTGTGGGGGGCTGTGTGATTCAATTGTTGGAGAGCATATTTTGAATCCCTGTTTTCCAGAGCTATGCCAACACTCGGTGGAGTGTGAGTTCTCGGATTCCAGGGAACTTGCACTGGAGGCAGACCTTTTGGTGGATTCCAGACGGTCTGACAAAGCTTTTGGGAGTGATCCTGAAGGGGGTGGCTCAGGTTTCCCACAACCAAGTGAGGTAGGGGAGGTTTGTGGTAGCCCAGATAGGTCCCAGTGTAGTGGGAGGGGTGTAGGGTCCCACGTCCTGTCTCAGAGGAGAAGGAGTGGGAGTGGGCTGTGTCCCAAGGTGCCCGAAACCCAGTCCCAGGACCTGGTTGGTTCCATAAGGGCACACCAGGAGGGGGGCCTAGTCTGTACCGGGAGGCCATTTCCTGAGGGGGATCCCAAAGTGTCAGGTGAACTGGGGAGGACTGCTGTAACCAGCACCCCATCAGTCCTTGTGTATGGCAGCACCGCTCCAGTGGGGAGGGTGCATGAGTCCAGAGAAAAGGGTGAGGTGGGGACGCAGTCCCCAGTGGAAGGACCAGTGGGTCAGGGGTTGCCAGCTTTGAGGTCAGAGTACCCCAGGACTGACCCTGGTGAGGCCACTTCTGGCCTGGGGGGTGTTCATGCTCTGTCAAGTGGACAGGAGGCTGGAGACCTGTGCCAGGCAGACTCTCGTACAACTCATGAAGAGTGTGTTTCCCTTGGGGGGGGTCGGTGTATTCCCCCGGAAGTCCTGGGTTGCCAGGCACAGGTCCAGCCTAAGGGTACAGACACTGGGTTGGAGGACCAGGTTCAGGGTGTCCCCCTTGACCTGGAGGAAGGGGTGACTGCTAACAGTGCCCCTACCAAGTTGTCTTCTGGGGGTACCGCTCCAGGTGGGAGGGTGCAGAGCCCCAGAGAGGAAGACAGGGTGTGGGAGAGCCCAGCCCAGTCTCTTCTCCAGCCGCAGGGTACAGACCCTGGGCTGGTGGGCCAGTGTCAGGATGCCATACCTGACTTGGCAGAAGGGAGACTGGAGAAAAGGTGCCAGGCACCTGGGGCTACTGCCCCCCACTTTCTGATGCCACAGAGGTTAGAGAGGCCTGAAAGGCATGAGGCCTGGCTCTCATCACTGACAGCTGTCAGTGGCCACTGTGACTGGCTGTCCTTGTGGACAGAGTTGCCCCTGGGAGGGGGGCAGGAGTCACACCCCGGGGGTGGACTGGGCCACACCACTGTGTTGGCCAGGTGGGTACTGTCTACCTGTGCGGACACATCTGTGAGCAAAGTAAGTTTAGGCGCTGCACAGATGGGGTCCCCAGGTGAGGAGGAGGGTCCCCCATGGGTTAGCCTAGTGGGCCCTGAGAGTATGGATAGAGGGATCCAACTGGGTTCAGGAAGGTGTAGAACAGGAGTAGACCCCTGCTATTCGGGCCAGGTTCCATGTTCTGTCGCCCCAAGCAGGGAAGCCCATCAAGGTATTCATCGGTCTACCCTGGCTTTAGGCTGGAAGGGGGTTGTGTTGGAAATGGCCCTTTTTGCAGGGTTATCCCCAAACATTTTGCTTCTTCCTCCTATTTTTTCCTGACCTGTGTTTGTTGGCTATAGGACTCTGGGCACTTTACCACTGCTGATCAGTGCTAAAGTGCATATGCTCTCTGTGTAAATTGGTATTGTGATTGGTTATCCATGATTGGCATATTTGTTTTACCAGTAGGTAAAGTGCACTAAGTGTGCCAGGGCGGGTAAATCAAATGCTACTAGTGGGCTTGCAGCACTCATTGTGCCACCCACATGAGTAGCCCTGAAAAGGTGTCTCAGGCCTGCCACTGCAGTGCCTGCGTGCAGTTTGTTAACTGCCATGTCGACCTGGCCAGTGCACCCACTTGCCAGGTCTTACCCTTCCCTTTTCTTACACGTAGGACACCCCTATGGTAGGCCCAAGGTACCCCCCTGGGCAGGGTGCAGTGTATGGGAAAGATAGGACATGTACTGGTGTGTAACATGTCCTGATAGTGAAATACTGCTAATTTCGTTTTTCACTATTGAAAGGCTATCTTGCCCATAGGACAGAATGGGGAATGCTCTGTAACATTTTTACAAGCATATCTTCCCATAGGAGTGAGATAGAAAATTGGAGTCTGGTATCCCTGAACTCAGAATTTAATAACACATCTTTTAGTAAGGATGGTTTTAAATTCTGTGTTTGAAAATAGCACTTTTAGAAAGTGGCTATTTTCTTGTTCAACCTTTTTGTGTGCCTCTGCCTGTTTGTGGATTGACTGTCTGGCTTTGGAGTGACAGAAGCTGGGGTGGCTCCAGGAGTCTGGGTGAGTCAGCACTAGGCTGAATGGGTCCGATCTGCATTTGGAGTGGTGGGGGGAGTAGCACCTGTACCTGAATAGGGCTGTGCCTGCCTTCCACAATGCTGGCTCCACCCCCTGTGGTGTGTCTGAAGACCCTGGCCCACACTAACAAAGGAAGATGTTGTGCACTGGCAGAGTGCCCCCAGAACTGGTTTGGACTGGGCTCAGAGGCCCTTACAGAAAGTGAACAAAGACCTTGTGGGGTATAAATATTAGAGCTGAAACCCCTGAATTTTAGACTATTTCGTGATCAAGAGGAACCTTTGCCGAAGAGGACAGCTGAAGAGACTGAAGAAAAGCGCTTCCCTTGCTGTGTGTCTGGGGCTGCCCTGCAGTTTGCTGTTGCTGCTAAGGAAAGGACAAGGGACCTCGCTGTGTGCTGGGTCCATCCTCTACTGGAAGAGGAGTTTCCAAGGGCCTGTGTGAGCTGGCCTCCTGTTGCGGAAACATAGGGACATAAAAGTTTCCAAAAACCGTCTCAGCGGCGCTGTGTGCGTGTGTCTGCTCACAGCTCTACCTGCCCTGAGACCGTTGTGAAGCCTGCGCTGTGTACGTGTGTCTGTACACTGCCCTGCCGGCACTGTGACCCGAGCCGTGAATTACAAAGTGCTGCGTGCCCTTCACCGCCGCCGGCCCGAGCCGTGAACTACAGAGTGCTGCGTGCCTTTCACCGCCGCCGGCCCAAGCCGCGACCTACAGAGTGCTGCGTGCTTTTCACTACCGCCGACCCGAGTTGACTGCCCAAGACCATGACTACAAGGGAAGGAGCCACGCCGTAACCGGAACGGTTACAAGGGGTTGCCTGGCAACCGGGATTCCCCTGCGCCGATCAGCTGCTGCCGCCGGGACTGCCCAACAGGACGTCAGCCGCGAGAGAAAGAACCGCAACTTCCAGGTCACGCTCGGACCAAAGTCCTGAGCCGCTGAGTGTGTCGCTGCCTGGGGGCAGGTTGCGGGTCTGCAAGGGACTGCTCAGGTGGCCATTTAAACAACGGGGCCTCCTCTCCTGGTGACCCCTACGGCCCGCATTTGAACGGAGGGCGATCAACCGCACTGGGGGCCTATGTTACGCCTCCCTTTTATTTACAACGCATTTGGGGGCATATTTTCGCAGTGACTGACCACGGAGTCAGTACTACAGGGGTGAAGAGTTCAGTAACAGCAAGGGCACCGTACGTCGGTGCAAAGGAGACCTATGCCTGTGACATTATGTTTGCTGAAGTCAATACAGTCTCTGCAAGTGATCTACCTTAAATCTGTGACTGTTTGACACCATTGCATTTGCCTGAAGAAATACAGAATCTACAAGTTTACCTTAGTACCAACCTCCTAAAGAACATTTCACTGAATATCTATATGTGGGATTTTTGTCGTTTTGGTCTTGTGTAGCTTAGATAAAGATACTTTATTTTTCTACACTGGTGTGGTGTCCATTTGTGGTGTTATCACTGGGTTACTGTGAGTGTTGGTACAAATACTTTACACATTGCCTTTGGGATAAGCCTGTCTGCTCGTGCCAAGCTACCAAGGGGGTGAGCAGGGGTTATCTAAAGAGTGTATCCCCCTTACCCTGACTAGAAGCAAGGGTCCCTATTTGGACAAAGGTACCTACCTCTGCCAACTAGAGACCCCCATTTCTAACAGGGTGTATGAATACATGAAATGTAATACCATCTCCATAGCATTCTTACAGGAAACTCAAGAGTGGGGGGTCTGTTTCCTCTGCCTCTGCAAACGATGGAGGAGACAACTTTACGCCACATCTTATTCTGGCTTTGTGCGCGGTACAATAATATGGGTGGCCTCAGGGGTCCCATTTCACCACAGAGGCCATATCCTCGACCCAGAGGGAAGATACGTCATTTTACATGGTGACTTAAATGGCCTTGAGCTTTGTCTCATAAACATCTGTGCACCCAACACTGACTGCCCAGACTTCTATTCCACCCTGACCGCGGCTGCGTCATGGTACCTCAACGTAGACACCATAATGGCAGGAGACTGCAATTGCGTCCTTGATGGGCTGCTTGACCGTGACCCACCTAAACAACACACTAAGCCCAATATTACTAGGTCCTTATGAGACGCTATGCAGGGCCTCCATCTTTTAGATGTCTGGCATGAGAGACACCCAACCGAAACAGTATTCTCATGTCATACGACTGCTGAGGCAACCCATAGCCAGTTGGACTATTGCCTAGTCTCCACCACTCTAGCACAGTAGGTTCAGGACATCTCCTATTTAACCCGACACATCTCAGACCACTCCCCATTTTTTTTTAGTTTTGCAGGTGAGCAGGGACGTACTGCAATCCCTCTGTGGAGATTGAGAGCAGGGGCATTGTTGGACCCCTCCCCCCCCCATTTGAGACCACGCTTCGGAAGTCGATATCCCATTATTTTGATGAAAACTGGGGTAATGCTATCACCAGATCCTTGGACTGGGAAGCAATGAAAGTAGTGCTTGGTGGAATATGTTTAAAAATGGCATATGGGGTGCGGCAACAGATTGAAAGAGAAATCCAGAAGCACGAGGGTGAATTGAATGTCATTGAGAGGGATCTGAATCTACACCCAGATAGACTAGAATCCTGTAGGGAGGGCTACAAGGTGGTACTTGATGATTGGCGCCGCCTAGAGAAACATAACTATATGGTATATCGTCAGCGGCTCCATGCGGAGGGCAATAAGACCAGGGTGATGCTCGCCAAACAGACTATACAAGACAAACAACAGGGCCCCATACTGTCTATCCGAACAGCTCACAGGTCCCTTGATGATTCAGGTATTTCAGATTCACCTGAGTACGTCCTATGCTAGACAGAGAGAAGAGAAGGCTCAGAGACTCACCTGGGGGGTTACTTGGCAGAAATACCACTCCCATCTTTAGTTCCTTCTGCAGCATCCAACTAGATAGGCCCATTACATGGGAAGAGATCCTTGTCGTGATTAGAAATATGAAACCAGCAAAACCCAGGCAGCGATGGGCTATCCACCAAATTCTACTATTGCTATGTTGACCAAATGGTGGACAAACTGTTAGAGGTCTATCAGGAGGCTCATTGAATCAGAACCCTCCTGCAAACAATGTGTGAAGCTTCAATAAAAATGGTTCAAAAACCAGACAAGGACTCTATGCTATCCTCCTCTTACCACCCATATCATCACTAATGGCCCGATTCACAAAAGTAATCTGAGACAAAATCGTAACTTTACGACTTTCGGTATTCACAAAGGGCATTTAGGAGTAGTAAAGTTAGGATTTTGTCTCAGTTAAACTTAAGTTTTGTAAGTAAAACTTAAGTTTAACTGAGACAAAATCCTAACTTTACTACTCCTAAATGCCCTTTGTGAATACCGAAAGTCGTAAAGTTAGGATTTTGCCTCAATTAAACTTAAGTTTTGATCTTAAGTTTAACTTAAGACCAAAACTTAAGTTGAACTGAGACAAAATCCTAACTTTACTACTCCTAAATGCCCTTTGTGAATACCGAAAGTCGTAAAGTTAGGATTTTGTCTCAGATTACTTTAGTGAATTGGGCCCTAAATGTAGATGTCAAACTCCTAAGCAGCATATTGGCGGTTTAATCCACACTGACCAGTCAGGGTTTATTCCTCGTTGGAGCACCCTCCATAATCTAAGACGACTCTCGCTTATCTTCCACGCTTATCTTCCCGCTTATCTTCCACATTTCTCACTTACAGTGGGACTCTTATGCCTTGGCCCTCCTAGAAATTGAACAACCGTCCGATTCACTGGGTGGGTCCTACCTGTGGCAGGTCCTTCGAAAGATGGGCTTGAGCTCTAAATATATCCAGTGGGTTCAGCTGCTGTACACTGCCTCTCGAGCCAGGGTGAGATTTGGGAGGGAGATGCCAGCGGCCTTTTCATTGCATAGAGAAATGAGGCAGGGATGTCCGCTGTTCCCCCTCCGCTTTGTGCTCACCATGGAACCGGTGGGGGAGAGGCTGCATAGGTCCATGAGCCCCAGGGGAATCACGTTGGGAGGGACCACCCACGTGGTTTCCATCTACGCTGATGATGCCCTGGCATATCTAAAACAACGTGAACACATAGTGCTGGAGCTTTTAAATGTGATGCAGGAGTTTGGGGAGGTTTCGGGCCTCCAAGTCTATTCAACAAAATCCAAACTATTTCCTCTGGGGAACCTGGCAGACATGCCAATAACGGCACTCCCTCAGATGGGTCTCCGATGGGCTCCGAAGGATGTGAGGCACTTGGAGATCAAACTACCCCATTCAGCCCAGGCCTTCTTAACCTTAAACCTGGATAGGGTGGTCGACGGCCTACGCTCTTCCGTATGTTGCTGGAATGAGTTCTCTCTCTCCGTGATGGGTAGGGTTGCAGTCGTTAAAATGATCGTACTTCCCCTATGTTTATACATCCTTCAGGGCACCCTTAATTCGATCCCCTGTCTTTTTTTTAAAACTATTGTTAGCCTGGTTGTGGAACTATTGTGGGCTATTAGACAACAATGGGTTGGCCTCTCTACCCTCGACTGAACCTGGGCCCAGGGAGGACTGGAGATCCCTCACATAGAACTGTTTTATATGGCAGCACATTTGCAACATGCGGTACACTGGCTAGACCCAGAAGATAACTGGGAGAAGAGGCTCCTTCATGGCTCTCTTGGAGAGCGGGCGTTACCCACATTCCTGATGGGAGGCAGAAGAGTACCCCTGGACACACCCTATATAGTATGCCTAGTGTGTGAATTATGGGAGGGAGCGGTAACAAGGGTATTGAAATGGGCACCATATGCAACAGACATGCCCCATTGGTCTCTACAGCCTTTTCTAAAGATTGCGGTCTCTATGTCCATCTAGAAATGGAAATAGGGAGGCTGTAACACGTTAGGGGATCTCTACCCCAATGGGCGCTTCATCACTCGGGATGATGCTATGAATTCCTTCATTTTGGGCAGGGGCCAATACGCGAAAATCTTGGCTACCTCTTGGGACCTATAGCCAACTTTCCCGGAGGCTCCACAGCCCTCCGATACATTGGTGACACTATTGAACATGGCAGGGGGACGCAGATTGTTATATATGATCTATAAGGCCCTGTGTGCTGACATCCGACTGCGACACTCCGCTTCCAAACCAAATGGGTAGAAGTGCTAGAGAATCCTATGACCCCAAAGGACTGGACTCGGGTACACAAGAGGGTGAAACTGGTTAGCTCCAATGTAAGATTCAAATTATTGCATTACAACTACATACCATATACACTACCCGTAATTGTCCACGCTGTGGAAGACCTTATGCAAATTTCATACACATCGTATGGTCCTGTGTAGCGCTGACACCCTACTGGCAAACAGTGCTTAACGATATCAATAGGGCCATGGGTTGGAACATACAACTCATGATGAGGCAAGTGTTGTTAGGTCTGATCTAGTCACCCGCTCGGAAAAAACTTAGCCAAAAATCTAATCAGATGTTGCATCACAACTAGAAAACATGTATGCTGTCTGTTTTTTCTCATGTACTGCATGTCCGTGAACGGGCCCTGGAAATGAGGGTCTCATTGTAGAAAATTTACATTTTGAACATACTGTTGTGAACCTAATGACAATGAAAACATATTAAAAAAAAAAGTGGAGTAATATGGAGTGGCGTAGAGTGAAGTGGAGTGTTGTAGAGTGGTACGTCGTGGACGGCAGTGGCGTAGAATGGAGTGGAGTGGCATAGAGTGGAGCAGAGTGCCCTAAAGTGAAGTGGCTTAGAGTGTTGTAGAGTGGAGTGATGTAAAGTGTCATAGAGTAGAGTGGAGTAGAGAGGAGAGTTATAGAGTGGAGGATTGTAGAGTGGATGGGCGTAGAGTGGAGGGGCATAGAGTGGATGAAAATGCCATAGAGTGGAGTGGCAGAGAGTGGAGTAGAGTGGAGTGTTATAAGTAGAGTGGTATAAAGTGGTGTAGAGTGGAGTGGCATAGAGTGGAATGAGTAACCTAGGGTGTAGTGGCATAGAGTGTCATAGAGTGGAGTAGCTTAGAGCAGTATAGTGGAGTAGAGTGTTGTAGAGGGGAGTAAAGTGTCATAGAGTAGAGTAGCATAGCATGGAGTGGCATGGATTGGAGCAAAGTAGAGTGTCACAGAGTGGAGTGGTGTAGAGTGGCATAGAGAGTCGTAGAACAGAGTGTCATAGAGTGGAGTGTGGTAGAGTATTGTGAAGTGGAGTGTCACAGAGTTGAGTGTTGTAGAGTGGAGTGTCGTAGAATGTAGTGGTGTAAAGTGGAGTGGCATATACTGGTTTAGAGTGGAGGGGCATAGAGTGGCATACAGTTGAGTGGTGTGGAGTAGTGGAGTAGAGTGAAGGAGAGTGTCGTAGAGTGGAGTGTCATAGAGTGGAGTGTCATAGAGTGGAGTCAAATGGAGTGTTGTAGAGTGGAGTAATGTGGCATGGAATGGCATAGAGGGAATTGAGTAGAGTGGAGTAGAGTGGCATAGAGTTGCATAGAGTGGAGTAGTGTCATAGAGTGGTGCGGAGGGTCATGGAGAGTTGTAGAGCAGAGGGTCGTAGAGTAGAGGAGTGCGGAGTGGAGTGGAGCAACGTAGAGCGGAGTGGTGTAAAATGGTGTGACGTAGAGTAGAGTCAGGTGGACTGACATAGAGTGGAGTAAACTGTTGTAGAGTGGAGTGAAGTGGTGCAGAGTTGAATAAGGTTGTGTAGAGTGGAGTGGCATAGAGTGGAGTGGAGTGTCATGGAGTGGTGTAGAGTGACATACAGTGGCGTACAGTAGAATGGAGTAGAGTGGAGTGGCATAGAGTGAAGTAGAGTACCCTAGAGTGAAGGGGCACAGAGTATTGTAGAGTGGAGTGATGTAGAGTGGAGTAGAGTGACTTAGAGTGGAGTAGAGCAGAGTGTCATAGAGTAGAGTAGAGTATAGTGGAGTGGCATAGAGTTGAGTTTAGTGTTGTGGAGTGGTGTAGAGTGGAGTGGAATAGAGTGGTTTGGCATAAAGTAGAGTAGAGTGGCATAGAGTTCTAGGGTGGAGTGGAGAGTCGTGGAGTGGAGGGTCATAGAGTGGAGGGCCGTAGAGTGGAGTGGAGTGTTGTGGAATAGAGTGTCGTAGAGTGGAGGGGTGTAAAGTGGAGGGGCATAGAGTGGAGTAAATGGTCATAAAGTGCAGAGGCTCACACTGTGTAGAGTGGAGTAAACTGTCGTAGAGTGGAGTGGCATAGTGTGGAGTAAAGTCACATAGAGTGGAATGGCATAGAGTGAAGTGTCATAGAGTGGAGTGGCGTGGAGTGGCATAGAGTGGCAGAAAGTGGCATACAGTGGAGTGGCATGGAGTGGAGTGGCGTAGAATGAAGTAGAGTGGCCTAGAGTGAAGAGGCATAGAGTGTCGTAGAGTGGAGTGGGGTAGAGTGGCATAAAATGGAGTAGAGTGGAGTAGAGTAGAGTGTGATTGAGTGAAGTAGAATAGAGTTAAGTGTCGTAGAGTGGAGTGGTGCGCCACAGAGTGGAGTGGAGTACAGTGGAGTGGAGTGGCATAGAGTGGAGTAAAGTGGAGTGTTGTTGAGTGGAGTGATGCAGAGTGGCATAGAGTGGAGTGTCATAGAGTGGAGTAGAGTGTTGTGGAGTGGAACGGCATAGAGTGGAGTGTGGTAGAGTGGAGTGTCATAGAGTGGAATGGAGTGTCCTATAGTAAAGTGGCATAGAGTGGAGTAGCGTTCAGTGGCGTAGTGTGGAGTGGAGTGTCAACAGTGGAGTATTGTAGAATGGAGTGCTGTAGAGTGGAGTGGTGTAGAGTAAAGAAGAGTGTCCTAGAGTAGAGAGGCGTAGAGTGGAGTGGTGCAAATTGGAGTATTCATGGTGTGGTAGCTCACTATCAGTATAGACAACGCATTTTCAGTTGAAAGGACCAGTACATTTACACATACAGTACACAAATGATTATGTGTGAAAATGGCATCAACTAGTGTATTGCTTTATTTTGTTCATATTAAAATATTTGTTTCCACCAAACTTCAGAATTACAAAAAGTGTGCTTCATTTGTGCTGTCTAAATTCTGATATATTCTTAAATATTTGCACAATTCATTTACAGACATTTACATTTTGTTGTGTGATAGAAAAAACCTTTCATTTCCCGCCTCAGTACCCAGTAGAATTGTTACATAAATCCTCTCATTTTGAAGTCAGAGAAAGAAAAGTAAACACCAAGCTCCCTGAGAAGACAGAGCCTGACATTTGACCTATGTATTTGAATGCACAGCAAATGTGACAAGATAAGAACAACATTTAACGGCCTGTTTTCGGAAAGTGAGCACTGGTGGCAGAATAGAGTGAACAGGCTATGTTCCATGGGTGGTACAAAGACATGCTGGACTGCCTAAGAGTAATAAAGCCAGCAAACAAATAGCGAGCAAATGTGAATTACAAACCACAAAGTCAATGGTAAGCAATAGGCAGAGTGCATTCCCAGGGAAGCTTTCAGAATCTCCCCAAGAAGTCTTTTCACAACCAGACAGCTGTGCTGTTTGCGAGGCTTTGACCTTAAATCAAATTAGCAAAATATCCCCTTTCTAATCAACTGGGATTTGGTAGCAGGGAGTGGCATGAAAGGGGCATCCGCTCTTCACTCCCAATTTTAATGGAATGTATTAATGGTTTGTGATCGTAGATGCACTCATACCATGGATCTAATGCAAATTCTTTAGAGGTCTCTCATTCACAAAATGGAAGCTATCTTGTGGTACAGCTTCCACTTTGAAAATGAGTGCATTTGGCATTGGGGGAGCAAACAGTGGTGCAGAGGACCACTACAAACACCCTTAATGTCAATCATTGAATATCAACATTAATTTTTTTAATTAGCCCCTATGTCTTTAAGGGTCAAGGGCTGCTTTAAAAAAATGTTGGCATGTACATCGGTCCAGTTTTGGAACACACTCCCAGTGTCGGTGATGGAAAGGGTAGCTCTGAGTAAGATGGTGCTCCTGCCCTGCTGTCTGTACATGATGCAGAATTCTGTGATTTCATGAGGGCTATGTGCATGGAACTCAATAGCCTATTGGTACCACAATGTGCGCTGGCAGGAGGAGCCGAGTCAAATTAGATATTCTGAAACTGGACCCCGACGAGAGCAGTCTGGGTCTCCCAGATTTGCAGCTCTATCATCTTGCAGGACTTCTGCAGTAGGCTCTGTGGCACTGAAGGCCCTAACTGGGAAAAATGCTTGTTGGCAAGCCTGGTGGATGACAACACCCTCCCCAAGCTGCTGATGAGTGGTGCAGGGGTGCCAGCGGACTGCTCCCGCATAGCGAGGCTGGTGGCTGTGGCATGGAAGCAAGTGGTTCGGAGGGTTTTACGTAAGGCCCGATATGCGTGACTGCTCCCTCTGTGGTGTTTTTTTTTTTATTATTATTATTAATTGGCCAGACATGATCATTACACATACAGATCAAAAAAGAAAATGGATAACTTGGGGAATTACCCTATTGCAAATAGATAATTACAAATCAAAGATTGAGCTTGTCATACAGGGATGGAACTACATAATATATAGAAAATACAATATGAAACAAGTGTCACAGAGACTGCAAAAGAACATAGCTAGGTTGAACAATAGAAACATATCCGTTCTGCAATATATCGACTATAGGGTCTTAAAAGTTCATTTAAACATTAATCTGCGGATCCCAATTGAATCCAACCCAAATTCTATCCAGTCTTTTTAGAAAGCGAATACCTCTGGCTTTGGCCTACGCCAGTTTATTTCCCGAATGACAGCCCACCACTTGGCTGTTCCCGGCGGGAAGATGGGGAGACCAATGCCCTGGAGATACGGAGCCTAGCAGAAACAATTATTAAGATAGCAGACATCTTAAATCAAGATTGAATTCTATTTTGTATCCCATCATAATCTCCTTAGGAGTAAGCTGTAACTTCATATCCAAGGCAAGCTGTTGTTAGTTGGGTCACCCTTTCCCAATATTTCTGGAAGGCAGAACATGTAACACACATGTAGAATAACTGCTGCTGAGCAACCACGCTTAGGATAATTAGTCTTATCAGCACCTATGTCCGCACCCCATTTTGAATTTTTTCCGATGTATAAAACAACATACAAATAGTCTTGAATTACTGCAGTTTTAGGTTTATAGAGTGCAATGAGCCATCAACAGTCTCGAGGGCACTATGAATTTCAGATGGCAAGATCTCAGAAGAAAGCATCCTGCTTCACTTGGCCGCAAGTAGTTGGCTATCATCGATCCTATGTTGACAGAACCCTTGGTAGATTGCGCTAATTAAAGGTTTCCTAAGTGCCTTATGTAAGCAAGACATTATGTCAGAACCTACCAGATCGATGTGGTACTTGCAACCTGATACAAAATAATCTCTTATCTGTAAATATTTGTTTTAAATGATGAGAGAGATCAGCCCTGTGTAGTGGTTGAAACCTTTCCAGCAAATGCAGTCCTTGTTGGATATGACACAGTGGCTGGAAGGCGGCTGCCGAACAGCAGGTGACCTGTATTTGAACGGTATCTTCATCACTAGGACAGATTCTGCCGTACTGTTAAGTGTAGCACCAGGGCAGTTCCTGCACCTTGTGAAGCTCTCCTGCACAGCTCGGGGGATCTGGTCGACCTTTCCTGAGGAGCCGGAGGAATCCTGTACACTCGGGGTCATATTGAAGCAGACACAAGTAGAGGACTCATTTCCCAGCTATGGGTTGCACTGAAGACTGACAGATGCATAGAACTGGGACATGTCCGCACTGGTTGGTCGGCGGATCTGGGGGACCCTCTCTTATAATTTGCACTGGGCATATCTCACACCACAGAGGTTAAACAGGATTTTCCCTGGTCGCTCGGCCACATGCCCTAGGTGCGCAATATCCCCGGCAGGTTTTCTACACATGACGTGGAGTTGTCCATAGCTGGATGAATACTGGGTTCGAGTGGTGCATTGCCTGCTCTTACTTTTGCCACCCCCCAAAGAGGGGAGAAAAATGGGATATCAATTTGCGTTGTTGGGGCTAGTATTGGCTCGGATACACATAGCGATACAATGGATAGCTACTGCCTCCCAGCTGTGGCGCAAATGATTGTTGGATCAGAGTGAGTGGTCGGTTGCAGAGGAATGTAGGCTGCGGCGAGTGCGTATGGATGAGAACACAGAGTGGTATTTCGAGCTCTCAATCAATCAATCAATCACAGAATTTGTAGAGCGCACTACTTACCCGCGAGGGTCTCAAGGCGCTGGGGAGAGGGAAGGGGGGGAATGCTGCTACTGGTCGAACAGCCAGGTCTTGAGTAGCCTCCTGAAGGTCAGCAGGTCTTGGGTCTGTCGTAGGCTTAGTGGAAGGGTGTTCCAGGTCTTGGCGGCGAGGTGTGAGAAGGATCTGCCGCCGGTGGTTGTTCTTCGAATGCGAGGACGGTGGCGAGGAGAGGTCGGCGGAGCGGAGCTGGCGGTTGGGGACGTAGAAGAAGAGTCGTCTGTTGAGGTAGGCTGGGCCAGTTTTGTGGAGTGCCTTGTGTGCGTGGATGAGGAGTTTGAAGGTGATCCTCCTGTCGACGGGGAGCCAGTGCAGGTTCCTCAAGTGGGGGTGATGTGGCTGTGGCGTGGTACGTCGAGGATCAGGCGTGCGGAGGCGTTTTGTATGCGTTGCAGTCACTTGATGAGCTTGGCCGGGGCTCCGCGTAGAGGGCGTTCCCATAGTCCAGTCTGCTACTGACGAGGGCCTGGGTGACTGTTCTTCTTGTGTCTGTCGGGATCCACCTGTAGATCTTGCGAAGCATGCGGAGGGTGTTGAAGCAGGAGGAGGAGACTGCGTTGACTTGCTTGGCCATGGAGAGCGTTGAGTCGAGGATGACTCCCAGGTTGCGTGCGTGGTCGGTGGGTGTCGGGGCTGCTCCCAGCGTCATTGGCCACCAGGAGTCGTCCCAGGCTGAGGGGTTGGAGCCGAGGATGAGGACCTCCGTTTTGTCCGTGTTCAGCTTTAGTCGGCTGATCTTCATCCAATCGGCGACGGCCTTCATTCCTTCATGGAGATTGGCTTTGGCGGCGAGGGGTCCTTGGTGAGGGAAAGGATCAGTTGAGTGTCGTCGGCGTAGGAGATAATGTTGAGGTCGTGTTGTCTGGTGATGCGTGCGAGCGGGGCCATGTAGATGTTGAACAGTGTTGGGCTGAGGGACGATCCCTGGAGTGCGCCGCAGATGATCTCGGAGGCTTCGGATCGGAAAGGTGGGAGGCGGACTCTCTGGGTTCTGCCGTCGAGGAAGGAGGTGGTCCATTCCAGGGCCTTGTCTCGGATCCCTGCGTCGTGGAGGCGTGCGCGTAGAGTGCGGTGGCAGACAGTGTCGAAGGCGGCGGAGAGGTCCAGCAGGATGAGGGCTGCGGTCTCACCATTGTCCAGCAGGATCCTGATGTCGTCGGTGGCGGCGATGAGGGCTGTCTCAGTGCTGTGGTTGCTGCGGAACCCTGATTGGGATGGGTCCAGGATGCTGTTTTCTTCGAGGTATCGGGTTAGCTGTTTGTTGACGATCTTCTCGATGACCTTGGCTGGGAACGGAAGCGAGAGATGGGCCGGAAGTTCTTGAGGTCTCTCGGGTCCGCCTTGGGTTTTTGAGTAGGGCGTTGATCTCTGCGTGTTTCCAGCTCTCTGGGAAGGTCGCGGTCTCGAAGGAGAGATTGATGATGTTGCACAGGTGGGGTGCGATGGAGCTGCTGGCTTTGTTGAAGATGTGGTGCGGGAAAGGGTCTGACGGGGAGCCGGAGTGTATTGTGCTCATGGTCTTGATGGTGTCCTCGATGTTCACGCTGGCCCAGGCTGGCAGGGGGTCGTGGTCGATGGTGTGTGGCGGGTCTGGTGCATCGATCTTAGTTGGGGCTGTCTGGGTGTTGAAGCTGTCGTGGATGTCGGCGATCTTGCGGTGAAAGAAGGTGGCGAGGGAATCGCACAGGGGTTGCGACGGCGGGATGTCGTTGGTGTTGGAGCTGGGATTGGAGAGTTCCTTCACGATGTTGAAAAGCTCCTTGCTGTTGTGTGCGTTGTTGTCGAGGCGGTCTTTGAAGGAGATTCTCTTGGCGGACCTGATGAGGTGGTGGTGGTTACGGATGGCGTCTTTGTGGGCTGTGTGGCTGTCCGGTGTCTTATCACTGTGCCATTTCTTCTCTAGTTTCCGGCAGGTACGCTTGGAAGCTAGGAGTTCCGAGGTGAACCAGCTGGCTCTTTTGGTGGTGTCGCTGTAGGTGAGCTTTTTCAGCGGGGCGAGGGTGTTGGCACAGTCGTCCATCCATCGTCTGGGGAGAGATGGTGGAACGTTTGAGTACGGTGAGTGAAACGATTGAAAGTTCCCCTGGGTCTTCACGGGTGGTATCTCCAGCTTCGTTTTAGACATGGATTAGTGCACATGGAGTGTGCAGCTCACAGTTATGTGAAATGTGCCAAAGGCTCTGCTCGGTGGAGTGCCGGGGGCTTGTGTTGGACCCTCCATGATTTGTACTACTGTGCTGAGTGTTGCTGATAAGGTGGGGCACCCCCCACCCACTTGGTGAGGGCTTTGCGAGACATCTCATGTACATTGTGATACTGACAAGCTTCCTGTGTTTATCTTTGCTGCAATGCTTTGTTGTATTGGTATTTTATGTCTCAAGTATGGAAAATGCTAATAAAGACAACTTTAAAGAAAAAATGTTGGCATGCAGGGATTTTGAATGCAGAGACTGATGCTTGATGTCCCTCCTACCCCTCCTTCCTGCAATAACAGTCATACAAAAGGACTCCTGCCTCAATAATTTTAATGAGGTAGGAGTTTTGCATCTCCCTGCAAAGGAGGGTTTTGTGATGTGACTGATTAATACACCAGTCCCATTGGAAAATGAAGGTGGGAAGGCAAAGCTGTCTGTGTGAAAAAAAGCAAAGTAATTCACTACTCAATTGAAGTACATTTGGCCCTTAAAGGTTATAGGTTTCATAACTTGTGCCAAAATGATGGACTGTAATGCCCCTCAAATGTAGCAATAAGTCATTGTAGCTGTACTTTTGTCCCAAGCTCCTACTTATTTTTCATTTATTCATGCACAGAGAAACCTTGTCCATAAAAGCCTACTGCTGCCCATCTGTCTCTCTTTTGATACAACTGTTACTCTCTCCCAAGGTTCACCAGTACTGGCTGGATGACATGTACCTCAACAATCGCCTGGCCCTTCCAGTGAACTCAAGCCCAGCCGTGATATTCGCTCGCCAGAACTTCCAGGATGTGAACGACCAGCTAAGGTATCTCAGAAGCCCACAACTTTGCCTCCAGTGCGAATGAAAGCATGTGGCCATGGCGCAGTGCACATCCATGTATTCATGGATTCCGCCAAGCTGTCAATTAATAATTTGTTACATGAGCCAATTTATGGAATGTACAACAAGGTCCAAAACTCCCCCTTACTCATCTGTTTGAGTTGGGACCAGCAATATGTTCTATAAGTGCTATTATCATCCCACTTAGCATGTGGACTTACCGAGACCATGGGCAGGCAGGTCTACCAAGAGCTTAATTTTTAAAAAACATACAAGTGCAGGGGCCTGAAGAGTTTCATAGGAGCGCGCCATCTACACTGCCAAACGCCAGGGTTGCTAAATATCAAGGCTGACTGGTCCTGATTCCACCTCATGCATCTTGAAAATGAAATCTGGTCCCCAAAAATAAAGTGGCGTAGAAAGAGGGGGGGGGGGGGGTGGTGATCCGTCCATGGTGGCACGAGTTTTGGGGCGGCACCTTCCCCCCCCCCACTCTTACCTGCGGGACAGCAAATGCAGGGGACCACCACGCAGGTAAGAGCGGCAAAAGGTCTTGCTACGCCACTGAAAAAATAAATGCTGGTGCCCACTCCCAGAAGCCACCAGCAGAAATAAGTACTGAGTTTAGCTTTGGGAGACCTCAGACTGGTCATATCAGATGTCGCTTATTTGTCAGTTTTTAAATTACTGATATTAGTATGATTACGATAATTTGAATTAAGTCCTTATGCCAACCAATTCCGGCTTCCAAGATCCACATTACAAACACCCTCCTCCCAGTGCTTAATTTGTAAAAAAAAAAAAATGCCGGGGCTCTTGTAAGGAGGTTACTGCAGCTTGCACCACACATTGCCCCTGCCATGCCGCCAATGAAAGTAGCAACACAACTACGAACCATCACACTCCTATAAGTGTGACATATTAGGCTATTCCAGGCCCCCAGAGACATATAAATGGCTTGGGCGCAGGTAATAGTTGTTTTTAATTTATATTGAAGTAATAATTAACTGTTGTTGTGGTCATCTCTAAATTAGTCAGACAGCGCCACCTTGTGGCAGACTGTCACAAGCCCTGGTTTTTGATAATTAAGTGGCGGTGCAGAGCATCGGAAACAACCGGCTCAAATTAAGCACTGGCTCCTCCCCAAAAAAACAAGAAAAGGCAAAATGTCAACAAAGAGTTTCAAGCTGTTCATAAATATTAATTACTAAAATGAAGCACAGTATGAACCTGACGATTCTTAGTGCTCAGTTCAAATCTAGAAAAAGGTACTAGCGCTCAATCGTTATCAACATTTTCTTACATTACTTCCTTGATTACTACTGGTCGGTAGATAACACCCACTAGAAGTAGAACATACCACACTGTGGTAAAATTCATTGCAACGGGCTACAGATGGAGGCAGACTATTTTTTTCTAATATATTTTATTGTTATTTAAAATATAAAAGAAGTGCAATGGCAGCATTGAGCAGCGTTGAGCAGATTATGACAGAGCAGAAAATAAATAGATTAAATTATCCAGTTCTAATTCCATCATGGTACAATAAATCCCAACCAGAAACACTTCTGAAAAAATTCAAATGGCATAAACTCTGGCACACTCTACACTCCCCCACCAAGAATACCAGCAACCACACTCAAAGCAATATCAGTGTTTGTGAAATCAATCAACCCATGAGGTTCACAGGTACGCTTAAATCCATGAAAGTCACACCTTCAGGTTCCTAACTCTTCACCACCTACAGTTGCACCCACCTGCCCAGCTAGATGGTGGGTGGTCGCGAGCTAAATTGATCCCTAATCCTCCCCCTCCAATGAGCATCCCACCAAATTTACTCTGCCCTTAAACAATATTAACAAGTGTACCAAATGCAGGACCTCCCCCAAGAAACTGGCAGCGAGCCAGTGGCGTAATTCAGCCCCCGCAGCCCCTCCCCCCCCCGGTGCGGGGGGCCCCCAAGCTCCATGGGGCCCCCTAAGCACAGTATTCTGGCGGGAAAGCTCCTGAATGAGTCCGGAGGGGGGCCCACCACGTACCTTGCAAGTTTTGTTACGCCAGTGCAGCGATCTAACGTCTGCCATCCATTATCACTGATGCACTCAGTCCCAGTAGTCAGTGCTCACGGCAGCCTATTATTTGATGGATCAGTTAGTGGTCTAAACATCTATGCCCAAATTATGAGGTCCTCCACTAGCCTGTCGTCTCCGAGCACGTTCCATCAATGACTCCTCTGCTGTAGCCCTTTACACCATATTCTTAACCCATTTGTCAACCCCTGGCAACTGAGTTCTGAGCCAGTGAATGACTATCCTCCATTACCTGAGCACCACTGCTAACAGCTGAAATGTCCTGGCCATTTTCCCTTTCTTCCATTTGGAAAGAAGTCCAAGCAAGAAGTGCCGAAATATGAGCTGTACTGCTGAAGGTAAACTTAAAGCTGGTAGCAATTGCTTTACCATTGGTTGTAACTGAAAAACTGCTATACATTTCCTTCGTTATCTTTTTTATAAACCTATTTCGAAGGAGAATCCTTAAACTTGTTCCCACACACATTCAAAGCACTAGGCTCTCTTTTCTCCACTTACACAATCCTGGGTGGTAACTGTGACACCAGTGCATATGGATACTGCCAGGTGCAGTATTCATAAGCTGTTTAATTACTACACCATTACATATTTCAGAGCTTAGAAGAGGGGATCACACTGTAACAACATGTATTTTTCCCCATAGTGCACAAACTCAGAATGGCAGGGTTTACTCACACGTTTAGTGCCATGTTTTACCACACCATGTTTTTAACCCACCAGGGTATGTATTACAGATAGTGCCCTAGGGGTGCAACAGGAGTTTGTTTCTGCTTCTTGCATCCCCGAGGCATTTTTGTATTATAGAAGGGGTTGCATATAATCATGTACCGCCCTTCCACAATGTGGATTGTGCCAGTACAAATTTTGTGCCAACACGATTAAAAGGAAACATTTCCTCATTTGTGTAGGAGCGTGGCCTGCAGGAGGATTCCTTCAATCCCTTCAAAGTGTGGCCGGTTCGCCTCCAATAAATCACAGAGTTTCTGTTTGAAACAGTGGCCCTGTCTTTTACCAATCAGGACAGGGCACTTTTGTGTAATATGGTGCACTGCCGTGGTCTGCATTGGACTTACCTAATTAAGGGTGCGCCGTGGCGCAAGCAGGGGCAGTATGCTCGGGGGCAGATTTACAAGCCCCTTGCGCCACTTTTGCGTCACTTTTCCCATGTTAAAAGTGACGCAAAAGTGGCGCAAGGGGTTTGTAAATCTGCCCCTCGATGTGTAATGTTGGCTCAGTTATAATCCCAGTCTGGATACAAACTTCTGTTTGTGCCCGAATCAGCAAATGCGTAGAAGCTAAATCTGTGCAGAACTTGAAAGCATCTGCCCCATTCTCTCTCTTTTGAGGCTTCCTAAAGTCACTGGTGCAAGCGCGGAAATCATTTAAAAAATTTCCACAAGTAACGTCACCTTAAAACATACTTAGAGAATCTGGAAGTTTCACGATTTACTAAGTCCAGGAGCGTCCAGTACGTTTTGGAGGGAGGGGGGCAGACGGGACACACACATGCACACACACACATAACACTCACAGCCAGGCATTCACACACACGCGCACACACACATCCACACATACACAAACACATCCATTCACAACATTCTTTACCAAACATTAATACATACACGCATGCACCAAACATTAATTTAAAAGAAAACAAAACGCACACTTACCTGCAGCCAGCTCTGCCTCTGAGGTTCCAGGAGGTTTGGGACTGCTGCCTTCCCTCATTGGCTGACCTTAGGGAAGGCAGGAGTCCCAACGTCATCACAGAGTAGGATGGGGTCAGTGAGATTGCTCACCCCACCCCACACTGTGATGAAGTGTCACTGATTGACACTCGACCCTGGGAGCTTCAGGGCTTAAAACTGAAGTGCCCAGGAGTGAGACAATCAGTGACGCTACCCCTCGTCACTGAGGGGAGGGTCTCAGGGCCCTTTGCTAAGCTGAGGATGTCACGCCCACAGGAGCTGTGACTTCCTCAGCACAGCAAAGTTCAGCTCAGGCAGTCAGGAGCCTGCGCATTTTGCGCATGTCTGAACTGAAAGTGAACAGTGTCTGTCGGGCTGACCTTTGTGCAGCCTGACAGACACTGTTGTGAGGGGCAAAAGGGGAAGGGGCGTGGCCCCTCAACCCCAGTGGACACGCCGCTCCTGCCTAAGTCAATGAATCTTTGCCACCGTATTAGAATGGAGCATCACACAAAATAGTCATCATTATTTTGATTTGATGTAAAAAAAGAGAGGCTTGGTGAAGTTTCAAAAGTTTATTTCCTCTTTAAGAGATTAGTCGGTATTTCGATCTTTTTATTCGGATTAGTCCAATAGATCCAATTCAGAAATTATCAAAAATAATTTTGGTTAGAACAAGCATAATAAATAACAGAGTGTTCCATTCTGAATTTACGCCCTATTCTAAACAAAAGTGGCATTCTCAACACGGCGGTAACATGCGATAGTTCCCCTATAACGAGGCAAATGTCCGCGATAACATTACCGGGATGGCGATAAAAATCTCAACCCGAACGTGAAAAAAGTTGGGATGTGCCCAACCGCGATAAAAAATCCAGCGATAAGCAGCGCCAGGCCTGCAAGTCCCACAAGTCAGGCTGCAAAAAGCACAATAAAAGCGGCAACACAAAACACAAACAACTGCGAAGCACCATGGAGGTAGCCGGAGCAAGCACAGAGGACAACCAGAACCCCACATGCCCCACGGAGGACCAGCCTGGGACCTCAGGGTCAGGGAAGGGCAAGGAGAAGAAGAAGAGAAAGACGCGGTTCAGTCCGCAGGAAAACAGGATCCTGATCACGGAAGTGATAGAACACCATCAACAACTGTTCGTCACCTCCACTGTGTCATTGGCAACAAAAAATGGAATATGGCAGTCCATCCTGGACAAGGTGAATGCAGTCGGAGTGCTGAGGAGGACAATGGACGAGGTCAAGAGGTGCTGGAATGATGTGAAGCGCAAGACCAAGCAGAAACTCGCAGACAACCAGAAGGCAGCAATGCAGACTGGAGGTGGGAGTCCAGCGCCACAGGAGGAGCTGGATGAGATGGAGGAAATGGTGACCACAGTCATCAGTGTGGAGACGGTGGCAGGAGTTTGGGGACTGGACACTGCTCAACATGACCCGACACAACAGCAACAGGGTGAGTAACCACCAGGGACTGGGGGGACGGGGGGAGATGGGCACAATGGCACACATGCACAACTAAGTAGAGCACATCTGCGGACAAACCATGGCCAAGAGTCACAACACCAACCAAGAGCCCAATTTACCCAAGTCTGCAACATCACAGCACTGCATAAGCACAGAAGTGAAAGCTACACCGCCTGAAAGGGATAAGGGCCAGCCAAATCAGAGCTGAAGGGGCAACTCACCTACAATGCAGCACACACACATAAGATCCAGAGCACCGCAACATTTACAACAATGTTGAACAAACAGCAACACCAGCACAACAGAACAGAGGACACAACTGCTGCTGCTTGTGTGTGGAAAATGGCCATTCGCATGTGGCATAGCAGGAAACTGTGAGATGATAATGTACTAGTACAACCCCCCATCCCTGATGGTGTAATAATGCATGTATGGCCGTGACCCAGATAGGCAGTAATACACACATTGTCATACAAATCAACACTCATCACAGTTGAATACAAGTGAAGGTGCGAAGACTTTATTAGCATATGCGTGTCAGTACGGCCAAGATAAGTGCCACAACATGCAGACCAATGCAGCAGTATGTCAGAACGTGGAACGTTGCCAAGCACCGCTGTCCACTCCGGGGGAGTGCCGCACCATTCACAGGTGTGTGTTTACCCGCGTTGTTGTCCGCTCATGTATTCGGAGTCCAGGCGAATGCAGCCATGTCCACTGTCGTCGTGGGAGATGTGACCAGAACCCCAAGTTCCAACAAGGTGTCGGGACATGTGCAATGTGTTCCAAACTGTTGTGTCTGTAGGTACGTAGTTACACGTCCATGAAAGCTAGTGCAGCTTCGTAGGCAATCATTTCCAACATGAGGTCGTTGTCGACTTCATCGAACAGGACGGCAAGGCTAACCATTAGCAGGTCCGGACAGATGTGCTGCGTCCACCCCCTTTCACCAATTAGCACTACAGCCCAATAGGGGAGCGGCTCAATTTGGTCACTGCACACGAGGATTTCTGCAATCTCCCAGGTCCAGCTGCCAGCATGTATGCCAAGTATCCAGGCATCCCATAGACGGGTGTCACGATGACACTCATGGTCGTGGGCCAACAGGGGGCGCACACACATGTCGAAATCCAGTTCGGCTACCGTCCTGTTGGATAGGCAGACATCCATGGACCACTCGAATATGCACGAGCGACAATGCAACACCGGCTGCACGCAGGTGGCGTTGGCAAGGCGGAAGCTTAGCCGGTAACTGATCCGCAGCACTACCAATGGCAGTGCCCCCAGTAAATGCAGCATACGTGCACGGTACAGTTCCACGTGACTGGGGTTGTGCATGTGTCCGGGATGGTCTGCCATTGCGTTAGTGGCTCTGGTTGAAGCGGCACTGTTCTGACCTGCGCCAGTTCTGTGGATGAAATGCCACAGCTCGGATCAATGAGTTGTTGAAGTGTGCAACGGTTATACGCTTGGGATGGTTTGGGAGTAAGTGTGAAGGCCATTCCATGCAAGATAACTCCAAGCAAGGACTTCTGTGTGCGGGGTGTGTATACGTTGGTCTGCCGTCGGGCTGTGCGTAGTGTGGGAGTCGGCCTCAACTGCTATCGTATCTGTCAGGGGGTGCCGGGTACATGCAATTCCGAGGTCGGAGGTGCAGATGTGCTTTCACCTGATAGTTCAGCCAAAGGAGCTTTCATCCCTAATGTCAGTTTGTCATCTGCTTGCATTCATGAAGTGTGATGTGGCTTGTTGGGTGTGAGGTGGGATGTGTGCGACTTTGGGATTCATGTTTGACATGACTTGCATGTGGCAAATGAGCGGCATCACTGTGTGTTACGTTTCCTCACAGCTGCTCCTCCCTCCCCCCGAGCCTATTTACTTGTGTGCGCTGCGCGGTTGCATCACTTGCACTCCAACGGCACACCATTGTCGTGCCTGTCTGCGCATGTCCACAAGCCTGACAACGACATTGGGATGTTGGCCGTTGAAGGTGGGCGGGCACGTGAGTGTAGGCCGATGGTGAGGATAGTGAGGACACAGATGTAGAGTTCATGCCTGACTGAACTCGCGCTGCGACTAAGGCTAGGCATTTGGCTCATGCTGTGGCAATACAGATACACACAACACTTGGCATGTATGAGCCAAGATCCCGAGCGGTCTTGCGCTCCTTCATTTCCCCGTTCGTTTGAGCCCGCCCTCCGGGTGCATGTTACATTGCAACATTGTCGATTGCGGACTGGGTGGCGCCGACACTACAACAGTGACACACTCATTAGTTACTTCCTTGTCCAGGCCAGAACTGAACCACGCCCAGAGCCCCGGGCAAATCCTTCACACCCCTACGCTAGCTTGGCGAACGCCGGCCCAGCCCACTCCGCTTACGCTTACAGGGGGGGACGACAAAGCTACGTGTCCAAGGTCTTACCCACTGCCTGAGGTGACATGGTTGCGTCTGCTGTCCACAGCACAATGTAATGTGGTAGGGCCCGGGCCATCATGCATACATTATGACCACACGGACACACTTAGATAGATAGTGGAACTGGCTACGGGCATGTGCGCCCGGCCCCTTTTTATTACCAGGGTCACATGTCCAGTGACGCCTGTGCTGGTTGGGTGTGAGGTGAGTGTAAGCCAGCCCTCAGGGAGTAGTTGGTGCTGGCAACAACTAGAACAGTGATCATCGGATCACACACACAGATTCAATCATAAAGGGTCCATGACTTGTGGTGCACTGAGTTAGTGGCACCGGATGCACGGCGGCCGGCACGGGCCTACCGCCACGTAGCGATGACTTGAGCTGCACTGAGGTGGGGCACCAGAGCTGAGCGTGCTCATGTGAAGAAATTGTTTATGAGTTGGTCCCTTCGGGATATTCCTGCTGCAGCTGCAGTGGGGTGTGGTACACCTGCCTCATCTTCATCATCATCGTCCCAGGTCTTCCCCACTGCCTGAGGTGACATTGTTGCGTCCGCTGTCCACAGCACATAACTCAATCATGAAGGGTCCATGAGTTGTGGTGCACTGAGTTAGTGGCACCTGAAGAGCTGATCAGGGTATCAAGCTGATGATGGCATCCAAGACAGGTGTAAGCAACTTTGATAGGCTGGCTGTGAGACCCCTCCGACTCTGGCAGTTGTTGGTTGGAGGTGGTCCTGGCGGTGGTGGCGGGTGTGCAGCCAGCGATGATGGCGTGTCCTTGCAGGTCAGGATTGGATTTGATTTGTGAGCCCTGCTGACCGCAGTGTAGGCCTGAGGCAGCGGTCAGCAAGGACCCACAGCCACGTGACGATGACTTGTGGTGCACTGAGTTAGTGGCACCTGGAGCGCTCTGCGGGTGCGCGGCCTGCGCTGATGCGTCGTCCGGGCGGGCCGCACTGGAAGCAATGTCTGTTGCCTACTGGACTGCGCCATGAATAAATGAAGACTCAATTTGAAATGTGAGGCCCTGCTGACCGCAGTGTAGGCCAGAGACATCGGTCAGAAAGGGCCCACAGCCACGTGACGATGACTTGTGGTGCACTGAGTTAGTGGCACCTGGAGCGCTCGGCGGGTGCGCGGCCTGCGCTGATGCGTTGTCCGGGCGGGCCGCACTGGAAGCAATGTCTGTTGCCTACTGGACTGCGCCATGAATAAATGAAGACTCAATTTGAATTGTGAGCCCTGCTGACCGCAGTGTAGGCCGGAGGCAGCGGTCAGAAAGGGCCCACAGCCACGTGACGATGACTTGTGGTGCACTGAGTTAGTGGCACCTGGAGCGCTCGGCGGGTGCGCGGCCTGCGCTGATGCGTCGTCTGGGCGGGCTGCCCTGGAAGCAATGTCTGTTGCCTACTGGACTCTGCCATAAATGAATCAAGACTGAAATTGACTTGGGGGACCTGCTGACCACAGGGTAGGCCGGAGGCAGCGGTCAGAAAGGGCCCACGGCCACGTGGCGTCGACTTGTGTTGCACAGGGTCAGTGGCACCTGGAGCGCTCAGCAGGTGCACAGCCAACGATGATGCGTCGTCCGGGCGGGCCGCACTGGGGGCAATGTCTGTTGACTAGTGGTTTCCTCCATTAACAGAAATGTGGCACGATTTGAATTGTGGGACCTGCTGACCGCAGTGTAGGACTAAGGCAGTATCCGGCACACACATGACTCCGTGTTGCTGTGCCGCTGGATGCGCTGGGGGCCTGTGTCGCGGAGTCTGGAGGTCACGGCGGCGGACTCGTGGCAGGGTGAGGTGCGCCGCCCTGGCAGACGCGTTGCCCATCACGGAAGAGAACCACGCCCAGGGCCCCGGCCTTTTTATCCGCACTCCTACGCTGGAGTGGCGTACGCCGGCCCAACCCACTGCGCTTACGCTTACAGGGGGGGACGGCACAGCTACATGTCCAAGGTTTTCCCCACTGCCTGAGGTAACATGTTTGCGTCCACTGTCCACAACACTACAAACCCCAGCAGTATATGTCCACATGGACATGTCTGTGCTCTGCATTCTGTGGTCTGTCCAGCACATCACCGCCACACTTGGCATTGTGTACATTCTTCTTCATGGGTGAGTTGCCTCCTTCACACATACTTGGTTCCCACCTCTCCCCACATTCTGCACTTGTGTGGCTGAGGAGCCATGCCGTTTTCGGAAGGTCCGCTGTCTTGTCCTACGCTGCCTCGGTGGTAGTCCAGGAGGGGGTCCGGAGGGGGGGATCCTGGGGGTGGTGTCGGTGGGTGTTGTGGCCCTCTTGGGTCTCCGAGCTGCATGTTCATTGGCTCCATGGCATCTGTGGGTCTTCAGATGTGGCTCTGGGCTGGGCTCCCTTTCATACTGCAGGTAGTCGTCCTGCTTAGCACCAGCAGAAGGCAGGTGTTAAATCCCTGCAGCTAACGTGCCTTATCGCCTGTTCTTGGTTCGCATCGCAGATCTGACTGGTCATTGAGATTCGCGCGAAGTGGTGTTTTCGTGTGTTTTTGCACGGAAACGCCTACTCTGCATATCATTAGCATTAGTTGTCGCACTCATCCGTGGTGATGTTTTTTGCGGTAGCTATCGCAGGGAAACTGGCGATGTTGGCAGTTTGCACCAGCTTGTGAATAGGGCGAAAAATCTATCGCCACTTTTGCGGCGCTAAAGTGCCGATAAATCGTCGATGAGTCCTTGAGGAGAATATGCCCCTAAGAAAGGTAGAACTCCCCATAAAGGGTAGTTCCGGAGACTCAGTCAAGTTCTCCAAACAGCTGCAGTAGCAACCGTTAAGACAGGTAGAAGGAAAGAACCACCGCAGTAGCTATGATTGACATAGGGATAGTAAGTCTCCTCACTTAGAGCAAGGATAATCGAAGAAAACCACTGTTAGCAATATCTTATGGTAATTCGAGCTAGCACCATAAAGTGTAAGGGGCAGGGTAGGACTCTCTAGCTAGGAACACGTACTATATTGAAAAGCCACTAAACATGTTGCAAAAACGGGTGAATATGTCATCAACGTTCAATGGAAGAAGATCTTCCGATGGTCCATTGTCTTCATCCTCGATTCCCACGGTAAACGTCCATGCTGATATGATGTCATTTAGATGTGGCTACAGCTTATTACAAAAAGATGCATCTACGAAGGTTCTCATGAGAACCTTTTTGCAAGCCTACTCTATTAGCTGCTCTGTGTCCCATCATGTAACAATGAGCTATTCTATAAAATGAAACATTTAAACCTGGTATGTCCTAGTTAGATCACGAAATTTAAACAGCAACTAGTATTTTCTTTCATTAATATGCTTGTTTATTATGAATATGTGGCAGAGGAAGCAATCTAAATACAGTGAAATCATATGGTATGAGGAAAGAGAAATACAATTTTCAGGAGAAAGCACATTTCATAATGAGGTCAGATTCTACAATTCAGTTGTAACATTAATTCATCTTTTGCGAAAGCATCTATATTCTTAAAGGGATAGAGCAGAATAAAAAAATAGTGAGGCCTAGCAGTGTGAGAGCGATAGAAATGAGAGCTTTCTGCAGAAATAAGCAGCATTGTCACTTTTGGACATTTAATAAAAGCACATTTTACTAAAGTCTATTTTATTACACATTTTTATGTTGACGTTAAGGCACATTTCCGTATTAATAGGAGGTCAATTTTTCGTTCAATTTTTCAACTTCCCCAATCCCCCATCTTATGATTTATAAAATCATCACATCTCTACGTTTCCCATGTGAGTCCATTTCAGAGTGCACTTTCATTGTCAGTTGAGTCTCATCTTTTTCTTTTTAGGCCTCTGAATTTTAATGAGTTCAATATTCAAAGAATAGTGAGGCCTAGCAGTGCGAGAACGACAGAAATGAGAGCTTTCTGCAGAAATAAGCAGCATTGTCACTTTGCACGTTTAATAAAAGCCCATTTTCTTAACAAGGCACATATCTCTATTATTAGGTGGTAAATATTTTGTAAACGTTTTCAACTTCTTCAATGGTTTAGGGTCAAATATCACTAATTACCCGGTAAAGGAGGTTAAATCAAGCATTTCTATGAAATATTTGGAATTGGAGTTTTCGTTTAGGTTCTACAAGAGGGCTCTTGCCTCTGTCTCTGCATCACATGATACGGTGATGGACAAAAATATTCACGTCTGGAGTGCACCTCGCTCCTGCGTATTAATAATAACTAGGTGATGGCTTTGCAACAGTGAACAAAACAGCACACATGCCCTTTGTCAAAACACAGCCCCTTTAAACATTTTGCAAAGTATCTATTTAAATGCACAGCACATACCCCAGGGGGAATAATGTTCCCTTTCAAGCACGTTGACACCTACACGTCTACACTTTAAGGTCTTACACGCTAGGTTTTTTTTTTCTCGTGCAGGTATGTATGCATTGGTATTCTATCTAGATCCAGGCTTACAAGGATACAAGATCGTGTGCATTAAGTGGTTATTTAAATTAGTTAATTACTTCTCACATTTACACATGCAATTCAAGTCTCAAGGGGAGAGGATGGAGCCTTACGGCTAGAGCGGTCGACCTCGAAGCGGGGGGAACCGGGTTCGAGTCTCGGCATGGACGCTCAACATCCTGTGATTCTGGGCAAATCACTTAATCTCCCTGTGCTCAACACAAAAAAATGAATGTGTCCATCTATAACAAAACTGGTGCTCATGTAAAGCGCTCTGATATCTTCGGGGCTAGTTCGCGCTATATAAAACTCTAAAAAAGTCACTTATATTTTACATAAAGGGTGATTAGATACATAATCACGCTCTTTAGACTACAGTTAAGTCAAGGCCAGGATTCGAACTCACGTCCATAGTATCCTACACAGCCAGCTAAGCTAGAGGACCAAATGCAAAATTTTATTCCTTAAAGGGTCCATCTGGCTCCTATCTTCTTCGTTCTATGTATGCAAAGATGTGTTCGGTATGCTTTGTTTGTTATACATTGTGTTTAGGTGTTTTTTTGTCCAAGCTTGCCTTTTCTCTTTCTTGCATTTGGAATTTAACAAAATGCGCATTATATTTCCCCGTAGAGTTCCATTCTTTTTCTTCTTTTTCCATTCGGTGGGAATGACAACTCTTCAGCCTATGTGCAGAGTGCAGCGCAATGTGCACAGCAGTACCATGAGTTCCAAAGAAATAGCATGGCCTACTGCACACGTGTACACTGCCCGTGTGGAATGTGGGAAAAGGTTCAGTCTGCACCCCCTCTCATGGGGTCCTCCAAGCAACCCTTGTCACCCTTCAGAGAGGGGTGCAGTGTGATTGCACTTCCCATGGGGGCGCAGAGTCCTTATTTAATAGTCCATGCCTCCTTAAAAAGGGTAATTGGGGTGACAGGCTGCCTAAATCTATCCTAGTGGTGGTGAACAATCAGTGTATCCCTTAGGGGACAGCAAGGTTCCTAATTTACATTAGGCCAGGGATCAAGATTCTGATATATAATAGGGCAATGATTAATTGAAAAGTCATTAGACATGCAAGTTGAGTAGCAGGCGTTGTGTCAAGACTAAGTGAGTTTACAGGTGAGTATTGAAAGAGAGATAGGAAGGGGCCAGCCTTATTTTGAAAGGAATATTACTGCAGACCTTGGAGGTGAAGACAGAGAAAGAACATATTAATGTGGAAGTCTGGTTTCATTGTTTAACTTTAAGTTAAATATAATTTGGCTTGCAATAATGCATCTACTTCCTGGTAATATGAGTATCTTCCTTAGCTAGCGAAGTGTGTTAAGTTTCAATGCCTTAAAATGATATGGGCTGACATGAGTATCCAGCAAGACTGGAGAGGGAGCCAATTAAGATTGATTAGTACTGGTATAATGAGAACAAATGTCTTTGCAACTGTGAACAATCTCGCAGCAGTATTCAAGGATAGCTTATAGTTGGGGTCATCTAACTGCAGGGAGGCCAGTGAGTAGAGCAATCTCACATTGCAACTATGAAATGACTAATGCATGCGTTATATTTTTTAGATGATCATCAGGTATAAAATTCTTAAATGATTTCAAGAATATTAGTTAGACTAGGCACCTTTTACCATATGATGTGTGAATCTGTGTGAGTCTATTGTTAAGACCGATACCAGGGGATTTGGCATTGTGTATCATTTTAGAGAACAGACGAGTTTCTTGGATTTTAGTCTGCAAGTTCTCAGCTAAATTATTGTTGACATCACACAAGACCTGACAGAACCTGACGTCAATAGGACCTGCTTCGTAGTACTTTTTTCTTTCACCTAAGAATGCAGAAGGGTTCAGAGAGAGAGAGAGAGAGAGAGAAACACAGCTGAGCTCTTACAATAGTTTCAATGGTGCACAGGATGGTAGTTTTCATGAAAAAGTAAGGTGAGGCAAATTTGAAGACGCCAATTGGGACACAGTACTGCAAGTCGAGAGGAAACTTCAGAAAATAATCTCCATGGAAGTCCCTCAAAGTGCACAGCAGCATGTTTCTATCTGGATGCTATATGGTGGATACTGGGAACTTATGACTACAAGGTGGTCTGTGCTGCAGGAAGCCAGAAAGTCAAAATCACCTTTAATGTTGGCAGCCTGGGTCTGTGGCAGAGGCGACATGGAACTGAAGCTAATGAATTTGACTGGACCAGAAGAGGCAGCTGTAAGGAGAGTGGGAAAGAATGTTAGGGCAGTTGACCTAGAACTAGACTCAAGGGTCACAGTATATGGTCGGCAGCATTGGCAATAATGTGGCACATTGTTTGTAATGTTTGGGCCGAAGGGACACCAATGGCAAAGTGCTAGTCCTAGCAATGGTCATAATTTGTGACATATGATAGCACCCATAGGAAATTTCAAAAACAAAATGGGGTCAACTTATGGGGCGGTTGAGTTTTAATTGCTTGGCAAACCATGAAAGGACTTGAATATTTAATGAGTGTCACAGGGGAAAGAATCTCACCAACCCGCAGACCCCCCTATAAGTCAGACTCACTTACACCCATAACCTACTACAAATCAGCTAAATGTTCCCTTGACATATCATTGGTCAAAGGTCATATGATATCACTTCCTGTGATGTCATTAAGGTCAAAGGGTATATGATGTACTTTAGCTACCCCAGGCATTTTGGTGAATCAACATCCATGCCTCAAACATATCAAAAGTTACTAGAAACACGCCACTAGTGGTGCCATCAGCAATGGATCCTTTGCAAAGGTTACTTCATCATCTTTCAGTGATGATTGCTATATTCAGGTGTTAAATTAGTACCAATGAACAAAACTTTGTTCAAGTAGTATTAATGTGTGTTAAAATGATGAAGTAACGGAATAATATTGCCAGAAACGATGCCACATTACGCTGCATAGTTGCCTTTTTTGCTAGGTAATTCCGTCAACCCTCTTGCATATTTGGTCCTTTGTTGCATAATCAGAATCACATGAAGACTGCAACTGAGATGATAACCAAGAGGAAGTAGACGGGAACACTACAGAGAAGCAAACAGGGGAGCCGGTTCACCTTAACCAAAAGACATGATAAGTTATAAGTGTGATAAGGGGATAGGGCAAGTGAAGAAAAATTTACTTTTCTTAACTAGAGAAAAATATATAAGGTGAGCATGTTATGGTTTATGTTTGCTATAGGAATTAAGGCAAACACAACAAGATGATGGACGGAGTGCTGAAACTTTTCAACCACTAACCCATAGTCAACAGACCTGGGTTGAATCCATTGTTCTTTTGCTCACTATGCCACCCCAGTTTTGACCCAGCCATATGCAAATCAGTCTTGACCCTGCTTCTCATGAGAACAGTCCAGCCCGAACTGCCAGGCCAGGTCCTCCCTGGACCGGAAACAAGCATCCTGGGACCAATTTCGGGGCATCATCCCATATCAGCCAGGCTAGCTTGAATCCAGTGGCGCAGTGAGCATGGGACCCACGTCTAGGCATACCCTTCCCACTTAGGGTGACAAATGCAAAAGGAACAATTGATGGACGGAATGCTGAACAATGCAAACATTCACCCCCAGTCACCCCTCATCAGCCAGGCTAGCTTGAATCCAGAGGCACAGCTATAAGAATCAGCAAATAACCAACAGCTCGACCTATTTGTTGTTCATACTTTTTTTTATTGATTTATCATACACTTTTACATCATTAATGCAACAGAGTGGTGGCCCCATTTCAACAAAAAAAAAACGAAATGGCAGTAGGAAAGAAAAGAAGGGAGCAACCTTAATAATTGAGGGAAGATCGATAGAACACTAAATAAAAAAAGATGTAAAAAAAATAGCCTATGGTCCCCACATCTGCCAGCCACTGCATCTAAATGCATACTGGGTGCACAATAAGTATATACACAAGTCTTAAATATTGTAATATATTGTCAAAGAATATACACAACAAGTTAAAAAAAACTAATAAAGAGCTATGGAAAAAAACTTAAAAATCACACGATGGTATTTGCCCTTTTGTCAGCTTGTTGAAGGCCCTTGTATCTGGTTAAAACCCAAGTTGAAGGTCGCCGCTTCTTGTTCTTTGAGGCTCCTGCCTCCTTTTACTGTTGAGATGCTGCACTCTGCGGCTTCCAATCTTCTAATGGATGCCTGTCCTCAAACACAAACATTCATTTAATTTTCCGAGGCTGGCATGCCATCAGCTAGTTCTTTGCAGATAGGCCTTCCACGGGGAAGTCATGTTCATTTCCCTGAGTGCTCATCCTGATTGACGCTTTACCATTTTGAATATCCATGTATCAAACAAGGGCAGAAGAAATCAGGCGAGTCACAAGATGGCCGCCAATTGCACTTCACATCCATCACCTACATGCAGGGTAACGGGAATTTTAGCACAGCTCACAGCATCACATGCAAAGGTCAAAAAGGTTATTATCTGTTTAAATGCCTTTTCCGCTGATGTGGGTTACTCCATCCTACTATTTAAACATGATTTAATATGGAGGATATTTGCATTTTTGGTGCAAGAAAATAAACAATGTGAACTTCTGTATTCATCATGGTGCACTTTTGAAGTTCATAAAGTTTCTGTGACATAAATTTATTTTTTTCTGATGAATATGCTTTAGTTGTTCAGGCACAGCCTGCATCTAGACATCCTAGCAAACTGGATATCATCCCACAAAAGGATTCATAATTTTTATGAAACCCACCAAAAAAAGGAGCTTTTGTCATAAAACCCCTAGTCCTAGCCACGGTTCCTGAAGGGTAAGTATATGCATGATCATAATGCGTGCAGTGCGAAATTACTACATGTTTTGTCTTCCAAAAATCACGTCTACTTCTACTAATTCCGGAGAAGGATGTTAGGATAATAAATAAGTTATGGGTAGCCTGGTAATGAGAAATCCCATGTCTCATGCAAGGGTGTGGTCATAGGACCTAAATTTAGGCAAGGAAGGCTAGCCCTCCGCAGAAAAAAAATACTATTTGTGTTAGCATAACCAGGACAGTTGGTTTTTTCAACTTTTGTCAGAAAATAAAGCAAGAAGCTCTTTCTTCTCTCGATCAACTGGATCCGTTGTGAGCCGGAAAAGACCCGTTCACATTTCTGATGCTTGCAACAATGAAATATATGCTAAAAGCATATCTAGATTCCCTCCTTGTCTGTAGGTGGGCTGAAAGGTACCAAGTGAGGCTGCCCCCACCCTAATGTTTGTCTCCTCTGCAGGGGCGGCTCTCCCGGAATGACGCAGGAGCGTCGCCCCACTGCTGAAAGGCAGCAAATGAAAAATAAAATGAGGATAAAACTATTTTATTATCATTTTATATTTCACTTACTCGGCCGAGTCTGCAGAGTCTGGTGAAGGGCAGGGCCCCATGCTCTGTGTCAGCAGCAGCCAAGGAGAAGGAGTGGTAGGTGCACTGTAAGTGCCCATGTCGGTTTGGCCGGCCATCTTAGGACGGCCAAACTAACATGCGCACTCATATTTCTACAAACCAGCTATCTTGCACAGCCAAGTGGGAAAGGAGGCACAGGCTCCCTGTCCCTAACTGAGCGGCATTTCAGCCCTCTCAGATCAATCCCGCTGCCAGGGGCATCGTGAACCCCATCGCTTACGCAGCTTAAGCGGGGGTGGAGTTCTTGATGGGCCTCTTCTGTCTTCAGCTCGGAAGACAAAGGCTCTTAAATAACGTGAAAGGAGGGTGGTTGGTTGGTTGAGAGAGTGAGTAAAAAGACTGATGGATAGGTGTGTGAGTGAAATGGCTGGGTGGATGAATAAGTGAACAAATGGGTGTAAGGATGGATAAGTGAAAGTGAGGGTGGATGAATGGCTCCACGTGTGAATAGATGGAAAATAGAAAGAATGAATGGATGAATGAAAGAGTGTGGGTGGATCAATGAAAGGGTGAATGGATGGATGAGTGAAAGGGTGTATGGATGATTAGGAAGGATGGATGGATTACCAAAAGGGTGGATGGATGAGTGGAGTGAAAGAGTGGATAGATGGACGGAATGAAAGGGTAGATAGATGGATGAACAAAAGGATAGATGAATGGATGCTGGAACGACATGATCCCCCCAACTTTAAAAGCTACAGCGTGGTGGAGTTCTTGATGGGCCTCTTCTGTCTGCAACTTGGCAGACAAAGGGAAGTTAGTGGGTAAAAGGATAGATGGATGAATGTGTGAGTAAAAAGGGTAGATGGATGGGTGAGTGAAAGAATGGATGGATTGGTAGATGGATGGATGAATGACTTAAAGGATAGATGAGTGAAAGAGTGGATGGATGGAGGAAAGGATGGATGAGTGAAAAAATGGATGGATGAGTGAAAGGAAGGGTGGATGGATCAATGGATGAGATGAGTGAAAGGGAGGATAGGCAGATGGATGGAGTGAAGGGGTAGATGGAAGGATGGAGTGAAAGGGTGGATGGATGAGTGAAAGGATGGATGGATAAGTGAAAGGATTGATGGATGTGTGAAAGGATGGATGAGAGAAAGAATGGATGATAGAAAGACTGGAGGGTAGATGGGTGGGTGGATAAAAGGGTCGATGAGTGAAAGAATGAATGAGTGAAAGGGGTTGGATGAATGAAAGGGTAGATAGATAGATGAGTGAAAAGGGAGGGTGGATGGATGAGTGAAAGCATGGATGGATGAGTGAGTCAGTGGATTTGTGAGTGAAAGGGTAAATGGATAGATGAGTGGTTAGGTGGAAGGATGAGTGAAAGGATGGATGATTGGATGGCTGAGTGAAAGGTTGGATGAATGAGTAAAAGGGAGGATGGATGGAGTGCAAGGATGGATGGATGGAGTGAAAGGGTGGATGGATGGAGTGAAAGGGTGAATGGATGGAATGATGAATGACAGAAAGGATGGATGGATTAGTGAAAGGGTGGACGTAAAGATGGATGAGTGAAAGGGTGGATGCATAGGTTTGGAGATGCAGGCATACGTTTGAATATGGCTGGGCGGAAAGACGGATTAATGAAAGACTGAATGATAGGTGCAACAATTAATGGATGACAGAATGTAAATATAAAATTGTGGATATCAGCAGGTGGATGGAAGGAAAAATTAATAGATGCCTGGATGCAAGAGACAAGAGAGCTCCTCTGGGGAGGGTCGCAATGACTTGCTTCATTTGCTTGGTGCTATAAAAGCTTTGGTTCGAAGTGGAGAGTGTTTAATTTTCTGGCTACTCCCTTGCCCGGTGCTTCTCTCATGCTGGGTAATAGCATGAGAGCAGCGTCTGGATTGGATGGGGAGAGGGTCAGAGGAGCACCGAGGCGGTGGGAGCAGAGAAGCACCGAGGCAGCATTAGGCAGTGGCAGATAAGTTTTCTTTTATTATCCCCCCCTACCGCACTGCCCCACCAACTTTTAGTGGCAGCAGCTGCCACTGCTCCTCTGTACTACTGGCTTGCCAGACCCATTTTCAAAATTCGACCATTAGTACACTGTCCCGCATGTCACAGAATTCTTTAAAAAGTTTGTAGCTCAAATAGTTTGAAAACTGCCACAAATTAGTCTGGTAGAGGTAGCTGGTCTTAATTATACCCATAGGTACTGTAACCATTATCCTATTAGACCGGGCCATTGCTTATTATTTTGTGCAGGAAGTGCCGAACGTCCTGGCAGGCTAGCCCCACATTACCATATGTAAAAAAGGTAAAATCTGACACCCCTCTTTTTTGACTTTTATATCCCTTCCTCTTTGGGAAGAAAACATGACAGGACTTTTTTCTACAATTTCCTCTGTTTTTTCTGTCTGTCTTTAGTGAAGCAGGTAGTTTAGCACACCAAAGGTGCATGGGATAAAAGCGTCATTTCATTTTTCAGTTGTTTTAAGGAAAATCCTCCATATTGTGCATGTGTGAATGCATGACCAACCTCCTCGGAGGGAGCCATAAGACCCCACTCGATCTCTCCAACTGCATTGGACTGGAAATGTGGTTTGTGTAGGCACAAAACTCTTAAAACAGCAATTCAATAGCACTGATAGATTTTGAGGGTGAGATGCTTTCAGGAAATGCAGTAATAAGGACCGTCTTGTTTCCCTTCCCCTAAAAAGCAGTCACCCTGAATACACAAGGTGGGAGGGTCAGCAAGACATCTGGTTTGGAAGGCAGATCCTAGGATTGCCGACAACCTGGTAGGATCTGGTACCAGAATATCATAGACTAAATATCGTCTGACACAAATATTGTGTTCTAAATGTTGTTTACTAAAATATCTCCCCATTGGCGATAATAATATAAAATCTTCACTTACTTCGACAATATTTTTGAATACATCATTTAAGACACAATATTTATGTCAGACAATATTTTTGTCAATAATGTACTGACATACAAACCTAGTGAAATGATATTCTGACTTTTTGTCAGTACTAGACCTACAAGATTAGATGGAAATCTCCACATCCCACTTCAAAGACAAGATCAGCAGGTTCTCGGGTTGGCAGCCTTGGAGCAACAGCAGCAATTTGAGGTTGGCTCCAAATTGTGGCAGAGGGATCTATCTATAGTTATAAAAGGGATGACATGCACACTATGTCCATATCTGAGGTGGAAGTCCACGGGGTGTTAACCGTAGATATTCATTACACAGCACTTTGTAAGCTCTTGACTTTCATCTCCCAGTAGAAATGGCTGTTACCAGTGGAGATGGATATAGAGTTTGACTCTAAAGTTTGTCAGTGGTGAAACACAAGTGAAATGACGGTGGGAATTGAAGGATAAAAAAGTATCTGTGATACTGCATGTCAGGTTTAGTGCATTCGCTTTGTTTCAGGAATGGTTTCAGTGTGGAATGTTGTGGTTGCTTACCAGTGGTCTTCATTTAACCTAGGTTATTCGCTCCTTTCCCATGAATTAATACTCACCTTCACTAATCTAAGGATTATTACAACTTCTGAATAGGTGATAAGAGTCAGGCAGAATTATACTCATAAGACGAGTTATGTTCACCTCCCAGCAGCATGAAGAGGCACATAGATGACAAGTAAACTTGTGTCGGGTTTCTGCTGAGTGCTGGGGCACATCAGAGAATAAATGATGGGATGAAGATTGCCAATAAACATTTCAAGATAGAGATTGAGGGCATGTTGATTCCATAGTCCAAAATTGTACACCATCAAATACACCAATCAAGCGTTGTGAGGCTGGGATTTCAATAGCATCCCCTAAGAAGGAAACCAGACCTCTGCTGTACTACCATTCTATTTCCAACCATCTATGGTTCTTCAAGGTATGGTAAAATCATTTTCGTCTAGTTTGTTTTAGGTTGCAGTGGCTACATACAAACGGTTCTGTAGTAACCACTTAAGGAAACCCTGTCCTCTTTTGATTGGGCATGAACCATGAGTGTGAATCTTCTGAGGTACAGTAAGATATGTACGAAAAGCCATTATGTGACTATATAGAAACAAATATAAAGAAAACTAGAATAACAAATGTGATGAAGAAACTTCATAATTACACATTTGCATTTTATGTTCTGTGGGAGAAATTCCTTAAAAAGTGCAATCATACCTTTTTAATGGTAAAGACTCAAGCCCGGTGTGATTGACCCAGCATGGGCTGGGCTCATGATTTTGGTACAGTTAGGCAATTTATTAGTTAAGCTAATTATTCTGTTTGACATTAGATTTAGACTTTAGTTTATGTTCAGGATAATAGTTGTAGGTTTAGCTGTGATTAGGATGGTATTTGGAGTTAGGACTGTAATAAGACTGAGGGGCATATTTACAAGCCCCTACCGCCATGGGAACATCACTTTTAGTGACGTTGTGATGGCCATAGGGGCTTCGCCTTATTTACAAGGCAGTGTTAAGCCACTTAACGTGGCTTAATGCTGCCTTGTAAATAAGGCCCCCTTATTTACAAGGCAGCAATGCTTAGCGTGAAAGGGGAGGTCAATGGGTGTTGCTGTGGGTGTTCCACCGCAACACCCATTGATTCTGACGCTGCCCCCTATTTACAAGGGAGGCGTAAATAGGAGGCAGCGCAAGAATTAAGACCAGGGAACACCTGGTCTTACCCTGGCGCAATGAGGAGAAATGTTTCATTTCTCCTCTTTTTTGCTGTTTTCATGTCTGCTGCTTTGTGCAGCACAAATGAAAACAGCAAAAGGCCAATGATTGTTTATGTACAGGAAGGTCCCCCTTCCTGCACATAAACAATCATTTTTTCAAAATGCTGTTTTGCAACTTTTATGTGTGCTACATAAAGCAGCACACAGAGGGGCAGATTTACAAGCCCCTTGCACCTCCTTGCGCTGCCATTGCGTCTCTTTTTTTGACGCAACAGCGGCGCAAGCAATGCGGCCAATTTACAACGTGACGCATCTAGGGAGATGCGTCACGTTGTAAAGCCCTGAGTCACATTATAACTGCGCCAGGTATAATGTATGCAGGGTAGGCGTTCCCACGCAAAAAGCCTTGTAGAACTGACGCAGTGAAATTTACAACATTTCACTGCGTCACTCTACACCTTCACTGCGTCAAAATCCCTATGCCTGCTCAGACCAGGCGTAAGGAATGACGCAGGGCTTTTTGTATGGGACTCGCCTATCTGTTGTGGCACATTGCTAGAGTTGCGTCACTTTCATGAGCAACTCCAGCAATGCGTCACTTTTCTGCCAACAGATGCGTCAGTTTTTCTGACGCATCTGTTAATCCTCGAGCCATGAAGCACTGTATTGTAAATACAGCGAATCCATGGTGGCGCAAGGACATTTACAGAAGATAGACGGTCCCAGTGGGACAATTTGAAAGAACACAAATATTTATGCAATAGCATCCATTAAATCACTTGTACTATAAAAATCTGCTCAATATTATTTATTCATATTGAACATCAATCAGAATGCTCAAAATCCAGCAAAACGTCTGGAACATACGTATACAAAAGTGCCCCGAATGTGTAGAAGGGAGAAAGGAAGGACTTGTGTGCAAAGTGAGGGTTAAGTAAGGGCGGAAAGGGAGTGACAATATATACATCAACAATATTATTCACAAAAGAAAAGGTTTGTCCTACATGTCAATTATATACAAACAAATTAATTAGCAGCCATTATGTCGCTGAAAAGGCACAATGAAAACAGCACTGTTGCCCACACTGGCATATATACAACAAAATGTCGGCGTTTCGACCCCTGACAAACGTAGGTGACCTTGATCCTTACAATGGGGTCTTCCTCAGGACTGTAAAGGGGCACCGTGAACCACCATTGGCTGGGTGGTTGGACTGATAGTAGTGGGCCCGTGGGCTCTTAGGTCAGAGAATGGACAGATGGCAACTTCTTATTAGGTAATATCTCATTTCAACTGTTTCTTTCAAAAATGTTCACTTCAAGCAGGGGGCCGAGATTGAATCCAAAGGTTCCCAGTTACTCGTTAAAATAGAGCTGACATCGTTACGTGGTAGACAAAATTCAGAATTCCAAAAGGCCTCTGAGGTACCCAGTTTCTCAAAGTAAAGTGCATCCGTTCACTGCATCGTAAGGACATTTGGCACTGGCGCAAGGAAACTGACGCATCTATGCAGATGCGTCAGTTCCTTGTAAATCTGCCCCATAGAAGTTACAAAACGGCATTTTAAGATTGTTTATGTGCAGGAAGGGGGACCTTCCTGTACATAAACAATCTTCCCCTGCACGCAGACACCCTTGCACTATGGTGCAAGAGTGCCTGCGTTGGCGCTACGCTGCTAAGTGTAGCGCCAGCGCAGGGGAAAACGCAGGGCTGCACCATATTCTTGTAAATATGGTGCAGCCCTGCATTTCTGAAGTGGCGGAGTGAGGCGTTAAGCCAGGAAGGCTAACGCCTCACTCCGCTACTTCCCTTGTAAATATGCCCCTGAGTGTTATGGTTAGGATCCAGAGATTTTCTGTTTTCTGACATTTGTCATAGGCTGGCAATACGAGTGGCCCATTAATACCTATGTGGTCGGTAACAAGAGTTATCAGCTCCATCAGGATTACAAATCCCACAGGTACACCACCGGTCAGGCGTGTTTCACCCATACACTTCGCCCGATGAAAGCAGGTGAAATGTCCCTGTGAAATAAGAGCAGGAAATAGGGAATTACCTTGGGAATCTAGTACAGTATTTCAGAATTGTGCTGGCAATAAATTCCCCAGTTCTCAGTAGACCCTTAAGGTCCAACTCGTAATTTCTCCCAACCTCTGATAACTACTGATACCTGCAGCTCGCATCCACAAAGAATCTGTACCTTGAGGGTTGACGACGGGAACAACGGGGCATTTTCCGGCCAGCTTGTTTTGGGCCTTATGATGTTTTCCTCATAATCAGGGTACAAGTCCTAAAAAAAGAATTGGGGGGACTAACCTAGTTAGGCGGTATGCAAGTGACATCACGGCGCACGACATCACGGAGCATGACATCACACATGTCATCACAGGATTTGGCATCATAGAAAGTTACATCACAAGCCACGACTTTACAGGAAGTGGCATCACAAGAAGTGACATCAGATCTAAAGCCCTCACATATCTGTTTAGCAGGTCTATCATGTGTATGTTTGAGCGCATTGCGAGGATAATAGCACAGTGAGCTATGGAAGATGATATGTGACTTCTACACCTTGCAATCCCCCAGTTTTATGTAACACATCCTGTACATTCATTTACAAACTTGTATAATTTATTGTACATGTAATATGCACGTGTTGATGTAAAGCGCTCTGACACCCTGCATTGGAATGAGTAGGGCTATACAAGAAAAAATAGTGGTAATTAAATTATTTCAACGCCTCCTCAGGTGTAGTAAGCTCTATAGAAATGCAATTTGCTTTGTGTAAATACTGGGAAAGACCAACATATCTGACATTCTTACAGTGCATTGATATCTCCTAAACAGAGACTGAACAAAGTGAAAAGCTGCCTCTCTTAAGTATGTGTGAAGTGCTAACAAGGTGTGAGCCTTTGTTTCCCCTCTGCTTCATTTGCATCAGGTGTGAGGCTCCTGACTGCTCCCAGCCAAGAGACTCGAACAAAAGGAGGCCTGATGACCCCTCAAATTCGGCCTTTGTTATGGGCCCAGCAGGAGTCTTAAATAAGAAAGCCCGGCCCCACCTGCACGTTGTTGCTTGAGGCAGATGGAAAGCAGACAACGTGCAGACGCTGCTGAAAGTGTCCCGGTGTTTAGAAATTACACCGGGACGAGTTAAGCACATTATTCAGTGGGGTCCAAATTCTTGGCAGGGTGTACGGCGTTTATCCTGTGAAAATAGTGGGTGGACGCCGTCCACCCGCGTGTACCCCCGACTCGTGCCCTGGTCATAATTGTCAGTGCAGAATAAAATGCAAATTTGTCATATAGGGTTCACATATCTCGTCTTTTTGTGTTATTGTGTGTCATTATCCCTCTATAGACCTGTGAGATAATTAATGGCCCATATCCCTTTTTTGTGTTTCTATAGGTTTGCTGCCAACCTCATCTCAGGAGTGCTTGATTACAAAGCTCTACTGGACATGTGAGTAAACTATGGGTTTGAGGGTGCTAGGGGAGGTTACAAGGACAATGTTATGTAAATTAAGAGCCGTACATAAAGGATGTTGCCCTTTTGTGCCCTAAATGCAATTTGGGATTGCATAATTTACTGATTTTATCATTTTGTATAGTGCAGCACTATCCTTAAATGAAAAATTCATTGCGCTCAGAAAGCATTTTGAGAATATAGGCTTTCATATGGACTTAAGGCGCCAACTTTCGACTCTGGGATATTTTTTAGTAAATTTAACGAGATTAGGTTCCTAATATTGGTGACAGGTTCTGGTTAAGTGGATCCGGTGAGGTACCAGGCTGTATGAAAGCCCACGCTCTAGCTGTCATCTCATTTGAATGGGGTAGTCCACCTTAAAAGTCTACACTCCAAAGTCTTGCCTATACAGTGTGATGTTCAAGTTCCACTTGAAGGAGAAACATTTTGGCAGCATTCCAACAAAAAGTCAAGCAAGTTCAAGAGCGATGGGTCCATTACTTTAACAACCAACTGAGATTGCATCTAAGTTCTCAGGTTATAGCAGACCAATAAGGACTGGAGGTAGGCTATGCCTTCTTCCGGTATGCTTTGTACATGGTGCACAGCAGCATAGACATAGCCCTGTGCTCCACTGAGAGTCAGTGTAGAGACACTGGAGCGAGTGTAACGTGGTTGACCTTCTTCAGTCCCAGGCAGATTCAAGGTTTTTGTCTTTGCTTGAATTCCTTTATAGACAAAGTTACAATAGTCAATCATGGATAGAATCAGAGACCTTATTTTTCTGCTTGGTGGTCCATGCATGGGAGCAGCAGTAGCTTCCTAAGCTTGACGATTTGGAAGGTGGCACCATTGCCAGTAGCAATCGCCTGAGGTATAAGTTACAGGTCAGAAATAAATATAACCTTGAGATTTCTTGCTTTCTACACCACAGGCGTGGCAGCATCCAGGGAGATAGGGGGAGTGGTGTCTCACTGTTTCTGCCTGAGAATGAGCTCTTCGAGTGTAGGTTGGTTTAAGCAGAGGCATTGGCTTTCATTGAATGGATGATGTGGTTGAGATGTTTGACGAATTTGTCAGACTAGCCCTTAGACCAGCTGTCAAACGCCACAGTTTGGAACTTCATTGTCATAGGTCACACGGTTTAGCTGAGGCAGTATGAAAATTGTAAAAAGGAGTCGCGATAGTGCTGAGGCCATGGGGACCGTGCAAATCCTATTCCAGGATGGTTGGAGGATGTGTCCCTCTGTATTTGCTGGATGTAATTGTTTGAAAATGAGCAGCTCCAGTCCCAAAAAGTGCCAGAACCCCTAACCCATTGTCACAGGGGTTCAGCCGAGTAGGTGGTCCACTTTATCATAAGCTGCCAAAGGATAGCTTTATGAGAGGGGACACACCTATTGCCAGTAGGCTAGAGAGGCAGCATCATTAGAATGTGAAGAGACACCTATATCATGAGTATGTGAAAGGACTCATCGATGGCCAGAATGTGAGGAGATAACCATATTAAAAAATATGAGGAGATGCTCAGAATTGGTGGACCGTGGTCGCTGCACCCATTTATGCAATTCCAAGGTGCAAGGCTTCCTTGAACAGTTAATCTTTCAGATACCAAAGATCATATGATTTGGTCCTGATCCCAAACTGGATTTTTTTTATTTCTGAATCATGGGCTCTGAACTCCAAGGGACTGTCCCTATTGCTTGTGTCTTCTATAAATATGGTGGCCAATGTTGTGCATGGCTAATGACAAAGGTTCCTGGTAGACTTGTAAAGAGGGGAAAGCTTTCACAGGTATACCATGATTTAATAGGTCCTTGCGTGGTTCAGCGGATATCTTAAACAATTAGGAAGAGTCAAAACAAAATGATGTGCTTAGTTGTATCTATTTTTTCCAAAGTGTTACAGATAGTTTTTCTGCCACTTGATGACCACATGTTGCCATCAAGAAATTCTTGGTCAAAGACTCTCAGGATCGGAACTTCTAAACAGAAGCATAAGTAACAATGGTGGATAAGGACTTCCAGGCAGGGCAGGCTTTAGGGCAGTGCGACTAGTGTGGCCGCACTGGGCGCTGACCTGGAGGGGGGGGGGCACTGACCTCAGGGGGGTGCTGTGTTTGGCAATAAATTACCATTTAAAAGCACCAGCTGCAGAGTTCCTTGTGCGGCCAGCTTTCAGGCAGCAATAAAAATGTCAAGATAACTCTTGTGATGAATATTCCTGCTAGAGAGAGAGATCTGAGTTTTGTCTAGTGGCAGTTATCAACTCGCCATAAAGTAGCGCACAGGGTTAATATGCCTGCTGCAAAGAACAGATCTTTATTTTATGTGTATAGCTGAGTATTAGTAAAGCCAGCCTTTACTGGCACTTTAAAACAAATTAAATATATGTGAGAGAGGAGCTATGGAGAGATGAGGGGCACTTTTGACGGGTGGTAGTGAGGGAATCTGAGTGGGAGGTCATAGGGGGTAGAGGGGTGGCAAAAAGGATTATTGCATCGGGCACCATCAGCGCTAAAGCCGGCCATGCTTCCAGGGCCCCATCATATGCCCAACTCTCTACCTGCTTCAACACCATCCACTGTACTTACTTTCTTAGCTCTGGTTCTATGATTGCCTCACCCTCTCTCTCCCCCAGGCCTTTTTAGATTCCTTTTGGTGATTTTACCCTCATAACTCATGCTGTGAGGGGGGTCGTTTACTTTTTGTGGAGAAGCACCTCACTGCATCTCAGAGCTCCCCTCACCAAATGTTATCCTGTGTCCTGAATCACACACCTGCAGGAACCAGCTATCTGTTCTACTTTATTCATACCTCACATATTAGATTGTTTCCAATATACCTCCCTTCATTGTGCTCTTTAAGACTTTACAATTTTATATATGTTGGAAGAGGAGGTAAATGGATCTGTATGGAACTTCACTGCCTTTGGCCTCGACTTTCCCAAAGTCGGTCGCGACTCAGCATCTCGCAACTTACGCCGACATAGGATTCCATTTTATGCAGATTATCCAGTGCCACCCAAGAGAATTGATGTTCCGGGTCTGTTTACCACGCGCTCTTCCAGCCTCTGCTGAGTCATTTTGACACTGCACGTTTCATTATACTACAGCAAAAAGTACAATTTTTATTCACAAGCAAGCAACCCTTTGCTAAGATGCAAATGAGGCAATACAAAAATCAATTAAAACTGCGAGGGACAAAAAAGAAACAGCGAAGGGCAACATTAGCTAGAGAAACTCGTTTTTTGAGAAAAATCAACTAAAAAACTTTCGTCTTAGACCTGCAATATAGCCTTCGCGAACATAAAGTAGGTCTTGGACAGATGCATGTGAAAGTGTAACAGCTATTAATTTAAAGATTCGAAGAGTGAGCAGAACAGATGCGAAGGATCGTTCTAAAAAGGCCTGGGGAAGTCACACATTGTCAGCTTCTCTAGAAAATTTCAGGCGCCCTGTGGTTGCGCCATCATGTACATGGAAATCATAAACGGGAATGGTATTTCTTATCGTTGCGTGCGTTAGAACCTCAGCTACCTTCTGATTGGTCACTGCAAGTCCCCCTCACTGTGCACGTGCGACAGTCGAACAGGCAAACCCTGGGGGGACAGGTGCCTGATGAATGGCAGGCCCGGATAATTTATGTGGAAACAATACACATTCATCGGTATGAGGTCGGACTCCAACCTACTAAAGGGGTGGTCGCTCACAGGAGCCAAAGTGGAACATTCCAGAAAGCGTGAACTGTTTCTCGACCTATGGTCACCTATTGACAGAAGTGTTAAGTGTGGTTGTGTCAACTACAAGAAATGTTCTACTAACTCAAAAAAAACATTCTCAATCGCTTCGACGACTAGAGTACTGCTGATGATGAGCGTGGCGGATTGAGGGGCAGTTTATGTTTAAAGCGCCTGAAGTGAGGCACAGTTGACATTAATAGGATAGGACCGCAATTGATGCTAAAGGAACCGATCTGAGGGGTAGCTTATGTTTGAAGGGTCTGAACTGAGGGGCAACAAATGCGTAAATGGCCAGATTGGAGTGCAGCTGATGTTTAAAAGGTAGATAAGCTGCTGTTAACAGGAAAGGACAGAGTGGAGAGGCATGTGGTGCTTAAAGGAACACCGCTCAGGGGTAGTTTGTGTTTAAAGGGCAATAACTGATGGGGCAGCTTGTTTTTAAAGGGCAAGGACTGAGGGTAGATGATCTCCTGGAGAGACCAGAGGAGTAGTTGGTACTTAAAGGGGTCATGTGCTGAATGACGTCACAATTGAGCTCCAAACCAAAGCAGACATCATCAAAAGAATATTCTGGAATGTCTACTGTTGGTGGTTTTAGCAGAGGCCGCCCCCAAAGGGCGCCTCACGGGCCGGCGCCATGACGGCTGCTGGGGGCCCGGAAAAACCGGTTTGGGCAACTTAAGGGTGCCCAACAACAAAGGGAGATTCTACCCCTCCCCGGGAAAGAGCGCGCGCCAAAGGTGGCGTGAAAATATTTTGCCAATAGGTGGCCTGGTGATGTTTTGAACCCCCCCAATGGGGGATGCCGCCGCATGCCAGGAGGGGACAATGTGGGATATAAGTGCACCGCCACCCCAGCACAGGTCACTTTTGGAAGCTGGGGGCGGTGCGCCGATCAACTTTTGAGATGATGGACGACTTTCCAGGTTGATGGCGTGATCTGGGGTTCGATCCCACGTCTTGGACTCTGAGCAGGATGTTGAAGGTGATTTTGCCCGAGGAAGCTGAGCACTGCGTTGCCCCATCGGTACTACGAGGACTTGATCGGCACCGCAGCTGGGCGAGTTGAGCCATCCCGGGGACGTGAGGGGCCCAGCAGTGCCGCGGACTGGAGAATCACATGACGAGCAGACGATGGCCCTTGGCCCACTGGACGGTAGGGGCGCGGTGGTGATGTGGGATGGCAGAGTGTTTAGGATAATAACCGGGCAGCTCGAAGACTTCTTCAGGTAAATTCACCTAGTTTTATTTAAGACAGCAGCAAAGCGAACACTTCACAAGCTGACCAGACAAGCAACTGACAGGTATAGAATGCGTAATCAAAACACGCTAGAATACACGCAGGTATTTTAGAAGGAATAGGAAAAGAGAACACAAAGAAAGGCTTAACATAAAATGAATACAATGTTAAGGTAACTGATCATGTACAACACAGAGCACGCTGTGGCTTCGAGCCCAGGAGTGGCTGGCCGTGAGTGGAGCCCCCGGAGGTAGGAGAGGCAATGGCATGGCACGGGGGCTGCTGACCTGGTGGCTAGACGCAGGCTCCCGTGCCTACCATGGTTGGGGAGCGGGTGCTCACTTGGAGCGCTTCGGTTCTCGCGCGCTGTGGGTGAAGGTGGCATCCCCTGATTTGTTGGTTTTTCCAATCAGCCAGGTGGAAAGAGGGTGTGTGGCGGGGCAGCTGCCACCAAGAAGATAAAAAGGAAAAGGGGTTCGAGTGTTCGCTCCACCCCAGTGTCCAGGGACTGGTGATCAGGTGGAAGGGGTTCTCCAGGTCCAGTGGGCTCTCATCGGGGCCGCCATGCTGGTCATTTGCCCCCTCGGGTCTTCTCGGGCAGCGGCCCGGCAGCCTTGACTCCGGGGCAGAGCCCTTGATCCCCCCGACCCCTAGGGTTGGGGGCTCCCATGTGGCCAGTTCGAGTCGACGCGGTGCAAGGCTGCAATAGCAGCCGACCTTCGAGCTGAGAAAGCAGGTTCGAGCCTGACCTCCTGTGATTTGGGAAGAGGAGAGGGAAAGAAGAGGAAAAGTGAACATGCCCTTGTGGAGGGTGGCTGGTGCTCATGCGCACTGCGTGTTTGTGCCGCCCGGAAGTAGCTGGGCAGAGACCATGGTGGTGGAGTGGGGGCATATGGGTCCAAGTATTTGAGCAGTGAAGGAATTATTGTGTCGTTTGTATTATTAGGTTGGGTTTGGGGCTCACTGGAAGGGGTGTTGCTGATGGAGAAATGTGTGCATTTAGGCCCAGCATGCCAAACATATATTGCAAGGTGGTGATAATCGCCACCGTTATCACCATAGAAATATGTTTCATTGACCCGGCATTGTGGATACTGAAAATGGGACCGCCCTCCCTCTATCCTGTTGGGTCACTTGCTTTCTCCGTGTTGAACAGGGTGGATGTGTCCGTCTTTAACGCAACTGGTGCTCCTGTAAAGCAATCTGATACCGTTCGGTCAAGTTCACGCTATATAAACTCCCCCAAAAAAATGAAAGCATACAAAGCAAGGCCTCTCCCAAGCTGTTTAACAGCCATGGCATCAGGAGTGTATTTCGGGTCGGCACTTAGCTTGTTACTTGGTTATTGTGCGAGGAAGGATGGTCTCGCCTGCCCCCCCTGCGGCAGCGCGGCTCGCTAGAAAGGGCAGGGTATATACATTTTTGTTTTTTAAATACATCCAGCAAATGTCAAAGGCTTGCAGGAGCGCTTGGGGAAATAGGCATCTGGAGGCGCAAACATCCTGTGATCTCCAAGCAGGGGCTGTAGGGTGTAAAAGGTCTGCTAAATGTGGCGGTGAAGGTATGCAAAGGATGAGGGTTCAGACCCCACACCAAGGTTTGTAGCTCAACGGTAATGTATTGGGACTCAGGTGCAGAGGCACACCCAGGACAAAGGTTCAGATCCTGCCCCAATGCCTTGACTGACTGCGCTAGGTAATGGGTTTTATGATAGCTAAAGAACCCACAAGACTAACACATGTGTCAGATCCAGGTCTTGGAGCCGTGGCCCTCGTTGCCAAAGTGGAGCAGGCTGAATGTGTTTCAAAATGCCCTTCCCAAGACATGGTAATGGAATTTATATAGCGCTTACTATTATAGCTAGCTATTATAGAGCCTGCCACTTCTTTGAGGTGAAAATGCACACTTAGAAGGCATGCTATGAGGAGACGCGCGAGCGCGCGAGCCAAGATGGCGGCTCGCTAATTTGCTCCGGTTCACCCGTCATAACGACGAGGTCTATAAAGCCGAAATAACAGTAATTTTCTGCTCCCTGCCTCTCTCGCCACATACCTGCATTCCGGAGGGCATTCCTGTGAGTTTTCCGGCGCTTTTGACGCTTCTGGACCCCCCTGGGCTGTGGTCTCCTCCTCACCGAGCCTTCCCTCAGCCTGCTTCAGGATTCCAGTCAGGGAGGCGGAGCTCTGCTTAAGAGAGGGCGCGGCTTCGGCCTTGGTTTCCACCCACAGCTAGTTTTAGCTGCTGCACCGGTTTGAAGTACTTTTTCTTTACTTTTACTGTCATTTTACCAGCTTTGCTTGGGTTTACATATTTTATTAAGGATGGCAAATAATTCTTCAGCAAACAAGCGCAAACAAACTGTTTCTCCTCCTCCTTTAAAATCAAAAATGATAGATTCATCGGAACCCTCCCTTATTACCATCCTGGAAGAATTAAAAGCTGCCAGGTCCAATACTGACAATATTGCCACGGAGATTAAACATTTGCGGAAAGACATGGCCAGTCTTTCAATGAAGGTTGCAGATAATGAGATTAAGCTATGTGATGTTATTGCCAAAACAGATTGCTTAATGACAGTGGTTAAACAAATCCCCTTCATTAATACCAGACTACTTGACTTGGAAAATAGAAACAGGCAATATAACTTACGCATTTTTAATATGCCTGAAGATTTTGAAGGCAATGATTGTAGGTGCTATTTAGAAAATTTGCTACCCAATTTGCTGAACGTAAAATTTACAGAAAAATTTGAAATTGATAAAGCTCATCGGATTCCGTCGCACAGTAAACCAGGTAAAACTAAACCCAGGCAAGTCATCTTCAAAATTTTGCGCCACCATCACCTCGTTCTTATCAGGAAGGCAGCTCGTGAGATTCCTTCCCTCTTGGTTCATGGTTCCAAGATTTTCATCCATCAAGACTTCGCCAAAGAGACGGTTGCGATACGATGAGATTTTGCAGCGATGCGACCACGACTCAGAGATTCTGGCTTCAAATATGGACTCTTCGATCCATCCACAATGCGTATTTGGAAAGGCGACATCTCCAAATCCTTTCATTGTCCGGAGGACCTCCAAGCATTTTTAGACAACCACTCTCCTCCTTCAATGGATACACATGACTTCCCATCCTGAAATTGTGCTATTATTATTTCCACGTTATGATTTACTGTTACTATACTTTTTGCGTGTATTTTTATTGTTCAACCAGTGATACCCCTGTTGTTACTATGCTAGTCTTCTTAGTACGGGTGGCCTCTCCTTCTCCTTTATCTTTTCTTGGATGCACGTGTGTGTCTCCTCATTCTATATGTATGTTACCTCCTCTCTTGTATATATTTCTGTTTCTTTTTTCTCTCTGTCTACTGGCTACTCCTTTGGCTTCCTTTTTTCTATCACTTCTGTTGTTTTCATAACCTTTCTCTCTTCCTTCTTTTCACTTTATAAACTATGAATAGTTCTCCTAAAATTAAAATTGTTTCGCTCAATGTCAAAGGTTTACGTCATCCAGTTAAAAGTTTGAAAATTTTAGACTACTTACATAGGCAAAAAGCTGATATTTGTTTGTTACAAGAAACACACGTAGATGACACCATTTTAACATACATGCAAAAGAAATGGGTTGGTCAGATTATCTCTTCCCCTGCGCTAGGTAAGAAGAATGGTGTGGCTATTCTGTTCTCCAAAACTCTCCAACTACAAATCTTAGACAAAAAATCTGACTCAGATGGTAGATTTCTTTTGGTTAAAGTTAAATTTGGAAATATGATCTTACACTTAGTTAATATTTATGGTCCAACAGCAGATGACCCTTCTTTTTGGTCTCATATTACTTCTGAGATTCTTTTACTTGGAAAAGTTTCCTTAATTTTGAGGGCGACTTTAATTTGATTAGTGATCCTCCTTTAGATAGACTATTCTCTACCAAATATGCTCCTCCTAAAGCGTTCCATTCTCTGAGAACCCTATTTAAAAACACCAAGTTGGTTGACATCTGGAGACTACATTTCCCCACCCAAAAAGAATTTACCTTTTTCTCCAATCCACATAGCTCTCACTCACGATTAGATTATTTACTAGTGTCTAGAGATTTAGTGAAAACCATATCCCGACCTGCTATTGGTAATATTGACATCTCAGACCACGCAATGATTTCACTTTATTTGCAAACTGGTAACTTTTCAGTTTCTCATCCCCGTTGGCGCATGAACATTGATGTGGTGCTACAGGAGATTCATAAAGATACTATTTTAAAAGCTATTCATGAATATTTTTTGCACAATCTTGATGATGTTACCTCCCCTATTGTTAAATGGGATGCATTTAAAGCTTATTTAAGAGGAATTGTTATTTCTATAATGGCACATGAAAACAAATCTTTTAACACCAAATTGTTACACCTTGAAAAACAAATTGCGAAATTTGAATGATTGTTTATCTCGTCACAGAATCCTGTTTTTAAAACTGCACTGCAAAAATTTAGATACACATATAATTCTTTGTTGAGTAAGAGGGCTGGCATTCAGATAGCAAACCAATGAGCTAAATTTGCTTTTAATGCTAACAAATCAGGAAAACTCTTGGCTAATTATATCCGTATCAAGAAAGATAGAAATCAAATTCATGCTATCCACAGGCACAATGGTACCGTTGCTGTCTCTACCCCAGACATCATAGAGGAATTTCTTAAATTCTACTCTTCTCTTTACAGTAGCCCGAACCCTTTGGATTCTCAAATTATTAATAAATTTTTAACCTCGGCCAATTTACCCCAACTATCCCAATCTGATAAAATCAAATTAGACAGCCCTATCACAATAGATGAACTTTCATTAGCTATTCACTCACTTCAACCTCATAAATCTCCTGGCCCTTATGGTACTCCTGCAGAATGTTATAAAGCCTTTCCTGATATTCTCATTCCTCACCTACATCATCTATTCACTACTTTTGCTCAATCTGGTGTGCTTGGTGGTTCTTTTATGGAGGCATTAATTATAGGCTTATCTAAACCAGATAAAGACCATACCAAAGTTTCAAACTATCGCCCTATTTCTCTGATCAACCAAGATTGTAAAATGTATGCAAAAATCCTTGACACCAGATTAGCTAAAGTTTTGTCATCCCTTGTTCATATAGATCAATCTGGATTTATGTCAAAAGTTTCTCTGTCAACAACACAAGACTCCTTTTTCATGTCATTGATAAGGCCTTTACCCTTACCACTCCTGCTGGTTTGTTGGCATTGGATGCGGAGAAAGCATTCGATAAAGTTCACTGGCAATTTCTTTTTCGAACGCTTTCTTTTTTCAACTTTGGTACCAGTTTTATAAAAATGATATCCACCCTGTATAGCTCCCCTTCAGCCCGATTATTTATTAATGGTCAATTTTCAAACCCCTTTTCTCTTTATAGAGGTACCAGACAAGGTTGCCCATTGTCACCTCTTCTTCTTTTATTGGCAATTGAACCTTTTCTCTCACATATTCGGAATTCTGTTGATATTGAAGGAATTATGATGGCTGATGTTAACATTATAACGTCTGCCTATGCTGATGATGTCCTACTATATCTTAGCAATCCAGCTACATCTTTACCTGCGATTTTAGATGTTATACGTAATTATTCCACTGTTTCTGGTTACACTTTGAAAACTCACAAAACTGAATTTTTTCCCCTAAATGTGCATTGTACACCCTCAGTACTTGACAATACTGACATTATTTGGCAAAGAGAGAAAATTAAATATTTAGGTATACTCTTTTAGCTTCCTTTTAAACACTCTGTTACTCTCAATTGTGAATTTTTATTTACCAAAATTACAGAAAAAATCAGTCAATGGTCCACTCTACATTTATCATGGTGGGGGAAAATTGAAGCCATTAAAATGGTATTAGCTCCCATTATTTTCTACACTTTATCGATGATTCCTATTCAATTGCCCCTCTCAGTTTACAGCAAATTTGATAAACTTATTTCTAAATTTATATGGAATAACAAACCCCCTCGAATTGCTTACACTAAACTTAAACTATCAAAACTGAATGGAGGCATTGGTATGCCTGATTTTTTCCAGTATCACAAAGCATTTATTTTAAAACAAGGCTCACTTTGGTTCTCATGCTTAGACCCTAATTATTCCCCTAAATGGTTACTGATTAAGCGCAATTTAATCTCACCATTTCCTCTCCCATCACTTCTATCCATGTCTACTTCAAATAAATTACTTACATCCTCCTCCATCATTGCATCCACTAAACTGATTATTACCGATTTTGACACCTCCTTTTCATCACATATATCAGACTCTACGATGATTTCCCTTTGGCATAATCCTATATTGAAATATAATCGTACAATTCCATTTTGGAAATTATGGATTTCGGCTGGTATTTTCTTTCTTCAGGATATTTATGAAGATACTGCTATACTATCGTTTGCTGTACTACAAGCCAGATTCATGTTACCCGACACCGAAGCACCTAACTATGAACTTCTTTGTAACACACTGCTTAATGCCTTTCCAACTGGACTACCCCAAATTAAGACTCCAGATTTGATAAGTTGTATCAAAGCTTTTTCTGCTTCCACACATACTGTCTCTAAATTTTATAAACAAATTCATTGTACAACTGCTACTAACCTTACCTTTTTATCCAATTTTTGGAATACAGAACTTTCCTTAAATCTCTCGATAGAAAGACTGGAGACACATTTGGTCTATCAATATTTCAGGTTGGTTTCCTGTATCATTATCCCAAACCAACTCCTTTATTTTGTTTAACTGTTTATGGACTCCCTATAAATTATTTAAGGCTAAACTTATAGACTCCCCACTCTGTTGGAACTGCAAATGTTGTGATGGTACCTTGAAACATATGCTCTTTGAATGCAATATAATAACTCAATTCTGGAAAAATGTTTGGGACATTATTGTTAAAATACTTCCTATTTCTGACACTCTCACTTATAGCATACTTATTGGTAAATCTTATGTTCTCTCATCCGCTTTATTGGAACCTCAATCTAAACTTTTTAATCTCCTTATCTCTATTACTCTTAAATCCATTACTTCCAATTGGAAATCATCAGACACAATTTCAATCCATGCATGGTGGTCATATGTTATTTTTTACTAGATCTGGTGCACAATTATCGTACAAGGGACCATTGAAGAATACTTCGTCTTTTCAACAGTTATGGAAACCAATTGAGGATTACATTACAATGTATTTATAGAATGTTTTATCACACTAATTGCTTCGGTTAACAGTTATGTATAACTCCTGTTCTGTGGAGTAGCCTCGTGTGTTCCTTTTTTCACATTTTATAATTTCGCTATTCTTTATGACAATGATAAAGTTTCTGGTATATGATATTGTTCAGATAACATTCTATTAGTAGTTCTATTTGTTACATATACCAACATTGTATTCTTTTTTGTTTTTCATGTCTACAAAAAATTCAAATAAAATATTTTGAACTAAAAAAAAAAAAAGAAGGCATGCTATGCTCTCGGTTTGTGCCAAAGTGCAAATTATTTATTGTCGAAAGCGCTGTTATAAATAAAACAATGTAATGATGTTCAATGGTTGGGATGTCTCGTTTTGCTGTGAAATTGAAAACATTAAATTGTGGTTCACGAAGGTAGGATGTTGGGAGAAGCCACATCAGCAGTGTACATCTAGTCCTACTGCCTTATTCTAGTGAACTCCCGATGTCTCCATCTTACTGGTTGAATGCACCCCATTTTTAAAGTAAATGTACCTGCTGAAGAAGTAACATTCATTGTTACAAACAGGTCTTCCTCTCCAATATAGTATAACCAAATAATAACTTTGCCCAGGAGCATTTCTTTGAAAATAAACCAATTAACCGGCTTCAATTTAAATTGAAACAATTTATCGTTTTGTCAACTGATTCAGTCATAAAGGTACCTTGTAGCAATGAGCAGTCATTGAATCTTGCAATTAAAACCTGGTTAAATAAAACAAAAAATAATTTTGATCTTGCCCGATATCTCAAGCCTGAGTATGACAGTATAGCATGGTTTTACGTTTGCCAGCGGACGCGTGCCAGTGTGATGTGCATTTTGCGGTTTTCTGAGCAGGTGCAGGACGCTATGTCTGGTAGGCTTGGTTGAAGCATAGTACAAAATGGCAAATGTGGCACCAGGGGAAGGTGAATCTGAATAAGGCGTGCTTCCCTGGGAGGAGCTGGAAACTGACGTGTCAATATAGCTGAGCAGCAGGATCAGCAGGCTAACCAAATCGAGAAGGGCCATCATCAACTAAAGCAGTGCTCAGGACTGCTGGGTGCAATGCAGCAGAGGATGTACACCATACTGGGGATAGCTGGGCTCTACTCCTAGAATAAAAGCCCCTGGGCATGCCGCACAGTAATGAGGCACAGGGCACCATCATGCCATATTATGGCTGTGCTGATGGATGGGCTATTAACTGGGTTACTGATGGCGACTCCCTGATATAGCCGTAGTTCGTGTTTAAAGGCTGGTCCGTGTTTAGTGGGTAGGTTGTAGATAGAGTTACAGCAACAATCTGGCAGAGACGCCGCAGGCAGCACCCAATTTCATTTTAGCAAGGTTGGTTTCTCCGGGGGTAAGTAAAAATTCACTAAGAATGATACTATAAGCACCGGCACATGTTGGAGCAGTAATGAGACAGAGGACACTGTCCCTGCCATGTGAAGGCAGTTGCCCAACTGGGGCCATCTGCAATCTGAGTAGCACCCATGGTTGTCCGGCACGCTGCACAGAGTGCATACATCATACCGCGATAGTGGGGACAAAAAAAAAAAACAATAAGAGTAATAATATACGCTCCTGGGCATGTTTGACCAGTAATAAGACAGAGGTCATCATCCCTGCCGTATTAGGGCAGTAGCCTAACTGGTAGTGCCATCTTGGCAGCAGCGGCCATACATTTTCGAGCTCAGCCAAAGAAACGCTCACCCGCCTTAAGCTAGGACAGTAGCTGCATGCTATGCATTTCTACTGTAATTTAAAAAAAAGAAAAAAAAAGAGGAATCATTTAGAAACCCTACAGCATGAATAACCTTCCTGGTTTGAAGTATAGGACAAAGGGGCAAATGTGTCTTTGTGGGTAAGTGAACGTGACACCAGCCTACTAACTGGGATACTGACGGCGGCAGCCTATAGAATTGTTCAAATTGAATAATACTGGAGATACTCAATGATAAGCTAGCTGCTACGCCAGCTCGCTGTTACAAGTTGTTCATACTTGCACAGGAGGAAACAGCTGCAGACAGAGAAGTGGCGCCCTCGGAGGATGTGTGGTGTAGTGCTTTCAGGACAGGTTAGTCCCCCATGTTCGTTGTGTTTGGACAATCCCATGTAGATCTAAGTGCATAAACTTAGACAACGATTACATTGGGGTACAGCCCGGCGGTCACAAAGCTCAGCTGGGGCCCAAGCGCTGGAGGGTAGACCAAAAGGAACATGTCAAGAATGACCACTCATTACCCAGGAGCCCCCCAATCCACCAAAGCACAGAACAATCATGGAACCATGGTGAAAGGGGTTCAGAGTGTAGGATCAAAAGTGCCTCCTTGCCCGCAGAAACCCAACTCTCAAGGTTAAGTGTTCATCGCTTGGTGTTTTTATGTGCCTGGGCACTCAGCTACAATGGTAGTTCCTTAAAGTGGTGAATTGAGAGGGTCCCCTAGGTCCCGTTTGCCAGCAATCCATGGTATGGGTGTCTAACAAAGCCATTTATTGGCATTAGTCAAGCAAACGAGTTTGTTCGGTGATGGTGTGCTACATCACTACTCCCAAATTTGGTGTATGACTGTCTCTTTTCTTTTATATATGACATCTACGAGTGGAGACGACACACTGGGGGGGGCTGAATAGGATCCGACTGTGCCCGTACACGACTGCGAGCAATGGAATCGGTCTTTCAACAATTCAAAAGGGATTACAGGCAGCATCTGCATGTCACCACGAGGTCTTGGTGATTCGACTGGGAGGCAGCAAAATCGCTCTGCACGGGACGAGGGGCCTCCTCCATGCCATCCACACAGGCTTGGCGGCGGCAGCCAAGCTGGGTGGCAGCACCACCATCGGATGGTCCAAAAGAATTGCCAGGCTGGCATGGTGCGGCCCCCTCCTGTCAGATAGCGCATTGGACAGCTCCAGGAGGAAACAACGCGAGCCAACAGATTTGCAAAGCCAATGGCTGGGAGAGCATCCGGCACGGCCTGATCAACCCAGGGCACCCGGAGCTTTACGCCCAGGTTGGGGTGCATCTTACGGAAGAAGGGATGAAAGTTCTCTGGGACAACCTATGGGCAGCCATGGCACTGGCAGGCTGCACCTTTAAAAAAAAAAAACGTGAGGAAAGGGGAATCGACAAAGAGGATGGGGGAGCTGCAGGGAGACAGAAGCCTCCCTTGCGGCGTGGCGGCTAAGAAGGGGTACATTTGTTGGTAAGGAGGCACAGCGCGGTGTGCAGGAGGAAGGCCACTCACCTTGGGATACCTTACGGCAGGGTGAGTAGGCTGGAAATGGGGGAGCAAACGGACATGGCACTCGCAGCCCAGACCCGCTGAAGGGCAGGGCACAAAATGGACAAACAAGGTAGCGAGTTGGGGCCTTACTCCGGAGAGAGGCTACCCTCCCCCCCACGCAATCAGCATGAAAACCAACAGGGAACTTTATGACCCCATAAAACTGGCATGTATGATGGCCTGAACAAACTAAGAGGTGTCACAAGTATGGTAGGCAGATAACAGAACGTGATTGTGATATGTCAGAAATGATTTATGACCTGTCGGCCGTTGTGAGTTATGACCTGTCACGTGATTTACGATCCTGTCAAAATGATTTATGACTGCAAAATGGATTGGTTAATGAACTGTTATGTCTATGATTTATGAGCTTGTCAAAATGATTTGTGACATTCTGTGACGTTGGTTCATTGGTCATAGCAGAATATGACCACGGTATTGTAAAGCAAAAAGTAATTCATACATGTTATGCAAAATCAACTGCCAACGTCTACCACAGGAAACAAGACACACACGTGTTGGCAAACTTTATTGGAAAATATATGTGAAGAATGTCATGCATGGCAGTTTGGGAGTGGGTTAGTAGAGATGCAGGACCAAACGGGACTTTTTTCCACTATAGTGGATGGCCCCATTAAAGGAACAGAACTGAGGAGCAGCTTACATTTAAAAGGCCAGAATGAACGGGGTACTTATGCTTAAAAGACCACATGTGAGAGAGGCAGAAATGAGGGGACCCTTGTGTTTAAAGGGGAGAACCGAAGGATAGCTATTGGTTACATGGCAAAACTGAGGGATATTTATTGCTATTGTTAATGTTAATTGGCATTTGTAAGGAGGCGCACAATCTGCCATTTGTATAAAATCAGCTGATGTTGAAAGGAACAGAACTAAAGGGACAATGAAGATTAGAGGCGGAAGAGCAGCTGATGAATAAGGGGAAGCACTGGAGGACAATGAGGATTTAAATGACAAAACGAAGAGTAGCTGACTATAACAGTTGAGACTGTAAGGACAGATGATGCTCAAAAGGTCACAATTGAGGGCCAGCAGTTAGAGGTTGAAGAAATGGGGTACATCTGTGACATCGTGGAAGCCTGTTTCCGCTTGTGAGCCAGGGAGATTCATTGAACGGATGACCATACGCCGACTCACTGTCACAACAAGGGTGATAAGTGTGAGAGATTTGGGTCGATCTATTTCAAGTAAATGACAGACCTGGATTCAAGATGGCGTTTAACCCCATTAGCAGTTCTTCCTGACAACACGTACGAGAGGCTGTTGCACAAACATTTGGACACCCCAGGTCAAATAATGACTTTTTAAAAAACATATATTGAAAGTACTGTTATTTATTATGCTTTGCCAGAAATGGCACAGTGCTTTTCTCACCAGTTTTAGATTTAGCTTTTGTTTTCTACATAAGCAAGCGTCATGAACAATTTGGTTTCAATACAATTTTCAAAAAGTAATTCTTTCGAGAATGCTGTGCTAGCAGACGCTGTATTGTCCATGTTCTGTGAGAAAATGTATTTATTTAATTTATTATTGGTTTTGTAAACCACAGCATGCCACTTTCAGCAGCTTCAGAGTGCTTTCTAGGGGGGGGGGGCTGAGTAGAAGTAGATGAGCAGGAATAAAGGGTTGGCTTGGAGTTTTCTCAGTGTCTTTTGCTGTGTAGGTTTATGGGTACTAATCCCCTTTGGGAAAGTCTACATCCTCTCGAGGAGACAGTGGCGATATGTGGGGTCATCATTCCGAATGAGCTCTCAGACTTTAGTGCTCTTCCGTAGGGGGCGGCAGGGGGTCCTGGTCAGAGTTCAGTAATTGGGCCCATGGCTTGATTGGAAGTGTCTAGGTGGTAAATAGGTCAGATGCACGAATTTGGGCTGGTTTATGGATTTTGGGCTGATATGGCTCGTAGGCTAAACAGAATAAGTAACTATGAATACATCTACAAAACTTTTGGTAATGCGTTCTGAGTAAATGTTAAGTGGAATGCTAGTGAGTTAGCCTGGATGTGTAGGCCCCTACCTTCTTAGCCTTGTCGATGGCTGGTAGGTTGTGGGAAGCCTGTCTTGGCATCTGATTGACTGGCAGTGTTTAGAAGATCTTTGAGGGGTATTTGAGGCCATATGCATGAAGTGCCTTGTGCTCAATACAAAGGGGCATATTATCAAGAGCGGCGTAAAAATTATCGCCGGTTTAGCGGCAGAAAACTGCCGCTAAAGCGGCGATAATGGGCTTGATAATATGCCCTTGAGAATTTCAATAGAAGTCCATGTTCTGGTGTCAACATGGGCTTCTATTGAATTCTCCAGGGCATATTATCAAGCCCATTATCGCCGCTTTAGCGGCAGTTTTCTGCCGCTAAACCGGCGATAATTTTTACGCCGTTCTTGATAATATGCCCCAAAGTGTTTAGAATTATGTTATTTTCTGATTGGTGCTTGTGAAGGGTCTTCGTGACAATTATGATGTGCTTGAAGCAGTGAAAACCAAAAATCAAGCTGGCTGTGGAGTTTTGAGCTCTAGCTTTGCATCTTGGATATGATCATTAAAGAACATCTGGTGAAAATTGTGTTCCAGTAGTCCACACAGGTCCTTATCGTTAAGACTGCGGCTATGACTACAAAAGGAGCACCAGTACAGCCCGGAACCAGACAAAAAGCTTGCGAATGAGGCTCTCTGAGTCATTTCAGAGTGGAATACTTTGTGCCTCTGGGGCCGTGTTCAACAAAACGAGTAGCCCATAACACCAGCACTGATGTCTACCAAGCTCTAAAGGCTGACTTGCCTATGCTGAAACAAAGAAATGTGATTTCAGTTTCCACACTTGATCAAATTATGAGATCATGAACGATCACCTTACCTCCCTGAGCCTCATTTTCGTTATTTTGCAAACACTGGCACTATGAGTACACCGGCTTATGTGAAGGGTGATTTGTCGCTGGGTTTCAAGGAAGCATTTGAGGCCCTCTTTTGATTTCTGTGGTTCTGAAGGTAACATCCTGCATATTGTCAGCGCTCCAGAGAAAAGAATCTGTCAATGAAATCTACAGAAAATAACCTGAGGGTTTTGGGCTTGCTGAGTTTTTAGGAGCAATATAGCCATCACCCAGTCGCGGCTCGCATGCCCTATAGGCTTTTACCTGGTGGCAGAACGGAATCCCACGTCGGGGTGGAGCACTGTAAGCAGACCATGCATATGGAAACCTCTAGTTATATACAGGTGATGGCAGTGGCGGCTCGCATAGGGCATGCTGCGGGGCGGTGGGGCGGGGAGGGGCAGGATGGGGTAGTAACTCGGACATACGACGGAACGGAGGAACGTAATAATTACTTTCCTCCGTTCCGTCGTATGTCCGAGTTTACTACCCCCACCTTGCCCCTCCCTCGCCCCACCGCCCCGCAGCATGCCCTATGCGAGCCGCCACTGCCATCACCTGTATATAACTAGAGGTTTCCATATGCATGGTCTGCTTACAGTGCTCCACCCCGACGTGGGATTCCGTTCTGCCACCAGGTAAAATCCTTTTGTCAAAAATGCACAGAAGTCAGGATCATTTTGTGCGCCGTATGTGTTTTGTGCATTTTGGAAGCTCTTATTGGCTGAAATATCTGTGTGCAAATTGTGGAATGGTTCAACGCTCACTTAGCAGAATGCAAAAATAGAGAACGAGTATATTCCCCCTGGGGTGGCAGAGCTGAATCCCTTAGGAATTCTGGACCTTCATCGGACCAGCTAAGGTTTTGCCCACTCTCAAAGCCACTTCTTAATTTTCTGAATCCCTCTCTTGTCTCTACTCCAGTTCCAAAGTTTTGGGGTTCCTCGAAAGAATCTGCAACCATTTTCGCATTATTTTAGGAGAAGTGATTAATTAGATCCAGTGGTTGCAGGTGGTGGCACCGGCACTCATTTTTGGGGACTAGGACCTCTTTTTCATCTTCTGGTTTTTAAACCAGATGACGAGAGAGAAAGGCAAAAGAAGGAGGAAGATAAATAAAGGAAAGCAGTGACAAAGGGAGTAGGCAGGGATGAAAATGAACCTGCAAGAGTTAAATAAAAAGAAAAGAAGTACTGTCAACCAAGCTGCACTGGTTGGCAATACTCTGGCCATAGGACCAGTGTATGTAATTTTTCCCATTAGCCTCAGCCACCAGAGGCCTTGTTACAGAGCCCCATGATGATACCAGATTTCCATTCCACCCTAGGGCCTCCTATTAATGTTAATGATCAAAAAACGCTCTCCTAATCAGATTGTGGTCCCATCATTGCATCTTCCCCTTGTGCATTTGAATGGACAGCAAGTTACACCAACTGACACACAGCCTCCTCCATGCCCTAGAAGCTGATAGATATCCTGGTGACAACTTGTTTCAGCTGCGTTTTTCTTCTTGATTCATATCACACATATCAGTACTGGGTTCTAAATGTGCTGGGAGTACTGAGGAGGAAAATTCACCTCTAAATTCTAGCTTGTCAGTTATATCATGGAATATTGCAGGGATCTACCCAAAACTATGACTCCTGGTGGCTTACGTTTATAAACGACAACGATATTTGTATTTTTCATGAGACCTGGGCTACCGAGAGGGTATTTATCAGTGGATTCACCACATATAGCATTGAGGCGCTAGCCACAAGGAACACAGGGAGGGCAAGCGGCGGTCTAGCAATTTTTGTAAAAAACTCTATCGCTTGCACTCACAAACAGATGCAAATCAATTCACCGGGCCTAATGGGGATTCAGGCTACTTTTCCGACAGGGCTAGTAGTATCCATCTTCAATGTTTATGTCAGGTCTGTCTCTTCAGGGAACGACTCACCTACTTCACATATGCTAGATGAACTGGTAGGTACCTACCAGCCACAAACTAGGGTGCTGGTAGCAGGGGATTTTAATACCAGGTTTGAGCCTTCCACATTACTTGATTCCTTAACTGAGGATGAGGATGAATTGTGGGGAATCCCAAATTTAACGAATAAAGCAGGAGGCTCACGTAATACCAAGGTAGCCTTCCAGCTCATTTTGCTAGTAGCGGGGAGGAGCCTAAGGGCATGTAATGGTAGGACCCGCTCAGATCTGAAAAGACAGATTACATTCAAGAGAGGCCCTAGCTCAAAAGTCATCGACTATATTTTAGTGGACGTCAGATTGTGGCCCTTGGTGAATGACAGGACTCACAGTGACCACAATCCCCTTCTTCTTTCCATGGTTGGTACTCCCCTTACCAGGGGTGTGTCTGGCAGCCGCACAATGCAGCGAGAACCCTTAATTTCTAATAATTTTAGAAGTGTTTTGTGGCTCAGAATCCAGAATCATAGCAGATGTTTATACAACATCTCTCTAGCTTTGACGCAGCCACACTATTGCCTGACCAAATAATAACCGCTCATTTGGGGTTCTTTAAGGAGCTGAAAGGTGTGTTTCTATCACAACCCGCTGCAGAGAAATTAAGGGAGGGGAAGAAATGTGCATGGTATAATCGCAATTGTAAACAGGCAAAACTTAATTTAAAATCAGTAATTTGAGAGGCCGATCAAACAGTTATCGCCCAATCACGCAATAGGTATAAAATAGCATTGGAAAAAGCCAAACGTGATTGGGCTGATAAGAACTGGCAGGATTTGTTGACCGCTGCAAAGTGTAATGATAATCAAACATTCTGGCACATTATTTCACATGGGAGTTTAGAAGGGGTAACCACACCGGATTACTTTATCCAACCTGAGAAGTGGGTCGATCATTTCACCTTGCTATATGATAAGAGGGAAGTAATCCCCCGTGTGGGTGGTAGTGATAACCTACTTGATTGTGTACCCAATGAAACAAGGAGGGGGCAGACAGTGAAGGACCTCCTTTTAGCCTGGATGACACTTTTAGGGCTATTGAGAGGATGAAATCAGTGAAAGCTCCTGGGCCCGATAGGATACCGGGTGATCTGTATAAGTCTGAACCACTTGTCTGAGCCCCTTACCTAAATTTTGTGTCCAATGCAGTTGCCGATGGGGGAAAATTACCTGAGATCTGGAGAGAGGCGGAAATAATAACTATATATAAAAAAGGTGATGCCTCCACCCTATCGAATTATAGGCCAATCAGCCTATTAGACAACATGCAAAAACGTTTCGCCAGACAGGTTTTAGATAAATTATTAATCTGGATGGACGACAATGAGATCTTGTCACCCTACCAAGCAGGTTTTCACATGAAAACTAGTACATGTGATCAATTGTTTAGGCTTATCTTACTTATCTGGAAATACGTGCAATTAAAAAAGCAAAAATTGTACGTATCTTTCGTTGACCTCCGTGCCGCCTTTGACCTGGTAACACGGGAAATGCTTTGGTCAGTTTTAAAAGGAATGGGAGCCCCGGAACAACTGGTGAATCTGCTTGTAAGGATGCATGAGGACAACTACGCGCAGGTCCGTTGGGGGAAATCTGGCGAATTAACTACCAAGATCCCTATCCGGCGAGGGGTACACCAAGGCTGTGTCCTTACGCCCACACTGTTTTCCCTCTATGTAAATGGGGTGGTAAAGGAACTGCAGGATTGTGAAAACGATTCTCCAAAGTTAAATGGAGAAAAAGTACCAATCCTGTTGTTCGCTGATGACTCATTACTCCTATCCAGGACCCCAATGGGACTCCAGAGGCTAATCTACAAATTTCTGGGATTCTGTGAAACCAGGGGCCTGGAATTAAACGTGGAGAAGACAAAATATATGGTATTTGGTAAGACCAAGGGAAAATGTAGACCAGTAAAGATAATGGGGAAACCACTTGGGAGGGTGTTTAAATGTGATTATTTGGGAGTAATGTGAATCCAAACTCCGAGTTGGGATCCCCAAATAGACAAAAGCCAACTAACTCTATGTTATAAGTCCAAATGCATATTGCGTTTCCACAAGCAGTCTTGGTCTCGGTCAATTGCTCCTGCTCTGGAGATTTACCGAATGAAAGCCCAAAATGCTGCACTATATGGTGCAGAGTTTTGGGGTCATGGTGACTTGCATAAGCTAGTGGTGAGTGAAAATACATTTGCTAGGTCCCTGATACCTGTCCCAGCCAGCACTCCGCTGACTCCACTGTTCTTTGACCTAGGGCTGAAAACAATTGGCGACGTGGCTGTAATTAAATCACTTTTTTACTGGCAACGCATTTGGTCCACTCCGGAGATAGGTCAATAGTGTGAATCTTTGAAAGAAGTCTTAAATCTGAGTGGTGCCAAACGGATCCCTTGGCTTCATCATGTAAAATTCTGGTGTAGATCGCTGGGGTGATTCGTTTGTGGGATTGTCCAGAATGTATTAGTAAGAATGATATTGCCACTGTGAAAGCTAAGTACTGGATATACGTAGAACAACGATAAGCGACTAATAGGTCAGTGGGGCGCCTGACTACTGAGTTTTTAAATATCAAACTCTTTCCCGAGTTTGAGCTTTTTTATGACCAGATCTCACCACCTATGGCGAAAAGTCTCTATGTGAGATTCAGATTTGGTTGTTTACCCTTAAGGTCATTCAATGTATGGGACACGAACACAGATACAACTGCATGCCCAGCTTGTGGTTACGCACTGGAGACAGTGGAACACATTCTTTTTTTCTGTAATGAATATCTTTCTCATCGCATAAAATGGATTCGCCCCATTTGTTGTAGATTGGGAATCAGACAATATAGGGTGGCACTGAGGATATTCAAATCTGGCACCACACCACTCTTTGTATTTGCCGTAAGCAGATTTCTGCTGAGTGTCTGGTTCAGGCACCAGAAGTTCATGTCCCAGGTTGTTCGTGAGGTCCCAGCCTTAACTGAAGTGCAAGTGTAGCCAGGACTTAAATGATTGCCAACCTAAGAGCTCCTACAGAGGAATGCTGATGCTCTGAGACACACAGCACTTTATGATTATGAGCTGCAATTGTACGAAGATAAATTGATTATTACTATATTAACAAATGGTAGCATGGATTGACGATTATTGAGGCATTTAGTATTTTATATGATTTGATGATGTAATATTGATATGCTTTTATCTATGGATGTTTTATACTGTTTATATGAATGTAGAAAATGGAACATTGCTGACGCCATTGTATAGCAGTTATATATGCTGTATATTGACTGTAAGAAATCAAAACATTTTGTACCAGTCAATTTTTGATGTACCCTGATTGCGTAGGTCTGAAATGGGATGATGGAAGTAACCTTGCACACACTGGTCGATAAGCGGACATTGTTCTAGACAAACTTATTTTATTACTGTATATATATCGATGTTGTTTTAAAATGATTATCCCCCCAAAACTTTGGGGAAATGTTTTTAATGTATTTATTACTGTGCACTTTGATGGTCGTTAGACCGAATAAAGTTGAAAAGTGACTGGGTTCTAATATGGGTATTCAAGACTGTCAGACCTTCATCTCTTGACATTTTGTACCTGCTAGAGGATCACACTTTCCCTGCCGGGTGGCCACTTGCCCGATGTAGAGATCCCTGGCAAGAAGCTGGGGAGCTCAATGCTCTCAATAGAGCTGCCAGTGTAGCGGCCTCACTGCAGTCAATGAATATGCCAAGCAGGTATGATCATGCACCCGGAAAATATTTAGTTGTGTAATAACACAGTCCCAAAGCATGAATTTGTTCTAGCAAAACAAAATAACAATGCCCTGTATGAACAAGGTGCTCTCTACCAGCACATGGGGGCCATTATGCTATTTCTCTACCCTCGACCACCGTGCCTCACATGACAGTCTGGGACAAGAAAATCTAGTGATGATCACCCCACCCTAACTGGGTAGAGTTTTTTCACTATGACCTGCAGGTACAGTGACAGACAGGTTGCCAGGTCATGTGCTTCCAAAGACGGAGCCAACTGAGGCTCCACCAACAGAAAACACTGAGGTACACGCGCCTATAAATGAGACTGGGTAACCGTGAGTTTGGAGGACCTGTGCATTCCCTGTATAGGCAGATGCAGAATTTCTCCAAACGACCTACATAGTCTCTGGGAACATGCACAAGTTGGTAATCAATCTTATTTTATTCCTACATCTAAGAGCACCGAGGGATACGCAAAGCCAGGGCTAACAATATGAGATTACTGAAATTAAAGGTATCCCTAGTCCAACATAAAACATTGAACCTCAATTTTTTATTTTTGGAAAATTCTTGCAATTCTTCCATTGATTTGTTTAATGTTTCCAACACTGCAATCAAACCAGATAGATCTCAGAAGTTCTAATATGTGTGTGCACTCTTCTTCCCTGTAGAGCTCCTTACTTAGTCTTCCCCAATATTGCCTGTTTTTTGTGGTCTCAATGGAACCCTTACTAAATTTTATGAAGACAAAGACCTGGCAACCTGAGTTAAGAGAATTGTCCTATGGCATTCCTCCCATGCAAACATATTAGTCCTGAAGCCCATTAGAGAACAGAAGTGCTTGATGGACTTTTGTCTACATGAAGGAGTTAGGCCATTAGACTTTAGATTCTAAAAGTGTACCATATACCGTGCTATATATTATGTATTGATTAAAATGCCTTAATGGTGCTGAATGATAGACCTGATGGAAGAGTAGCAATTGCAGAGTGACTACAAACATGTTTTTGTGAATTCTGCAAGAGGCCATACAATTACATCTAGTCATAAGCAGCTCAAATGGTCCTTCTATGAGCAAGAGAAACATCCACCTCGACTTACGGCCTTATAGTTCCATACAGTGAGTCTAATGTTCTACTCTCAGTGAACTCAAACTCCTAGGTTGATGTGTTTGTGATTATGAGTGCTACCATCAAAGACCATTCGAGACATTTGGTTACTAATTGGCCCAACCGGGATTTGTTTTGGCGTCATCCTTGGTTAGATGATGGATGCTGTAGTTGGACATGGTACTACATATGGCATTGAAGAAACTAAACAATATTGTCCAATAAATCTGTCTACCCTTGCACAGTCATTAGAAGCATTTGATAGTTGGCTTGATTGTTGGCTTAGGTCATTGATCAAGTTCTGATATTAAAGTTCATTACTGGTGGGTCTGATTGTGTGAAGCACTTTACTAATTTGTTTGAGGCAAGAGTAGTGTTGAGCTCCTATTTCATATAACTGGGATTGCTTGAAGCGGAAGATTTGACTGAGAACCTGTATCTTTTTTCATTCTTGTCAAAATGTTATACTTATTGACCTGCCAAAAATGTAACAAAGTGCCAAAGCTTGGACTGTGACCCTGTTAACCTTTATAAGGCTCATCATCATGTCTGTAGCCCAGCCTTGCTAGCTTTTTTATGCCATCTTATCTTCAGGGAAAATTCAGCAGCACTAGAAGGGTGCCCTGATTGTCCTCATCAACTAAAAGCCAATGAAAATGTTTAGACAAAGTAAAATCTGAGAGCCCTTATTGTCACCAATGGCAAGGATTTTCGTGAGGTTCCACTTAACCATTTACAAGTGTGGTTTGACCTGTAAGAGCGCATTTCTGCAGCACAGAACTAATATGAATTCTGTGGGGTTTATGTATCTGTTTTAAGTACACCAGCCTTTTAGGAAGAAGCCATACTGCTATATCAAAATAGTATTTGATTGGCAAATTATTTTTAAATGTAAAAGATTTTAGTGGAAGCATATTGCTTTTTTCTTATTGGTTTTTGGCATCAGCTTGCAAAAAATAAATAAATACATACACATTTACCCATTGCACTACGTTGCCAATGCCACACCTATTGGTTTTATTAATGCTTTGCTAATGCTTAATGGAACTCATGTGTGGGCAAGGCAACATCATCAGAAAGGTGAATGACAAAAAACTTGAGTCAAAAATATCTAGTGACATAAATGTGTCAAAAATACTACAAAATATAGAGTAACAAAATATAGAGGGTAAGAATATCATTTGTTATGTATATCATATTGTTTTAAAAAAATATTGTAGATAACATTGTTTACTTTAATATAGTTGTGTTAGATATTGTTTTTAATAAATTAAATATATATTAGTTATAATATCAATTTTAGGTGTTAATATTATCATTGCAAATGTTTTTTAAGTATAGTTTGCAATTTTCAATGTGTAAATAAATGTGTTTACATTTCATTAATAATTTATAAATTAGTATCCGGTTGTTGGGTCTGTAGGTAAATAAGGTGAGAAGTTATTTAGATTGCAAGTTATTGTTTTTTATTTTTATTATATATGTAATTGTGATTAATTATGTACATTGATTACTTGATAAGTTGTTATTATAGTTATTTAATTGTATTTTGTGATTTTTATGTATATTTTATTTTAGTATAGTTACTAAAGTACATTAGTAATTCATATTTCAGTTGTGGATTGCTGGGTTTGCAGGGAAATAGTATGTGAAGTCATTCAAATGATTTGTTTTTAATACATTTTTTAGTTTAGTTAAATATTTAATTGGTGATTAATTATGTTATTATTCAAATTGATCATTTGTTATGTAATGTTGGCAGTGTTTTAATTAATTAATTGATTAATTAGTGAATTTATTAAAAACATTTGTACAATTTATCTTAGAATTAGTACTGGCTTTAACTGTATTGTTTAATTTAATTAATAGTTTAATTGTAGTTTTGTTTTATTTATAATTTAGTATACATTTTAGGGCTTGTGAGTGTTTTTGGTTAGTAGGGAGTGAAGTGCATTTTTTATTTGTTATATTAATGTTGCATTCATTTTTTTCCCCATTAAATTTTATATATATATATATATATATATATATATATATATATATATATATATATATATATAAACAAGGTTGCCCAAAAGAAGAAGCCGCACATGAGGAGTTAATGCCCTTTTATTGCAGAAGGCAGCAGGCATAGCACACCAACACACTTCGAGTAAGATAGCCAAAGTTATCACCAGACGCGTTTCAGACTCCATCGAGTCCTTGTTCACAGGCTGTTTGGCGAGAAGGAAACAACAGACTTTCAGTGGAGCACATTGTTAAATACACCCAAGTCCCGCCCTGGATGGGCGTCGGCACAGATTGCCTCCTGGTACCTGTAGTCCACCTTAATGCAAACCCCTGTGGGTGCTGTTGTTCTATAGTCCACAATTACTTTCCCCAGTGGGCACAGCATGCCTGCTCCTGCTGCTTATGTACTCTGCAACAATGACCCCCTCATTCTCACAAACGCTCGAAGTTGCGAGCGCTTCAGATCCTCCCAATGTAAGGCAGCGGGTCTCCTTCGCGGCCGGACAAGCCGAAACGCGTCTGGTGATAACTTTGGCTATCTTACTCGAAGTGTGTTGGTGTGCTATGCCTGCTGCCTTCTGCAATAAAAGAGCATTAACTCCTCATGTGCGGCTTCTTCTTTTGGGCAACCTTGTTTATATATATATATATATATATATATATATATATATATATATATATATATATATATATATATATATATATATATATATATATATATATATATATATATATATATATATATATATTTGAATATGCTTTAATATTTTTATGTTATTAGGTATTTAAATAGTTTGTTTATAAATTATTGGAATTTGGAATGGTACATGTAACCAATTCAAGGTCCAACACTTTCCCTGCTTTCCCTTATGCTGGAGTTGGAAAAGCACATTTAACCCCACCACAGTCCAGAACATTTCCTATTGTTGCTTCAATTGGAGTAGTAATAGTAAATCTACCCATCCAAAATCCAATTCTTTCCCTGATTGTGCGTACTTTGGAGAGTGAATAGTAAATATAACCCCTTTAAAGTCCAACACTTTACATACTGTTCCCTAAATTGGAGTGTGAATAGTAAATCTACAACCTGCAAAGACCAACTCTTTTTCTACTGTTGCTTAGATTGGAGTGTGAATGGTAAGTCTAACCCTCCAGTGTCCAACACTTTCCCAATTGTTTTTGAGATTGGAGTGACCATGACTGTGGCCATTTGTTGTTGATTTCCAGTGTCTTGTGAGTTCCTATTTGTGCTTGGCACTGAACATACAAGCCAATATATATGATCTTCAGACTGTTCTCAGAGTCCTACCCAACATGGCCAGGTTAAACTGTATACAATTGAGTTACTACCACCAATTCTGGCTGTTTGACACCTCTTTGCAATGGTCCCGTGTTCTTGAATAGAAGCACATCTGATGCACTGAAGTTCCATCTTTGGGCATCATTTCTATTTTCTCTAATTTCAGGCATGCCCTCCCCATCGATTATGCCCGAGGACAGCTGTCCGGTCAGCCACTCTGCATGAAGCAATACTACGGCCTCTTCTCATCTTACCGCCTGCCGGGGCACACCCAAGACACATTGGTAGCCCAAGAGAGCCAGGACAGCTGTGTGATGCCTGAGCCTGAGCACATGATCGTTGCCTGTAACAACCAGGTGTGTGGATCTCTTTTTCTATTACAATTAAGATCAGTTTCCCATGTCTCAAACCAAGGCACAACTACATGATTGAATGAATGAATAAGTCGCTAAATGTGCTGAATGATTGAAGCGATGAATTAAAGAATAAATGCTCAAATTATAAGACACATGCTGCACATAAATTAATGGATGAAAATATCTTGTAAAGCACACTCCTTCCCACAAAAGGGGCGTACTTTCATTTGGATGAACTGGGAAATTAGCAATTCGATAAATAACCAGGTTTCAGATGTTTTATGAAAAGGAGATGATGAAGGGGCTGATAACAATGGCGGGGAGACCGCTACCAACAGGCTGTCGGTGGCGGTCTCCCCACCATCGTAACCAACTTTACTGCCCGCCATATCATGATGGCGGGCAGACGTGTGGCGGTCATAAAAACCGACCGCCATGCATCTGACAGGCTCCTTGAGCCCGCCGGTGCGGCGGAGAGGGCTCATAGTCCCTACAATGCTGGCGGTGCCGGTAGGCAGCCGTTTCATGGCAGGTTACTCGCCATGAAAAGGCTGGCGGAAGGGGTCATTGGGGGCCGGTAGTGGGCCCCCCTTCACCACCTTGCCCTTAGTTATGGGTGTTGGCGGCACCTATGGTGCCCCCCTACATATCCCTGTACCATGTGGCAGGCACCGCATGGTGCCTGCCATGTAGTGCAGGCATATGTAAAATATAGGCATTGCGACCGCCGTGTTGGCGGTTGCATTGTAATGCCTACTATGGGACCACCGACAGCATGTCGGCCGTTCCCAATCCCCGATACGATGGCAGACGGACTGAAGTCCGTCCGCCATCGTAATCAGCCCCTAAGTTCCGCTTTTAAGTTGAGTGGGAGGAAATTCCGGTGGGTGCCAGCAAGATAAGAAAAGACATTTTCTGACACAAAAAACCCAGTCCACTGGCCATGTTCACCTTTGTTTTAAGTTTACATAGGCTTCCTCTTCGAATACAAGTTCTGTCAAATTTCTTAAACATCTGTTGTAGGAAAATGTAGCCCCTTTTCGTTCCTGATTTAATCAACTCTCCAGCACTTTAAATATTTATTTGATTTGCACAGAGAGAAAAGAATATTCTGTATACATCTCCCAATGGCAACCACACAAACCTATTATATATTGTATTTTACTTTCCATATTAGCCTATAGATCTGTATTGTATATAGCACATTAGTGGATGGATCAGCATATATCAGCTAAGCCCATTGGACTGTTGAGAAGAGGAGCATCAAATCAAGAAAGAGGAAGAAAATACTTATTTCCCATACTTGCTAGAGTCCTCAGTTTATCTAACAAACTAATATGACAAGCACCAAATAGCCTCAAATGTATGGAATCTCTCTTGTGTTTAAAAAACTTTCTTTTGAAAGTAAAAAAATTGAAATGTTCCTGCATCAAAACAGTGGTGGAGCTCTCCCTATGGTAAAGTATAGTGAAAAGTCAAAAGAAGTTTATTAAACTTGAAAAAATAGTATAATTTTTTTATTTTGAATGTTAATGTAAATTAATTTCATATGTTTATCGTAAATATAATAAAAAATAAAAAATGCTGCAGCATTAACTTGATTTTAATTTAAACATTTAATTAAGTTAAATATGCTAAATGAAATAAATATATTTTTCTTAAGTTTAAATTAAAAATAAAATTATCACTTAAAATAAAAAAACATATTTTAATATGAATTAATAATTATTAAAAGTGATATATAGAATTAAATAAATGCAATTTAATTATAGTTTAATAAAAATTCATATTGGATTGATTTTCTAAAATAAAAAAGGTTATTCAAATGTTTTCAAATTAAATTATTGTGTTTTATATTTAAAAAGTATTAAACATTAACAAATGTATTTATATTTTTACATAGTTATAAATAATTTATTTTCATTTAACACTATTTCGAATGATCTGTTATTTTAAGTCCCTACCTCCATTGATTTCTATAGGAGGGTGGTGCAGTACCAGTGGTTACCCACTGTACTTACTCCAACTCTGAGCTGGAATTCAATTACTACTATGTTCGGTCCTAATTTGGCTATAGTAACTTTAGGAGTGCTGTTTGAGAATAGCAACACCCTAATCCCCTCCTTAACCCTCCCTTTACCACTCATTGCTCCTCCCAAAATCCCGCCTATTTTGTAGTAAATACGCCCCATTTTTCATCCATTAATCCTCATCCCTTCCACTTTTACCACTAAGAGGTCGATTACAATGTCGTTCGGAAAGGCTCCGAACGGCATTCAATTCGTTCGAACCCGATTCAGAAGCTGTTTCCGACCGACTCGGAAACATTTCCGAACGGCCGATTATGATGTTCGGAAACTGTTTGGACTGTCTGACTCGGTTCTGAATGGCATTCGGAGTAACCGAGTCGTTCGGATCCGACTCGTACAGGTCTACGGACTGCATTTCTGACCAAGCAATAAGGATGTCGGATTCGGACAGCCTTTCCGAATCGGTTGTTCCAACACAGATCGGCTGCCAGAATCTGACTTTGGGGTCCCGTAGCAGGCCCTCCTTCACCTGGGGGCCTCCGAATCTGGCCCGTGGGGGTACCGATGGGTCCCCCCTTTCCAACCATGCACAGTGTGGCAGGCACCTTGGGGTGCCCGCCACAGGGTGCACGAATTTCCACAACCACCCCTTTCTTCAATGGGAGCCTGTGTATTCGGTCAGAACACAGGCTCCCATTGAAGTCAATGGGAGTCCGACCGAACGGTGTTGGAAAGCATCGTAATCGTTCGGACAGACTCCCAGAATCTGATTCGGTCGGAAACCATTCCGAAACCGATTCGGTCGGAATGGTTTCCGAACGACATCATAATCGACCCCTAAGTAGTAGACTTACATGTATGAGGATCTCTCCATAGAAAAGACAGGAGAGGTGGAGATTTACATACATGGCTTTGTGAATAGCATTTTGTAGTATTTTAGTAGTACTATTGTAGTACTGCTAAATTACCACAAAATTAAGTTTGTAAATAGTGCCTTTGGTGTGGAAGAATTTAGAAATGAATGCAAACCCTCTTCTCAATGGTACAAGAGATGAAAGAATAAGATGGTACAAAGTTGGTTGTATTATTGTCATTGTCATTGAAAGATAAGTTTTCATAAATTCATAATTTAAACTATTTCACTTTTAGAGAGGGCACAGGTGGGGCAACCAATGATAGTGGCCAGAGGAAAGAAAAGGTTTTCATTCATTTCTTATCTCCAACTAAGAGTAACTAAAGGCCCGATTACGAGTTTGGCGGTGTGAGAGTGGGCCACCATGCCACCGCCCGCTCCCATACAACCAAAAATGAATGCTGCCCACCTGCAAGATTATGAGTAATTTCATGGTCTGACAGGCGGGTGGTGTGGCAGTCCCGCCGTGGTGCAGTGCAAAGGCTCATATGTGAGCCTTAACACTGCACCGCTGTGGCTCTGCCAATGCACATCCCTGCACAGCATGGACTGTGCAGTCCATGCCCTGGAGGGGTTCATGCACACAGGGGGGGCACAACATGTGCCCTCCTGCATGCACCCCGTTTTACAGGGGCAAGAGGGGGCATTTCCTCACAGCCAGCAGTTTCATGGCGTGAAAATAGCCATTAGACTGCTGGCGATGAGGAAACTCGTAAAATGCTTGATGATGCCTCAGGACACAACCAGGTATATTGCGCCCTCAAGACAGATGCGCCACCGACAGGGTTCGCAGATCCCTGGCGGTTGCAGCAGTTCCTTGGAGGTCCGACTGCTGGACTCGTAATACGGCAGTCAGATCGCTGGTGCAGCGGACCCCGACCGCCACCGCACCTCCACCGTGAGTTTGGCCCTTGGTCTGGTTGCCGTTAAGTATCAGGAAATTCTTACACAAAAGATTAGGCAAAGGGTCCTAAACAAATAGATTTCCCGACCAGCTTCCCCATCACTAAAAACCAAGGGACCATGGATAAAATGGATTCAAGGAGTAAGCACTAAAAAGCAATGGATGTCAGAAAAACAGGCGAGGACATTTAACAGGTTGAAAATCGTTTCAATATTTAAAAAAAATAATGGATTGTGAGACAGATGGATTACAGACGCGCATTAACCAGGTATATGTGCATACACCTTTCAGACAAAGCACACCAGGCAGGTCTGAGATTTGTCCCCGGCTTGCAGATGAGAACTATATTGTTGCTACTGTGACAGACCTATAAATTAAAGTGTGCAAAGTTAAACACAGTGAAAGCTCGAAACTGTCTGGTACAATGGCATACAACTGTGAGAACTCACTGTATTTCAACTTACAGTGGAACAGCAGCATGGCGGAGAAGTTCTGCGAAATGTTGCCATGGCAAAACGTCCTTCAGGTGCTCAGACATAGCATTAAGGACTGCTGTAGAGCATCGGGGGACATCAAATGTGGGTTCAACAGGATTTTGTTTTCAAGTAACGTTCCGAAATGTGTTTTTCACCATGCATTTGTGTTTAGTAAGAATTTGGAGAGATCACAAATTTTGCTCCACAACGGGTCAGATGAAAGCCTGGTAAGCAGAGATTGTGGTATATAAAGGTAACCAAGTAAGAAATGCAGATGGCACGTTCCTTCAGTGTCTCCAGCACCTCCAGCCTCTCTATCACCTTTCTCACCACCACCACAGTGCATTATCTGCAGCTGTGCCCACACTCTTGTGCTGTGCTCTTTTCTTGTCCCTTCTTCATACTTACATGCACCACCAGCGAGTTAACAACAGAATTTTCCCAGAATGCCCCACACAAATGGCATCCTGTTGCAGCTGTGCCCACACCCATTTTCTTTATCTATATCCCTGTGTTGTGTTCTCATCTTGTCCTTCTTCATACCTACATGTACCACCAGTGAGTCAGCAACCACATTTTCTCAGGACGCTCCACCTAAATGACAAACGGCTGCAGCTGTTCCTGCAGATGAAACTTCATCCATAGTTCATCAAGGGCAACGTTCCAGATTTCACCTTAGAAAAATTCACCAGGTTCCAGTTCGTATGCCTAAAAAGCACATGAGGTTTAAATGAGCCGACCAGTGTTAAAAAAACATACAGTTCTCTGTACAAAGTCCTGCATTGCTAACAATCACCTACAGTAGGTATTCCAGAATTGATTTTGCAACATAGACCCAGATTCCATGCTGTCGGAAGTGATGTGCTTTTTATTGCACTAGGCAAATAACAATACTGGGTGCAATAAATAACACATATTATGAGTTTCTAGGGAATACAAGTGGATTTTGGTGCTTACCCCATCAAAATCTGCATGGTACGGTAAATATTGTACACTTTTCCCCTGTTAAAGTCCAGCAGGTTTGACCTGCCGAAATGTAATAAAAGGTGAGATATTTAAAGCATCCGGTAATTACTAGATGCATAAAATAGCACCTAACTCGGAATTTTGAACTCTTGGCAAACAAGGGTTTACACTGGGGTCAGAAAATATCAAACCACTTGTAATTAGGGCCAAAGTGTGACATAATTTACCGGATGGTAATTTTAAACTTAGATGGGAGAGGTGAGAGGATGTATATTCCAGGCTGGTTGGAAAGCAATCAGACAGAAAGTATCTAGATCAGCAGCTGAAGCACCTGTGGTTGATCTTAAAGCCAGTGTGACACAAAAAGCACACCTACATTTTGTCTGCCATCTCATTACAAGGTCATTTTAACTACGCTTGGATTATGGCACAGGGAGGGAAAAAAGACAGCATCGGTTTCCAGCTGCTGGAAAGTCTGATTTACTCACATGCAGGGGCATTTCCACATGCACAAATGCATAGTATGCAGTTACGTACACAGGAATGCCTTTACATTAATGCAAAAAATATTTCCCCCCACACACCTACCAATTCTCTGGTTCTCCGGTTCCCAGTTCATCCTTTGAAGCAGGTTTGCTTCCTGGATAGGAGTAAATGTCTTAGGTTTTGAATGGAGGGAGGAGCTCAGAGAGAAGATTGTTAATACCCATAAATGTGTAAGATTGTGGGTGCGTACAAACTTTCAGGGAATTCTCGTCTAGGATCACAAAATCCCCAACCCCTTCTCACCCCTGGTGGTAGATTTACTCACATAAAAATGATCTCCGGAGTAAATCTTTTTAGAACTGTAAAATCAGCTTTTGTGAATGCCAAAATTGGTTTGAAAAAATTAAATAATCATGGAGTCATTCAATCGAGACACCACTAAATTGCCAGAAAATCCGTTTTACTGGCAATTCATCTATGCTCAATAATCAGTGATCTTCCTAGACATAACATTTGTGACACAACAATGAATTTTCTGGTTCCAGAACACCAAGCAATTTGTGCAACTCATCACTAATTACTTATAAAAATATATCAAAATTTCATATTCAAATTCTTCCTGTCTCATCACACATTCATATCATTCACCTTTGTTAATATTTTGCATGTCCGCCTTAGCATCAGATACTACAAAACAATCAAAGAGCACATAATTAATTTCTATTTCCAATTTGTATTTTTGTGACACCCAAAAAATAGTTTTACACCTCATAGAAGAGGCAATTTGCAAATTAAGCTAAACTTACATGCGCAAATAGCTTTATGAACTGGGCTCCTAAAACTCTCTGGGGCATATTCTCAAGGACTCATCGCCGATTTAGCGGCACTTTATCGCAGCCAAAGTGGCGATAGATTTATCGCCCTATTCACAAGCAGGTGCTAACAGCCGATATCGCCAGTTTTCCTGCGATAGCAGCCGCAAAAAACATCGCCACGGATGACACCGGCAACTAACGCTAATGAGATGCAGAGTAGGCGTTCCTGTGCAAAAAGCCGCAAAAACACCACTTCGCAATATTCTCTACGACCAGCCAGATCGGCGATAAGATCCCAAAACAGGCGACAAGGCGCGTTAGCAGCAGGGATGTAACACCTGCTCTTACCTGGTGTTAAGTCGGACGACAACCTGCACCACAAAAGGGAGCCCAGACCAGAGCCACACCTGAAGAACAACAGATGCCATGGAGCTACTGATCATGCAGCTCGGAGCCCCAAGTGGGCCACAACACCCTCGGCCACCCCCCCCCAGAACCCCCTCCCGGGCCCTACCACGGACAAAGATATTTAACATCAACTGTACGAAATCATGAACAAAACAATTCGCCTGATGTCGCACAAGTACAACAATTAACATTCATGTGTGGTCAGAAAGAGGAGAATCATCCTTTCATCTTTGAATTTCCAGACAAATGATTTTATTCAAATTCAACTCAAAACAACTATTCAGAAGAGCCATGGCGGGTCTTCTCAGGACAATCTGTAAGACACAGCCTGCAAGACAAAATTCAAGAGAAGAAGGTGTGTCATGAGCTCATCAAAGGACAGAGAGAGAGAGAGAAACAGAGCGAGAAAGAAAGGGAGAGAGAGAGAGAGTGAAAGAGAGGGAGAGAGAGAACGAGAGAGAAAGGGGGAGAGAGGGAGAAGGAGAGAGAGAGAGAAACAGAGGAAGAGAGAGAGACAGTGAAAGGAAGAGAGGGAGAAGGAGAGAGAGAGAAACAGAGGAAGAGAGAGAGAGACAGTGAAAGGAAGAGAGGGAGAAGGAGAGAGAGAGAAACAGAGGAAGAGAGAGAGACAGTGAAAGGAAGAGAGGGAGAGAGAGTGCCGACACTGCGGACCCAGGCCTCACTGCTCAACTGCTGCCACCGGTGTGTCTCCAACCACGTGCCCGTATACACTGCAGTCCACCAGGTCCCCTATCTGAAACAGAGTCCAGATTTATGAATGGCAGAGTTCATATCAGTGCACACGCCATCATCACTTGGCCGCCCCTGCGCACACAGGCTGCTGCACCCCAGCCACTCCTGCCGCCCAGCGGTGTTTGGCCGCCCCTGAGCACCCAGGCCTCACTGCTCACCTTCCGCCACCAGCGTGTCTCCAAGAGGGCCCACCACGTGCCGGGGCAAGCTCCAAGCCTGTGGCCCGCGACCTTGGCAGCCTCCACATCATGTAGCCCCGCCCCGGGGGCCAGGTCACACACGTGATTCTGGGTCTTGATTTCGCAATGGCAGAGATCATATCAGTGCACACGGCATCATCGCAGGCTGCACACCCCTACCTCAGTGCACCGAAGGTCACCGTCCCGTGGCGGTAGGCCCGTGCCGGCCACAGTGTTTCCGGTGCCACCAACTCTGTGCAACGCAAGTCATGGACCCTTTCTGAGTGAGTCCCGTGACATGCCAGGTGGACGCAGCCATGTCACCTCCGGTAGTGGGGAAGAACTGGGACACGTAGCGTCGTCGTCCCCCCCTTTACACGTACGCCGAGTGGGCTGGGTCGGCGTACGCCAGGCCAGCGTAGGGGTGTGAATAATTATCCCTGGGCTCTGGGCGTGGTTCATTTCTGGGCTGGACAGGAAACCAAATGATGCGTGTGTCTCTGTTGCAGTGTCTGCGCCACACGGCCCGCAATCGACAATGTTGCAATGTTGCATGCACCCGGAGGGCGGCCGCGCACGAAGGTATTGTACAAGGAGCGCAAGGCCGCTCGGGCTCTTGCATGCCAACTGTTGTGTGTGTATCGCTATTGGTGCACCATAAGCCTAAGGCCTAGCCTCAATCGCAGCGCGAAAGCCACATCACATTTCCAGAATGCAAGCAGTAGTCAGACTAACATTAGGGATCAAAGCTCCTTTGTCTCAATACATAAGGCGGAAGGACATCTGCACCTCCGACCTTGGTCCCCCTGAGAGAGATACCATAGCAGATGATGACGACTCCCACACTACGCACAGCGCTAATGATAGACCAACGTATACACACCCCACACACAGAAGTCCTTGCCCGAAGTTATCTTGCATGGAATGTCCTTCACACTTACTCCCACATTAACCCAGGCGTACAACCGTTGCACACTAAAACAACTCATTGTTCCGAGCTGTGGCATTTCATACACAGAACTGGCACAGGTCAGAACAGTGCCGCTTCAACCAGAGCCACCAACGCAATGGCAGAACATCCCGGGCACATGCACAACCCCTGTCACGTGGAACTGTACCGTGCACGTATGCTGCATTTGTTGGGGGCACTGCCACTGGCAGTGTTGCGCATCAGTTACCATCTGAGCTTCCGTCTTGCGTACGTCACCTGCGTCCAGCCCTGGTTCCACTGCCGATCATGCATATTCGAGTGGCCCATGGATGTCTGCCTCTCCAACACAACGGTAGCTGCACTGGATTATGACTTGTGTGTGTGCCCCCTGTTGGCCCACGACCAGGAGTGTAACCGTGATACCCGTTCATGGGATGCCTTGATATTTGGCGTATGTGCTGGCAGTTGGGCATGGGAGATTGCACAAGTCCTCGTGTGCAGTGACCACTTCGAAGAGCTCCCCCATTGGGCTGTTTTGCGGATTGGTGAAACGGCGTGGATGGAGCACATCTGTCCGGACCAGTTAATGGATTGGCTCGCCCCCGTGTTCGTTGAGGCCGACAACAACGTACTCTTGGAACTGATTGCCCAGGAAGCTGTGCTGGCATTCATGGACGAGTAACTACGTTCCGGCAGCCACAACTGCTTGTAACCCAGAGCACAGGTCCCAACACCTTGTTGCATCTTGGAGAAATGGTCACATATCCCACCACAACAGTGGACATGGCTGCATCCGCCTGGACTCAGAATGCATGTGCGTGCACCTACACGTGTTGACACACACCTGTGCAAGGTGAGGCAGTCCCATGAGCGGAGCTGCACAGCATCGCTTGGCAAGGTTCCTTACTCTGACATACTGCTGGAGGGAGTGTACACACATGGCAATGTAGTACTACATGTGACCTTGTTGGACCCTTTCACCTGCTCACTGTCAGCAGAGCAGACAGTCTGCGCAGTCCGGTGGTACAGCACTATGCAGATCCCATGGGCTGTGAGTCGTGTCCCCTGACACGGGGCAATGAGCATACGTCAAACATCACATGACTCGTCCAGCAAGGCAAGGTGGGCTGAGACAGTTGCCATCCATAATGATTGGTGTTCATTTTTGCCTCCCCAGTTCTTGCACCTCTACATGTTCCCATGCTGCCTGTTAGTGTCTGAAGCATTGGTCTGCATGTTGTGGCCCTTGTCTTGCCCGTACTGACACGCACATGCGAATAAAGTCTACGCCACTTCACTAGTGTTCAACTGTGATGAGTGTTGATTAGAATGACAAATCGTGTGCCTCAATGAGCATTGTCCGTACACAGGGAGGGACTGACTGATGCATTTCACTTAGGGGTGAGTCCCTATTGCCAGCTCCACCTCTGTAAGCCAGACATTGTGGTTGGGATAGTTGCTGGTGGACCGGTGCTCTTACGTGTCTGCAGCAATGTGAGTATGGTGTCCAACTTCTTGCCATGTGGATCAATGTGATCCATCAGAACAGGCTGTGTCCACACAGTTGAGTGTGAGTAGGTATGCGAAGAGATGTTCTGTTGTCACATGTGATGGGGGACACTACTTTAGGCCTGCTATCGATTTAGACATTTTTACACACGGCCCCATTTAATACATGGACGTGGGGGTACGTTGGGGGGTTGCGAGATAGTTGTTCATGGGCAATGAGGCCACAGCTAGTTCACACGTTCACAGTCATCTAATTGGCCATGTGGGTCAGGGTCAAACATGCGCATTGATGTCATTTCCCAGGGTGTACCTTTTTGTGCAATCAATGTCCCTACAGTCATCCATACTGTTATACTTGATTGAACATAGACATGACACATCTGTGTGATTAGGAATGTTTTATTCACATCCTGTGGAGTGTCGGAGCTGGAGCAGTACATGGCCATGCAAAGCCCACATAACATGGTTGCCCAGTGGAGGGCCAAGCAGAGTCCTTTGGGGAATGACAGTTTAATCGGAAGAGGAAGAGTTCAGTCCGCAGCCTGATTGCTGTGTCATTGGTAACCAGTGCAGATATGGCAGTCCATGTTGGGGTCCAGGTGAATGTCGCAGAGTGTTTCGGGGGACAGTGGAAGGTGTTGTTCCCGGGCATGATGCAGAGGGCTGAACCAAGCAGGAACAGGCCATATGGCGGGGATGAATGCTACAACCTCCTTTCTCAAACAGAGTCATTGCCATCCACATCTTAGTCCTCTGTTATGTCTTCTGTGTCAGGTGTGTCAGGTGTGTGTGGTGGTGTTATGGCTGCATCACTGTGTGCCACTGACACATCAGGGAGCGGAGGTGGTATGGCTGCATCACTGTGTGCCACTGACACATCAGGGGGCGGAGGTGGTATGGCTGCATCACTGTGTGTCACTGACGCATCAGGGGGCGGAGATGTGTGTGTCGAAGTTCCTGCAGCAGTCATCTGGGACAGGCTCTGTGGCAGCAATGGCGAGATGATGTTCTGCAGGGCATGGAAGATCCCAGCTACATCTCGCTGGTGTACAGCCGTGGCAGCCATCCTTCCAGCCTGCATCCGCTCTATGTTCTCCATTGTCCTCCGCATCTGTGCCAACTCTGTACTGCCATCGCTGGAGCCTGTCTGACTAGACAGTCCTCGTATCCGAGTAATGGCTCCAGTGAGGTCAGCCAGGGATTGTTGTAGAGCATGGAACGGACTGTGGGTGTCCGTTAGGGACTGTAAGTGGTCCCTGATGGGACTCATGCACCCACGTATGGCATCAAGTTTGGCTGCCATGAGGTCGAAACCCACCCGCACCTGTTCAGCCAGCCCCCTCTGGCAGTCTGACACACGGCATTGGAATGCCATGTGTCTTTCCGTGAGGTCCTGTGAGCCAGCCGTGGTGGTGGGTGCTTCCTGCTGTGTGGGCTGTGCAGGGGGTGGGGTCACCTCGATGCAGCTGGGCTGCCCTGCTCCTGGAGGTGGGGTGCGGAGGCTGTCCACGAGCCGTTGGAGGGTGTCTGAGCAGATGGCCAGGGGTTCCTCCTCATCATCACTGAAGAGATGTCTGCTCTGCTCTGCAGGAGGTGTTGATTGTCCCTCTGCAATGTAAAGGGGAGATGCAGGTTAACAGTGTGTTCCATGTATGTTGACGCATTGTACATGTTTACATACAGACTGCATGACAATGTACATTGTGACTGTTTTGGATGAGCTGGCTATTTGATGGGGGATAGTGGACATTTCGACTACATGACAGATGTGAGGTTGTACTCGTACATTATCATCTCACAGTTTCCTGCTATGCCAGATGTGATTGGCCAGTTTCTACGCACAAGCGGCACCAGTTGTGTCCTCTGTTCTGTAGTGAAAGTGTTGCACTCTGTAACCACATTGTCGTCAATGTTGATGTGCTGTGATTGCTATGTGTGTGTGCTGCATTGTGGGAGAGTCGCCCCTGCAGCTCTGATTTAGCGGCCCCTTATCCCTTTGGGGCGGTGTGCCTTTGACATGTGTGCTTTTGAGGGGCTGAGATGTTGGCGACTTGGGTAATTTGTGCTCTTGGACAGTTTTTGTACTCTTGTGCATTGTTTGTCTGCAGATGTGTTGTTGACGTCAGGGGTTGTATGTGCACGTGGATGTGTTAGAGTGTGACCTGATCCTTTGAGGATGTGGTCCACACTGGGCCACCTCAGTGTCGTGTCGTGCACCATGTCATGTATTTTGACTGCAGCCATGCTATTGGTCATGCAGTGTCACTTGCATTGTCAGTGTGGCTCACAGAGCTGCTGCTTTGCATGGGTAGGTTGTGATATTGGTGATAGGGAGGGGGGCCCCTTTGTGCACATAGTGGACGGGGGCCTACTTGGTGTTTCTATGTGTGCTGCAGTGTGCCAAGGGTATCAGGGACATGTTCCACAATCATTGTGGGTGTGCAGTGTGCTACACATAGTTGTGCATCTGTGCCATTGTGCCCATCTCCACCCGTCCCCCCAGTCCCTGGTCGTTACTCACCCTGTTGCTGTTGGGTCAGGTCATGTCGGGCTGTGTCCGGACCCCCAACTCCTTGCACCGTCTCCACACTGATGACTGTGGCCACCATTTCCTCCAGCTCATCCAGCTCCTCCTGTGGCGCAGGACTCCCACCTCCAGTCGCCGTTGCTGCCTTCAGGTTGGCAGCGAGTTTCTGCTTGGTTTGGCGATTGACATCATGCCAGCGCCTCTTGACCTCCTCCATTGACCTCCTCAACACTCCGACTGCATTCACGTTGTTCACGATCGACTGCCATAGTTCCGTTTGTGTTGCCAATGACACAGTGGAGGTGACGAACAGTTGTTGGTAGTGTTCTATCACCTCCGTGACGATGATCCTGTTTTCCTGCGGACTGAACCGCGTCTTCCTCTCCCTCTCCCTCTTCTCCTTGCCCTTCTCCGACACCGAGGTTTCTTGCTGGTCGTCTGTGGGGCTTGTGGGGTTCGCGTTGTCCTCTGCACTCGGTCCGGGTACATCCATGGTGCTACGCTGTTTATTTATTTTTCTGCTTTTATGGTGCATTTTCCCGCATGACGCGTGGGAATTGCAGGCCTATCGCTGGTTATCGCAGATTTTTTTATCGCGGTTGGCCACATCGCAACTTTTTTCGCGTTCGTGTTTCGCGTTTTTTTTGCCGTCACGGTAATTTTATTGCGGTCATTTGACGCGTTAGCGTGAGACTATCGCATGGTACCGACGTGTTGAGAATACAACGTTAACACAGCGTTATTTGCCCGCGATGGACTGCGATGTGCAAAGTTGCATTAAGCTAAATTTGCGATAATTATCACGCGTTCTTGACAATATTCCCCTCTATCTTTTTGGAAGGTGAGAAGTGATTTACAGAGCAGAGATATCCTCTGGGGGAAAGTACAATCTGTGTATTTCTGCTTTTTCAAGGCAAGTATGGCTCGTAATGCAAGATTCAATCAATCAATCAATCAATCAATCAGGGGTTTGTTAAAGCGCGACTACTCACCGGTATGGTTCTCAAGGCGCTAGGGGTGGGGGGGGTGCAGGTTCCATCCATCAAGGAGGGGGTCTGTCGAAGAGCCAGGTTTTGAGGTTTCTTGCGAAGATGGGGAGCGATGTTGTCTGTCTGAGGTGGAGCGGAAGGGCGTTCCATGCTTTGGCCGCGAGGAAGGAGAAGGAGCGGCCTCCCGATCTGGTCTTTCTGGTGCGGGGGACCACGGTGTAGGAGAGCTGGGCTGATCGTAGGGTCCTTTGGGGTGCGTGGAATTTGAGTTGGCTGTTCAGGTTTGCTGGTCCGGTGCCGTGGAGGGCCTTGTGTGCGTGGGTGAGCATCTTGAAGGTGATTCTCGCCTCGACAGGGAGCCAGTGGAGTGTGCACAGGTGCTGGGAGATGTGGCAGTGTTTTGGCAGGTTGAGGATCAGTCTTGCGGCGGCGTTCTGGATGTTCTGTAGCTTGCAGGTGAGGTTTTTGTTTATTCCGGCTTAGAGTGTGTTGCCGTAGTCGAGTCTGCTGGTGACCAGGGCGTGAGTGACGGTCTTTCGGTGTTCGAGGGGGATCCATTTGAAGGTCTTACGAAGGAGGCGGAGGGTGTGGAAGCAGGAAGACGAGACAGAGTTGATCTGGCGGTCCATTTTGAGCTCGGAGTCCAGGATGATTCCCAGGTTGCGTGCGTGGTCCGTGGGGGTTGGCGGGTTTCCGAGGGCGGGGTGCCACCAGGTGTCGCTCCAGGCGTCGGGGTTTGGGCCCATGATGAGTACTTCTGTTTTGTTGGTGTTTAGTTGTAGGCAGCTGTTTTTCATCCATTTGGCGACGGCTTCCATGCCTTCTCGAAAGTTGTGTCTGGCGGTGTTGGGCTGGTTGGATTTATTTTGGGATTTTAGTAGTCTTTTAATGACTCTGTAACATTAAGCTGGCTGACAGAATTATTTTTATGGCTCTCGCCACTTATGCATGGCTATATTAAGCTAACTATTCGTGGCAGAAATATTTGTGTGTCAGTGGCAAAAATCCCAAATTCAGTTCATTGGCTGTATACTGGCCCACAGGAACCTATCTTCTTTACTCTATGATTGTTATGGAGACTTCTAGCAATTTCTTAAACTCTTGTGTACGCCAACCATGTGATATATTAGTATCTAACCGTTAAAGCTTATTGGATCACTTCTATTTATCGAATCAGCCTTCCTTATTTGTCAATTAAAGATGACGTCCATCATTGTTCTCAATAAAGAGAAACAGCAAGGAACACCCGTATGTAATGATATAAAAAATTAAATAAATCCTGATATAACCGAAAGCATCACCAAAAAGTTCTTCATCAGGGGCTGTACTGGTGCACAAAATAAACAGTTATGGATCAACTACATTGATGAAAAACGAATGGCACAGTAGTGAGTGATGAACACACCCCACCTGTGTTGGAATGCCACCCTAGGAACACACCTCAGGGACAAAAGATCTCAAAAGAATATCACAGCGGGCTAACTGCATTGTTCGGTAGTCCCTCGTCTAATCATGGCACCAGCAGCATTTTAATTTTTTGGCAATATTGAGGTAAACAGATTTTTTGTTAGTAGTATTTGAATTTATCAGTGACAACCAATATTTTAATTTGGTTTGAAAAATATTATTGAAATGCCACTGTCAACAAGACAAATGCTTTTTGGTGCAATTTGGTGCTGACTTCAAGCAATGTGCCAATTACTGCTGACAAAATGAAATACCACATACAGCTTTTATGACCAACAAATTCAAATATTGCAGACACAAATCTACTTACTTGCTATGTTCAATACCACTGACAAATTAAAATCCTGCAGGCACACATACATATATTTATGTGATATAGCCTGTTTGGTTTCTCATTCTGCTACAGAGCATACTGAGGAGATTTACTTTGTTCTGAAATCTATACGCAAACAGAATATCCATTTCCTGATAAAGGAGACCATAAGGTAACTAAGAAATGTGGGTACAAATGGATTTAGCCATGGAATCTTATGACAGTTTGTCACCATATTCCAATATGAATCTGCATATTTTGTAATATGCCTCACATTAAAGGCGTGTTTCTGTGATCCTAAATGCACAAAAAATGCAGTTCTCTTTTTGCCAATGTCTGATATGCTTTTCAATTTTCACGCAGTTCTTCGTTTTGGATGTTGTTATTAACTTCCGCCGACTCAGCGAGGGGGACCTCTTCACTCAGCTCAGGAAGATAGTCAAAGTGGCCGAGAACGAGGAGGAGAGGCTGCCGCCCATTGGCCTGCTGACATCTGATGGGAGGACAGAGTGGGCCCAGGCCAGGACCGCCCTCATGAAAGGTTAGACACAGATGCATCCATCCCAGCCTTCCTTCCATCAACAACCGGCTACCGGTAATCTTCCCAGGGTGGGTGCCCAGTTTTCAAAGCCAAAGCAACCCATGTTCTGAAAATCTATAAGTGATGTAAAACATCTGCAAATGCGCTCTTGAAATAAATACATTTTTTTTTGTAACCAGACGGTAGGGTAAAATACTGGTAAGCACTTTCAAACTTGCATTCATCCAGGTTCGAGATTAAGGATGCCAAGTGATTCCACTCCTTACTTGAATATAGGAATATAAAGCTCCCAGAAAGCTGTTAAAGAGGCCAAGTCAGTGGCATAGCTAGCAGATGCACTGGTGCTCAGGTTTCCCCTTTACACCCCAATTAGGCCTGTCTGTTAATGCCCCAATGGAGGCATAGAGGCCCATTTTTCTTACTTGCATTAGGGCCCAGGTCACCCTTGGTAAGCCACTGGACTTAGGGACCTGTCAAAATTTATTGGGAAACTCATGATACATTTTAGCAGATTTGACCTGCTAAGAAATTACCGGAAGAAATCTGAAGGAGCGCAATGTTATTGCAATTAAGTGGGCCACTCGTACTGAGGGCCGCAGAGTTATAATCATAAACAGAATAAATGAGAAACATTGTTTTAAGTTTCATTTCCATTTTCTCCTTAGTTGTTTCAAATGAAATGATGCTGGCACACCTTGCAATAGCAAAATATAGAGAATATCCTTTGAAATAGTTTTCAACAGCTTCTGGCCCAACTTTTCCTTGGAAGCTCCCTTTTTCTCATGTAAATGAGGTTGCACATATATGTGTTCAGCTCTGTACAAAATAGTTTCTCATGTGTAGTCTAGATCAAATATCATAATTTTCAGTATCAAAGCAACACATGGAGATGATGGATGGAGCGCTGAAACTTTTCAGACACTCACCCTCAGTCACTATTAGATCTGGGCCGAATCCATCATTGTTCTTTAGCTCACTTCGCCACCCGAGTTCAGACCCAGCCATATGCAAATCAGCCTTGACCCTGCTCCTCATGGGAACAGTCCAGCTTGAACTGCCAAGGCAGGTCTTCCATGGACCAGAAACAAGCATCCCGGGACCAGTTTCGGGGTAACACCCCTCATCAGCCAGGCTAGCTTGAATCCAATGGCAAAGTGAGCAAGGGACCCACGTCTGGGAGTACCCTGCCAACTTATGCCGAACAAAGCAAACAAGAAGGGAATGATGGACAGAGCACTGAAACTTTTCAGACACTCACCCCCAGTCACTATTTGATCTGGGTTGAATCCATCATCGTTCTTTAAATCACTTCGCCACACCAGTTCAGACCCAGCCATATGCAATTCAGTCTTGACCCTGTTCCTGTTCCTGGCTTGGCAGTTTGGGCTGGACTATTCCCATGAGGAACAGGGTCAAGGCAGCTGGTATCTGGCAAGACGTTTTGAGATCTCATTTAGGATGCAGGTTATAGTGGATATTCTTTCTGTTGACTGTTATCTTCCTTACTTCCTCCTTGACCTTCCCTTCTGAGACCTTCCACTAACATCAAAAGCTGTTGATTAGATGGCTCTCAAAAGACTGTTTAGAAAGCTGTTCTCTATTGTAGAAGAATGTTTCTGCCTTTTTCCAATACTCCCTTTGTATGTGCTGCCAGGCTAGTGTACCCCCAGATGTCTATGGAGGTTGGCAACTTGGAGCTTGCAATGAATGTGGTTCCTTCTGGCAGGATTGTGGTTTTTGTCTGTACAGGTGAGAGGGTGGCTGACCCGCTTGAACTCTTTCTGTCCGCTGTCTCACAGTAACGTTTGCTCAAGAGTGAGTGGATCCTCATGTCAATTTTCTCAAAAATCTCAACTAAGTTATTTTGGATCCCAGGAATAAGACTTCCTTTAACTCGTCCATCCCAGCTCTCTATTGACTCTCCAACTATTGATGCATCATGGAGTGATTCTTTTGAACACTCGAGCATCCTCTTAATTATGTTCAGCATGGTCTTTGTTGCACTTCCTCTTTTTCCCCTGCTTTTCTCTATATAGTTTAGTGTGGACTTTGTGTGGGCTTGTTTTGAGTGTAGGTAGCTGAGCCTCTTGCAAAAGGCCTTCACACGTGGCTGCTCTTCCAGCTTGCTAAGAATCTGAGCAGTATTTCACTAAACCTGATCTGACTTTGACACCCTTTCTTGGGTTCCATAGCACTTTTGGGAGTGGAAGTAATTTGTGGGCTCTGAATGGACCTCAGCCTTTTCACCCCTTGTGTTTTCGACAGATAGCGGGGGAATACAGGCATGTTGTATAGTTGCTTTTTAGTTACACAACCTGAGTAGCAAGGCACTAAGCTGTGTCTATTTGGAGGGCAAATGATTAGCCGGGTGATCAAATAAAATGGCGATTGGAAATCAGAAACCTTCACTCAGATCATCACGTAATGCCTTGTTATTTCTCATGAAGCACTACTGCATTATCCCTGACCTCCTTCTCTCCCCAATGTCTGTATATCCAGGGAATCAAAGAAATACCTGCAAACATATACAAACATATACACACACCTTGGGTACTAGATGTAGTTGCCCCAAGTCAAAGCAATGGCGGTAGGTTTAGTGCATGCGGCATCGTTTTCAATAGAAATAATGTCCATTTTTGGTCAAGGTTGTAGACATCCTTCTCAGGAGATTCATGCCATAGTATCTGCTCTATTCGCTTCCCTCGGAGTGGCTAGACAGGAGCAGGTCTGCATACCAGGTGTGTGGTAGTGAGCTCCCACACAGGTATCTACTCAGCAGAAGCAGGCGCAGTAAATGCACTAATCTGAGACCCGTCGAAAGCAGCCCAATGCTATCTCCAGGAAGAACAGAAAATAGCAAATCGTTTTATGTGTGCCATCACATGCATGAATGTTCCCTAGGGTGATCAGTGGCCACTTCCACATTTTATTTATATGATTTTAATAGCTCTAAGCACGTTTTGGTAGAGATTTAAGATAACCACTGGTTGCCGTTTTACTGCACATTTTTAAAGAGTAATTTTCATATCAATGCCTAATGTACTTTTCCTTTGGAAAACATACCTGGATTAGCAAATTACAATTTAAATCAGAGCACATTCTTTGAAGAGCTAATGGCGGTCATGGCACAGAAAATTTCCTTTGGTGTCGTCCCTGATGATGGGTCTGGCTTGGGCATGCATCTTTGAAATTGCATATTGTAAAAGATAAAGGCTTAAATGGTATTAAATATATATTTTATTTTCATTTATTTGCACACCTCTATAGATCTAAAATCTGAATTGACTTCTGAGAGCCTCTAAGAGTCTTCAAAATCCTCTGTTATTTATACCATAGCTGTGGTGAGAAACACGTATGTAAACAAATTCTACATTTTCTTTTCGATTTGCAATTTGACAAAATGAACAAACAGAGAGCTGTAACTCTCTGATGGAAGCCAATATACATCGATATTGAAATACCGGGCTTTCAATTAGATAAAGTGCGTCTCAAATTGAGGATCCGCCATTGAGAGTGTTTTCAAATTATAAATGTAACCATTCTATTAAAGTAAGAAACAAATACTGTTTTTTTTTCAAAAATATAGTTTGTGTCTTCGGCCTGGCCAAATATGCTTTAAGATTGTTTTACATTAAATCAGTGATTATATATTTGGCTAGAACACTCCAGACAATCTAAAAAGTCTAGTAGTCTAATTGATGCTTGTGGCCTGAAATATATCGGAATGTAAAATAGAAAAGTCAAAATATCTATGAATAAACACAGAAACAACATAATAAGTAAAAACAGCATGACATGACCCACTTGGAACTTTTTAGAGAAGAGACAGACTGAAGAAGATGTACATTGGTTGATCATTGGTAAACCATAGATCCCAGCCATACACCCCAACCCTGATGCTATTATTTTAGACAGGGAACAAAGGTAGATGTTTCATCTTAAAACCCATATACATGGTATAAACCAGTGGTACTTAACCTTTTGACTTCTGTGAACCCCCACTGAATCATTGCTGGAATCTGGGAACCCCAAGTGGGTCATCATTAGAAGCTGGGGACCACCAGCCTAAGTAATTTCTATGATTTGGATCGTAAAACAATATAATAAAATACAAAAACAAGAATACACCAAACAAATGCTGAAATATTTTGTGTAATTTACAACCAAATATAGAAGTTTTCAAATTGTCAATGCTACTTCTTTATTTTTATATACTTTATTAGTTTTAATATTATTAATTTTTTTTTAACAGTCGCTGACCCCCTCAGTAGGCCTTGTGGACCGACGGGGGGGCCTTGGACCACAGATTAAGAACCACTGGTTCAAACAATGAGATCCCACGGAACTATATAAATTCCACAAAACTTGGCTAAAGAAGTAACCTTGTTTCCCTGTCTCTGTGCCAAAACGAAGCCCCCTCCTTTCTTCTTTTTATGCACTTTAGGCCCTGGGGTGACACCATAAATACATATGAGAAAAATAAATCCCGTACTCCAAAAATGAGTGGCGGTGATCACCACCTGCAACCACCGGTACAATTTAAGCACTGTGCATATGTGATTTCTGAGAAAAGTATTATGTGACCAGACATACATCAAATCAAATAGCAAGTTGACCAATCTCAAGGGAGACAACTAACACCGCCTGAGTGAAACAAAATGCTGGATTTTGCTGCATGTTAAACTCCATGATCAAATAGATTGAAATGATGATATATATTAATGTAAACTATTGCATGGACTGCGGGCACTATGGGTGCTGGCACAGAGTCTGTAAGCATGCTATTTTTTATTTGCATTGGTGACTCCACAATGTAAGCTGATCCATTATTGACAAATATATCTTAGAATATGTAGAACACTTGCAGAATTCAACCACTCAAACAGTTGTCTTTTATGCTGAAATAATCTTCAATCAAAAGACTTATGGTGTGGTTGAAAAGACATGTCATTATCACACTAACATATGCCAATATCTATCCTTTAGAGGCATCTCGTGTTGGTACATAAGTTATGCATTTGTCAGGGCACATATTACTTTAGACAATCTTTCACCAAGATAACTGTACAACAATGTTTCAATATAAGTGTATTCTTGACTTATGTTGCAATCGAAATGTATATTTCATTCCTGGAGTGTCTCGTAAAAGTGTTAGAAAAAAAGTAATACTGTTATCTGGGTGTCAGACAGCCCCTACAATAGTAATTATTGAAATAAACACTGCACATAAGTTTATTCATTAGATATTCTTATTGACCTTAAAATGAATATGAGGTTTACAAGTGCAATGGATCTCTCGGATGGTTTTATGATAACACATCAACCAAATTACGCTGAAAGTGCAAACACTTTGTACAACAGCCTCAACTAGTTTAAAATCCCTGGGTCCACTTGTAAATTTAAATCCATGGGATTATTGCTATCTTTAGACTAAATTTACTATTATTTTGGAATTCTCCAAAAAATTAAACAAATGTGTTTAAATGTTACAATTTGGGAACCAATGATCATATTCCTACAAGCTATTATGTAAATAAATAAATATTGACTTCACAGCACTTCTAAAAGGCCTGGTTGAAATAAAGTGGCTATTATTTAAAAGTGTTGTGAACAAAAGGGTCAGGGAACAACCTGCACTTTTAGATAGATATAGGGAAAAGGTGGGAGCTCTGGTCTACACAAGATTTCAGTGGAGAACTAGTAATTAAATTAGAAGACATGAATTCAGCTATCACCAAAGTTCCTAATAATTAAAATGAGGCTGGATATAGCTCTTAAAGACAGCTTAAAACCTGATATAAAATTATTTCTGGCTTTATTCTTCAGAAAAATGCTCTATTGCAGTGAATGGACTAGAGAAGCTATATCATCAAAAATCAAAGACAGATTCTGTATGTCAACAATACACTTTCAGAGTGCACATCCTAAAATTACAGGTTTCTAAATAAGCACTGAAGATATTTTAAAGTAGTATTGCTTTCTCTTTCACCATATTGTTCAATATAATTTAAGACAGGGACAACCTTTGTCCAAAATTATCAGAGAGCAGTAGCTCTTATCGTAAAATTAGATATAGACTTTAAAAATTAATTTTGTTGTTTGTTCGAGTTGAATCCTAAATTAGGATTATTTAGAAAATATAAGGCAGATTCTTTGGAATAGTGCACGCCATGTCATCAAAACATGTGCCCATGCACTAAGTGGGTATCGTATCTGCAAGAAATCCAAAAGACCTTCTGGAGGCTGATATTGACGCCCAGGTCTTCCTTCATAATGCTGCATGCACGCAGTTAGTACTTTTTAAAGGATTAATACACATACCTAATGCAACGCTAGGTATGTGGTTAAAATTGGAGTGTGATGTCAGAATCCCTGTGGTCTCAGAGTGAGGTAGTTCTTCAGAAATCAATCCTCCAACCATCCCCTCCATGAGACGTCTGAAAGTCGAGTGATTAAGACTAGGGTCTCCCCATTGGAAAATGGATGAAAGGAAGAGAAAGAAAGAAAGACAGGAGGCAGCACGCTAATCCCACTCTCATCTGGGAGTATGAGGAATGCTTATCAGAACCACTGTTAATCATTATGTTGGCCTAACGACTAGGGCTGTCGACCTCGAATCTGGGGAACTGGGTTCGAGTCTCGGCAATGACGCTGAACATCCTGTGATTCTGGGCAAATCACTTAATCTCCCCGTGCCTAACAAAAATGAATGTGTCCTCGTGTAATGCAACTGGTGCTATGTAAAGCACTCTAATACCCGATTCGGGTCAAGTTCGCGCTGTATAAAACTCTGTAAAAAAATTAAATAAATAAATTATTCAGTATTCATACACTCCGCTTGATAATGGTTCAGTGGTATACCCCTGTATGAGGTCCTAAAAGAGAATTTACTATAAGCATTTACCATAGTATGAATTAAGACCAGATATATATTAAATGGTAACATTACTTACCCCGTTATCCAGAAAACTGGATGCTCACAAAACCCAGGCTCTAGCAGGGTACCCATCCCCTGCTCAGGAACACTGATAGTAGCCTGCTTGAGAGCTAGATGAATCAAGAGGATGAACTCAAGTCTTCAGAGTTGTATAAGCAAACAATAGTAATTCTGGGAGAATGGGTAGGAGCACCGAAGCCTGCTTTTGCTTCCACCATCTCTCATCATAGTGCAGAGCATCACAAAGGCTTACTACTAGGGAGGGGACTTTTGTCATGGGTGAGGAGGAGGCAGTGTCCTGCAACAGGATGGGAAGGTGGGATGTAAGATGGAGAGAAAGGGAGCAGGCTGGATCAAAATAATGGGTGCATGAGAACTTTAAGGTAAGGAGGGAGAGAGTGACCTATGGTAGGAATAGGTTGTGGAGGCAAAAGTCAATCTGGAGAGGGCCTGGAAAAGATCATGTGGTTTTGGCTTGCATGTGACGTGCATTGTGACAAAAAGGTTGCTGCGGATATGAAAGCTGAAGGATTTGGCTCTACTGATGAGTTGAGGTGTGAAGCTATCTATTTTCATCTCTACCAACCATCTGTGGACCTAGTGTTGTTTGTCTGCATTATTAATTTAGTAATGAGTATGAATCTGTTCTTAGCTGGATTGTGTTTGTGGTATGACTTGGACCTCCAGGTTGGATGGTTGCTGCACAGGTGTTCATTGTGGTGACATCATTCACAGATGTGATCTTTAGGTATACCTGGGTATCGTCTGCATACTCGTGGAAGCTTGTTCACAGATCTCCAAGTAAGACCCCAAGGTGTTCCATGCACAAATTAAAAATAACTTCTGAAAGAATTCTTTAGAACCCAGTTCTTCTACTGTACCACTCGAATCAGACTCAGATTCAGGAAGCCCTGAAGACACATACGTTCTGTTAGACCTGAAATCCTTGGTGTGGTTCCCCCTAACTTTTTGCCTCCACACATTCTGTTTTTGCTGACTTCGTTTTTGCTGGCCTTAGGTTTCTGCACACTTTACCACTGATAACCAGTGCTAAAGTGCTTGTGCTCTCTCCTTAAAATGTGGTAACATTGACTATTCCACAATTGGCATATTGAATTTACTTATAAGTCTCTAGTAATGTGCACGACCTGTGCCCAGGGCCTGTAAATGCTACTAGTGGGCCTGCAGCACTGATTGTGCCACCCACTTAAGTAGTCCGTTAAACATGTCTCAGGCCTGCCGTTGCAGGGTCTGTGTGTGCAGTTTTAAACTGCCATGTTAACCCGGCAAGTTAAGCCTCATGCCAGGACTGCACCTTCCTTTTTAATACATAAATTACACCTAGGGTAGGCCCTGGAAAGCCAGAGGGCAGGGTGCAGTGTATTCTAAAAGCAGGACATGTACATTTAAGTTTTACATGTCCTGGTAGTGAGAAACTCTTAAATCCGTTTTCACTACTGCATGGCCTATATCTCCCATAGGATAACATTGGCATTACCTTATTATATTTTATAAGCGCAGATTCCAAGGGGGAAGATATGACTCGTTCCTGTTTGGTGTCTCTGGAATCCTAATTTAAAATCCTAACTTATGGTGAAGTTGGAGTTAAATTACAATATTGAAAAAGCCACTTTTAGAAAGTTGCCATCTTCTTGTCATAGCCATTTGGTGCCTGCAGCCTGTCTCTGATCACATGACTGAGTGTAGTTAGCAGTTGGGCTTTGTGTATTCCACCTAGACAGCCACACACAATTGGAGCTTAGGTGTGACTGAGTGGGCTATCCTGACATGATGGGAGGGAGGAGCTGGACCCAGCCTCACTTACACCTGAATAGGCTATGTCCTGTCCCCACACAAAGGGCCTGCCTATGCCCTGTAGTTAGTCTGGTGCCAGGGCTGGCAGGGCATCCGTGCACTTCAAAGGTATATGTCTCTAGAAGTTTCTCCCCACTTCAAAGGCACAACTGTGTATAAAGAAGGACCTCAGACACCACCACTTCAGTACATTTCTGGACCTGTGGATACTCTGCCAGGAAGAAGGACTGCTGTGCTGCTGTGCTGCTGTGCTGCTGTGCTGCTGAAAGAACTGCCACCCTGCTGGACTGCTACCCTGATGGACTCCTGCTTTACTGTGCTGACCTGCTGCCTGTTGCTCTGTTGCCTGGGTGAGAAGGACTGAACCTGCATCTCTTGATCCCAGAATCCAGAGTGACTACAAGGGTTAGTTGACTGGCCTCCTGATCTGAAGCCTCAGGGATATAACAGGCTTCCAACAACCCTGCATCTGCACCTGCACTCTGCCATCTGTGAGACTACTCTGCCAAGTGGTGCCACCCCAGTCCTGGACCCTTGGAAGTCAGTCTAAAGTGCTTACAAGCAGAACCAACACATCTTCTCTGCTGAGCGGTGCATCTTCTAGCCGAACCGACGCATCTCCTCGACTAAGTGGAGCATCCTCTTGCAAAGCCGATGCATCATCACTGCTGCCTGGATTGGGCCCAGCACAGAAGGTCTGCATCACCCTTGCATCTTTGGAACCAATGCATCACCGAAGGCGCAGCGCATCTCCGACCCAGGTTCTTGCATCTCTCGTCGGCGGCAGCTCAACAACGACTCTGGCCTCTGCATCGCAGCCTCACAGCTCCTCGGAACTAATGCATCGTCAGCTGCCTGCCGCATCCTCGACGCCCAGACTTCGCATCGCAAGCCCAGTCAATGGGATCCTCGACGACGACGCAACAGGACCTCGCTCCACAGCCTCGCAGCATCTCAGAACCGACGCATCGCTATGAATGCATGATGCTTCCTCACCTCGGATCCATGGAATGCTCCGCAACCAAGATTTAAGGTACTTTGTTCAGAGGGCCTAACTTGGTCCCTGTAGCCAGCCTGTGCTCCATTGTGGTCAGCCTGAACTTTTGACTTTTTCCCAGTCTGGTACAACCAGATATCCCTTGCTGGTGCTTTGTGCTTTTTAGTGCTATTGTACCTTAAAAACTTGAAATTCAATATCTCCGGTTTCCCTGGGTGGATTGTGCCATTTTGGTCTTATTTTTTTTTTCAAATCTTCTCTATTTTTAAAAAACTAGTGTAAGATCGTTTTGTGTGGTGTGTTCACTGTTTTACTGTTTGAAGTGTTGCACAAATACTTTACACATTGCCTTCAAGTTAAGCCTGACTACTCTGTGCCAAGCTACTAAAGGGTGAGCACAGATTAATTTGGGGTTCGCTTGTGTCTTACCCTGACTAGGATTGTTATTTCCACTTGGTCAGGGCTCACACCCCAGTCAACCAACAAATCAATTTCTAATACGTACCAACACCAAAGAACCTCTAAGGAGTTAACTTATGGAAGCACGATGCACTTGTAAGAAGTTTTTCTTTCACCCTGGGCTCCTGTAATGTTCTTTTCCCCTTTTCCAAAATGTTTGAAACCAATCTGTAGGCAGCATCATCACCATAAAAAATCGGAAAATGAAATAAAAATAAAATGTACTCTTATCTTTTGTAAGCATACCATGCATCTCTACTGAAAATGTTTACATCCCAAATGCAGAATTTGATAGATTTTCATTTTTTTCATCATTATCAACAGTCCACATAATTAAGGTGATTATTTTGACAAAACGGCCATATATTCATTTACATGTATTCTTTGTCAACTAGTCAGAAGATAGTCTGATCATTTGAATGATACTGCCTACGGGTCTTCAGGTTTCAGTGGAAAGGGAACGTTCAGTTGCTATCCTTAAAAAGAATCAACCACCTTAAGCTTTAGCATTTCAGAAAATATAGAATTTTGGTTGAGTTATCAAAGGACACTATGTATTCTTAACAAACAATTACCATAACAAGTCCTTGCTTGAAGAAAAGGAGCAGAAGAATCAGTCACATGGTAATTTTTCTTTTAGATAGCATTTTCATGGTTGGAAAGCTTAAGAGATGAAGGCTGTGGATTCTTGTTTATTTGTTATTTCTGTTAAGAGACCCCCATATACCCTCCTTTTTCTTTCTCTTTGCATCTCTCATGTTTTACTCTTTGCCTTTTGTCCACCTCATCATTCACTTCTAGCTTTTCGTCCTCAGGTGAAATTCTAGGTTTACCATGCTTGCATCTTTTCTCTTTCGTATTCTCTCCACCATGCCCTGTGTGGCAATTCATCTCCTGTTTTTCAATCCCGGACTCTCATCCTTTCCTTACATCAACCCTTTACTGTCCTCATTTCTATTTTTCCATAGCTACATGCTTCTTTTATTTTATTTTCCCATTCCACATTCCTCTAACAATCTTTACTCCTGCCCTAATCGAAGGTATACTCCACAGATTCCCTTTGTCCCAATTGCTCCTTCTTAGTCTTTTACTTTTTTGTAATACAGTTTCAATTTCTTGTGTTTTGTGTATTGCACAAATTGCATGCCTTATTTACAGTCCTGCTATTCAATTCTTGACCTGGGGTGTTGATGAAAATAGTCTATTTTTATCAATTTAGATTTCAGTTGAATAGAGTTTCAGTTTGTGTTCCTCAGATTACATTTCTCTTACTTGACCTTTCACCTAATTAACAGTTCAAATAAAGATAATTCATTCACCCAGAAGCTGTTGAACAAGGGTTAAGACTAAAGATAATATATTATACTGATTAACCAACATCACCTCTATAGTTAGAGAAAGCATGTGCTTGAGGTTTTGGGCAGAGGACTGACGTAGAGTAGAGTAGGATTGCTGCCCTCTGAGGCAGATTAAAATAACCCCATAGAGTGGCATGAGAAATTACACAAAGTAATTATTTTTCCCAGGGCTGTTTGGAAAAAGCCAAAATTAGGTTTTCTTGCTACTCATCCGTTTATGTCTAGGAGGAATCAGCCCCGTCCCTGGTCAGTGGGGCCATGTGGTATCTTCCATGTCCCACTCGCCAAGGGTGGATGGGGTTGCATTAAATCTATCCACGTGCTCAAGATGACCCACTAATACCAACAGGTTGTCGGTCTTGATGGCTCCCATGAAAGAAAATTTTCGAAGTCACTTAGGATTCTACCAGTAGGCAGGCTTCTCTACTGTTGTCTTGGAATCTCAAATTGAATACCTTCCTAGTCATAATAATTGCCAAATGTCTCGAACAAAATATGATCTGAAAATCCTGATATTGACAGGAAAAACCTTGTAGCTAAAGCTGGACAGAATACTTTACCTTGTATGACAAGTCAAAATTTGCCTCTAGCTGGAAAAACGCAATCAACCACTCCTTTTTTAGCTCTGACTACAGGTAACCCCAGTCTGGGGCTTATATGTACAGAAAGAATATACAAGATTGTAAGCAAACGATTTGCAAGCCAGCAAACGGATACAAAAATCAAAGCCCTATAAAACATTCAGCCAAGAGGGCCTGTTTGTCGCTTTCAGCAGGTTCAACCATATCTTGTTGAAGCTATCAAACCACAGGAAAAGGAGACTTTTCACCTTAGCTAGAAGTGGTGCCCTACCTATGAAAACTCTGCTAAAGAAATAAAGAAAATAAATTGAGTCCCCTGGGCCAATTGCGCATGCGGCTCAACTGAGGATTTGACTCATTTTGTGTTAAACTATCCAGTATAGGAAATGATCAGAGGTAACACAATCAAACACATACTAGAGAACAAACAGAGATCGATGAAGAACACATCTTATTCCTTAATGACATATCAGACGCATCTACAAAATGCATTGGACCATACCTTGTCAAAAACTGGGAAGTTAAAGAAAGGAGCCAGAGAAACACACTCCAACAAAAGGGCATGGATGTGTAGATATGTTTCCCTGTGCTTCTGCTGAAATCACATAGAGAAATATTTCTCTCATTATTATTACTGTTGATTTTGTCTAACATTCTGAGTTTTTTATGTTTTGTGTTTTTAATGTTATTGTTTCATATGTAGATATGTGTGAAAGGCATTTTCTTTTGCCAAAACCACGTATAAATAAATATAAATTCAAATTCAGGGAGAACCACTAATACCAACAAACTCTGGTCTTAATGTTGCCATTAAATGACCTTACAGCACAAGCAAATTCATAATGAGACAGTGTTGTCAGTGGATGGGGCTTATTTGCATGGAGATGTCTCCTTAAAAATCATGCCCTGCTTACTGGCCTAGATACCGGTACCAAAAGGTGAGGGATCTTGATTATGGGGATTTCCTAGTAGAGACAGTAAGCTGGCTAGGAATGCTCAGCTAGCCCTAATAAACAATAGTTTCCGGTTAGCTATTGACCTAGTGTCCAACAAATGGAGACTGAGTGGTTGTATGCTATCGCTAATTGCCCTGGTTTGTACTCTTAAGCATAAATGCATATGACAGTCAATACCAAGCCACAGTGAGAAGAGTTCAGTTGTATAAAGTCTTCCACTTTGGAAAATGAGTAATCACAAAATTATGGTAACAACAAATGATGAAGGAGCCTCAATCAAGGTATTTTCTAAAAGGATGGTAATCCTCAAAAGGATGGAAACCCTCACCCACTACCAGTAGCATGCTTCTTCATCGGGTTCCTCTTCATCATAACCATCTTGTTGGCATTTGGTGGGCTTCCATTAGAGCTCATTAGCAAGGCATGATGCTTGTGTTTTTGGCACACAAACAAAGAGTTATCAATCAACACAGTAGAAGTTTGTAAGGGTTTTCCCACTCGGCCAGGGTGTAAAGAAATGTTACTCTGTGGTCAAAATGGATGGGATGGTATCCTAATTCCACTATTAATTTCTAAACAACTGTTGCACGGTTAAAATCATAGGCAGCTAGGGATAGTTTTATGTATCCCTGTGGTGACATCTACATGTTTGAGCCCAGTTCAAAGCCCTATCCAGGAAAGGGGCATTCATCAGGAGAGGTGCCTATCCTCATTGATTCCTACCACCACTAGTTACAATTGCTCATCTTAGTGGTGAAGGGAAAGAAAAAGAATACACCTTTTTGTTTAGTGATGGTAAAGTGGATTGGGGCCCTCCTTTCTTGGTCACTTGACTAGTCCTGTCAATACTTTCAGCCACCTGTCAAGGCCAGGAGCCCCTAATGCAGAGATCCTCAAACATTTTGCTCTAATCCCCCCTATGTAAAATGTTTTGAAGTTGGACCTCCTTATAATTTTATAGCAAGGGTTGGGGGAGCAGGAGAGGCAAGGCTGAATGCAGGGGGGGGGGATTATCAGATCATTTCAGGGATACTTTTGCCGTGTAGCTCGTAATCCACACTAAAAGTGAGACTTACAAATGCTCAAATGTGTCAAACAAAAACAGAAATCGACCACAAAACACTGCTCCCCATAATTTGGGATGCTTTGAGTCCCTCATACGCCGGAGCCCCAATTCAGCTGCATCTGCTGCACTGATGATATCTACGGCTCTGAGTAGCAAACTATCTCCTCTGCCCAATTCACCCCTTCCACACAATGCCAGACTGAGACTACAATCTTGAAACAGGCCTTCTATCCCTTTCAGGAAAAAAAAAATGTATGTCCTCCGACCTGTTAACCTCCCCACCACCCCTCCTTTGCAGCAAGCATGCCCCCCGGCCTTAATGCTAGCAAGGAAAATGAGCCTCCATGTCCCTTTTCAAAGTAAGACAGTCATAAGTGTGATGCAGAGTCTCCTCTGATTTCAGTTTTCCTGTCTAGTGGGACATTGCTCCAAGGTCCAAAGAAACACTGATGCTGCAAGTGTGCACTGGGCCCAATACCAGCAAGGATGAACAGTAAAACAGCCATAATTGGGGTTCAGTTGGCCCCTCACACTGCTGGGTCCCAGTGCCACTGTATCTGCAGTACTAATGATACCTGCAAGCTGTTTCCTCTGCCCACTTCACTGGGCCATCACTCCTAGACCCGAAGCATGCTTTCTGTACTTTTGTGTAAAAAAAGCTTCACATCTCACGTCCATGTTTCCTTGGGCCCTGTTACTTACAAACAAACCTGTCTGTAGCACCCCTTTCCCTAGAACATTTCTTCAAAGAAGCTGTATGTCCATTTGTAAAACAATGAGCACCCACCTAGTGCCACCTCATCCGGGCCATCTCTTCGACATGATCCATGGATCACACTCCTTTCCCATTTCTCCTGGCAATTACTCTGAGGTCCGGGCTCTGGAGGCTCAGGGATCTGCATCTGAATGCTGCCCTGCTAACATTCTCTCTGCCACTCCTTCAACTCACCTGAAGCATGTAAACAGAGGTCAAAGTGGGCAGAATCTATAGAGAATGGCAAGTCCCTGCTTTTTCTAAATTTCTAAAAACAGTCCACATATTTTTATGCTAACAGTCCCTGAATGGTTAAAACCAACCTTGAGGTGCCTCTGCATGAAAGGAAGCGGGGAGGGGATCTCTTGTGCTGTGAAGCAAATGGAGGAAAAGAGAGCCAGAGAAGAAAAAAGCTTTCTCTTCAGGGTGCCTGCTACCTCAAAGAAATAAGAAAAATGTGCAATTAGTTAACCATCCAGTATAAAGATGCTTGAGAGCCAATATAGGCTTTAATTGACAGAGTCACTTGTAGCTTCATGGTGACAAAGAATGATTCTTTTTCAGAATTAATGAAAGGGTGTTATCAGCTGAGGTTTGGAGTGTGTCCTTTTAATGGACACTTATAAAAAAAGGTTTGAACTAGGTACAGTCTTATTACATATTATTAAAATAAATGTGCTGAAAGCACTTGTTAATCATTTTCCGTCAAACTATCTTATACTGTGTGTAACAATTTTAAAATAATGACACATTTTCACAGTTCCTTCTGTCAAATTCTGGGACCTGGTAGCGCTATAAATAAACAAGTCACTATTCCCTAGTGCGCCAACCATGAATTACATTCTGTGCCTCCCTGGTCATACACACAAACATCTGCAGTGATCAGATTAGCCAACTAAAGTTTAAATATATTGTTTTCTATTGCAACATTTAAATAGAGCTAGATACCCCTAGGTGGGACACGGAAGCACTTGCCTACATGGACAGCAAGTTGTGCCATGTAGGGTGTGTAGTTGGAAGGGTGTTGTCTTTGTTTTTTTTCATAACATTAAAGAGTGCATTTCCCACTGATTAGTTTAACTTGCATTAATTTTTCATCTAAGGTGTGAGCGTTATTAGATAAGCAGTTACCTGAAAATGAAGAAACAACAAAAAACAGGATATTTTGTTATTTTTAGTCACAACATCTTTGACACCATCACCACACTCACTAACCATTCCCCATGGCAATCAGGATTACAGTTCCTATACTTTTTTATGCACTTCAAGGGCTTCATGTAAATGAAGACAGCCTGGAAATGCGCCAAATAAACAAAGTCGTCTTCCATGCCATCTTCATTTGCAAGTATTTTCAGAGGGATTTGTGCTTCCTCTGGGAATACAGCCAGGGACCCCGCAGGAGAGGCGCCAGACAGTTTGAAGACTTCTGTTCTAATGTATCATGCCAATGAGTATCTTTTTGACTCCGATGACTGGAAGGGCTGGGGGAGACTGGATCAGAGGGTACTTTTACATGCAATTGCTGTTACAGCTTCTATCTGGAGTGTGGGCTAAAGTTTGGGCACAGGACAGTGTGTGTTAGTATACTTGAGTGTTGCACTTTATGGTTGTCCATGAAAACGACAATAAAGAAAATAAGGAAAACATGTCACTGCTTTTAAACATCTCCCTGTACCCAAAGCCTGCCCATTATTATAGACCCATCATATACAAGAAATGAAGGTAATATAAAGGTACAAATTAATATTATCTCTCCCTGTTCTCTCTGAGGAATGTGTTACCTGGTCAGATACTTACAGAAGATCTAAGGGGCCGATTCACAGAACTAATCTGAGACAAAATCCTAAACTTACTACTTCTGGTATTCACAGAAGGCACTTACGATTTTTAGTATTCACAGAAATCACTTACGACTCCTAACTTTACGTCCGCAGTCGGGCCGGAATCTCCGCACCCGGACCGTACTCTCCACACCCGGACCGTACTCTCCGGCTACGGCCGTAATCTCTGGCTCCAGCCGTAATCTCCGGCTCGGGCCGGATAAAGTGTAATCAATGGGCTGGAATGCAATTTTTACAAAAAGGAACTTTATGAATGTGTGATAAATGGTAGAGGAGGTCATGAAAAATAGTTTGGGCAGGGAAAAGGGTATGGCCAGACACTACATCATGACCCAGAAAAGTATGCTCCTTTGCATCATGGTACATGCAGTGCACAATTTGCGCTCCTCTCAGTGTTGACTGCGGTGTCAACACTACAGTCAACACTAAGGGGAGCGCCCTTAGTGTTGACTGTGGTGTTGACACTACAGTCAACACTGAGGGGAGAGCAAATTGTACCATGATATAAAGGAGCAAACTTTTCTGGGTTATGATGTAGTGTCTGGTCATACCCTTTTCCCTGCCCAGACTATTTTTCATGACCTCCTCTACCATTTATCACACATTCCTAATGTTCCTTTTTGTAAAAATTGCATTCCAGCCCATTGATTACACTTTATCCGGCCCGAGCCGGAGATTACGGCCCTAGCCGGAGAGCACAGTCCGGATGCGGAGAGTACGGTCCGAATGCGGAGAGTACGGTCCGAATGCGGAGAGTACGGTCCGGGTGCGGAGATTCCGGCCCGACTGCGGACGTAAAGTTAGGAGTCGTAAGTGATTTCTGTGACTGCTAAAAATCGTAAGTGCCTTCTGTGAATACCAGAAGTAGTAAGTTTAGGATTTTGTCTCAGATTAGTTCTGTGAATCGGTCCCTAATTGTTTAACATTAAATGTCAGAAGAAATTATCCCTAGTAATGTTTTACAAAGGGTAGAGTTTCCTAAGGTCTTTTACAGTATCACCAGATTTCTAAAACTACTTAAAACTGTCCAAGAGACCAAGTGGTTTAGTGGTTCCAAGGACTTGAACAGTTTAGTAAAAATATTTGAGCCTCTACAACGTAATTCAAATAGAACATTCTAGTATGCCAATAAAAAAGAATAACATTGGATTGAAATGGTCAACATAGTTTACCATGAAAGGTTTTCCCCGCAGGGAATTACAACGCAGTCGTTACAACGACCGCGTTGTAACCACGCATACCATTACTCCGCAAGTCGGAACAACGACTTGCAGAGGGGACTAGAAGGTGTTGGATTTAAAATCCAACACCTTCCCTACTGTCCGCACAGACTGGAGTTGGAATAGTAAATTATACTATTCCAACATCCAGCGCCCACCCTCCGCAAGTTGTTGTTACGACTTGCGGGGTAATGGTATGCGTGGTTACAACGCGGTCGTTGTAACGACCGCGTTGTAATTCCCTGCGGGGAAAAATAATGCGTTAAAAAGAGGTATATTCGATTGAAATTGGTAAGAGAAATTGAGTTTTGCTTGAAAAGGACGGTGGCAGAATATCTGGAAGGGCTGATCAGGATTAAACAAGTGAACAGCAGGAGACTAATACATTAGTAACTAATTGTAGCCACCACACTCTCAAATGTGTGCATTGCTTTTCAAGCAATAAGTTAGACTTATGCTAAAGCTGACAATGTGAAATGGGTAGCTTAGAACAAATTATCAGAATTTGTCCAAAACTGATGATATACTCTACAAGATTTGCAAACATTGTAACAAAATTAAGGTAAATGATGACATTCACTACATCTCAATGACAAGAATACTTCAAAATGTTAAACATGTCGAAAATGGAAAAAATGTCACCTATAATGATGCACCAAATGTTCGATCCCCTCAAACAAAAGAGTGCCAATAACTCATATCTAACAATTTTCATGCATAGCACAAACGGGGGGGGGAGGATTTTGGCCCTATAGACTGATAAGACATGTCCAAAATGACGTCTTCCACAAATTAATTTTAATCTGTACAGGGCGTTGGCCTGAGAGAGGGCCCTGCTCAAACAGAGCTTCATGTGATCAATATTCCACTCATTCTTAGAGGAGACCTTCCCCGGATAAAGATAGTTCACTATTTCTAACTTGTCAGTACCAAATACCAATTAAAATTCCTCTTTAGTCTTGACCCTTTCTTACAAAAGATCAATACTTTGCTTTTAGAAATATTATTCTTCAGAAAGTGGACTTCTGCGTACTTTGACAACACGACAAGACGGAGCTGTAAGCCACTAGGAGTTAGGTCCATAATGGCTACATCAAAGGCATATAGTAGGGAGCCAATGGATATCACACTGATTCTAGGAGGATTGCCCTCACTTGATTTAAGGTGTCTGGAAGATAGTAAATATATTTAAAAAAATAAAAGGGGAGCCAACAAGCAGCCTTGCTTTAGACCATTTTGAGTTTTAACGTTACGGGATAAACCCTGCGTCCCTCCCATCGGGAAACATCCATTACAACACAGTCATTACAACGACCTACCTTTATAACGCAACTGTTACAACGCAAATGCCTTTACATCGCATGCCATTACAATGCATGTCATTACAACGCATGTCACTACAACGCATACCATTACAACGCATACCATTACAACGCATGCCATTACAACGCATTATAAGTAAGGCTCCCTGTTTTCCGTTTTTACTGATTTTTACAGATAAATACAGACAGAAAACTACTTATTTTCTTGTCTGTATTTATTTTTAAATATGGATAAAAAATGGAAAGTGGGTGCTTTTTGAGTGATTCTAAATACACTTTGCCATAACTGACGGGCCAAAACTGTGTGGATTGATAGGTAAGGGGTTAAAAAAAGAAAGGGATTTTAGTGAAGAGGCTTAATAAACACAGTAAGTGTGCACAAAGTTGATCCAAAATGTGCATAATTTCATATAAGTGCATTGATTTATCTTCTGTGGATGCTCAAAGCAATGAAACCTGGCAGGCCATTCAAACATGACTGCATTTTTATTGGTTAAATAAATGTGGAAATATACCAGTATCTGCTTTACTTTTTTCACAAAACCCATAATAAATATGGATAAATACAGATAAAGTTGACAAAAAATAAATATGGATAAATACAGATGGAAGTGACAAAAAAATAAATACCATAAAACAGGGAGCCCAAATTATAAGGTAAGTAATGGAGATTTTTTTAGTATTAGGGTGGGTATGGGTTTTGGGGTACATGGGAATTGTAAATTTTACCCCTACACTATCCAACACTTTCCCTACTGTTGCACTCACTGGAGTGGGAATAGTAATTTGTACCCCTACACTATCCAACACTTAGTAATTTTTACCCCTACACCATCCAAAACTTACCCTACTGTTGCACTCACTGGAGTGGGAATAGTAATTTTTACCCCTACACTATCCAACACTTACTCTACTGTTGCCCTAAAAGTATTAGCCATTATAGTGGTATGCATTGTAATGGTATGCGTTGTAATGGTATGCGTTGTAATAGTAGTTTTTTCAAATGCGTTGTAATGGCATGCGTTGTAAAATCATGCAATGTAATGGTAGTTGCGATGTAAAGACTGCGTTGTAAAAGCATGCGTTGTAATTGCATGCATTGTAACGTCATATATTCCTCCCATCAGAATTTAGTGCCAGGTGGTGCAGAACAACCAAAAGAAGAAGCTTTCTCCACAGCGTTTGGCACCCTCAGTGGAGATTATATTTAAGGCGCTAGAAAGATGAGCTAAGTTTGAATATTCTGTTTAGATCAAAAGGTGGTGGATTTATCATCAGAAAATATTCCTTATCTCAAGTACTTTGTAACTCATCTTGGTTTACCTATTTTTAATGAGTATATGAGCAAGTTTGGGTCATGGGGGTATGTGTTGCATGGTTATTGCATTCCCTACTCCGCCATATAAAATGTACTGATTAAGATATTTGATATTGTTGATGCTTAGTGGTACTGTAAAACATCTTTAGGGAAGGTCGGTGCATTTCCAATATTGAACTGTCATAGACTTTCTCCCATTAACTCTGAAGGATTATAGATTTATCCGGTTTAGCAATTCTCCGGAGTATATTAATTGAGTGGTCAGGCAGCATGGTGGCATGGTTTTGCGGCTGGTAAAGAAAAATTGGTCACTGTATTGGTCAATATTGATGCTTTGTACGCAATATATCACATTTTATAATTAACATACACATTTTTCTGTGCATTGGAGTACACAGATTTGGATAATTGTAACTAGTTTTTATTAGTTTGATGAACACCGATTTTCACTCCGAATGAATGAAGTTAAAAAAACTAGAAAATTGTTTTTTTATAAGTGGGTGGGATGACAGCTACCTCATCGGCCATAGTATTGAATACTTCCCTTTTCAAACAGACATGAACTTATGCTAGGACGATCTCACTACATTTTGGTGAATTAGGCCATCATTTACAGTTTGGTGGGACAGGGTACTCTGCAGAGTATCTTGTCCGCCAACCTGATGGTCTGCATCCTCTTTTTAGAGTCAAGTTGACCATTATATTTCTGGCAGTAGTGCCCCTGACGTCTCCATCAGCAGAAATCTACATGGATGGCCAGTGAGACAGTGTAAATCCCTCAGACCATCCACCCCATTTAGGGCAGACATTCTGCAATACTTTTTTCTGTTTGTGACCACCAAACATAAAAATAAAAAAGACCCTCACACCCTAGGACAAAACTCCCATGGTTTCACGGTCACTATCTTTTGGTTTACATAACAAGCTCCAGCTATGGAAGTTTGTTTTTTGTAAAACAAAAATGTTTGCTGAGCAACCGCGTTAAACATGGCAGCCGCTCAGCAAACTTTCAGTGCCTCAAGAGAAGCCAATGTGGCGATGTCTCCTCTGAAGACTGGCAGAGATCTCAAAATATGGCAGATGGTAGTGAACCAGGACAGCAGAGGTCTTTACCTCGTAACCCCCACCCCCCCCAGCAGATGTCGGGAAACTCGACAATCTCTAAAGAAGGGCCTAAATGTCTCCTATTTTCATGTTTTCCTAAAGGCTGCTTATCAGTAACATGGGGCTTTCTATTGCACCTCTAATAAACAATGAAGTTATATATTGCATATGATCTATGCTGGCTGATTTGTTCAACCTTCCTTTTGATTCCTTTCCATCCTCTAATGTTGGATAGAACACAGCAGATCTGAGCTAATAATTACTTAATTACAGAGCACAGTCACTAATAAGTTTCACTGCTGACTTTGTTGTCAGTTATTTTAATGATAAACAAAAACATCATTCTATGCATCTTAATAAAAACAATGGTCTTTCAAGTACAGAACAAGTCAAAATGCAAAGAATGATCTTGAATATGTTGACACGTAGTGAATGTTGTTGATGCTGACAGCCGACACCTGTTTCGTCGTGAAACGACTTCTTCAAGGCTGCTCAAAGAAATGTACATACCAACACTCAGTATTATACTGGACATATTCCATTATATGGTATAATATCTCTGCATTATTATATCTTCAAGAAGGATGAAAGACATCGTGAAGATCGTAAATACTCTACCAAACCAGCTTTAGACCAATGACCCAATGTGTTATAAGTGTTTGGTTATACAAATAGTGCCTATTTCAGGAAATCTGAAAGACACTCTTGTATAAAACACCCGTGAACGATTGTGAGTTGTGAGTGAAATAAGAAAGTGTAAATAATTGGAAGAGAGGGAAAAAAGGTGAAAAACGTGACCGTCATGAGTCTTGAGAAAAGCCCATGAAAATGGTGAAACAAAAAAAGAAGAAAGAAGAGAGAGATTAGACAAGAAGACGTGCTCCAGATCTGAGCTAATGTCAGCATCAGCTGAACATCCCAGGATGACTTACTGAGCAGCTCCTGATTTATTTTTGGGAGAAAGCTACAGTCAGAATTGTGATGGATAATCAGAACGGTTTTGATATTACTTCAAAGATTGGCATAGTGATATTAAAAGACATTAGATTTCACAAAGCATGAATTGGAAGCCACTTGCTGCCATTGTGTGTGCTGTGTAAACAAGCAATGGTATAAATGCGGGAACAAATTATTGCATCATAGTTTTTTCAGTGAATACATGAATTAGTAACTGGGGATAGATGCAAAGTCTACACAAATTTATTTTAGCATCCTAGGGTGTGTAGAAGATGTAAAACACAATAAAAATACATAGATAAAACGGTAACTAGTCATAATATCGAATTAAAAATATCGAATGGACAAAATATCGAGTATATAATATCGAGTGGACAGGATATCGACTTGCAAAAATATAGTTGTTAAGAATATCGACATGCAGGTAAGAAATATCGATTTCAATAATATCGAAGTTAGTAATATTGATTGTCAAAATATCGTTGTTAATAATATCGATTTTTTTTTTACTGTTTTGTATGTTAGTATTTGTGTTAAAAGTATGTATATATTTTGTAATGTGTGTTTGAATTTTTTAAAGTAATGAATTTTATGTTAATTAATTTTTGCGTAATTTAATTCCGTAGCGGGTTGTGGGTTTATAGGGGAATAGGGTGGGAAGTAATTTAATTGAAATTAATTAATTAATAATTTTATTAATTAATAATTTTAGTATTTAATAATTTATATTGTTAATTGAGTTAATTATTTATTATTAATTAATTATAAATTGAACAATAATTAATAATTAATTGGTAATTATGTTAATTGTGTTATTTTTTTTAAATTAATTAGTAATTAATTAGATATTAATTATTAATAATTAATTTGTAAATATGTTAATTGTGTACTTTTTTTATGAGTGGGTTGAGGGTTGATAGGGGAGTAGGGTGGGAAGTAATTTAATTTTAATGTAATTTTTATTATTTTTTATATAATATTTATTAAAAGTTATTTTAAGGTGTTAATTGTGTGAATTAATTTAGATTTGATGGTTATTAATTGTATTGTTAATTGTTATTAGTTAATTAATTAATTAATTAATTGTTAATTAAATATGTTAATTTATTAATATTTTACAATATTGTAGGTGACCTTTATAGGGGAAAATGGTGGGAGGTATATTAATTTTGAAAAATTCCCACCCGCTATCCAACACTTTCCCTACTGTTGCATTTGCTGGAGTTGGAATAGAAATTTTTACCCTCCCGCTATCCAACACTTTCCCTACTGTTGCACTCACTGGAGTGGGAATAGTAATTTTTACCCACCCGCTATCCAACACTTTCCCTACTGGTGCACTCACTGGAGTGGGAATAGTAATTGTTACCCTCCCGCTATCCAAGACTTTCCCTACTGTTGCACTCACTGGAGTGGGAATAGTAATTTTTACCCACCCGCTATCCAACACTTTCCCTACTGTTACTCTCACTGGAGTGGGAATAGTAATTTTTACCCACCCGCTATCCAACACTTTCCCTACTGTTGCACTCACTGGAGTGGGAATAGTAAATTTTACCCTCCCGCTATCCAACACTTTCCCTACTGTTGCACTCACTGGAGTGGGAATAGTAATTTTACCACCCACTATCCAACACTTTCCCTATTGTTACACTCACTGGAGTGGGAATAGTAATTTTTACACTCCCGCTATCCAACACTTTCCCTACTGTTACACTCGGTGGAGTGGGAATAGTACATTATTCCCACCCGCTATCGAACACTTTTCCTACTGTTGCACTCACTGGAGTGGGAATAGTAATTTTTACCCACCCGCTATCCAACACTTTCCCTACTATTGCACTCACTGGAGTGGGAATAGTAATTTTTACCCACCCGCTATCCAACACTTTCTCTACTGTTCCACTCGCTGGAGTGGGAATAGTAATTTTTATCCACCCGCTATCCAACACTTTCCCTACTGTACCACTTGTTGGAGTGGAAATGGTAATTTTATCCTTTACGCTATGTAACGTAGTTAGTATTGTTATATTTAATGTAGTGTAATTTTTTTTATTTTTTAAAGATTTATTTTAATGTTTTAACCTTATTATATTTAATTTTTTTAATATTAATATTATAGGTTTATTTATATATATATATGTAATTATATTTTAAATTATGTTTTTTACATTTTATAATTAAAAATATTAATTATTTTTAATATTATTAAGTTAATATATATAATAAAAACTAAAAATGCATGTTTATTTTTTTTTACACTACATTTATTATTTATTAATTCTAACGTTTTTAAATTATTTTTAATTATGTTTTAAGACATTTAAAAAAGTCGATATTTTAGCAAACTATATTATTTACAACGATATTTAGGATTCGATATTTTTGTACTTACCTGTTTGTAGATAGGAATTGGATATTCGGTCACTCGATATTTTCTCATCGATATTCTGGCAGCTCGATATTCTGCTCCTCGATATTCTGTCAGTGATCCGATAAAACAAAAGAAAAAACATATAAAGAGGACAATCATCAGAGTTGCACGTACTTAAACCAAATATTAAATGAAATCAATAAATATGCCAACTAGAAAATGTCTTTCTTTATGTGAGCATGCAGCACGAAGACACATTATAACAATGTTACTGTTGCTGCATTTCGGGTACAAAACATTACATTTTATGGGGACTAGGGGGCTCATTACGATGGCGGAACGATCGCCACCGCTGGGCCGGCGGTGGCGATCGTTCCGCCATCACAATGAGACTTACCCACCGCCATATTAGGATGGCGGCAGATGCAAAGTCCGTCCGCCGCTTTTCCATGGAAAGGCTGGCGGGGATTGGGTTTGGGGGTCCGTTGCATGCCCCCCTGGGGGGGTGTTGCTGCACTGGGGGGTACCCATGGTCTCCCCCTGCAGTTCCATGCACCAAGTGGCAGGCACCTCGTGGTGCCTGCCATGTGGTGCAGGGAAATGCGGTGCAAGCACCTTTAACATTGCGGACGGTGCTGCAGCCAGCAGCACCGCCCGCAATGTTAAAGGCCCAGGATGCGCCCGCCAGTATGGCGGGCGCATCCTAATCGCAGTGGTGGCACCGCCGCATGTCTGACGGGCGGTCCCAATCACCGCTACGGTGGCGGCATCGTAATCAGCCCCCAGGTTATTTTCATCCGGTGTCCAGTGTTATCATGGAAAACGATTTGCTTGCAAAGTAAGCACAACATATGTAGCATAAGTCGGGGTTCTGGCAAATACATATGCATGCCCATACCGCAGTTGAGGACTATGAAAAGGGTCGGTGGCCAAATACTGTGCTGCACATGCATACTGTCCACGTTTCATTTTGTATCTTGTTCTTCTTGTCAGCCATTGACTGCTGCCTATCATACAGTTTGAGGGTCAAATGGTGGCTTTAAGTTAGGATCATACCTTCAGCTCCGTTGTCCAGCGGCGGCCGGCAGAGGTAAGCGTGGTGGGACGGGGTGGTGCAGGGAGCGGCAAGGGGGAAGCCAACAGACGACGGAAAATATATTATTTATTTATTTAATTATACTTATTCCATCATCTGTCGACTATCCCCTACCACCCTGCCCGCCCCCGCCTCACCGCGTTTACCTGTGCCGGCCGCCGCTGCCGTTGTCTGGTCTACTTGGCACGTCTTGTTTTAGAACCTAGTGAGACACAAAGAAAAGATGTAAATTCATGTTTTACATGTATGCAAAGTTGTAAGCCCAACATGTTGTGTAATGTGCATTCATGTCATCATTAATCCACCATGCAAAGCACCCTAAATGAATCCTCAGTGCCCGTAGAGAGACTGGATCTGTGCCCTAAAAGACATAAATAGTAGCGTATACTGTTGATACCTTATGTCTAAATCAAATGTCATCAGATGACAGTGTCTTTTGTGCCAGTACACCTGGATCTAAGTTCTCCTTTTCCTGTTGGTTACATGCCAACTTTCGCCAGTCTAAGCTCATGTTTATTTTTCCAAGCAAAACATTGAGACAAACAAGGCAGTTAAATGTTATGTGACGTTAGACTATTAACCTCTGATGTACATGGGACCTGCATGCCTTTTATCACTTAAATAAACCACTAGTAGGCCGTATAAATTCCACACTGCAAGAAAACCAGCATAGGTAAAACAATATAGCGTACAATCATTGATGCTTTTCGTCTTACAAAATCGAATACAATCAATTAGGATCAAAATAACGCCATTTAATTTATTATTTTCCCAAAAGGAAAACTCAAACATAAAAAACGGGATACATCATGGTTGTGCAATTATTCTACTGAACTATTGAAATAGTGCATAATCCAGTTTACTGGGTCAAAGTGATAAAGCGCTGTTTTTAAAGGCTAATTATGAAACAGAGAAAGCCCTTTTACTGTTCTTCGTAGGTTCTTATGGGAACGGATTCCCTGGATATTAGGAACATCAGTTTTACGTCGTTTCCATATCTGTTTTTCCCCAGTTTTGCTTTTTACATAATAAGGAATGGAAAAAGTAGGGTTTTCAACAAAAATAAGGCAGGATACACAAAACGTTTTCTGTGAGTAATTACTCACATGTGTCTTCGCAGCACATCATCTATCTAGACACAAAGGGGTGGTTTTGTGAGTCAGATCTTTATTTACTGTTTGCATAAAAGCAGATAAGAAGCCCTGGGAGACACGGAGAAATTGTGGGTGAAAAATACTCGGGGCAGATTTACAAGCCCCTTGCGTCATTTTTGGGCCGCCGTTGCGTCACTTTTTGTGACGCAGCGGCGGCATAAAAATGCGGCCCATTTACAACGTGACGCATCTAGGGAGATGCGTCACATTGTAAAGCCCTGCATCACATTATACCTGCGTCAGGTATAATGTATGCAGAGTGGGAGTTCCACGCAAAAAGCCTTGTAGAAGTGACTCAGTGAAATCTACAAGATTTCACTGCGCCACTTCTAGGATGCCACTCCGTCAAAACCTTACGCCTGCTTGGAGTAGGCGTAAGGAGTGACGCAGCATAATGAGGATAGGCCTCCCCATGCATTGCTGGAGTTGCGTCGTGCTTGCGACACGACTCCAGCAATGCATCACTTTTGGGTCAACAGATGCTTCAGAAAGAATTTCTGACGCATCTGTCAAACCTTGCGCCATGGTGCGCCGTATTGTAAATACGGCGCACCCATGGTGGCGCAAGGGTTTCTCAGGGTGGCACTGGGAAAGTGACGCATCTCTACAGATGCGTCACTTTCTTGTAAATCTGCCCCTCGGTTTGTATCTCACTGGCGTAACAATTAGTGATGTCATACTTCATTTCATGGGTTACGTAGTCTAGTGTGTAATCTGTGATGCAATGTGTAGTGTTAATAGCAGTGCATTAGTGGAACAGCTGATCCTGTTGAGTCACTATGTGAAGATTTAGCAGCCAGCATATGGGGACTTTAGCTGAGTTCTTTTAAGAGTCACACCCACTCACAATTTAGGTTTGCATCCTAAGTACACCATTGATTTTTTTTTTAAAACAACCATAAATATGTTCATCTATCCAAAGCTTTACATGCAATCTTATATCGAGTCGAAAGTTAAAACAGTGATGTGGTAAAAAGAATATACTGAAATGTGTTTATTTGGTACATATTTATGAGATACAAAAAACACTGAGAAATAGCTTTACTGACGAGGTAGAGGTGCACAAGGTATAATTATTTGTGTACAAGATATTGGTGAAATGTGTCAAATCAAATTACAGATAAGCTTTTATCATTGTCTTCAAATATATATTTGGCTATTACAGTTTGCAGTTAATTTGTTGTTTTATAATCAAGTATTACCGTCCCCTGGAAGTATACAGCACAGCCGATAAGATGTTTAGACGCAAATATTAAAAAATAAATAATTTGAAAACAACTCATAATTGCAGAATAATCATGAAATAACAAACAGTAGCATGCACTAAACGGCCACTCGTTACACCTGGCTTTAAGGACATGAAGGGTAAGTTCATTCAGCTCATACACACTGTGAAGGCCCAGCACGAAAGCGCCATCTTGTAAAATTCTAAAAACTAATGAGCCGAGAAAGACTTTGATCTCAGATCTATGTGCACTGATGTAGTTAAGCCTGCCTCTCACCCCCGGCTGTGTGCATATCAATTCCGGCTTACCCCTGTGAATATTAATCCCTTCCTCCGTATGTGTGCATATCAATCCCACCACTGTCTCTGTTTATATCATTTCGGCGCTCTGTTATGTACTTACTGCTTTCTGTGGGGCAGATTTACAAGCCCCTTGCGCCTTCTTGCGCCGCCATTGCGTCACTTTTTTTGACGCAACGGCGGCGCAAACAATGCGGCCTATTTACAACGTGACACATCTAGGGAGATGCGTCACGTTGTAAAGCCCTGCGTCACATTATACCTGCGTCAGGTATAATGTATGCAGAGTGGGCGTTCCCACGCAGGAAGGCCTCGTAAAAGTGACGCAGTGAAATCTACAGTATTTCACTGCGTCACTTTTAGGACGCCACTGCGTCAAAACCTTACGCCTGCTTGAAGCAGGCGTAAGGAGTGACGCAGTACAGTAAGTATAGGCCTCAAAATACATTGCTGGAGTTGCGTCGTGCTTGCGACACAACTCCAGCAATGCGTGACTTTTGGGCCAACAGATGCGTCAGAATTTCAGACGCATCTGTTAATCCATGCGCCATGGAGCACTGTATTGTAAATACAGCGCATCCATGGTGGCACAGGGACATTTGACGCTTTCGCAAGGAAACTGACGCATCTATGCAGATGCGTCAGTTCCTTGTAAATCTGCCCCTTTGTGTGTAAATGAAACCTGCTTTCTCTCTGCCTCTTTAGCAATCTTGCCCAGCTTTGGTCTATATCAGCCCACCCCTTGTGTGCATGCCAATCCCATCCCATGGGGCAAGGTTACATACAAGGTTATACCCAAACTGCAGTGTCGTCAAGAGTAAATACTCCTGACCCACAATCAATATAATATGGTCAGTAGTAGCACAAATATAAACATTTCTCTGTCCATAAATAAAGCTCTCCGGTCAATAATAAAGCTTTCCTGTCTCCTTTGTAGGCGTCGCTTGACATGCGCATCAGGCCTTGTGTGAGCAACTGCAAAAGAGTTGTAGAATACTACTCAGAGAAGGCTTTGGCTCCACCCATATGTTGGTTTCCCTATCTACATCCTGTGGTTGGAAAGGATTTGTGTGCTTCCGCTGAAAAAGAGTGCTTGCATTGCGCTTTAAAACTTGTTGAAAAATGCATGCTCAATATAGGATTTGTGGACATTTTACTGGCAAATATCAACTCACTCTCGACTCCGGTGTTTGCCCTGCAGTGAATGCTGCTTTTTTTTCTGTTTGGACGGGGGTGATCCCCATACACCCGCTCCCCTTCCCATCCTGCCAATGGGCCTTTCCTACAGCTGTAGTGCTGTTTAATTAGGTGCTGCAGTGCAGGAGGCGAAATGTCTGTCGGCAGGAACGATGCAGCTAAAAGGCTGCATACCCAAAATAGTAGGCGTGAGCTGGATATAGTGATAACCCAATTATGGTAAATGTCACATGTGATAGATCTAGTCTATTATTTAAAAAAAAGGTAAGACAAAGGCAGTAGGCCTGACTGATTCATTTTAAAGACAATAGGTCTTTATGGATGGATTGTTATTGCAGAATGGGAAAGCCTGTAGACAAATATCTTGTTACATGGACGCTTGTAGAGTACTGTGATAGGCAAGGGTTTTGTTGCTGGTTATCCCCTCTGACACTGAGGCGAGGGCCTCAGGGACCTCTGCTGAGCTGAGGAGGTCACGCCCACAGGAGCTGTGACTTCCTCAGCCCAGCAAAGCTCAGTTCAGGCAGCCAGGAGCCTGCGCCTTTAGCGCATGTCTGCTCCTGGCTGCCTGACCTGAAAATTAATAGTGTCTGTCAGGCTGACCTTTGTTCAGGCTAACAGACACTGTTCATGAGGGGCAAAAGGTAGGGGGCGTGGCCTCTCAGTCCCAATGGACCAGCCGCGGCTCTTGGAAGGGATATTACGGCAGCTGCGACCGGTCCATTGAGGCTGAGGGGCCACGCCCCCACCACCTTTTGCCCCTCATGAACAGTGTCTGTCAGCCTGAACAAAGGTCAGCCTGACAGACGCTTTTCATTTTCAGGTCAGGCAGCCAGGAGCCAGACATGCGCTAAATGCGCAGGCTCCTGGCTGCCTGAGCTGAACTTTGCTGGGCTGAGGAAGTCACAGCTCCTGTGGGCGTGACCTCCTCAGCTCAGCAAAGGTCCCTGATGCCCTCCCCTCAGTGACGAGGGGTAGCTTCACTGATTTCCTCACACCTGGGCGCTTCAGTTTTAAGCCCTGAAGCGCCCAGGGTCGAGTGTCGATCAGTGACACTTCATCACAGAGTGGGGTGGGGTCAGCAGTCTCACTGACCTCATCACACTGTGATGACGTTGGGACTGCAGCCTGTCATCATTGTCTGACCTTAGGTCAACCAATGAGGACAGGCTGCAGTCTCAAGCCTCCTGGGACCTCCGAGGCAGAGCTGCAGGTAGGTGTCTGTGGGTTTTTTTCATTAATGTTTTGGTGCGTGCGTGTATGTATGAATGTTTAGTAATGAGTGTTGTGAATGGATGTGTTTGTTTGTGTGTGCTCACGTGTGAATGCATGGCTGTGAATGTGTATGTGTGTGTGTGCGTGTGTATCCCGTCCGCCCCCCTCCCTACTAAACTTACTGCACTGTAGTACTGGTACTTCTCAGCACTACTCCAATGCTTTTAATAGAAGAGTGCCGGTACTTCTAAGCAGCAAGCAGGTACTGGGGGACAAAGAGTACCTGCAATTCTATATTTTTTATTTTTTCCGCACATATCCTAATTCTCGTAACCGTGTTGCTCACAGGACTATAAGTATATTAATTACCATTTTCTTTATTTTATGTTATGTGAAGAGCCAGAGCTTTTGCTGGAGTTATCATACTGGCTTTCCTAGAATATCTTGAGAATTGCTTCTCTTTTAATTTCTGTAAAGTTGATGTTCGAATAATTTTTAATGGTCACTAACATTTCTTTGACCCTAGCAAGTGCACTGTATAGGAGACTTTTCAGTTAAAAGCATACGTGCAGGGCACACGTATATATTCAATTTTCTGGCTAAAATAAAATGCCCTGGAAAACAAAATGCATAGGTCTTGATTTAACGTTTGTACATGTAATTGAGTTTACATGTTGTGTATGCAAATGTTTCGCTCATAGTAAGGCAATATTTTGGGGGGCATTTCCAGGTGTGGAAATTTCCAACCTCAACATTATAATATGTTAATTCTCGACTGAAAATATGGTTTGAATCTTAACTTCATCTGCTTGCTCAATTCAAATGTCGCCATAGTTTAAAAATATATTTACTTGTTTGAAAAATGCTAAATAAATGGTGACTAAAACTATCTCAATGCCACGATAACATTTCTGTGACTGCTAAAAGTCGAGTCTACACCATTAGACTTTAGTATGTAAATGTAAGTACATAATATCTTAAATAAGCAGTTTTATGAAGCAGAGTCTAAACACTGAAAATAGAATCTGGATTGATGCTCTGAATTACCGGCTAGTACACTTCCCTTTTCCCATGTGTGTCATTTTTTTTTGTTTTCAGACTCAACGAATCGAGATTCCCTTGACATGATCGAACGTTGTGCATGCATCGTGTGTCTGGATGCAGCAAGTGGGGTGGAACTAAGCGAGACAAACATGGCGCTGCAGCTGCTGCATGGGGGCAGCTATGATAAAAATGGCGCCAATCGCTGGTACGACAAGCCTATGCAGGTGAGTGGTTTGGTGTTTATTTGCACCTAGGTGATGAATATTAGTACGTGGAGGGGGTGATGAGTTAGCGTGCTAGTTGGCGGCTGCCAACGCACGCTATTAGGGCCCACCCCTGCATTCACGCTGGCCGGCGTGACGTAGCAATAAAGGAGGGGGCGAGGCCGGGAGACGGCATTCGCGGCCCATTAAGCAGCTGCATAGTGTCCCGTGTGTTTATTCAAGCGCCGCGCGCATCACCCACGCTAATGCCCCGGGGCCCCACACAACACTGGCGACGAGGCGGGACGGCCCGCGCTCATCAAAGGGGTGCACAGCACGACGCCAATACACGGCGGTGCAACGAAGGAGGACCGGCTGGTCTGCTGGACAGCCACACGCTGCGGGGACGACCACGTGGGCGGCAGGGGCCCAGTTCACATCGTGATCCCTGCTGAAGCAACCTGCAGGTGGTCTAGGGGAGTGAGCAGCGCCGGGAGCAGTGCCCGTAAGGTGAGGAGACCTGCTGGAGGCAAGGCTGGCACACTGGGTGGACCCACACACAAACCACATCAAGGGCCATCTACTGTGCTAGGACTCACGACCAGTGAACATAACTGAGGACAATTTGGCCATCATTTTCCCCACGATAAGGGTGACGCACGTACGCACCCACAGGAGCAACAGTATAGATCATGGGTGATCAAGAGGAAGGGGTGCAGGCTGCAGCCAGGATCATGCCACAACACCCACCGTCTGGTGTTTTGCCGCCTTTTAGCGAGTCAGCTGATCCGGCTACTGCGTCACCACGCTGGCAAGTCTGGTTGGGACGCCTGGAGAACTATTTCATCGCCACCCGGGAAACGGATGGCGCTGTAAAAAGATCGTTGTTACTCCACTATGCAGGGGAAGAAATATATATGCTTTTCAAGCATCTCCCCAACACAGGACTCGCCAATGATTACACAGCAGCCATGACAGCGCTCAATGCACATTTCGACCCACAGCTCAATCCTGATTTCGAGCACTTTAAGCTACGACAGGCCCGGCAGAAGGAAGGGGAATCAGTGGACACATTTCATGTCAGACTGCGAGAACTTGCCAGCACGCACCTCGCAGGTGATAGAGCGGCGGAAGAGATCAGAGCGCAGTTAATTCTAGGAATTCATAGCAAGACGTTACGTGGCCTCATACTGCGTCAACCCAATATACCAATGGCGGACATACTAGTGATGGCACGGTCACATGACCTGTCAGCCGTGCGCGCGGAAGAGATGGACCTGGCCCTGATGCGCAACTCGGACAAGAGCGTCAATATAAAGACGGAACGGACCGACGCAGTCAGAGTGAAAGACAAAGACAGGAAACCACAGGACCGCCCACTCACCACGTCAAAAGGCCAGTGTGGGTACTGCGGATACGAGGAGCACCCGGCACAAGCGTGCCCGGTCAGAGGGAAGACGTGCACGAACTGTGGTGTTGCCAACCATTTTGCATCTGTGTGCCGAAGAAAAGGGCAACGGAAAGAGGGGAGGAGACCGATGCCAGGGAGGAAACTGGTTCGCCAGCTATCAAGCATGTCGCTGACATCTGCGCAAAAGGAGATGAAAAGTGGACGAAACATCTACCAAGCAGAGGACACATCGTCCGAGGATGAAGAAGAGACATACTTAGTCTCGTTCACCCAAGCACTAAAGAGAAGAAGGCGGCCGCAGCCCAGATGCAAAGTGCACATATCGGGATCGGAAGTCAGAGCGGTCATCGACACAGGTGCCTCAGTTACAGTAATGGGGATACAACAGTACAACAAGTTACGACCAAAGCCAGACCTCCGGCCATCGAAGACGAAGATATTTGCGTATGGAAGCACGTCACCCCTACCGCTCTGAGGGAAGATGACTGTACCTGTCCGACACGAGGATGCTGAGATCACGATCGACATCCACGTAATCAACCAGGAAGCAGACACCCTATTAAGCAGCCATGCAGCTGAAGATCTGGGGCTGATAACATTCGCGAAGAGTGTGCAGGCTGACCAGACGAAAGACCTGTTGGACCAGTTCAAAGACCTGTTCACTGGCCTAGGAAAAATGAAAAGGGAGCCCGTGAAGCTACACATTGACACAACTGTCAAACCAATGGCCCTAAGGCATAGGAGGATCCCTTTTCATCTTCGACCGGTAGTAGAAGAAGAGCTACAGAAACTGGAGGATCAAGGCGTAATAGAGAAGGTCTCAGGTCCCACTCCATGGGTGTCCCCAATGGTAATCGCCGAAAAACCCCGCAAACCAGGGAAGATTAGGATCTGCATAGATATGCGCCTCCCTAATAAGGCGATCAGGCGGGAACGCCACATAACTCCAACAATGGACGACATAGTGGCCAATCTTAACGGATCTAAATGGTTCTCGAAGCTGGACCTGAATGCAGGCTATCATCAAATGGCACTTGCCAAAGAGAGCAGGTATATCACCACGTTCAGTACCCACTTAGGACTCAGGCGATACAAACGCCTAAGCTTCGGCAAATCGTCAGCCGCAGAGATTTTTCAGAATGCCGTGAAAGAGATTCTGGTCGGACTGCCCAATGTACTGAACGTGAGTGATGATATCCTCATCCACTCGAAGACTGCGGAGGAACACTACAAGCATCTAAGGGCCACGCTGAAAAGGCTCCATGACCATGGGGTCACCCTGCATCGAGAAAAATGTCTGTTGTTTCAGCAAAGGATAGAGTTCTTCGGATATACATTCACACAGGAAGGCATTCAAGTAGACCCACGGAAATCCCAAGCCATCAAGAATGCGCCAGCGCCACAAACAGTAGCTGAAGTGCGCAGTTTCCTCGGGATGGCGACGTACTGTGGCTGTTTCATTCCAGATCTTGTCACGATTGCAGAGCCCCTGCGAAAGCTCACCTGAACGGACACCATGTGGCAGTGGGGACCCACAGAAGAAGCGGTGTTTCAAACCGTCAAGAGCACTCTCCTCGACCTGGCGACCCTGGTATACTTTGATCCAGCGAAGCGGACGGAGCTATTAGTCGATGCCAGCCCCGTAGGACATGGGGCAGTCCTCACCCAGGAGCAAGAACCTGGCAGGTGGGCCACTCTGGCATATGCCAGCAAAGCGCTGTCACCAACCGAAAAGCGATATGCGCAGATCGAGTGGGAGGCCCTCGCGATCCGCTGGGCATGCAGGCATTTTCACCTCTACATCTGTGGCAACCCGTTTAAGGTCATTACGGACCACCAACCCCTGGTACCACTATTCAGAGGTTCAGCACCCCACCCGCCTCCACGTATCGAGCGGTGGGCTATCGGCCTGCAAGAAAACGAAATGGAAGTGGCCTACCGGCCAGGAGCCAAGAACCCTGCTGATTTCCTCTCGAGACATCCGGATCCGCAAGATGAGAAAGAGGAGGACCAAGACACCCTGGAAACCGAGGCGCACATAGACATGGTTTCGTCGCTCACTTGCCCCCGTGCAATGACTCTGGAGGAAGTAGCTGCAGCTGCAGTGGCAGACCCAGTGGTCGACAGAGTTCGGACAGCCGTCCAAGGCGGACACTGGCATCAATTCATCCAAACGGCCAATGCATGGTCGGGCCCGGAAAAGGAGAGTCTACTGCACATGTGGCGAGTCAGGAATGAGTTGAGCATCACCCAAAATGGGATCCTATTGAGAGGGCAACGAGTTGTCATTCCTGCATCACTCCAGTTGTGAGCTATCCAGCTAGCCCATAGTGGGCACCAAGGTGTAGAGAAAATGAAAGCAAGAATGCAAGAAAAGGTCTGGTTCCCCGGACTGGATGCTCGAGTGGCGGAACTAGTACGAAGATGCCCTTCCTGCCAAATAACAAGTGCCCCTGAGAGACCAGCGCCGATCCAAACAGAGGAGCGAGGGACAAAGCCATGGGAGAAGATAAGCATCCACTTCAGAAGCTTCCCAGATGGGAGGTTCACCCTGGCCCTGATGGACAGCTATTCCAAGTATCCTTTGGTTGAGATCGTCAGCTCTTCTGCATTCGCCCAGGTCGGCCCAGTCTTAGACAAAATATTCGCTATGTTCGGATTCCCTGAAGAAGTCCGGAGCGACAATGGGCCCCCGTTCCATGGGCATGAATTCCAGGAATTTCTGAAACATCAAGGCATTAGGCACAGGCGGATCACCCCTCAGTGGCCGCAGGCAAATGGTGACATTGAAAGGTTCATGAGGACTATTAACAAAGTCATCCGCATTGCTGTGGCCGAGCAAGCAAATCCTGAGCAACAACTACAGAACTTTCTTTGAGAGTACCGGAGCACCCCTCATAGCTCCACACGACAAGCTCCATTTGCAGTAATGTTCAATGGGACCCGCTGGAACAGCCTACCCACCACTCCAGGCTGGACTCCCCCACCGTTCGACGAGGAAGGCGCCCGGGATAGAAGAGAAGAGCACAACCGAGCAACCAGCCGAACAAGGAGAGCGGTAACCCGGCGGCTAGGCGAAGGAGACGTCGTGATCATAAAAGACCGGAGACCAGGAGGAAAGTTTCGGACTCGCTATGAGCCAGGGTACTGGTCTGTGGTTGGAGTGAACGGAACGATGGTTTCGGTGGAGAGAGAAGGAGACACAGTAACACGCAACATATCATGGTTCAAAAGAGTTGACCGCCCAGCGCCGGATGCCGAATTAAATTGTGAACTTGGTGAGCCTGATATCAGCATCCAGGAACCCATTGAGTCACAGGACAGCGATGCCGGGGAAGAGTCAGCGCCAAGAGAGCTTGGAGGGGCCCGTGGGACAGTAGTGGAGCAGCAGATGCCCGCAGACCTATCCGGTGAGCAGAGGCCCAGCAGAAGCAATCACAGGTATGCGTTGAGAAACAACCCCGCACCCAGCAGTCGGCTGAGAGACTTTGCGTGTCAAGTAAGTGACTCTGGGAAGCTGTCAAGGACTGAGTTAGGATGGGATGTGATGAGTTAGCGTGATAGTTGGCGGCTGCCAACGCACGCTGTTAGGGCCCACCCCTGCGTTCACGCCGGCCGGCGTGACGTAAGCAATAAAGGAGGGGGCGAGGCCGGGAGACGGCATTCACGGCCCATTAAGCAGCTGCATAGTGTCCCGTGTGTTTATTCAAGCGCCGCGCGCATCACCCACACTAATCCCCCGGGGCCCCACACAACAATGAGCAGTATACCTGAGCATGGCAATCCCTGCACTGCATCGAATGCAGCTCAAATATACATGCCACTGAATACACCGCTTTCCAACAAATCTAGGGGCATATTATCAAGAACGGCGTTAAAATTATCGCCGCTTTAGCGGCTGGAAACTGCCGCTAAAGCGGCGATAATGGGCTTGATAATATGCCCTTGAGAATTCCAATAGAAGCGCAGGTTCACACCAGAACATGGGCTTCTATTGGAATTCTCAAGGGCATATTATCAAGCCCATTATCGCCGTTTTAGCGGCAGTTTCCTGGCGATCATTTTAACGCCGTTCTTGATAATATGCCCCTAGACTTTTCGAGAATAACTGCAGGTTGCAGCTGAAACGGTTAAATATTCACTGAAATTAACTGATGCTTCTTTTCTTTGGCTTGGTGTGTTTTTTCTTGAAACAAAATGAAGTTAAAAAAATCACCAGAACAGCTTGACTGTCGGTTAACCCTAAACACCATATAAGTGACATCTATCGGTGCATAAATTGTAGTTTATGGTCTGTGGGTATTTTCTATCCACTCCTTCAAAAATGCCCTCATCTTTAGCTCCGTTTGCATTCCATCTGCCAGATAGAAAAGCTGACGATCTAATGTAGCTTCATCACTGCCATTTTGTAAAACCAACATCACTTCAGGGGGTGTATCACATATTGTGAGCCCTGCAAGTGCTAATTTAAGACACAGTCCCCGCCACAGTTTTGTGCTGACTGGAGTATTAAATAGCTGCTGAGCCACAGCAGTGCACCACTTAGACAGTGGTAAATGATTTCTTACACTGGAATGTTGAAGGAAATTGCTTTTTGGGCTGTAAATATTGCAGCATTTGTTGACAAATCTAAAGTAAGAGACAAAACTTAACACAATAACTACACAAAGCAACATGACTACTCAATTAAAAGATAGGATACAACACAACAAAAAGTCAAGTCAAAATTCAACCTACTACACAACAACATCAACATCACTTTCAAATAATGCTGCACAGAAACAGAGCAGCACAGGGGGGCATGGCCAATCACAAAGCAAGATTGCAAAAATAAAAACCAAGGTGATGGATGGCATGCTTGAATTAATCTCAGCCAGTGTCAACCTCTCAAACCACGTCGAAACCCATCGTTTTTCACCCACCATGACACCTCAGTTTGGACTGAGGCATAAATCAAAATCTGTCTTGACCCTGCTCCAATGGGAACAGGTGCAAGGTGGGATGTGGTCGGAGTGATTGCCAATGACTGAGATTAATTCAAGCATTCCATTCATCACTTTATTTTTGATGACTTACGTGTGATGGGTATGCCTAGACGTGATTCCCATGCTCACTGTGTCACTGGAACCAAGCTATGCCTGGCTGATTAGCCCTAATAAGGCAAAACTGGTCCTAGGTTGTTTGTGCGCTGGTTGAGGGAGGACTTGGCCTTGTAGTTTCGGCAGGACTGTTCCCATTGGAGCAGGCTCAAGACTGATTTGCATATGGCTGGGTCCAAACTTAGGTGGCATGATGGGCAAAAAGTGATGGATTGGGATGCGGCGCAAGCTATTGCCAGTGGCCAAGATTGATTTAAGCATTCTGTCGTTCACTGTGTTTTTGATGCCTTAAGTGTGATGGGTATGCCGAGATGTGACTCCCATGCTCCCTGTGCCACTGGAACAAGCCATACCTGGCTGATGAGCCCTAATATGGACGAAACCGGTCCTTGGTTGCTTGTGTTCCATTTGAGGGAGAACCTGGCCGTGTAGTTTGGGCGGGACTGTTCCCATTGGAGCAGGGTCAAGACTGAAATGCATATGGCTGGGTCCAAACTGAGATGGCATGGTGGACGAATAACAATAGATTGGGAAGCAGCCCGTACCATCTGCAAGTGGCTGAGATTAATTTAAGCATTCCATCTATCACTTTGATTTTGATGCACAATGCAAGTGGTGGCATATCTAGAATGTTCCTCACCCACAGAGCGAAATCAGCAAATATCCTGTGAAGGTGTAGACATCCGTGCCTATAAAGTAGCATGCAGACAGCTCAAACCAGTAGCTAAACCGGAACATGTGTTGAGCTAAGGAATGGTTGAGGAAAACGGCTGAAACAATGGTAAATTAGACCATCCCACCTCAGCTGGGAGGAAGTCGTGCGGCATGAATGACTAGGCCCAGTCAGATAGGTGTCCCAACAGGACACCTATTCCAGGCACCTCCTCACCTCACCCTAGCTGGTGAGGTGAGGAGGCGCCCATAGACGAGTATGGAGCCAGATGGGACCGTGCAACTTCCTGAATGGTCCATCCATGGCAGAAGGACAACTAGGGCTCAGCCAATCCCCAGAGAGCCAGGTGGAGTGGGAGATCCACAATAGCACCTCACTGGCTCAACCAGAGCCCAGGATGCCTATACAACTACGCATAGAGAGTAAAAGTGTCAGATGCCAGGGCTGGATATTCCCCCTGGGTAGAAATGCATAAAGAATGTGAGCTCACAAAAGGGGGTGCTGTTTGGGCACAGGGAGGGGTGTGGAAGTAGCATGACCCGAGAGGGCAAACTGAAGGGTACCAAAAATAATATAGAGCCTCAACACATAAGTCCTAGGCAGAGGCTGTGGCCCATATTCATCTTTTGGCAGCCGATTTTCATCAAGGCATGATTGAAAGTTACAACACTGCAATGGGCAGACACTGTTGTGTCAGTGAAGAGAACTGGGCAGAAGCATCTTATAGCCCCTGAGGAACCAGATACATAAACCCCAGACCAAACATCAGAGGGAGGATAAAAGACAGAGACATTTGAACAAGCTACCGTGTCATTGTTAGACACAACAAGCCTAAGGGGCATTTAAACCTCAGCAGCTCCATGTAGTCAGTCAAAGGCAAGGTGGCAGAATAATTCTGGACTCTATGCAAGAGAGCACTGGGAAGCCGTACCTGTCCCAGGGGAAGAGGCCAACAGAATGGGCAGAGATGGAGGACAAAATATGGCACAGTAAAGTTGGTTACAAAAATATTATTTTCCCAGAGATTCCAGGCAGGAGATAATGGATGAACCCTCAGGTCAAAATCCAGAGGGCCAATCTCAACATCAGGAAAGCCCAATGTTGAAAGAGGTGCTTACAGCAGGTCAAGAATCCAGAACATTATTAGAACATACAATAGAGACTGAAACAATAGATATAGCCTTCATTAGGACTATCTTAGGAAAGTCTTTGGAAGAGTAAGATTTAAAATGGGACAAAATTCAACCACCATTAAAAATCTGCAAGAGGAGATGGAAACACAGAAAGAAGACAGCCAGGGGCTCCCCATCATAGCAGAAAATTTAGAAGGATGTTCCCAAAGAAACAACATATGTCTGGTTGGAAATACAGAAAAGACAGAAGGCACATCAGTCGAGCAGTACATGGAATCATTAGTCCTCAACAACATCCAATTCAAAGAGATGTCCAAGATGTTTGTGGTGGAATGTGCACATCCTGCTCCTGGACCACCATCAAAACACGGGTCATGACCAAGTCCTATAATTGCACATATCTTGGATTATAGGTACTGTGAAGCAATCCTCAACAGCATCAGAGTTAAGGGGCCCTTCCAGTTTGAAAACACGCAACTCAATGTATTCCCCGATTATACCCACATGGTCCAGGCTAGACTAAGATGCATTGATGAGGTGAAAAAGAGATATAAGTCTTGAAAAACCCTGCATTATCAATGATCATTAAAAGCGGTGTGTGGATCATGAATATTGACTACAGAATATCGTGGGTCACTAACATCATAGACAGAATATTGAGGGACAAAATATTGAAAGTAAGTATGAATAGATTTTCTCTATCTAACTCCACAAATATGTACCTACGTGGTACATATATCTATAGGGTATGTAGCTGTGGAGTTAGGAATCATAAATCTGTATTTCCACTTACCTTTCAATATTTTGTCCTTCAATATTATGTCCTTAATATTCTTATACCAAAATATTCTTGAGGTTCATAAGCAGTAGTACAATCAGTTTGATCAATTGTGAGTTGTTGGGATTAAGGGGAGCAACAGATGCCTTGATCTTTGGAGGGATGGGTAGTTTCAAACCTGTCATGCAAGGTAGTTGGGAGGGAGGAAGGTGAGCGGAAGGCATACCTGTAAAAACTGAAAATGCAATCATTAGAGATGTCCACACATGCACCGGTGACATGAGTGGGAATCTAAGCCCTCAAAGAACTCATTGACCTAGATAAAAGAGATTAGAGATCATTTAAAAATAGTGGCCATAACCGAGTGAGCTACCAGAGCCCGGTAGTGTACTGCTCAAACCTGGGTGCTGACGACGTAGACTTTGGGGGTCCTAACCAGACCACCTAAGGTACTGACCTTCTAGGTCCTTCTGCTGAGGTGGGGCTGCTTGAGTGCCAAGATCAAGGCACAGACTTTACTGGACCCAGCTGGGTAGGAGGCTAGAAGATGGTGGGCCAGCACCAGCGCTGAGCCGAGAATCCAGGATACAGCTCGCACTCTGGCACAGCTGCCACGCCTCTAATAAGCCCCAGTGGATGACTTGGACCAGTTTTCTCCCTTTACCACCCCCTCGTCTTCTCTGCAATATATAACGGTGAGCCCAAGGTGGGTGTGTAGTATGGGCGCCGGCCCTGCAGCGGTGGATTTGGCTGCTATCACCAGGGCTCTCTCACCTGCTTTGGACTTCAGCTGCCCCTACGGCTGGCCTACGGACACAAAATGTGGGTCATTTGCCTCCCCCCCTTCCTTTGTATATACGGCCATGGAGCAGTGGTTCTGGGCACGTGGGCAGCAAGACCCCCGTTCTGTTCCTGAACCATGGCGGGAGAACTGCAACCTGCAGACTACCCCCAGACCAGGGAACAACAAGTGCAACTGGGAGGTGAGGGCTTACTGAGGTCATCCAGATCCAATCAACTAGACCTTCATATTCCTTCCCATGCCCTCCTACAACTGCAGCACCTTCCTGTAGTTCTTGGCATTGCCCAATAATCATGGACTGACCCTACAGGGTCCAGTGGACAGCAGAGGGAGTGCTGGCCTTGGACTCATCCTCCTTCCCACTCATCCTTCTAGAGCCTTGCCATGGTAGGTGGTGGGGACTGCTTATATGGGGCTCCTCTGATGGGAATGACTAATCCACAAGACCCCTCTTCCCCCGGGGGAGATTGGGAGCCGTGCCTGAGCTGCTGGAATATTGGACCTCTGGGCAGTGGGCTCAGCGAAAACTCACAGAGGACCTACACTGGGTGCACTCCCTGATCACTATTTCGCACAGTTGTGCAAGCGGGCCAGGGTGCATTGAGGAGGTGAGACGTTCAACCACCAGAGTTGGTGCTGCCCTGCAACACTATTCTTGCCCCCACTGTCATTGCAGTTCTTCTAGTCCCGCCTCCTCTGTGATATTTGACCTGGGCCCTGAGCCGCAACAAACCTTCATCATCACAGGTCCAAAGCAAAATTGACAAATTCACAGCCCCAGCATCAGGGTCCCGTGAGGGCCCCCAAACCGCTCTGCAGCACAGCCAGGGGCAAGGTGACATTGAGACGATCCTACAGGCTATTCAAACATCTAGTCTGTCCTCGAGTCCAAGATCGAGGTTTCTCTGCTCTGCCATGATCTGCTTGGATTGGTGGATAGTCATGGAGATAAAGGGATGCGTTTCAGAACTGAAGTACAAGGTTTGAGAACTTACCTCCACTGTGTCCTGCCTCACCGCCACTGCAAAAACAAAGCAAGACCATATGGAAGATGCCAAAACAGGACAAAGCGCTGTGATCTGTTTTGTGGGCTTCCCTGAGCGAGTCAAAGGGTTCACTGGTAGAATATCGATGTAACAAACATTGATGTTCTAAATGTCGGAAAAGAAAATATCGACTGCAAAAATATCGACTCCAATACTTTAACAGGTAAGTGCAAAAATATCGATTCAAAAATATTGAGGTAAAAAATATAGATGTAAAAAATATCTATTTAAAAATATATATAAAATAAAATAATATATAGTAAATAAATTAAATATTAATATTATTTTTAACAAAATAAATTAAATGTAATATACATTTTAACTAAATATAACGAATAAACTTAATTTAAAAAAATATAAACACACAAACATAAAAATTTATACATATACATATATTTAGTTAAAAATAATTTATTAAGTATTATCTATATTTAATTTTTAAACTTTAAAATTATATAAAAATAAAATATATATATATATATCAATAATTGAAAATTTAAAAAAACATTCTATAATAAATTAAAACATTAAACTATTAAAAAAAACTTACATTTCCCAATACAATAAATGCAACAGTAGGGAAAGTGTTGGATAGCGGAATAATTAAATTTACTATTCCAACTCCAGTGAGTGCAACAGTAGGGAAAGTGTTGGATAGCGGAGGGTAAAAATTACTATTCCCACTCCAGTGATAGCAACAGTAGGGAAAGTGCTGGATAGCGGAGGGAAAAAAATTACTGTTCCTACTCCAAAGAGTGCAACAGTAGGGAAAGTGTTGGATAGCGGAGGGGTAAAAATTACTATTCCCACTCCAAAGAGTGCAACAGTAGGGAAAGTGTTGGATAGCGGAGGGGTAAAAATTACTATTCCCACTCCAGTGTGTGCAAATGTAGGGTAAGTGTTGGATACCGGAGGAATTAAATTTACTATTCCCACTCCAGTGATAGCAACAGTAGGGAAAGTGTTGGATAGCAGAGGGGGAAATTACTATTCCCACTCCAAAGAGTGCAACAGTAGGGAAAGTGTTGGATAGCGGAGGGGTAAAAATTACTATTCCCACTCCAAAGAATGCAACCGTAGGGAAAGTTTTGGTAGCGGAGGGGTAAAAATTTCTATTCCCACTCCAGTGAGTGCAAAAGTAGGGTAAGTGTTGGATAGCGGAGGAATTAAATTTACTATTCCAAATCCTGTGAGTGCAACAGTAGGGAAAATGTTGGATAGCGGAAGTGTAAAAATTACTATTCCCACTCCAGTGAGTGCAACAGTAGGGAAAGTGTTGGATAGAAGAGGGGTAAAAATTACTATTCCCACTCCAGTGAGTGCAAAAGTAGGGTAAGTGTTGGATAGCGGAGTAATTAAATTTACTATTCCAATTCCAGTGAGTGCAACAGTAGGGAAAGTGTTGGATAGCGGAGGGGTAAAAATTACTATTCCCACTCCAGTGAGTGCAACAGTATGGAAAGTGTTGGATAGCGGAGGGGTAAAAATTACTATTCCCACTCCAGTGAGTGCAACAGTACGGAAAGTGCTGGATAGCGGAGGGGTAAAAATTACTATTTCCACTCCAGTGAATGCAACAGTAGGGAAAGTGCTGGATAGCGGAGAGGTAAAAATTACTATTCCCACTCCAGTGATTGCAACATTAGGGAAAGTGTTGGATAGCAGAGAAACAAAAATTACTAATAACACTTAAACAATTGAAAAATAAATAAATATAATTTTAAAAATCATAAAAATAAATAAACAATATTTTAAAAATATAAAATTAAATATATTAAACATATAAAAAGAACACATATTATAACATTAATTACATATAACAAAAACCTACAAATAATATATAAAATAAATTAATAAATACATTTATAAACAATAATTATTTAAAAGTAGCAAATATTAACAAACAAAAAAATTATTTAAAACATAAATGTATTTATTTTATTTACTACCCTATAACACCACACCAATAACAAAACACTTCAACATTTTTAATTAAATGTATTTCCATAATTAACATAATTAATAATCAATTAAAAAATCTTATTAATAAAAAAAATAATAAACATTCATTGAGTACACATGCTTTAACACTATAATATCCACAACACACACCTAAATTAAACTATAAAATAATAAAACACAATTAAATATTATTTTTAAAAGATAAACTATTACTATTAACAACTAATAATTAAAATTTATTTAATACCCACCTTTTACCCCTTTAAAAGTAAAAACAACACACACAAAAATAAACAATTACACAAAATAAATATCAAATAATTAACAACTGTATAATAATTAATTAAACACAAATTACTTACCACCCTTTACTCCTATAAACACCACAACACACACCTAAAATTAATTACACAATTACCATAATTAATTACTAATTAATTAATTAAAATTAATTAACAACTAATTATTAATTCATCAATTAAAAATAAATTACTTTCCACCCTTCCACCCTTTACACCTATAAACACCACAACACACACCTAAAATTAATTACACAATTACCATAATTAATTACCAATTAACTAATTAAAATTAATTAACAACCAATTATTAATTAATTAATAATAAATTACTTTACCCATTTAACACTATAACATCTCAATTAAACAAATAATAATAAATAAAAAATATTCAATACATGTAATATAATTAAATTACTTCCCACCCTATTCCCCTATAAACCCACAATCCGCTACGAAACTAAAAGCACAAAATTCTAATAAAAAATTATTAATAACTACTAAAAATAATCAATTAGTTTTATATAATCAAGTTACTTCCCACCCTATTCCCCTATAAACCCACAACCCGCTACGGAAATAAAAATGCAAAAATCAAATTAAAAAAAATTAATAACTACTAAAAATTTAACACATATATTAAAAATACAAACAAATCTTATACAAAAAAACATACATCACATACAAATGAAATATATACTAAAATACATAACATTAATAAAAAATCGATATTTTTAACAACTATATTTTTGCAAACGATATTTTGCACTTCAGTATTTTAAACATCGATATTACTTACCTAAATTCGATATTCTTGACCACGAGAATTTGTCTGTCGATATTTCTGACTCACAATATTTTTGACTCGATATTTGTGTAAATCGATATTCTTGATTCGATATTCTGTCTCTGCACCAGTCAAAGGTAAGAGCCTGGTGGCCTTTCTTGAGCCGTGGCTCCATTCCTAGATCCCTTCAGAACATTAATACTCATGTTTTATTATTAAATGTGCCCACTGTGCCCTAACCCAACCTACCTCTGGGGTGCCCCCAAGACCCATAATAGCAAAGATCCTTAATTATGTAGATCAGGACAAAATTATGCAGGAGAGACGCTCAGCGGGAGAGCTGCGGTTTCAATCACAACTTATCATGATATTCCCAGACTACACTTGAGCTGTGCAACAGATGAGAAAATCCTATGATGGGACCAAATAGAAACTGCAAGCCCTTAAAATACAATACATGCTCATGTTCCCTGCAAAACTGAAAGTAACATATGCCTCCAAATCCCATTTCTTCACATTTCCGATGGAAGCCTGGGAATGGGCTACAGAACAAAGACTGATTCGCAACAATCTGCCTCTCATGTAGGGAATAGCTGACAAACCTCATGACCCCAATCCAACAATGGGCCAGACTGTCCATCGCAAGTCATGCAGGCGACGGAGACAGAACTCTATGACAAAGACCTCATGTCTCTAAATCCTCCAGAAGAACAAAAAGATATTATTGAGGCAGGAGGCGTCATCCCCTCGCTCCGCAGATGTCAGAAACGTTGATATGTAATGAACAATGGATTCTGCGAGCCCCGAAACTTGATCTTAATTCTGTCAACACCACTGTATCCTGTGTACTATTACTTACACTGAGGCAAACAGGAACTCATGTTTGAATCTACACCTAGTTTGTTAGGCGGGCGAGAGATTCTTCTGGGAGGACGTGTGGTGTGGGGGCTGTTGTGGGGGGCACTTGGGTGTCAAGTTTTTTTGTTGTTATTGGTACAATGGTTCCATGTAGCTGTAAATATTATGAAGTATACACCACTTCAGGGCTACCCGACCTGCCACTCAACACCATATGCAGTATGCGACACACACTGTTACATGTATGAGTTCTTGACCATCTTATGGAACGTTAATGGCCTGAACGATCATATAAAGGGGGGAGCTGTTCTTGGCTTTGAGAATCAACACTCCCCGTCCATCCTCATGCTCCAGGAAACTCACATATTAGACAACAATTATACACTCCTGGCACAATATGGGTACAATAGGGTATACCATGCTGGCCACACTAGGGGTTCCAGGGGGGTCACCATCCTTCTTCACATAACCTTCCCTTAGTGATGTCAGAGGTAACACCAGGCTCCCAGGGAAGATGTGCTGTGATCGAGGCAAGCTATCCATTTACTGAGTGTCTATATCCCACCGCCTCCTGGCTAAAGCTACTTTGGTGAAGCTCTGAGATGTGATTATACAACTGTCCTATGGAATTTTCTTTGTGGAAGGGGACTTTATTGATGTGCTAAATCCAGCAACGGACTCCACGAGGCCCATGCAGTCGAGTATACATAGACGGCTGAAAGATTGGGTGGCTGGCCTAAACTCTATGATGCATGGGGACATGCCACCCTAGCGAATGACAATACATACACCTGTCAGTAGCACACAAATAACACTCATGCATCAACATACTGCTCCTTCCTGCCCCTGACCTAGTTCATACAACTGACTCCTGTATACTACCTAGGGGTATTTCAGATTATGCCCCTATCACTGTCTGATGCAGCTCCTGTGATCATACTCCAAGTCCGATATGGAGACTTAACGCTTGGCACCTCACAAACAACACTTTCATAAAGACACTAATCCAAAGACAGCAGGAATACTTCATATTAAACAAAGATTTAGTAACCTCACCCGTGTATTGTGAGAGGCTGGAAAGGCCGCCATGAGAGGCATAGTACGATCGTACCTCAAGGGACGGGAAAGGGCAAATTATCAGCAAATTTTAACACTGGAAACTAACATTGTGAACCTAGATCATTCGCACTGCACCTGCCTCACTGATCAGACACAGACGCCTGTAGGCCGAGCGAGCAGCTCTAAAGCAATTGTCCCTAGATGAGGCTGGGCAATGCTGGCTGGGCTCAATGCGAAATGTCTATTAATTGGGTGATAAAACAGGCAAGCTGATCTACTGACTGGCAATGAAAGATCTTCCCTCACGTTTAATTGCCACAATTGTGCAAGACAAAGGGGAGCATGTATCTAAAGCCACAGAAATAGAAAATGCTTTTGCAGAATATTATCAAAACTTATATGCAGCACTTGAGAAATCTCCACACTATTTATCGGGGATCTCCCCCGTCTGGAGCTGAGCCCTCCAGACTGCCAGTCCCTAGAACATCTCATGGCAGTTGATGAGGTTTGAGAAGCCCTGGGCAACCGACCGCCCCAACTAGTTTATGACAAATGTGTCTGATTGCCGTTTGATGGAGGAGTGGGCATGGCAAACATCTAACTGTACTACTGTGCATCCCATTTATTGGCTAAGCCGAGGCTAGTGTGACCTGGCGTTCCACCTTGAGATAACAAGGATGGGCTAAGAGAAGTTCTTAGGATGCCTTTTTGGTGACCCGATTCCTCAGACCCTTTCAGAAGTCACAAAAATTGTCCTCTGGTTTTGGCGAGCAGCGCTGTGGAGGACGGCTGGGATCAAGGGATCACCCTAAAGACTCCCCCTGTGGAGTGGTACTTAGTTGCAACATACTGTAGAGCACAAGGAATTTGGGAAATGGGACCTTATTGGCGTTTCAGTGCTGGGAGACATATGGCGCAGCTCCCATATCAAATTCTGCAAAGCAATCCAAGCAGAGTTTTTTTTACATAAATCCCAATTTTATCAATATTTACAGATGAGGCATGCACTTCACTCCAACCAGGACTCTCTCAGTAGCGTACCTGACTTTAATCCCATGGAGGCTAACAAACTTATGGGTCCCCTCTGACTGAAAAGTGGATTTCACAGATCTACAAATCCCTTGTCATTGACTCCACATCGTCTCTCGCCACCCTAAAGTCTCAATGAGAGACCTGGCTGGGTCCCCTGGATTACTCCAACTGGAGGAATGCATGCATGTCACCTAGAACTCTGGTCATCCCGTCTAGACTTCAATTAATACAATTCAACTACCTCTGAATGACCTATCTCATGACCATTAGGCTATGGCAGGCCAACAGACTGGCGCCTGCCACGTGCCTCCGCTGCCAAGCAGATGATGCTCATTATTTTCATGTAGTCTGTCTGGATCCAACAAAAGTGTAACCATCAGCTAGAATCGCATTGTTGGGACTAATTGATGATTTTGAGGGAATAAAAGGAGACAGAACGTTACTGGGCATTGGGATGGTACTTGGAAGAGGGACATTGCTAAACACTTCTGCTCTTCGACCGCACCCCCTGTCCCGGGCCCGCTTGTAAACTCCAAAGGACTAGTGCGCTAAACTTAGAGACGATATACGGAATTGGAGGCTGCCCAAAGAAACATAAAAAGGTGGGGGGAGGGAATGGTGGGAATAATATAGTCTGTGACGAAGTAGGGTGGGCATTCTTTTCAGGGTATTTGACTTTTACTCACAATGGAGATATGCTGAATGTGTATTCTATGTATAAAACCAATCAAATTTGATATAACAAATAGTGACATGGAATGTACATTGCCTTGGACAGAAATTGAAATGTGGCATTGTGCTGCAATTTCTGAGGAGACACAGGCCAAACAATGTGTTTCTTCAAGAAACATACCTAGAGGAGCAATAAAAGTGCATTCCATGGTAGTGGAGGGTACAAAGTGATAATGACGCTCAGGGTTTACTTCAGGATCAAGTGGGCAGCATTCAGGGTTGAGTGGAATGTGGAAAAAATAATTGCAATATCAACATATTTATCACCCAGGCTCCAATCTATCATCCTGGATCACCTGACAGACCTACTGCTAACAATCCCATATGCTCTGTTGATGCTCGGGGGAGATTTCTAACCATACAGAACACCACTGATAGATCCATTCAGAGGACACAGAAAGAGGGAGAAGACATCACCGGATGCAGTTTTATTGGGACCCTGAGATTGGTTGATGTGTGGAGAGTAGCACAACCCAGCAATAGCCAATACTCTTACTTCTCAGGAGCAAGGGAATCATACTCAAGACTAGACTACATATTCCTTCTGGGTATGCAGGGCAGGAGATGCACTGACTCATCATACCTGTTGAGGAGTATCTGTGATCATTCCATTTAGCAATGCGGATAACTGAGGAACAAGCGAGTCAGGGAATGCATCAAAGCCACCATACACCTTCTTTGAAGGAAACATGGGGACGTGTAATCATAGATCACACTTTGGGAGGTATATAAAACCTACCTAAGAGGGCAAGCCACATCTAGCATTACTGGGAATAAAAAGGACTGGGAAAGAAAAAGCTCAGAACATAAATAAATAACTAATAAAGTTTAAGCAGAGCCATATACTACACCCACCAGACGACTCTCCTCAGGGAAGAATACAAGGGACTGGCCGAGATAGAAGAAGAGCTAGATGCCTTTTTATGCAACACAGCTTATATAAAGTCAGCAACAAGGCTGGCAAGCTTCTGGCAAAGCTTTCAGAAAGGGAGGATTGTCAGAAATGGATCAGACAGGTAAACGATAACTCCAGGAAACTAATCACTACAACTAAGGAGACAGACAATAATTCTGTCCACTATTTTAGAACATTGTATGAAGCAACAGTGACATGCACTAAAGAAAACCTTTAGAGGTTCACCCAAGACTTGCCGACCAGAATCCTCACTGATGAGGACTTGGGGAAACTATATTCGGATATTAGGTTTGAAGAGCTTGCTGAAGTGAAAACCCAAAATAAAAGCAGGACAGTCCCTGCCCCAGGGAAATGTTCAAATGCCTAGCGGGAAAAATTATTGAACATATGCATTCTATGTTTTATAGAGCTGACAAAAAAGGCTGACTCCCGATTGACATATACCTAGTGTTATAACACCTAGTTACAATATTTCTTATACAATAACAGAGCAAGCCACAAGAAGAATTGTTGAACATTAAGAACAAAATGGTAGCCAACATCCTAGCTAATTGATTTACACAGTAATGGACTTACTAATACATACACATCAGTTAAGGTTTATGCCACCCTGTTACACCAGACACAGCTTATACCATCTGTACAGCTGCTTGTGTAGGGCAAAAAATGTAAGTGAATTTGCTGTAATCCTATTTGGATGCCGAGAAGGTGTCTGGTCAGAATACTGAAGGAAAAGTATTATGTGACAGAAATATTGTTGCAGAAATATTGAGGACAAAAATATCATGAAGGTAAGTTTCTATGGGTAAGCAAAGTTTTACTATACTTACCTCCACATATATGTACCTAGACAATATATATATATATATATATATATATATATATATATATATATATATATATCTCCAAGGTATGTAGATGTGGTGTAAGAATAGTAAATCTATACTTGCCTATTTGCACTTACCTTCTGGATATTTTGGCCCTCAATATTTTTGTCACACAATGTTTTTCCCCCTGATATTCTCTCCTCTCCTCTTCGATAAACGTCAAGAAGGCATTTAACTCTGTTAAAAGGCCTTTTCTAAATGCAATATGGAAAAGAATGGGGTTTGGCTCAGAATTCATAACCTGGGTTAAATTTCTCTACACAAGGCCCATGACCAGGGTGAAAGCACATGGCCCCATGTACGAACCCTTTCATTTGTGTTGGGCTACAAGACAGCGGTGTGTGGAATTTTTAGAATACGCTTTTGTGTAATTATGCAACAGTTCAGCAAAATTATGTGAAATTATCCATAATTATTTGAAATGCAAAACTGGTATTTTTTGCTGTATTTTAGTGTGAATTGCATCTCGTTCCCACTGTAGTGTAGCTCCTATTTCCCTAATAGGCTCTGCGCATTGGAATAATATATCCTATAGGTTTGACATAGGACTAAGGTCTGTATGTCCCTATCGAGTATATTAAACTTAATTACTTGTGCCAGCTAGCTCAGAGGCCACTAGAAACTCCTTGACAACAAGAAGGGAGTAGTTTCTGGCAGCCGCAAAACATGACCACTTTGTTTCCTCTTTAGAATCAGAACGTGTCCCAGAGTCGTGGAAACAATAGATAACTATTTCACTCAGCTCAATCGTGCATGCTTAGTTTTCTCCAAGTTACACAGAAAGAAATAGACGGGCGTTTCAATAAAAGATTTATTGAACAGTCTTGTTTCTGGTGTAAAGTAAAATGTGCTGTTACGATCACAAGACAGTATGCAAGATAAATAATGTACAGTGTGAGCAGTAGAAATAAATAATACTGCGAGAGCATTATCTTTTAGTACATATGCCTTTACATAAATAACACAGACTAAAAATGCGAGTACTCATATGATGCGTTTCTAATCTAGTTCAACCCCAATGTACCTAACCTAAGTGTAGGGAGAGGTATGAAGTAGGTGAAGTATTCCTTACTATGGTATACTAAGAGTATGTTAAGCCTAGTATGCCAAGAGTCCCTCTAGGTTCTTATCAGCTCCATACCTGAAGAATGAGAGAGGTAGGAATCTCTTTGCCAGACTCGAACTCCAACACCCGCAAGAGGAAGTCAGATCACTGGAAGCTGGACTCTCTGCGTGCAGGGATGACAGCGTCTTCTCAGTGCGTCAGGCTGGGAAACGGGCTCCTCTGAAGTCGAGGTCTCCTCTAGTTTACAAGGGCTAGGGAAGGTATATTTATACCTGAGAGTACCTAGGAATGTTAGTATTGACGTGAGTCGGACAGCGAAAGACGTCATGAATGAACCCCTAAGGAATAATGGTTCATGCATAATATATGAGTCCTTGAAGAAATCAATAGTCCTGGACTAGGAAAACTCCCGCAGCCTAAGGGTCTGTTCTTCATGTACTCATTGTGACGTTAGGGTGGACGGATGTCGGAGACCATGCCTGTATTTGGAGTGCATGGTTTAATGCCTAAATAAGGGCTGGGATTTTATGCCTATATAAGGGCAGGGCGAATTGTGCCTATATAAGGACATGATACTGGAAAGCCCGTTTATGGACACCCTAAGAGGAATACAACACCCACTCCACTTTCGTAGTGTACGATAATACTAAAATGCTAAACATTTAAAATGCTAAACATTAAATGGAGTACCGCATATTTAAAAATATTTCTTAAAAGCATTAAAAAACATAGTAAAAAATGCAAAAGGTACTGTACATTTGAAGCAAATGCTTTTCATTTCAGGCATAAAGTTCGAAAATAAATGCAATTGGAATGAAAGAAGCAGTAATATTTACATGTGACAGAAAATGATCGATAAGTTGTTCAAAAATCAAAGTCATTTCATGTCATGAAAATTAATGAACTGTTTTAGACACATAAGATGACTAAGGGGTCGATTCCGATTCGGGCCGGAAAAAACACCGACCGACTCGGATCCGGAAATAATACCGACCGACACGTACCTGTGGCGCCCGACACGCCAAGTACGATGCAAGGCGTGAAAAATCCGACCGACACGTACCGAACCCAAGTCGACCGACCGAGCCGCACGGAAAACAGCAATCCGGCCGGAAAAACACGCGAATCCAACCGACCGACACGCACCGGAACAAATCCGACCGAAGCGTACACGCGAACTCCAAACCGCAAAGTATGATGCAAGCGCGAAAACCACGAGCGAGTCGGACGGAGGCCAAGCCGCACGACCGACACGCATACAAAACCGAGCGAAGCAACACAAAACACCGCGACCGACGCGTACGCAGCATAGAAAACTGCACAAACACAGCGTGAGCGAAACGGAGAAGACCGTACGAGACAAATGCAGGGTCCGACTCGGTCACAAGAACGTTTCCAACATACACAGACAGTACAAAGGAAAAATCACCCAAAAAAGGCCAAACAAGCAATTACCAAGCCAATAAATACTGGGGGGTGGGGACAGAGAACAAAGACACACCCACAACTCCACCCATATAAAGGACACAAATCACAACCATGAGCCTTTGCAAATGCCATTCCACTGCCAGCACCCAAGAGAAAGCAACCACACACCCACAGCTCATCCCTCACACAAGCCACACACCATCAGCACACCAACAAATACCTACCTCACATACACCCAGCAAAACACACACTCACACACCCTCACCTGCACACCAACACACATCACTCACCATCACCACCCATCACCATGCCCCCAAGAAGAATCCCAAGTTCCTAGATTGTGAATTGGAAGTCATGGTAGACGAGATCCTCAGGGTAGAGCCACAGCTGTTTGGCACACTGGTCCAACAGACCCCCATCTCCCAGAAAACCAAGATGTGGGAGAGGATCATCAACAGGGTGAACGCACAATCACCATGTCGGCGCACAAAGAGCGACATCCAGAACAGGTGGTATGACGTGCGCAGGAGGGTACGGGACCTGCTGAAGAAAGACTACATCAACAGCCAATACACCGGCAGTGGCCCTCCTGCCAAGCCAATATACCTCAGGCCCTGGGAGGAGAAGGTGCGGGCCATCCTTCCGCCAGTGAGCGTATATGGACTAGAGGACATCCCAGAGCCTGGTGAGTACACAACAAATGTACACAATATACTGCCACAAAACACACACATCACTGTCAAGGGGAGAGTCAAACCATGCACTCATAGCAATTACACAGCAACCAGAACAGAATCATCCCAAAATGTGTATGTCAGTCAGATAAACACAACACATGCCATCAAAAAAGTCACATCCAACTGTGCCAACACATGTACAAACACAACTACAACTACAGCTAGGCAGTGGCACAAATAGAACTAACAAACACATCCAGACATGTAGCCACCACAACAACACCAACACACAGTGAAGACCACTCAAAGGAAGGAATTCTGTGTATGCTGGCCAAGTCAGTGTAGCCAATAGCATCATGGGAGTCGCAGTCACACATATTGCCCCCCACAACTGACCCATCAACACCACCATGAACCATGCGCACATCACAGGGAGTGGAGAAGGACTCACAAGATGGCTGACACTGGCAACTGCTGTGGTGAGCACAAGGCCCTGCTGGCAACTGTGCACCAACAAACAGCAGGACACCACTGACTGACATCCTGAGAGACAACTTCCACTCCCTGCAATGCTAAGCACGTTCCATGGTGGGATATCTGGCTAGCTGGGTGGGAAGGAGGACTTGCAGCACTGACCATAGTCACAAGCACCTCCCTCACACACACCCCAACACAAACTCCACAGAACCCACCTGGTAGAATGCAATGCCCCCATCCTAACACAAGATCCCACAAAGAACCATCACCCTGGGTTATGTTGTGTGAAGCACAGGGCCACTCTTGGGACTTCTAGCCAAACAACTGCCAGGACAACACTCCCAGCCATCCTGTCAGCACAGCCAGCCCACCCCACAGGGAAGCAGAGTCAAAGGAAGGAAGCATGGGCATGCTGGGAAGGGGGAGGAGGCAATAGCATGATGGGAGTCGTAGTCACAGCTCTACATCCCCCACCACATGGCCCAGCAAGCTCACACTCACGCATGCACATCCCACAGAGAGTGGAAAGGGCCATCAAAGATGTCTGACACTGTTGCTGTGTCGTGGGGAGCACAAGGGCATGCTGGGTACTGCACACCAACCAACAGCAGGACACCACTGTCAGCCATCTTGCCATTGCTCTCACACCCACACACACTGAACTCCCCACAAAAGCAAGTAAGTATGGGAATGCTGGGAAGTGGGGTGGAGGCAATAGCATGATGGGAGTCGTAGTCACAGACATAGCTCACCCCACAACTGTCCCATCAACACCACCCTGAACCATGCTCACATCACAGGGAGTGGAGAAGGACTCACAAGATGGCTGACACTGGCTACTGCTGTGGGGAGCACAAGGCCCAGCTGCCAACTGTGCACCAACAAACAGCAGGACACCACTGACTGACATCCTGAGAGACAACTTCCACTCCCTGCAATGCAAGCACGTTCCATGGTGGGATATCTGGCTAGCTGGGTGGGAAGGAGGACTTGCAGCACTGACCATAGTCACAAGCACCTCCCCTCACACACACCCCAACACAAACTCCACAGAACCCACCTGGTAGAATGCAATGCCCCCATCCTAACACAAGATCCCACAAAGAACCACCACCCTGGGTTATGTTGTGTGAAGCACAGGGCCACTCTTGGGACTTTTAGCCAAACAACTGCCAGGACAACACTCCCGGCCATCCTGTCAGCACAGCCAGCCCACCCCACAGGGAAGCAGAGTCAAAGGAAGGAAGCATGGGCATGCTGGGAAGGGGGTGGAGGCAATAGCATGATGGGAGTCGTAGCCACTGATATTGGTCACCCCCACAACTGTCCCATCAACACCACCCTGAACCATGCTCACATCACAGGGAGTGGAGAAGGACTCACAAGATGGCTGACACTGGCTACTGCTGTGGGGAGCACAAGGCCCTGCTGCCAACTGTGCACCAACAAACAGCAGGACACCACTGACTGACATCCTGAGATACATCTTCCACTCCCTGCAATGCAAGCACGTTCCATGGTGGGATAACTGACTGGATGGGTGGGTGGGAAGGAGGGCCGGCTGTCAACCAAACACAACCAATGCAGACCATGTTCACACCCCAAAAAATAAATAGAAATGCCCAAATAATGCAGGACAATGTGCAACACCAATATCAACCCCTGACTGTGACGACTTAGGACAATGCAATGTACAGGCCCGCACCCAGAGGCACAGTCACAACTGTCATGTGTGTCAACCATTGATGCCTGCAGAAACATAACATACATTGTTTGTGTCTCCCAAAAACAGGTGATGATGGGGACACAGCAGCAGGCGCTGAGGAGTCCCAGTCCCAGGCTCAAGAGGATGCGGAGCTCACTGGCGTCGTACAGCCTCTGTCCTCCTCGGACGATGAAGACCAACCTGGCACATCCGGTGCAAGTCAACATGCAGCACCAGCAGGACCACCAGCTGCAGCACCAGCAGGACCACCAGCTGGTGCTGCGGCTATTGGTCCTGCTGGTGCTGCATCTTGACTGCCCGGTGTCTTCATCTCCGGGGGCAGAGGCTGGCTGCGACTTCCAGTAAGCTCCTCTTATTGAGACTCCTCAGCGTCAAGCCTTTATGATCCCCATCATCTGTTTTGGGAGACACAACAATGTATGTTATGTTTCTGCGGGCATCAATGGTGACACATGACGGTGTGACTGTATGCGGTATCGTACTGCGGTAGTCTAAGTCATGATCTGCAGTCGAAGGTTGACAAACGGTGTTTACATTGATCACTGCCGGTATTTGGGCGTTTCTGATCTACGAGTGTGGGCGTGGTGCTGCGTGGTGTGTTTGGTTGACGGCATTCCCGCCCGCGGCTTCCAGTCGGTTAATCCCCACCGTGGACTGGCGTTGCGTTGCGAGTGGAGAGTTGTCTCTCAGGATGTCGATGTCAGTGGTGTCTGCTGTTTGTTGGTGCACGGTGCGCGAGCAGCTATGCTCCCGCAGCGGTAGCCAGTGTCGGCCATCTTGTGAGTCATTCTCCGCTCCCTGTGATGACATCAGAATGTTGTTGATGGGCCGGTTGTGAGGGCTGGTTTTCCCGTCATCATTGTCGCCTCCCGCCTCATCCGCACTACAGCATGCCCGGCTGCTTCCTTCCGCACGACTCTGCTTTCCCCGTGAAGTGGGGCTGACTGCTGCCAGGCTGACGAAGTGGCGGTTGTTTGGCTATGTCCTGTACTTCCACGGTCGGGGTGGCGTGCTTTGGATCGCTGGGGTGGTCGACAGGCGTAACGCCTGCCAGTGGTACTGTGAGAAGTGAGGGCAGTGCTGAGCCATAGTCGGTGCTGCAATCCGTCCCGCCGCGGCCAGCCGGATATCCCGCCGTAGGTGCGAGAGTGGAGGTTGCATGCTCTCGGGATGTCGGTCGGTGGTCGCTCTGCTGTTTGTTGGTGCGCAGTTGGCTGGCTGGCGACACCGTCTTCCCCGCGGCGCGAAACGATCTCAGCCTGCTATTGATGTGGTATTGATGGGACGGTGGGTGATATGCGGGCTTCACGACTCTCCCATCGTATTTATCCGCGCTTTGGCATTCCCGTACGCACAGCGTGAGTTCGGTATTGACGTGAATGGTAGTGATGGCAGATGGCTGACGATGTGTCCTGCTGACGGTGTGCGGTACAACGACGCTGGCCCCCGCGACCCGTGGCTGGTGATCAAACGCTCTTTGACTCATACCTGCATGGGATTCTTATGTGACTGCTGGGCCATGTGTCCGACCTCCGTCATGCTATTGCCTCCTCCCTTCCCAACGTAGCGCAACTCGCTCGCATTCACCGAGGGTGAACATTACCTTGTATTTGACATTGTTTGAAGTGACCTGATAGCTGCGCGGCGCGGGGTGATGATTCAACTGTGAGGATCTTGTGACCAGGATGAGGCATGCGACAGGTTGAGTTCTGAGTTATGTTGGGGTAACGACCGAGGGGAAGGTGCTGTGACATGGTCGTACAATCCTTCCCACCCGGCCTTGAATATCCCGCCGTGGAACGTAGCTGCATTGCGAGAGGTGGAAGTTGTCTTCTCGGGATGTCGATCGATCCCCTTTGTTTGTGGTGCACGGTGCCAGCGCGCGAGATTGCTATTGCTCACGCAGCAGTTGCCAGTCAGCACCATCTTGTAATCACTCCCTGATCAATGTTAATGTGTGTGATCGCGTCCATGATGCTGGCTCACTGTGGTATGTTGGCGACGGCGGTAACATCAAATGCGGATGTATTTGGTAGTTCTGACGATACTGCTAACCAGTTGCTGGTGTGACTGTACATGTGTTGCCACAGTTGAATGTGACTTTTGATGGCATATGTGTGATCTGACGACGCTACACATTGGGATGATTCTGTTCTGTACTGTGCTATGAGTGCATGGTTTGACTCTCCTGTTGTGATATTATTTGTGTTTGTGACATTATATTGTCCGACTGCGTGTGTACTCACCGAATCTCACCAGTATATCGCTTTCGCTGAAATGGCCGCGCCTTCGCCCGGGAGCTGGTATGGCTGGCGGGGGCGCTGCGTGTGTTGGCTGTTGATAACTGGCTTCAGCAGATCCGTACCCTCTGACGCGTCATATTGAAACAACAATCAGCGGCATTTGCGTTCACCCTGACCGATGATCTCCCGGCGGTTTCTGGAGATGAGTGCGGACATTATTATGTAGGCAGTATTATTGCCTGAGATTCTGCGTCTGGTGCAGTCAGAGACTGGGATGGCCTGCGGGAAGTACGCTGTTGGTGAACGCGATGACGGTATTGTTTGTGTTGACGGTATGTGGTGTATGTTTTTGCTGACCATTTGTGGTGGGTATTTGTTGGTATTGCTGTGGTGTAGCCCGGCTTGTGAACGAGCTACAACAATTATTTGCTTTTACTTCTTGGGCGCTGTGATAGGTGGCATTTGCAAGACCATGGTGTTGTGTCACTTCCATATGGGTGGAGTTGTGGGTGTGATAACGTTCTCTGGCCCCTTGTGGCGTGTTAGCTGTTTGGCCTTTTGGTGATTTTTCCTTTGTGCTGTCTGCTGTATATGTTGAAGGCGTTCTTGTGACAGTCGTACACATTGTCTGCGATATTCTCGTTGCGCGGATCTGCGTGTGTTTGTATACTGATTTTATGCTCAACGTGCGCGTCGATGTGCTGTTTAATGTTGCTCGGCTCCGATTCATATGCGTCGTGGAATAGCGACTTGGTACTCCGTCGACTAAACCGTGTTGCTGCTCTACTTTGCTGATTTGAAATTGCGTTATTGCGTTGATGGTTGTTCCTGGTGTCGATGGTTGGATACGCGTGTTTTTCGGCGGTTTCGATCTTGACTCGGTCATTCGACGGAGTTGATCGCGTCTTCGATGCATTTTCAAGCCTTTACTCGCCCTTTGGCGTGTCGGCACCACAGGTATATTCGCGTCATTGTCATTTCGGTCGAGTCGTCGATCAGTATTGCTAATCATCTTATGTGTCTAAAACCAGGCTAAATTATTTTCATGACGTAGTGTTTGATTTTGAACCATCGATCATTTTCTGTCACGTAAATATTACTGTACTTCATTCAATTTATTTTCGACTTTATCCCTGAGAATGAGCCTTCAAATGTACAGATTGCATTTTACCATATTTTTAATGCTTTTTAAGTATTTTAAATATCTTGTTACTCCATTTAATGTTTAGCATTTTAAATGTTTAGCATTTAGTGATATCGTACACCTGCAATGTTAATATTCTCTGAAATTGTCATAAGCGAGCTTTCCAGTATCATGTCATATAGGCACAGTGCAAGCCCTGCCCCCCTGCATGAAAATCCCGGCCCTTAACTGAGCATTAAACTCATGCACTCCTATCCCAGGCATGATCTCGACATCCGTCCCACCCCTAGCATCTGTAATTGCATGAGGAAAGGAACAGACTGCTAGGCACTGCGGAGATTTCTAGTCAGGACTGTATTTCTTCAGACTCATATGAGACCCTTCGTCATGGCGTCTTCTTCTTCAGCGTCAATACTGGCATTCTAAGGCCTCTCAGGTATAAATATACCTTCCTAGCCCTTATCCAGCTAGAGGAGGACACCGACTTCAGAGAGGCTGGACTCCTACCCGGCGTGAGACAGCTGTCATCCCCGCTTGAAGGGGAAGTCAGCCAGTGATCTGACTCTGGCCGGGGTGTTGGTGAGTCTACTGTGGGATCTGCACTCTCTCATTCTTCAGACAGGCTGATGAAACCTGGAGAGATCTTGGCATGCCCCAGGCTTTGGCATATGTAGTATACACATGTGGGAATGCTTCACTTACTTCATACCTCTCCTACACTTGGAGTTAGACACATTGGGGTTGAACTAGACAAACGCATCATGCTGATCTTCCACGACCACAGTGTGTATTTATGTAAGACGCTAATGCTAAAGATATTATCTCGCTGTATTGACTATTTCTACTGCTCACGCACTGCGTATTTATGCTGCATCTATCTTGTGATCGTGGCAACTTTACACCAGAGCGCAGACCATTCCAGTAAATCTTTTATTGAAGCGTACGTCTATTTCTTTGCGTAACGGCGAAACTAAGCATGCGCGATGGTAGTGATGGATTATCTATTGTTTCCGCGACTCTGGAATCGCGTTGATTCTGAAATTAAGTGTCATGTTTCGCGACTGCCGAAAATACTCCTTCTTGTTGTCAGGAGATTTCTAGTGACCTCTGGCTAGCTGTACGCAAGTAATTAAGTTTAATATGCACCGATAAGGAGACAGCCACGAACAGTCTATGTCAAACTATAGGTATATTGTTCAATGTAGCTGACAGGAAGTAGAGGCCCAGTGAACCGAGATGCAATTCTAAAGCCACGGCAAAATACCGGTTGCATTTCAAATAATTATGGATATTTCATGGCTGGCTGTTATAATTACACAAGCGTGTTCCACAAATTCCACACTGTCTTGTGTACAAATGAGGGTTATTACATGAATATGTCTTTCACCTGGTCATAGCGCTATTATGAAATTTAACCCGGGTCGCTTTCCATATTTACGACCCAGAAAAGACGCTTTTAACAGAGTTAAATTTCTGGCGTTGAAGGAGAGGGAAAGAATATCAGGAAGCGTGTGTGACAAAGTATTGAGGGGCCAAAGAAATATCCAGAGGTAAGTGCAAATAGACGAGGCCAATAGATTTACTTTATTCTTCACGCCACATCTACATGCCTTGGAGATATAGCTAATATGTAATAATATGTATGTATATATATATATATTGTCTAGTACCCTTGCTATGGAGGGCTGGTAAAACTTTGCTTACCACGATGGCCACGTCTCAACGATATTTCTGTCATAATACTTTCCTTCAGTATTTGACCGAATTTCGGCTGCATCAATGGATTGCAGCAAATTCACTTACGACCTTGCACAAACTGCAGGCTGACATAAGCCCATGTAATTGGCAGGAGTATTATAAACCTGGCTGATGTGTATGTATTGGTCAAGTCCATTACTGTGTGGAAATCAATTAGCTAGGATGTTGGCTACCATTCTTGTGTTCAGCAGTTCTTTCTTGTGGCTGCGCCTCTGTTGTGCCATCAAAATATTGTGACTAGGTGTTATAACACTGGAGCCTGTAATCAGTCGCAGTCGGCAGCGTCGGCTATAAGGCGCGGGTGCGCTGTGTTCAATAATTTCCGTAAGATTTGGTACATTTCCTGAGACAATCACAACATTTTGGGTTTCGCTTCGGCGAAACTCTTCAGGCCCAGCTAATCGGCTATGAATTTCCCCGGAATCACTAAATCGGTAGTGAGTCAGATGAACCTAAGCGTGCGTCAATCGCTGTATAATGTTCTAAGGCCAGTGGACAGAAGGTGTCTTCACTTTGAACCCAACAGTGACGGACTCACTGGAGTTATGCGTTTTTGTCTGATCCATTTCTGACGATCCTCCGCTCTGGCACATACCGCCGGCCTTGTTGCTGACCGCTATGGCTGTGTTGCATAAAGAAGATCTAGCTTACCAATGCCGTCCTTTAGTATTCGATAATGTAAACTCTGCCAAACCTGGTAGTTATTTCTGAGTCTTTCCCCGGTACATTCCCGATAATAGCCAAGACAATGGCTTGCCCTCTTGCGTGGAGTTTTATACTTCCCAAAGTGTGATCCTATGTTGCAATCCCCATGTTTCCTTCAGAAGGTGTAATGACGATGCATTCCTGACGCTTATTCATTTATCCGCGTGTAAATGGGGTGATCACAGATACTCTCAACAGGTATGACGAGTCGGTAAATCTTGCCCTGTCTGCAGAAGAGCCTGTAGTCAGTCTTGGTATGATTCCACTGCTCCTGGGAAAGCAGGTATTGGCTATTGCTGGGTTGTGCCTCACGTAATATCTCAGGTCTGGCTAAGGCTGCGTCGGTGAAGTGTCTTCTCCCTCTTCTGTGATCTCTGAATGGATCTATCGGTATTGTTCTATAATGATTGAAATGCTCCCCGATCAACAGGCATATGGATTGTTAGCGACAGATCTGTCGGGTGTTCAGGATGTGGGTGGGCGCAGGTGATAGATATGTTGATATTGATTATTTCCGCATTCCGCTCAACACCTGAATGCTGCCCATGACAAAACCTGATGCTATCGCGTACCCACTCCGCTACCGTAGACTGCGCGTGCGCAGGTATGTTTCTTGAAGAGCACGTGTTCAATGATCTCCTCGAAGAATTGCGGCTAATGCCACGTTTGTCAGGCATGTACATTCCAGCTGTGCTATTTGTTATATCAGAGATTTGACAGTTTGCTCCATGGGAATGCACATTCAGCATATCTCCATTGATGCCCTGGCATGCCCACCCTACTTCGTCTGAACTATATTGTTACCATTTCCTCCTACACCTTTTATGTTTCTTTGGGCAGCCACAATTCACGTATGTAAGTTTGAGTATGATCCTTTGGGTACTAGCGGGTCATTTGAAGATGAAACAGAAGAAAGCAGAAGTGTTTAACTGTGTCAAGTATCTAATCTTGAAAACCGTTCTGACTCTCCTTTTATTCCTCAGAATCGTCAATTAGTCCCAGCAATGCGATCTGTGATGGTGCACTTTTGTTGGATCAGGCACTGGTATGAAAACAATAGGCATCATCTGCTTGACCTTGAAGCGGCGGCGAATCTGATGATACCACCATAATGGTCATGAGATAGTCATTCAGAGACAGTTAATTGTAATTGAAGTCTGAAGTGACAAGGATTCGGTGTTTATGCATGCATTTCTCCAGTTGAGTAATCCGGGGACAACCGGAGTCTCATTGGGAAATTGGCGAGAGCGTGTGAATCAGCCGACGAGATTTATGAGATCTGTGAAATCCTTTTCAGTCAGAGAAGAACCATAAGTTTGTTAATGCATGGATCAGATGCAGCTACTGAAGTCTGGTGGAAGTGAGTGCATGCCTCATCTGTAAACTGATAAAATTGGGATGTAAAATATATGACCTTTGCAGAATTTGATATGGAGCTGTACCGTATCTCCCAGCTGGCACTTGTTTCTACAGTATCCACGGAGTCTTCGCTTGTTCTCCACAGCCTTCTTCACGGCACAGCCTGTTTGTCGGTGCAAAGGCATCTAGAACTTCTCGTAGCCCATCCTTGTTATCTCAGGTGGAAATCGGAGTCACACTAACTACGACCCAGTAGCAAAATGGGATGCACAATACAGTTGGATGTTTGCCATGCCCACTCCTCAAATCAAGCGGCAATCAGACTGCATTGTCATAGGCGGGCGACCATTCTCAGGCACCTCGTCAGCTTTATATGTGGATGTTCTGGGGACTGTCTGGAGGGCTCAGCTGCTGATAAACGGAGATTTCTCGAAGTGCTACATATAGAGACACGATATTCTGCGAAAGTTTTCATTTCTGGCGACGATGCATGCTCCCCTTTGTCTTGCAATTATGATACAGTGCGTGAAGATCTTTCGTGCCGGTCGGTGGAGATCGGCATGTTTTATCGCGAATAATAGACATTTAAGCGTGGCCAACGACCTTAGCCTCACAGGGATTGAACAGGCTGGGCCGTTACGAGCGTCTTAATTCTTCATTGAAGACGAGAACGGTAGTAGGTTCGCAATGTTGATTTCCAGTCAAAATTTGCTGATAATTGCCCTTTCCGTATCATGAACGCGATGGCGACGCTTCCGGCCTCTTTCACTGTCTTGCGGTAATTATAAATCTTTGTTTGAGTATTCCTGCTATCTTTGGATTAATGAACATGAAGTGTTTATTTTAATGGTATGGCGACAAATCTCCGTCGGGCAGAGTATGATGCAAAATCAGGTGGTGATAGGGCATGGCCTGCCGTGGCTATACGGGAATCGGTGTATGAACTGGGTCAGAAGTTGAAGGAACGTATATTGATGCATGAGGTGTTATTTGTGTTAGCTACTTGTACTGAGATGTATCATATTGTCGTGCGCTAGAATGACATGTCATGCATCAGCAAATTTAGGCCAGCCGCGAATGGCGTCTATATACTCGACTGCATAGGCTTCGTGAGTCGTGCTGGGTACTTCCACAAGGAGCCGCCAGGGTTTACAGTTAGCTAATCTCAGGCTTCTGAAACAGCCGGGAGAGCGTGGGATAGGCGCTCGGTAAATGGTGAAACGCGCCGATCATGGAGCTGGTGTCCCTGTTTCATCACCAAAGGAAGGTTATGTGAGAAAGAAGGATTTACGCAGTGTGACCGGCATGCCTATTGCTGCCAGTGACCGATACCTGTATGGCGAGTTTCCTGAGCATGAATGGGCCCAGGGGGAGTGTTGATTCTCGAAACCAGAATTTCTTTATATGATGCGTTCAGACGATAACGTTCAGCAAATGATTTGGGAAACTCATCCCGCTGTGTCGCATACTGCCTATGGTGTTGGTGAAGAATAACAGTGGCCATACTTCATGTATTTACAGCTACATGGAACCATTGTACCAATAACAACAAAGGCTTGACATGGCACGCACCACAGTCCTCCCAGAGCGTAACCAAACTGGAATAATGAATTCAGGCAGGGATTCCTGTTGTAATAGTACACAGGATACAGATATTGAGCAAATTGAATCAATTTCGAGGCTCGCGGAAGTCATTGTTCATTACATATCAGCGTTGTCTGCGTGAATGAGATCCTGCCTCAATGAGTAATCTTTTGTTCTTCTGGAGGAGATTTAGAGACATGGTCTTTGAAGTTCCGTCGCCTGCATGACACTTTGCGATGGCACAGTCTGGCTCATTGTTTAGTTGAGATCGCCAGAATTTGTCAGTATTCCCTACATGGAGGCGAAGGTATTGCGATCAATCTTGTGGCCCATTCCCGGGCTCCATCGAAATGGTGGGATTTGGAAGACCAATGTTGCTTTCGGTACTGCGTAGCGATATTTGGTCCCCTCAGCAAGTTTTCTCGTCTGTTGCGCAGCTCGAAGTGCTGGTGCCAGATATCATGATGAGACAATGATTGAACCCAGCAAACGTCTCTCCTGCATGGTGACGCGATCTACATGGTCAGGATCTTTGCTGACCAGTATTTGAAGCAGGTTGGGTGCGTTTGTGAGAACATGGTATTAATGTTCTGAAGGGATCACAGAGGTGCCCGTCAGAAGACTACCGAACTCTTACCTTTAGCTGGTCAATGTCGAATCAGAATATCGTTTACCTGAAATATCGAGTCAAAGCCAGTCAGAATATCGTTTGAACAAATTCTCAGTGATCAAGATATCGAGGCTAGGTAAATAATGTCGATGTTTAAAATGCTGAGTGCAAAATATGTTCTGCAAAAATGCAGTTGTGGAATTTTTATTGTGTTAATGTGACACTGTCCATATATTTCATTTGTATGTATTCAATGTTTTTGTATAGATTTGTTTGTGACACAATATATGTGTTAAATTTTAGTAGTTATTACTTTTATTTATTTTTCTTGTTTGCCAGCCAAGCAGTTATTGAACACTGGGGGGTAGGAGTTGGAGGCTAATTTAATTATATAAAAATTGGTGATTGTTTTGAGCAGTTATTATTTTTATTTAATTTCACGACTCTTTGTTTAAGTAACTTGAACAATAGTTTGAAACAGGGTGAAGCTGGTTTAATTATGACCATTTTGAATATTTTATTTGTATTATTTGTTTAATTGAATGTTATGAGTGTTAAAGTAAAGTAATTCATTATTGAATAAGTGGTGATTGTTATTAATTTTATTGGTGAATTGTGAATTAAATATTTATGATTGTGTGTTGGAACGATAATATTATTATTTGTTTATAGGTGTAAAGTGAAGCAATTTATTTTTAATTGATGAGTGTAGTAGTTGTAAATTAATTTTGAGTGAAATTGGTGTGATTAATTGTGTCGGCTGTATTGAACACGGGTATTATGTTGGTATTTATCAGTTGTTAATTAATATTTGTTGATATTTATTTTGTGTAATTTATTTTTTGTGTGTGTACCACTTTTAAAGAATAAAAATTAGTCATTAAGCATTTTAAATATTTGAGTATTAGTTGTTAATAACCAATAGTTTTTCTTTTAAAAATGGCGGTAATTGTGTTTTATTACTTTTATGAGTTTGAACTGGGTGTGTGTTGTGTTTATTATATTGTAGAAGCATGTATTTCAATGAATGTTTGTACGTACGTAATGGGTTTTGGTGTTATTAATTATAAGCTGACTGGCCAAAGATGTTTTATTCTTAATTATTGATATTTCACTAAGTAGAAATAAAATAAATACCTTTATGTTTTTAAATAATTTTTTGTTGTTAATATTGCCACTTCCAAATCATTATTGCTATAAATGTATTTGATGGTATTTTATATATTGTATGAGTTTGTATATTGATATATATGTTCTTTAATGTGAATTTTATATTTTAAATGTATTTATTCTATTTATGATTTTTATTTATTTATTTATTTTCAATGGTTAAAGTGTTGTGTGACCACTGTTTCTCTGCTATCAACACTTTCCCTAATGTTGCAATCACTGGAGTGGGAATAGTAATTTTACCTCTTGGCACTTTCCCTACTGTTGCATTCACTGGAGTGGAAATGGTAATTTTACCCCTCCGCTATCCAGCACTTTCCCGTACTATTGCACTTACTGGAGTGGTAATAGTAATTTTTGCCCCCTCCGCTATCCAACACTTTCCATGCTGTTGCACTCACTGGAGTGGGAATAGTAATTTTACCTCACATCAACACTTTCCCCTATGTTGCACTCACTGGAATTGGAATAGTAAATTTAATTACTCATCCTCCAACACTTACCCCTGCTTTTGCACTCACTGGAGTGGGAATAGTAATTTTTGCCTCTTCTATCAGCACTTTCCTACTGTTGCACTCACTGGAGTGGGAATAGCTAATTTTTACACTTCATTGTCAACATTTCCTACTGTTGCCTCACAGGTTGAATAAGTAAATTTAATTCTCATCCAACACTTGCCCTACTTTTGCACTCACTGGAGTGGGAATAGAAATTTTACCTCACTTACAAACTTTTCAGATTCTTTGGAGTGGGAATAGTAATTTGCCCTCCGCTATCCAACACTTTCCCTACTGTTTGCACTCACAGAATTTAGGTATTATTCCCCTCTGCATGTCTTATTATTCTTTGTTTTGCTTTAGTGATATTATTACTTTGGCACC